>OU696532.1:52849450-53474450 GCA_916048285.2 Bellardia pandia | reverse complement strand
GCCATTAATTGGTACAAATTACCACAGGTTTTATCAGAATATTTAGGCGGAAGGTGATATCACCATTGAAGTTTACCCAGAGCTTGACGAAGATGAAGCTCTTAAATAATAATATTAGAGTTAAAGTTTGTATTTCCTTCCTTTTAAGTTTAACAAAAAGCGTTTAATTTTTGTTAAACTTAAAATTTGTTTCCCCTACAGAAATATAATTTTGTACCAATATTGTCTAATTGAATTCAAGTCTTTACATGTACATATGTTATATTAAATATAATAATATTTTTATAAATAACCTATTACTACTTTTTTTATTAGTTCCATTTTAACAAAAAAAACTTGCCTTGAGATAAACGCAAAATATGAATCACGTTTTTGTTTAAAAACCATTTTAACAAAACAACTTGTGTAATGTAAGTTAATTTTTTATTCTTAATTTTTCTGAAAATCTGTTGGCATTAGATTAAAATTATTTTAATCCTCACTTCAATTTAGTATTTAAATTTAACACTAAGCTTTTACATTTTCACCAAATATTTCAAAATCAAAGTTGTTAGATATTTTAACAGTTTTTTCGTTCTCCTGTAAAATTGCAGTTTTTGAAAGAGGTTGTTTTGTTAAAAGTCGACAGATATTGAATATATACCAATTTCATACTAAATAAATTTTATAATAATTTTTCTTTTTAGCAATTAAAAAACCTAATTTATAAATTTAAAAAGTTGTCCACCTATTCTATTTTTATCTTTATTTTGAGAGCAATTCTAATATAGGTACATACCTATATTTGCACAATTTGTAACAAGAAAAACTTAATAATAGGAATATTTACTTTGAAAGATAATTATTTTACGAAATACTACAGATTTTTCTATTAGGTACCTATATCTTTTAAATACATGAAAATAAACATAATTACTTCATATGAGTAAAAGTTATTATCAATAAATTAGGTAAATAATCAGGCTCGAGGTCTATGTTATAATCAATCGTTCTATTTATTTATTTCAATATTTCGCCTACCATCGGTAAGCATCATCAGGAAAATCTATACACAAAACAGAAATAATGTAAATTAATTTAATTTAATATTGCGACAGAATATAAAGATAAAACTTACAACGACAATGAGTTACAATAATCAAAAATTAGTCCTTACAGTTAAACATTTAATATTGTACTAAATTTTATGTTTTGTTTTATTTATTATATAAGTATAACTCTTTGATAAGTTTTCTATATCGGTCCGGTAGTTCATTCTCTTATCTTGTTCGACCCTGTTGATGTGCAACATTTCCAATGTAAGTCTCCGTTTATATATTTCTTCTCTTTGTAAAATTTGTACATTGTCAAAATCTGGTGTATGTCCTCTCATTGCACAATGGGCTGCAAGTGCCGTTTTTTGTGTTGATGACTTATCTCTACATCTTATGTCCGATCTATGTCCTGCTAACCTAGTTTTCAGCTTGTTCTTTGTAGTCCCAATATATACTTGGTTGCATATGTTAGTGTTGTCCCCCATGCATTTTATTTTGTAGATAAGATTTGACTTATCCATGTCGTTAATTCTACTTTTTGTATTTGAAAAAAGTTGTCTCAGAGTGTTATTTGTTTTTGGAGCTATTTTATATATTTCTTTGTTGTAAATATCCGAATTATGAATCCTTTCCGAGATTTTTGGAATGTATGCCATTGATTTATATATCCTATTAGAGTTGTCTGGTAAAGGTATATGCTTAATGTTATTATTTTTGTATATTAGTTTTTTGATGATTTGTTTCGGGAACGAGTTTTTTCTTAAAATATCGTATAGCTTACGTAAATTATCTTTATGAAATTGTTTATCACTGATTGATAAGACTCTCTTAATCAAATTACTTGCAGTGTTCATTATCATACTCTTTGGATGGCACGAAAAATAATTAATGATTCTTCCCGACGAAGTTGGTTTTTGATACCAGTCAACTATTATCTGATTTTCTCTCCTGATCACCAAAGTATCCAAATACGGCAACTGCCCGTGCTTCTCTTCTTCTATTGTAAATTTAATTCGTTTGTGAAATTTATTCAATTGGTTTAGTGTTTCGTCAATATCATTTTCCCTTACTATTGCAAACAGGTCGTCAACGTATTTTGTCAATAATCTCGGTTTTCTATCTAGGTTTTCGACGCTTTTCCTTAACAATTCCTCCATTACGATGTCGGCCACAACTGGAGACGCTGGTGACCCCATCGGTAGTCCGCTACATTGGGTATAAATATTGTCCTTATATTTGAAATACCGGTTCTCTTTTATACAGAATTTTAGAATTTTTATAAATAAATCCTTATTCATATTTGTGTGTGGTGTTATATCGTCCCATTTATTATTAATAATTTCTATTGCATAGTCTACTGGAATACTCGGAAATAAAGATACTACGTCAAAAGATATAAGTTTTTCGTCATCACATATTGCACTCTTGTTGATCTTATCTCTAAATTGCACGGAATCACTAACATTAAATTCTGAATTCTCTGTAAGCTTTTTCAAAATATTCGCTAAAAACTTACATAGTTCATTAGCTGGAGAGTTTATTGAGGAACATATTGGTCTAAGTGGTAATCCATCTTTATGTATTTTTGGCAGTCCATAAATTCTTGGAGCATAAGCTGTATCATTTTTAAGTCTATTCCTTTCTATCACAGATATACTATTGCACTTTAGGAGTTCATTGACTAAATAATTATTTTTCTTTTGAAGTGATGAAGTAGGATCTTTATTTACTTTTCTGTATGTCATCATATCGTTCAGAATTGTGTTCATCTTTGCCTCATAGTCATCTTTATCCATTGCCACTGTGACGTTTCCTTTATCGGCATTCAATATAAAAATATTTTTATTTTTCTTCAAAAAACTTTTTGTTTGCTCCACTGTATTCATTACAAAACGATCTCTTTCATTTAATCTCTGTTTATTTAAATGATTTTCCAACATTGTTGTAAACTTTGAGCGCGCTATCTCTTGTTCGTCTTTGTCCTCAAGAGTCTGAATGCAATCCTCTCCGTCTGCAATATATTTCAACAATGGAAATTCTTGCTTTGTTGTTGGTATTGCGTATTTTTGGCCTAACGAGAGAAGCCATTGAATATTGCTTGGAATGTCAATACTGGATTTATTAACAAACCAATTCTCATTTTTTTGCAACTTCTAACTCCTCTCTTTGTTTATCTCTTAATTTGTCAAATTTTCTCTTGTGTCGTTTCTTGATTTCAATGTTTTTTTGATTCTCAAGGATTTGTTCGCTGTTCCACAATTGTTGTTGTTCTTCTGTAGTCAAATGTTTGTTTATTTTGTTTTTTGTTTCTATTATCAATATTTTAATATAACACTTAAAAATTTGCATTAAAAAGAGAACTTCTTATTTCTTTTCCTTAATGATTTGTTAGTACAATTACAAACATATATACATATATGTATAGGTATAAATAAAAATTTTAATTGCATAAAAAACTTACCTTAAATACAAATTAAATTAACTTATTACACATCTTTAAATTAAACGCCCGAACCGATTTCCGTTTTATTTACACTATTTAGAAAATTGACAACTCTACCACGAACAAATATCAAAAACATAACTTCATTTCCTTCATTTCTTGCTCTGCTTTTATTATTTTAATTTTGCTCTTATTTGCTCTTTATATTTTTAATAGCAACAAAAAAAACAACAACACATTTTGATACACAGCATTAGGCCGCATCAATTTTAGATACACACAAAATCATGTGCAAAGGGCTTTTGTACAGAAAAACAACAATAACAAATGAATACAACAGTTAAATACAATAACAACAACAATAGAATTATTGCAAACACAATGATTTATGTAGGTACATATGTATGTGATGATGGCTATTTTTTCACTGATTTATTTGAATAAAATCTTGATTTTAACACTGATTCTTATAAAAGTTAATAACTTTATTTTCACTTACATTAAGACGTTTATTATTTTTTTAATTTTGCAAAACTTACTACACTTTAACTATATATAAAGGGAATTAAAAGACGAAGTGAAATTAAGAACGACAGTTTTAAGAGACGTACGCGTAGAAACTAAAGATTTATTTGGGTACTAGAGCAGAGTTGCCAGTAATTTGAGCGATTATTAGACGAAAGGTGTTTATTAATAAAGTTATTTGTGTTTTTGGTAGTAAAAGGATTTAGTTAAATAGAATTTTAAATTAATTGCTAATGCACACTAGTAATTATTTAAAAATAATTCAATTATATATTTATTTATTAACAGCCTTTTGAAAACATTTGATTAGACTTTTTGAAATATATATAAGATGGACAGCCAAAAGTTCTAAATAAGATTAAATTCTAGATTATGAGCGCCAGCCCGAATCGTTATTTTTTACTAAAGGTTATGCTTAACATAATGTTATAGTTTGCTTTTATAACCGACCCATAGTTCCTGAGATATGGGCATCCAAATTTCGAATATTTAATATGTTGTACTTTTGTCATTTTTTATTCACTTTGGTCAATATACCTACATACATAAATATTCTTCATTTGATAGATTTTTGAAACAACTTTTACATAATATGTACATATATAATTCTTAAAGTTTTTAAATTATATTCTAAATGCTATTATGAACTCTGTGCAATGAAATGTTGCATTGCATACTGCGTTTATGAAAACAGCCAATATTTTAATATAACACTTAAAAATTTGCATTAAAAAGAGAACTTCATATTTCTTTTCCTTAAAGATGTGTTAGTACAATTACAAACATATACATATATGTATATAAATAAAAATTTTAATTGCATAAAAAACTTACCTTAAATACAAATTAAATTAACTTATTACATATCTTTAAATTAAACGCCCGAACCGATTTCCGTTTTATTTACACTATTTAGAAAATTGACAACTCTACCACGAAAAACTATCAAAAACATAACTTCATTTCCTACATAAATTTTACTTTTTCTTGCTCTGCTTTTATTATTTTAATTTTGCTCTTATTTGCTCTTTATATTTTTACTAGCAAGAAACAAAACAACAACACATTTTAAAAATCATCAATTTTAGACACACACAAAAACATGTGCAAAGGGCTTTTGTATAGAAAAACAACAATAACAATTGAACACAACAGTTAAATACAATAACAACAACAATAGAATTATTGCAAACACAATGATACATATGTATGTGATGATGGCTATTTTTTCACTGATTTATTTGAATAAAATCTTGATTTTAACACTGATTCTTATAAAAGTTAATAACTTTATTTTCACTTACATTAAGACGTTTATTATTTTTTTAATTTTGCAAAACTTACTACACTTTAACTATATATAAAAGGAATTAAAAGACGAAGTGCAATTAGGAACGACAGTTTTAAGAGACGTACGCGTAGAAACTAAAGATTTATTTGGGTACTAGACCAGTGTTGCCAGTAATTTGGGCGATTATTAGACGAAAGGTGTTTATTAATGAAGTTATTTGTGTTTTTGGTAGTAAAAGGATTTAGTTAAATAGAATTTTAAATTAATTGCTAATGCACACTAGTATTTATTTAAAAATAATTCAATTATATATTTATTTATTAACAGGCTTTTGAAATCATTTGGTTAGACATAATAACACTTTTTGGAATATGTGTATAACAGATGGACAGCCAAAAGTTCTAAATAAGATTTATTTATATGTATAAACATTTATATGTATTATATTACTCAAAAAAGCGTAACCACTATTTTTAGCACAAATTTGTTTGACCATGGTTAATCTTACAAATCTTATGTAAGAGCAAACATCATCAAATAAAATATGTCAAACTAATCTTCTATTGTGATTTGTCCTTACAAAATAAAGTTTTCAAATAAACACAAGAATTATAACAAATTTTATTTAGTGGTTACGTCTTTTTCGTCAAATATTTGCCATATGTGACCGTAGCTTTAGTCCCAATTTAGACGAAGCAATTTTTATTGAAAAGATTGATACAACTTTTCTTGAAATTTCTTCGGTGTTCACACAGTACAATATTATTGCTTAAGTAACTCGTATTTTTAACTTATACACACATACATATGTAATACGAATAAGAGAGTAACATAAATTGCTAGTACAATCAAGTGTGTACACGTCTTTTCTTTCCCTTACCCCGATGTCTAAAAAGTAATTAGCTAAGCTTCCTTTAAATTAGGTTTTAGTCCTGTTTCACACTCTTCAGTTTTAGTTGCCAAGTATTTGTTCAATTCTCATTCACACATGTCGTTCAATTTTCGTACTTTTTAATGCAAATCAACATAGGTACATTAAAGAAAAAAAAAACAAAAAGCAATAAGAAAATTAACTACTACCGTCAGCGTTGCCATTTCAGCGGTTTTTCGGGCAGATATGGTATTTTTATTTTGTCAATTACGGGAAAGTTTGTGAAAAAACAGCTGAACTATTTTTTTAGGTACTTTTTATTTCTACTTTATATACATTTAAGCCAATCACATTATTTTTGTTTCTTATTATTACTTGTGCAAATTATTAATTTTGAGTTGTAAAAATCTGAAATCTATTACAAAAGAAGTAAAAAAGAAGTAAAGAAGTAAAAATTTTATACCCTACACCCAGTATATGTATAAAGCAGTTTTTCAGAAATGGGCGCTATATGGGAGATATAACCTATTATGGACCGATCATCCAAAAATTTAGTGTCATGGTTTCTGTGTTAAACTTTATCCTGATATAAATAATTTTTAAACATTTATGGAGGTTAAAGTGAATTACGAAAGGGTCTTATATGGGAGTTTCGACTAATTATGTACCGACCATTATAAAATTAGGTGTCATTATTTCTGTATATATGAAACTTATTTGTGTTAAATTTTATTTAGATACCAACATTTTTAAGATATTTATGATCTTTAAAGTAATTTTCGGAAGTGGGCCTTATATGGGAGCTATGACTAATTATGGATCGATCATCATACAATTGTACCATATTATTCGTATATATATAAAATATATTTGCGTTCCATATTATTTAGATATCAACATTTTTGAGGGAGTTATGCTATTTTAAGTGATTTTCGGGAGTGAGCCTTATATGGGAGCTATGATGCACAAAGTTTGTAGATCTGATTTGGCTTCATTTACCACACATTTGTAATGAAATCTGTTTGCATACTTGCATAATTCAAACACTTATAAAAAATTTCACGTACCAAATTTTATCGAAATATCTTCAAAATTGCGACCTGTACTCTGCGCACAAGGTTTACATAGACAGCCAGCCAGACGGACATCGTTAAATCTACTCAGGAAATGATTATGAGTCGATTGGTATAATTGGACCAATATATCTGGGCGTTACATATATCAGCACAAATCGAATATACCCTCCCCACTATGTTGCTGTAGGGTATAAACACCGCATGTAATTAAAGCATTTAAATCATACATGTAAGATTTAAAGGCTTTATTACATGGTAGTATTTAGCCGAATTTCAGCTGGTTAATTTTTAACGTTTAGCGGTTTCTGGCATTTTTTTAATCCATTCTGGCTATTTTTTGCTGGCATGTTTTGGCAACACTGGCTACCGTCAAGTTTGTACTGCTTTTATTCTTCTTTTTTCCCTTCTCAACCAAATATATATGCCCTTGACGAGTCAGAATAGAAGAGTGTGAAAGCGGAATTAGTTTACTAAATTATACCTTTTTTCAATTCCCTTAATACCTACGTACTTATTTTAAAGTTTAAAATTTAAACACTTGTCGTTAAACAAATACCCATTTATTTACATTTATTTTTAAATTCTTTACTCTCACCATATAAAAATCTAATTTTAGAACAAATATCTATCTGATCAATGCTTATTTTTATTACATTGTTAGCGTTGCGCTGATACAAGTGACTCCGTGGCGCAACGGTAGCGCGTCTGACTCCAGATCAGAAGGTTGCGTGTTCAAATCACGTCGGGGTCAACCAATTTTTTTATATTTTTTTTTCTAATATTTGATTTATAACATTTATTTGATAATAATTTAAATACAAAACACAATTGAATGTTATTATAATTGGTTATCAAGTAAGCGTAAAAACCTGTACGATCGTTAATACAGTACTTTTCGCTTATAGTCACGTCGCTTATATGTAGTCCATTTAGCGATATAGTCGGAAATACACGTTTTTACAGCCCTTTACAAATTGTTGTAAACCAAATGGACAAAAGCTGCATCATTCATATCCTCTTCATCTAAATTCATTCAAATGTTTTTATTCGTGGCGAGTTTATTTATTGAATATTTTTATCATTTAATAAAATAACTTCAATGCGCAATTTTCATAATTTGCAGAACTATCAAAATCATATGATAGTATACAACTTAAGTTGTATTTAAATGGACGTAGTCAGTGATTTAAGTTATATTTAAATATGATTTATAAAAATGAATTTGGTATTTAAACAGACCTTAAGTTTAAACAAACTTTAATTTTTAAGTTAAAACTGGCCATTAAAGTCTTGACAATTAATATTTAATATATTATTATACCTATGTATATTATTTAATCTGTCATATTTTGAGTAACCTGAAATTTAAAAAAAAAATATTTTTAATTTTGACCCTAATGAATTTAAAAATTTAAGAATTATATATGTACCTATTATGTAAAAGTTGTTTCAAAAATCTATCAAATGAAGAATATGTATGTATGTATATTGACCAAAGTGAATAAAAAATGACAACAGTCATTTTTGTCGGTTATAAAAGCAAACTACAATATTATGTTAAGCATAACATTTAGTAAAAATAACATTTAGTAAAAAATAACGATTCGGGCTGGCGCTCATAATCTAGAATTTAATCTTATTTAGAACTTTTGGCTGTCCATCTGTTATATATTCCAAAAAGTCTAATCAAATGATTTCAAAAGGCTGTTAATAAATAAATATATAATTGAATTATTTTTAAATAATTACTAGTGTGCATTAGCAATTAATTTAAAATTCTATTTAACTAAATCCTTTTACTACCAAAAACACAAATAACTTTATTAATAAACACCTTTCGTCTAATAATCGCTCAAATTACTGGCAACTCTGCTCTAGTACCCAAATAAATCTTTAGTTTCTACGCGTACGTCTCTTAAAACTGTCGTTCTTAATTTCACTTCGTCTTTTAATTCCCTTTATATATAGTTAAAGTGTAGTAAGTTTTGCAAAATTAAAAAAATAATAAACGTCTTAATGTAAGTGAAAATAAAGTTATTAACTTTTATAAGAATCAGTGTTAAAATCAAGATTTTATTCAAATAAATCAGTGAAAAAATAGCCATCATCACATACATATGTACCTACATAAATCATTGTGTTTGCAATAATTCTATTGTTGTTGTTATTGTATTTAACTGTTGTATTCATTTGTTATTGTTGTTTTTCTGTACAAAAGCCCTTTGCACATGATTTTGTGTGTATCTAAAATTGATGCGGCCTAATGCTGTGTATCAAAATGTATTGTTGTTTTTTTTGTTGCTATTAAAAATATAAAGAGCTAATAAGAGCAAAATTAAAATAATAAAAGCAGAGCAAGAAATGAAGGAAATGAAGTTATGTTTTTGATATTTGTTCGTGGTAGAGTTGTCAATTTTCTAAATAGTGTAAATAAAACGGAAATCGGTTCGGGCGTTTAATTTAAAGATGTGTAATAAGTTAATTTAATTTGTATTTAAGGTAAGTTTTTTATGCAATTAAAATTTTTATTTATACCTATACATATATGTATATATGTTTGTAATTGTACTAACAAATCATTAAGGAAAAGAAATAAGAAGTTCTCTTTTTAATGCAAATTTTTAAGTGTTATATTAAAATATTGATAATAACTTTTACTCATATGAAGTAATTATGTTTATTTTCATGTATTTAAAAGATATAGGTACCTAATAGAAAAATCTGTAGTATTTCGTAAAATAATTATCTTTCAAAGTAAATATTCCTATTATTAAGTTTTTCTTGTTACAAATTGTGCAAATATAGGTATGTACCTATATTAGAATTGCTCTCAAAATAAAGATAAAAATAGAATAGGTGGACAACTTTTTAAATTTATAAATTAGGTTTTTTAATTGCTAAAAAGAAAAATTATTATAAAATTTATTTAGTATGAAGTTGGTATATATTCAATATCTGTGGACTTTTAACAAAACAACCTCTTTCAAAAACTGCAATTTTACAGGAGAACGAAAAAACTGTTAAAATATCTAACAAGTTTGATTTTGAAATATTTGGTGAAAATGTAAAAGCTTAGTGTTAAATTTAAATACTAAATTTAAGTAAGGATTAAAATAATTTTAATCTAATGCCAACAGATTTTCAGAAAAATTAAGAATAAAAAATTAACTTACATTACACAAGTTGTTTTGTTAAAAGGGTTTTTAAACAAAAACGTGATGCATATTTTGCGTTTATCTCAAGGCAAGTTTTTTTGTTAAAATGGAACTAATAAAAAAGTAGTAATAGGTTGAATGGGTGGCATAGATTTATGCGATAGATTGATAGCTTACTATCGATGTTCAATGTGGACGAAAAAATGGCCCGTGAGAGCTTTCTGCCATTTCTTGGACCTAGTTGTCGTTAATTGCTGGGTCATGTACACGCGTTGCTGTGTACAAGAAAATGTCCAACGAAAGGATAAATTAAGTTTGCTGCAATACAGGCTGAATATGGCCAAAGCGATGATGAAGTATGATGGAGGCAGAGGTGATCCCAATGTATTACCTCGTGCCACTATATCTCGTCCCAACACCAGCGCATTTGCAGGATCCAGCTTGGATGCCATAGATGAAAGTCAAGATTGTCGAAGCGAACCTCCCTCGAAGAAGCACCGTGCGGTTGTGCCACACCCACTGCCATTAAACATACAATTTTTTACATACATAACCACAATAAACCATAATTTAAAATTTAAATATAAAACAATAACACTCTAATTTATTTAAACTTAATACACACTCACATCTCATACAACATACACACAAGGTGAGCTCACATCCCTACACACATTCATTCAAAACACACACTCTTTATAACCTGCATAATTATAAAATTTCTTATAATTAAAATTCTTTTATTTTATTTCAAACCCCATCTTCGTATAATTTCTCATGATGGTGAGAGATTATACCTTTTAAGACATTGTTGTTTTTTTTTCAACCAGGTAACAGTCCAACCCCAAAAAAACCGCCAATATCCGCCAATATTAGGAGGCACGATTATTGTTTTTTTAAATTTATCTGTTTATAATGCTAAAAAATTGTTTTAGACATACATACAAATGTATGTGTGTATTTAAACTAATTAAACGACTAATATTTATAGAATAATATAATTTATATTTCTTTACAAAAGGAATGATCACTTTAGATACTAGATAATTATTCATATTTCTAACAGACTAACCACCCTGCATATCTGCATACGATAAATTAGGCTTCTTTATTTCTAATACTTTTAAAAACTTACCAACATTTTACATAATACTTATTTGTATTTTAATTGAATATTAAACAGCTAGCCTTCCTTGTCTGGTTTTATAATTAGTGTATTAAAGAAATGCAAATAAAATCCCCAAAATTCATTAGATTTCTGAGACTTTTATTTGAACAGCTACAATTTCCCTAATGAAATCATAATAAAAATGCTTTCTTTTAAATATGCAACACAAAAAAGTGGAAAATAAAATCGTATACACACATAAAAGAAATATAATTTAACCTTTGTTTTAAACTTCAAATTCTATAAGTTTCCTTCCCAGTTTTTCACCCCAATTTATTAAACTTTTTATTTCTTTCTTATTTTCTAAAAAAAAAAAAAACAAAATTCTAAATAAAACAAATGTTAATGTGTCTGTGTACAAAGTCTCAGCGGGAAATTATGCAAGTACTTTCATTTGTAGGCCTTACGCATTTTAAAAGATTCGATACTCATTCTACTATGCCTTCTCTTGGAAGGTGTTCTAGAAGTAGTTTTATACACATTCCAAATTGCATTTTAAAAGAAGCTCTACAATATCAAACATGAATGGTTTTGCAATTATTCCAGTATATGTACGGTGACCATTTTTGGGAAAGGAAAATACAGGACAAATACAAAATTATGTTAAAAATTAAAAGAAAAACAGAAAAAATAATCATATAATATATTTATTATTATTATTATAAAATTAAGTAACTGTTACTTCACCAAGTGTGTGTGTAGATGGTTTTGTGGGACCTGTAAATTTGATAACCAAGTTTCCAAACAACTTGGTTGGTATTAATAAAAAGATTATTGTTAAATTAGACAGAGTCGGCTTTTAGTGAAAATAAAAGACTTTCCTTTTTTTTCCCAATAATAGAGATGTACAAACTATAATTTTATTTATAAATTCAAGTATGACGGGCTCGATATAAATTCAAAAAATGACTTTAAAATGTTACTAAATTCCTTGAGATCTAGCCAACGAATAGATAATAATAACAAAATGGCTCGAAATCTAACATAATGTTAAAATAAAATTTAACGAAAACTAACTTAAGCTAAAGTATATATAATAGCAGCGCTCTATGTTTTGTCGTTATATTGTTGATGGTAACATCATCTCCCAACAGGACAGAGATGGGAACACCAATACCATCCTTCAGACATGAACAGTAACAACAAATACAAGTCTTCTTGAGTAGAATAAAAAGTTAAATAAAAAGTTTTTATAATATTATACATAATTTAAAAAAATAAATTTGTTTTTATAAACAGTCTTCTTGACCATAAATGATAAATTTAGTTATGAAGTTTGATATTTTTCCACAGAATGGATTTTTTTAAAACATCTGGATTGTTAATTAAAAATCCTTTAAATTCTGAGCAATTATTTTTAAAATTGCATTTTGTAATTAATAATGATCTTAAAGTATTTACTTTCAATTGCGATTTTTCGGTGGTCCAAATATTATTCATTATTGAAAACACTCTCTCGGTAGCAGCATTTGAAGCTGGTAGACATAGACAAAATTCAACAAGTATCAATATATTTTTATATGCAATCACATTTGTCTTAAAGTGATTAAAAATTTCAATCCATCTTTCATCTACTGATTTGTTACCCTCCAGTCTTCTATTTTTTCATTATTTGCAAAATTTTTCACGCAGCTCACTTCATCAAATAAATCTTCATTATTTATTTTTAAATCATTTCTAAATTCATTTAGATAGGATAAAGTTTTTTCAATCTTGTCCCAAGATAACATATTTCGTAACAATATCCAGTCTAAAATTTCTACATCTCTAAAAGCTTTATCCCACTGATTTAGGTAATCAATGCATGTTTGGTAAAAATTTGTTATATGTTCTTTAGTTATTGTTTCATCAAAATCATTACTTTTCTGTAATTCGAGAATAATATTTTTGACGGTAAGGGGTAAAAGCAGTTCTTTTTTCAGTTCGACCAATTTAAATTTTAAATCTTTTAAAATAGTTGAAGCCTCAGGCATTGAAATATTTCGTGATTCTACATTAAGAATAGCTTTATGAAATGTTAAAGCTTGGCTATATGCAAAAGATAACCATAATTCAGCACAAGGATTCATAAAAAAATTTCGTAATATTGTCGGACATTTTGGTTGAGACATAAAATATAATTTTAAAGCTTCAAATAGTTTTATAAATCTTTCCAAATCAGGCGTTAAAGTTAACCATCGAGTTTTGCTATGTCCTAGTAACTTTTTATATTCTATTTCAATATCTTCCATATTTCTTTGAAATTTTAAATATAAAAAAAAGAATAAATTTTGACAATAATAACTTCAATATCAATAGGTAAGCATTCTGCTGCAGTTTGTATGCAGTTGTTCAAAATATGTGCAGCGCAATTTACACCTATCAGTTTTTGGCCAATGAAGTTTTGCATTTTGTGAAAGATATTATTCTGACCTTTTCTGGCTGCACCACCAAAATTACAATTTGTGCTGTCTCCACAAAACGCTATCATTGAAATTACATTTTATTTTTGTTGGAGCCATATCTCTAATAAAATGAATGCTATTTTAACTTTTGGAAATGTAGGGAAAGTATACAGTTGGATTTTTATGATAATTTTGTATTAATGTTCGTGCAATGTATATGCTAAAAAGAGGACATTTGCATATCAAATTAGGAAATAAGGGACATTGTACTGTCCTGTATTTACAAAAAAATCTCAAGGGACAGCATGTTAAAAAACAGGACTGTCCTGTAAAATACAGGACGGATGGTCACCGTAAGTATATGCCACTACAACAAGAAAAATTAATTTGATCACTTTTTTATACGCCTAATAAAAATTAATAAAGAGTGCGTACCTACATACTTATATAAATTTAATCTTTTATTAAAAAGTATACAGATGTGTCACGCGACGGAAGATAATCAAGTTTTATATTTATCTCTTTCTTTCGGAACTGCCTTTTGTTTATATTTTTGCAGTTAGTAACATAAAGCGATTTACAGTTGTAATTCAGCTTTGGGTGGAGAAAGAACTCGCGCGTCATTTTCATTATCGCTTAAGGACAATCAAGCCGACCTTTTTTTAGCTGCCTTCGAGAGATTTGCGTCTCACTCTTGTCTAACTGTAGCGCGTTACGGTTTTTCGAAGTTGTACATTAGTCACATGCTATAAATTTGTTCTAATATAAGATTAAAGCGTTCCCACTTGCTATATGAAGACATAGGTCGATTTGGGACTTACTTGGATCGATCGTGGCATAACCTGGCAATTTGGAAGATTAATTATCCGCCAACCAAATATATATAACAAAAAGAAAAAAAATAAAGGGATTTACTTTACCACCAGAAATGAGGTACCAAAAAAATAAAATACCTTTCCCATTCTCGAGAAATGCTCTAAAAAGCTGATTTTGGCTCTTTGAAACGTCAAAATTGTCACCTCTGTATACTTTGTGTCTTTTATGAAAGTTTGTGGCGTAAACTACGTGTGAAGCAGTTGTTTATATACAAAAAGACACGTTTTTTAAATTAATGTAAAACCCTTTAGAGAAGACTTATGCCGAATTAATAAAGCAAATAGGTATTTCCTTAGTAAAATTATTTATTCAGCATTCCTTGAATTACATCTGCTATGAGGCATTACTTGGCAGACCTTCTAATTGCCCTTTACAAGTAGGCATTTTTTCAGGCATCTAACCAGTAGCGAGTAGGCAAAGCCTTGACTAACAATGACAATCCCTGTAAATAGAAGCGATTTAGCAATGCGGCTGGAAGTCCTTGCGACTGCAAAATAAGGCCTTTTGGAAGGCCTCTTTACATCTTTTTCCCGCTAGTGTATAGAGAAGTAGTAGTAGTAGAACATCATAGTAGTAGTAGTATTCACTCATATTATTATATACATACGTAATGTTGTTTGTATTTTCTATTTGTGTACTCGAAGTTTTTTAATCGATTTTTTCTTCTTGCATTTGCCCAATTCATCAAAAATAAGTCATTATAAAGTTTTTTTTTCTATACTTTTTTTTTAAACCCAAGAATACAAAAAATAAAGAAGGAAATATATTTTTTATGAAAAAAAGGAATAAATATGATAAAAAGAAAAGAATAAAAGAAAATGAAAACACAACAAAAAACTCAAAAAAAAAAAAAATTTATAGAAAAAAAAACCAGCAAAATAACCCCGAAAAAATTTTGTTAGCTGTAAGCAAAAACTAAGCTTTCTATTCAAATTCTACTTCATCGAATGCAAAGCAGTAAAAATAAGATGAAAAAAAAAAAATTTGCTTTCAGACAAAAAAAAAAAATAAATAAAGTTTCCGATTACCAAACATTCGTTATAAGAGCCTGCTGCTGATTCTTTTTCGTCTTGTTCCTTCTCGTCTTGTGTGTTATACTACTTACAACATCTCTTTTGAGAAATGAACTACATACTATCGACTTCCCTTCTTCCTTATTACACAGCTAAGCTTTCTTTTAGCTAAAACCAAATCAACAAAAGAAAATAAAACATTTTTTTCGTACCATACTACTTTTACTGCTTCTACTACTGCCACTACATATAACGTGTACCCCCCCCCCCCCCGCACCAGCAGCAGCATCTTCTTACCCGTGCTCATCACTATGTGCCAACTTAATGTTTTCATACATTTACTATTAGACAGAAATTTAAAGAATGAATTCGTAGAGATTTAAAGTACACAGATATTTTTATGTGAAGCTTCAAATTTAGACAGAAAATGAAATAATAAATTCATGAGATTTCAATAACATGCGAAATACAATAACAAAAAGAAAACTAAAATTTGCTGCAACATACTGTGAGCGTCAAAATAAAACCAACACCACTTATTATTAATATTAGAAAAATGTTTTGCATTTTAAAATACATACATAGTAATTTAAGTAGAATTGAATTCAAAACAAAAATAAAAACGTATACAAATTTAATTTATTTATTGTTAAAATAGACCAATTTTTACCAAAAGTAGTGGCATTTCTCTTAATTTTGCTTTATTTAAAAGTATAACGGTAAAGTGCCGTTGCAAGTTTCATAATTTATCATTTAAAGAGATTAAGAAATCACATTTTTCATGAACATTTTTGATTTTCAGTGAATAATTGAGATTACTGTAGGTGATGAACTTGAAATTAACAGACTCATTAACTAATTTTCATCAAATAACTCCTTTGAAACTCTCTAGCTCTCTTCTACTAAATACTCTTACACTACAAGACTATTGTGCTAAATATGAAAAAATATTGTAGAAAAATATTGTGATTATGAATTTGAATAAAACGGCACCGAAAAAAAATTATTCAACATAAGGAGTAGGGAATCCCTTTCAAAAATGATCGTTCTATTATTCGAACAATTTCTTACAAATAATTATTGGAAGAATGATGAATAATTCGAATAATTTTGTGACGAATAATAATAAAACGAATAAATATATTCACCCCTATCGTGAATAAAAATTCCACATGAAATTTGTTCCCATTTATTTTTTTAACATTGAATTTTAATAGGAAAAATGTGAAAAGGGAACAAATTTCATGTGGAATTTTTATTCACGATAGGGGTGATTGATTTTAATTTGTCGTTTTTTTTTTTAAATAATTTTTATGAGAATTTAAAATTTAAGAAGCCTAAAAATTTTGTCTATTGAAGCTGCAATATGAAAGTTAAATAAGTTTTCTACATCCCTTTAGCTCTTACTATAACTTTTTATTCTAATAAGTTCTTAGTTATTTAAGACTGAAAGATTTTAAGATTACTGGGGACCTTAATGTGAAAATATGAAATGAGTAATCAGATTGAAATAAGTAATACTTAAAAAAAATTTGGTTTAGAAAAGGTTTAATTAAACACATGAATATTATAAAAATATATGAATACATTGAATTGGAATCATGATGGATCGCTTTCTTAATTGAACCAGTGTTATCCTTTTTAGCTAACCTAAAGTAATGTTGCATGAGCTGTGGAGAATGTTGAAGAAATTGATATTGAGAATGACATGCATAGATGAAGATGTTAACGTTGAGGAAAATGATCTTTATATTTATACAAGTGATGTTAATTAAAGTGGATTTAGACCAGAGATGATCATTTCATAGTGCAATTGCTTATTTGCCCAAGCCACTACTTTGTTATGCTCTTTTAATTCCGTTGTCTTTCACATAGCAAATTGTTTTTGTTTTTAATATACAGTACGTAAAAAAATTATGGTACCATTATTTAATAAAAAATGCATTTGGTAATTCTCAATGCCTTTTGTGTTATAAAACATTTAAAGGGGGATTCGGTTATCGGAAGGCATTATGATGTTTTTAATAGCGATATTCAGAAATATAATGAAGATGATAAAAATGAGCTTTTTGCTGATGTGAAAAATATATATTTGAAAAAATTTAAAGCATGGTTAGAAGAGGAAGAAAATATTGATGAAAAATTTGATAGAGACTTGACCTATGTAAATATAATAAAAAAGTAAAAAGAATAATGTTTTAACTGTAAAGTATAAGGTAAAATTTTCTATATTACCAAGTAAGAAAAAAATTATGAACTGAATTATTAAACATATTTTTTAAACCGAAACAATTTTTTACTATTTTATAAAAATCTTGCGTTTACTTTTTCGTTTCACTGTACCTTTAAATTTGTCTCATTTTCTCACCAATACATACGCTTTTTAATTTTGATCGCCTCTGATTTAGACAAAACTACTTTGCGTATGACTTGATGAAGAGCAAAACTTTTAATTTCACTTTATTTTAGAACATTTAAATTATTCGAATAATTCGATTAATTTTAAACGTTCAATCGAATTACTGAAACAAGTTACAATCTCTTATTCATTTTATTCGAACAAAAGAAAAGTCAAATAATTTGGTTACCCTAATAAGGAGGCAGTAAGCAACAACAACAAAAATAAAAAGAACACCAGCAGCAACATAACATTCATACGAACAATATAACATAAGCAACAGCAACATTAATGGCAACAGAGGCAGCAGCAATATAAAGTACGAGTATTTATTTACAAAACATGATTTTATTGTGCAGCTAAATTTACAACAAATACACCTACATACCCTCGTATAATTATGTACGTATGGATGTATGTGTGTTTACTAACACCAATACACATCTACTACTACTACTTCTATGAATTTAACAATTGTATTTTATTTTCTTTTTTAGGAGGCCTTCGATATTTATCTACAGTTGTTTGTGTGCAAATTTTTGAATTTTAAGAAGAACTAAGAAATTAATTTTTTTTTGAGAAGAAGGAAACGATTGGGAAATGAAAGAAGTTAAGAGCCTTGATAGCGGTGTAAGTAGACAGTTAGAGACCCTATTTAAATGAGAATATTTTGTTGGTACATTGCCATACCATTGGACATGATTCTAAAACTGAAAAGCCGTATTGTCTTTGACTTCTCTAGAAAAAGTATAACGAAACATTTTTTCGGAATGAAATCACTTTAAATTAAATTAATAATTAAATAACTTATAATTAAAAGTACTTTCATTCCGAAAAAATTTTTCGTTTTACTTTTTCTATAGAAGCAAAATTCGGAAATAATTCCACTTCCGAACGGAATTAAATTCTATGACATGGCTGTATAATCATGTTTTTTTTTTTGATAGTATTATGCTTGGTTTTCACTATGTCATTTTTGTTGTCAAATTGTCCCAATTGTTGGCAATTGTATGAAAACGAGTTGTCATATGGCGTAATCTATGTTTGCAATCATAGATCATGTCATAGATGACGTCATATGACAACCTGTTTTCAAACAATTGCCAAAAATTTGGACAATTTGACAACAAAAATGACATAGTAAAAACGCGGCCTTAGTATTGTACTTCATATCATGATCAGCTGTTACTTATATTTGTAGCTGAATTTTTAAAGAAATAAATAAAAAATCACACGTGTAAAATCATCGAGTTTTTCGTCAACTATCAAATCTTTGAAAAACAGATATTAAAAGTCTTCGTTTTGTTTCAAAAAATCCAATTAAAAGTTAATTAAAAAATTAAAGTTAAATAAAACAGTTGATAGTTTACTAAGTACTTTTAGAATTGGAGCAATATTCTGGTATGTTAACAAATGCTCCAACAAACTAAATTTACCCACTTTTTTCACTTTGCTTAATAGCAACATGAAGGTTACAGTGAATATAAAAAAAAAACTATAAGTAAAATTTTATTAATACAGTCATCTATTGAAAACAGAAAGTAAAAAAATATAAAAAAACATTCATATATTGGGTGGATTAGAAAGAAGGGCGCGCTTACCATTCATTGCGATTTTGAACGTCACTTTAGTTCTTTCTTCAAGCAAATCTTTTTTTTTACTATTCCTCTGTTTTGCGCTTTTGTTGCCAAAATCATTCTTTTGCTCGTGCATTAAGAGTATTTTTCTAACAAAAAAAAAAAAAAAATAATAATAATGAATGGAGAAAAAAATATTGTATTATGCAAAATATTATAGAATTTATGTATGTACAAGTATTTTATTCATTTTTCTTATCTAACGAAAAAGAAAACAAACGAGCTCTAGATGATGTGAGTATGGAGAGAAAGAAACATTTTTTTTATTTTGAAAATTTGTATTACATACATACATACACGAGTATATAAAAAAAAGGAAAATATTGAAATATGTTAAGTAAATGGGGTTTTCTAGAATACATAAAAATAAATACTGTGGCCCCTCTTATAAACTACTTAGCTCACTCCTACTAATTTATATCTTTAAGTTTGTGCTGGGGATTGTTTGAATATTTAGAGCTATTTTTTGAAAATAGTTTAGAGCGCAATTTGGTGTTGTTTTCTTTTGTTTTGTTGCTTTTTTTTTGCTCCTCTATAAAACACAAGCCAAATGTAATGGATTTCTAAAAGTTTGCTGAGCAATAATGCTTGTTTTGTTAGAGGAGTGTTGGGGGGGGGGGGGGGGAAGGGGAAGGTAGCAAAGATTTACTAAAATTCCTTTTAAGCTTAAGTATTAATATTTTGTATATTTTAGTTTATTTTGCTTTGTTGCTGTTTATTAACGTTTCCTTTGCCAAAGAAAAGTTATCAATACTTTGGGCCTCCTCCTTGTTTTGTATTGATATTTTAACCATTTCCCTTTAGCTTTTAGTTGAAAACATCAAAATTGTTTGCAAGCATCTAGATACTACTCATACTCACTCGTACAGCTACGTAAATGAGGTGGTATAATGGCATTAGCGGGTTGTAATGATGAATAGATACTTAGATATGAGTGTATTTGTTCTTCGTAAACTTTTGCAAATGACTTCTTTCTTTGGAAACGCAGATTTCTTGCCTGTCACCCCCATCACATTTCCCAATAAGTAAAATATTTAAATTTTTCCTCAACTCAGGAAGGAAGGGCGTTTTGTTAAAAGTGTGTGTGTGTGTGTGTGTGTGTGTGTGTATGTTTTATTTATTATTTGTTAAATGTATGTGTAGTGGTAAAAGGCTGTTTGTTATTGTCGTTGTTGTTGTCTTCATATATTTTATACAAACGAACATTTGAAAGATAAACGCATTTTCTAGTTTGTTAAATTGTGGTTTCTTTACATGTTTAATGTGGGAAATAAAAGGCTGTGGGTTTGGGTTTATGTTTGGGTTTCTTTTCCTCTGTCAGTCTTATTGAAAAGGAAGTTATAATCAGCGTTTTGTTTAAGAACTTTATTATTTTTTTTTCTTCTACTATATTTCATAGTTTCTCTTTCTCTCTCTTTAGTATGGTAATATTATCAACAGTCTTGACAAAAATTGCAAGTTTTTGTTTTAGTTTTAGTTGGCAAAATGTGGCAAAATTTTACTCTTAATTGATTTATTATTAATTTATTTATTGTATGTATGTTTATATGTATATATATTTTATTTTTGTAATTTTTTATATTTCGTTAAATGGATTTTTCTTCTAAATTGAATTGTTAGCAAGGAAGCTGAGACGACTTCCTGATTTAGGTTTGCGTCAAAAAATAAGGTAAAAAATAAAGTATAGGAAATAAAATACAAAAAAAAAACGAAATTTAAATAAGTTTGCAATAACACAAAAATATAAAATTATTTAAATGGGATTAGGTGAAAAATTTAAGTTGTAAGCCAAATATTTTTGAAGACATGCACCCAAAACTGTAGGTCTTAATCGATAAATTTAATTAGGTTATGAATCTTTAATGATAATAATAATAACTATAAAGTTTATTAAAGAATTAAAAGGACTGTCAAATGATGAATTGCCTAGAAATGAGTTGTCATTCTTCCACATTTATTTAGGATAGACTATACTCGTAAACAACCAAGATTTATTAACTTGCAATTAGGTTTCGATTTTTTGTGGTTTTAGCAATAATGCACCACGAGTGCAAACAATTCAGTTGTTGCAAAAGAAATTCAACGACCGAAAAATATCATGATTTGAACTATTTTCTATTATTTTCTCTGGGGCTACTTGAAAGGCCGTGTTTATGTAAATGTGAACATACAACTGATGTTCTGCAAGATGAAAGTCGTAAAATTATGGCCACGAGCCACTCATAAGACATTTTTCAGTAGCAGAATTTTCTGTTTCGGCGATGTCAATTGTCCGCCTGGTTGTACTGATTCAACTCTGTTAGGCTATGTTTTCTGTAACCATTTGAAATATTGGGTCTATCTGAACAAGCCCCAAACAACTGATACTCCAAAATTTGCCTGTACATTGAATATATAAGCGAAGCGTTTGTGGAAAATATAATTTAAAATTTAGTAAATAGAACGGACATCTGGCGATGTGCTCAAGATGGATATTTCTCGACAACATATTTTTTTTCCTTTTTTTTTTTTTTTTCTTTTAATAATTAACAAACACAAACTGCGAAGCTCTTGGCTTATCTGCAGAAAAACACCCAGAGTCTTTGGCAGGAATCGAACCTGCAACCCTTTGACTGATAGTCCGGCACTCTATCGCCTAGTCTATCGGGACACTCTAAGCTAATTTACTTCAGAACCACAAATTAAGCCACTCTTTATGAGTTTCTTTCTTAAGATTCTGTTACCGAACCGACCGATGGTAAATATTTGACGAAAAAGACGTAACCACTAAATATAATTTGTTTTAATTCTTTTGTATATTTGAAAAACTTCTTGTACTTGGAACAAATCACAATAGAAGTTTGATTTTATTTGATGTTGTTTGCTCTTACAAAACACTTATTAGAATAAACATTGTCAAACAAATGTATGCAAACAATATTAGTTACTCATTTTTTTTAGTAAATATTTTCCAAGTGTGACTGTCCCTTAAGGTACGGTCACACTTGGCAAATATATGCCGAAGAAGACGTAATCACTAAATAAAATATGTATGAACTCGTTTCATTATTAAAATAAACTTCGTTTATTTAGGACAGAACACAACAGATATTTAGTTTTATATTATTTTATTTTATTTTATTTTAGTTTATTTTATTTTATTTTATTTTATTTTATTTTATTTTATTTTATTTTATTTTATTTTATTTTATTTTATTTTATTTTATTTTATTTTATTTTAATTTATTTTATTTTATTTTATTTTATTTTATTTTGATTTATTTTAATTTATTTTATTTAATTTTGTTTTATTTTATTTTATAGAATAAACAACGTCAAATTAATTTGTGCTAAGACAAGTGGTTACACTTTTTTGAGTGAATATTTGCCAAGTGCCTTACATCAAATAAGTTACGGACAACTTAAACTCATAATTTTAACTCTATATGATGTTCGTTATGTTGTTCTGCCATAGTTGCTATATTCCAAAACCGTTTTTACAAATAAATTGTAATTAAAACTTTTCCAACTAGCAATTGCTTATGCACCACCTACCAAATAAAAACTTCCTGACGGCCTCGAATTTCTCATAAACAACACAAGAATCAGATGATTGATTGTCAATAATAATTGCATAATATAATATACTCGTATGTTCTTGACATGCCATAAAGTTGTTTACAATTTCATGTCCTCATATAAATTTGTCTTGTGTGGACATACCTTGTTGATGTTATCTTCTTAACAGAACTATCTTGTCAGAATATATGTGCTAGCAAATGCAATTTTGAAACGAAAATACTGCGATTTTAAAATATTACAAAGCAAATTGCTTTTATTAAAAACGAAACGTTTTCCCCACACAGAATAACATGAACAAATTACGGGCCGTGATTTTGTAAGCGCAAAAAGAAGGCTCAAAAGGACCAACATTTCTATTGGAAAAGTTTAAAGTGCAAATTCTATTGAAATTCTTGAGGAATAAATCATCCATTCAGGAAATATACATGTTATCAATAGCTAACATTTTCAGAAATAAAAATTAGTCATATTTTACTAAATCATGGCATATAAATGCATTTTAACACTACTAACAACTACTCACACTTCTTTATATCTAAGACTTGCACTTTTATGAGTTTATTTTAGATTTTTACACACAAAAGGCCAATATTTATTATTATCTTATCAGTGCAATGTGAACGAAAAAAAAAGTACAAGGTCTACTACACTCTATACAATTGTATGTGCAGTGTTTTTTTTTATATGTAGTATATGTATATTACTTTTTTCGCGTTTATAGTACAAGTGCAGTTTGTGTTAACATATTTTTGTATAAGGTAAACAATAACAAAAACAAAATTTTTGTGTGAATTTATTTTGTTTACGACTAAAAAAAATATACATACATACATATTTACTATATCTACATATATAGGAGCACTGTATTTGTCTGTATTTATTGAAGTATGTACATAGTTTTATTTTCTACGCCGCAGATTTTTGTTTTCGTTATCGTTATTACATACACGCGTTACAGGTGAACCTTATACAAAATGATTTTTAAGGTGAGAAATTGTATTGAGTAAAAATAATTAATATGATATTGTTTCAAGGACAAATTGACATTGCCGTTAATATTATCAATAAAATGTGTTGAAGTACTATATTCGCTTGAAGCGAATCTTATTTTTATGACAGTAATTAATAATATATTCTTAAAGCCCTTGCTTAGGCATATATGTACAATTTTATTCAAAACAATATTTTGTCTAAAAATAGGTCTAAAATAGGTTTATTACATAAAGTTAATGATTTGTAAAATTCTCCTTTTAAATTTAACAATTTTATATCGAAATGTTGGATTTGGCCAAATGCAGAAAATCCCCAGCTATATAATGGCGTAGACAGACGACACAGTTAATTTGCATTAGCAGTCTTAATTCAAATTAACTCGTGAATTATCCCCATCCTAATGCGCAGCAAGTTAGACGTAAATGCACAAAATCAGAGTGAATTTATATGCATTTAGCTATTTCAATATGGCAACATCATCGAAAATCAATCATATGTTATCAAATTGTTTACTATTCTAAAAGAAGAAGAAGAAGACAATTGTAAAATTAAAATAATAAAAATAGATTTCCACGATTGCCTTTCTCTTATTTCAGAGTGTCCCATTGCGGTCCCCACATGTATCAACACGTTTAGGTTGATGGTTTCTAGTGCAGGAACAATTTTTTTCAAATAAATACTGATTTTTCCCAAATGCCAAATAAATCGTTTCATAATTAAACAGTTGTTTACAAACAGCTATTTAAATGCTGTTTTAAATGCAGAAACTGTCGTCAGTCACGGTAAAATCTTAATTCAAATTAGTAAGATTTTAATGCACATTAACTCTGTCGTCTGTCTACGGTATAAGTCTTGTATCAGCCTCGTAAAGCTGGATTCACCCATGCATTAAGAACAAAATATTTGTTCGGACAAACTTTTTTCATATGAAGTTTGACGTCTCTCCTTTTGAGAGAGAGAAAATATTTCTTACGAACAACTCTCAGCTTGATTTGGTTTAATCATGGTGTAACTATACAAGGTGAGTGCAAATCGACAACAAATGAATCTACTTGATTCGCTTTTAATTTTTTGTATGTTGAAGCAAGTTGTTTCACACATGATTGGGGTGTGAAGCATGAATAGAGAGCGAAGCATGTAACGTGGAAACATAGTATAAGCGTTTACACGTTTCTCGTGTCCTAAACAACTGTCAAAAAAGTAGAATCAATGTAGTGGTATATTTTAAGTTACACACTTAAAAGCGTAGCAAGCATTGACGCTTGAAAAACGAGAAGTTAAGCTTTGTATAGACAGTTGTCAGATCTTACAACGTTGCCCGAAAAATGTTCAGAAAATGTCTAACAACCGCGTGAACTCAAAATTTTTGTCTTCCATTGTTGTAAGAAAAAACATTTACAATTTACCATTTGTTAAACATTTTTCAATGTCAGTGCATTGCTAAATCTGACAACATTGTATGATCTGACAACCGTCTATACATAGCTTTCGTTTACTTTATTTTTTTGAAAGCGTTGCAAACAAATAAAAAACAAATTTATTTGAAAGGTGATGTCACATTTTTTATATGAAATTGACAAACAAACCGATAAAAAAACTTCATATAAAAGAAATCAGCTGAGCTTACGACTTCACCTCCGAAAGAACATACATATATATATAAAATAAAAATGATTGCCGCGAAAAATCTTCACATGTAACTCGAAATTTTTCTCCGTACAAAATGTTTGTTCGGAAAAAAATAAAAAAAAAATAAATTTAAACTTTTAGAATTTTTAAATATTTTTTTTTTGGAATTGCGTAATTTATTTTTCTAATTTTTCTAAACTAATATCAAAAAAATCTAATTGGATCAATTATTATTTTATATTTTTTCCGAAAACCCCATTTTTAGATAACTTGTCGGGTCAATAAAATTATTCCCAGAGCATGATAATGCAATGTTTTGTAATATCACACAATTGCAAACAAAAAAGTAAATAAAACAGTAAATGGTGTTCATTATATTTGCTGTTACTGTTACTCATATAGTGAAACAAAGAGCTGTTAACTTTAGGTTTATAACAAACTTCATACATGTTTATGTTTCTCTCCAATTATGGCCTTCTGAAAACAGCATTAACCTGTATAATTAAATGTAATCTGATGTGATCTGATGTTCTAAATATCTATTTTATCATTACAATGAAATCTTCAGTCATCAATCGAGTTCTACCTGTAAACATTTTAATTTTAAACAAATATAAAATAAAATGTTTATTAGCTTTAGTCAAATACTAAAAACATTTAGTATTAAACATGTACGTGATTATTACTTGTACAGAGTGACAGAGTGTTGTACGAATGGCTTAAATTTTACTCGTTTTATTATTATTATTAGTATAGTGATTTGCATGTGTGTGTTAATACAACTTGTAAATATTAAGAGTGAGAGTAAGTGACGCTGTACAGTGTACACGCGTCTACTCACAACTCAATAAAATGCATTCAACGACTGCACACCAAAAAAAAAACAAACAAATTGATTGTGAAATCAATGACCTTTTTTTGGATGAAATTTTGAAAGACAATATTAAAACGGTAGAGGCGATATGATTTTATTTTTATACTAAAAAATAAATAGGCAACTATACTCGTATACAGTAATATAGTACATCGAAAGCTTAGATAGCAAAAAGTGCTAAGTGGTTTTTGGTAAAATTTCTTAGGAGGTACAAGCAACTTTTTAAAATATATAGCTAGCAGGAAAATTGGTAGGGCTTTATTTTGTAGGTCCTGTTTACACATTCTAAAAGATTTCATACTCATTCCACTATGGCTTCTTGCAGACAACAGTTTACATCTCGATCTAAACAAATGTCATACAAATTCAAAATTGAATTTTAAAAGAAGTCCAACAAATCATGATTTAAATATCAAACATGAATGATTTTACATAGAAAACGTCTATAAATTTATGCCCTTATTTTTATGAATAAGGGGGTTAGTCTTTTATGAAAGTTTGTGGCGTTAAGTACATGTGAAGCAGTACTTTATATACAACAAGTAAGAAAGTATAGTCGGTCAAATGCAAGTAACTATATGAGTATATGAGCAAACAGTTTTTCATAATTGGGTGCTGATCCATTATAGGCCGATGACCATACAATTAAGTAGCATGATGTTCATGGTACGAATTGCTTGCATTGCATTTTATCTCGATATCAACTTAGAGTCCGATTGTTACAAAATTTTGTGAAATCGCTTTTGTAGTTATGAGACTTATTTGTGTTGAATTTTATTTGGTTACCAACATTTTAAAGAGATTTATGAGTGCAAATTTCAGAAGTGGGTCTTATATGGTAGCTATGACTAATTATGAACCGATCATCTTCAAATTACGCCGAATGACTTGTGTATACGAAAGATCTTTTTGTTGAGTATTATTTAGATTCCAGAATTTTTAAGAACTTGTGCTCGTTAAAGTGATTTTTTTAAGCTGGCCTTTATGGGAGCGATGGTCAAATCACCGTGTTCCTATAAAATGAGTTAAAATGTTATTGTGTAAGTAGTAAAGTGCCAGCATTTTTTTTAAGAGAAGTAACACTCAGGCCATTAATATACCTATAAATAATTTTGTTACTTTCTTTGAAAAGGGGATAGATTGAAGAAGTAAAGGTGGTGAAAGTAGTAGAAGAAAGCTTTTTATATCACAACTCTACAATTGCGCATTATGTTTGTTTTAGTGCAGCATTAGAGCGCCTCTGGTGTTGAGTAGGCGCTTTATTATTTAAAGATTGATTTTATAGCCTTTATTTAATTATTTTACTCCGGTGGCGTTGGAATGCTATACCACCGAAGGAGGGCGCTGTGCTAAATATTAGTTATGATAGATAGAAGAAAACTAATAATTATCAGAAACTGATGTTTTTTGAGCGGCAGCGGCTGGGAATCGAACCCGGGTTCAAATACTCATCAAATGCAAGTTTTTTTTTTTAATTTTTACTTGTAATTATTTATTATATATCTTCATTAAAAACGAAATTAAATCTTCAAATCTTATATCGAATAAATTTTAATTATTTAGTCCAGCCAGTGCGGAACGAAAATTGTTTATTCATATTTGTTTATATGTATTAAGTTGCCAGTCTTTCTTCTTAAAATGTTGTGGGCTAATGGGTTTGCTTGTAATTCAAGCTTTTTAACTATTATTCTGCATTTTTTTTTTTGGATCTCAGTTTTTACCAAAGGCACATTTAGATCTTAATGAAAATTCGATTTTTTCTTTATGTATCAGCGGGCAATTGTTAACATTTGTTTTAGCGTCTTTGAGTTCTGTCGACATTTTAAGCTGAGACAGTGCCCCATAGCTGTATTCCATAACACTATATAGGTTCTATGGTTGAGTTTTACAGTAACTAAGCTAAGAGTTTCTGCCAATGAGCAAATAAATTTGATTTAATTTCAATTTCATTTCAGTAACTTTTTTTCCATGTAAGGCGACGATCGAGGTATTTAACTTGATTGTTATAAATAGGAGAGCATGATCTTAATGTTATGTATGTGTAATGCAAAATTTTCATAAAAATTGGACTTAGCAGCTTTGGCATTCTGATATGTTTAAACATGTACGAGTATGTGACAATAAAATAAGCAAATAAATGCTAGAGAGAAAGAGACAATGAAGAGAGAAAATATCATAATGATTATTATACAATTGTTAAATTGATAGGCTTGATTTTTGCTTGAAATTAGTATGGCTGTGGCCGGCTATGGTTCATTTCCAAGGAGGCCAATATCAATGATTATTGACTAAAAAAATGCATTATCAATGCAATAACAACTACATACATTATTAAATATGTATATTATTAAGTTTAAACAAATAAACAAATATTTTTCATAGACATATATGTACATACTTACATACATGCATGTGATAAATAAAGATTTTTCAGAAAATTTTCATTGCAGTAAACATTAACACACTATAACTAAAATAATAAAAATGGTAAAATTCAAAGCCTCAAAAATAAAACTAATAATATTTTGTATTAAAAAAGTTAATATTACTTGATAAGTTAGCTGGAACTGTAGCTATATTATTATTATTGTTTTTTGTTTGATTGGTTTTATTTTTGATAAAAACTCAATAAATCATTTGCATCATTGATGCTGCAAGATACATTTTTATTCTATAACATTTGTCTTGTTTGTATTATATAACAGTCTAGTAGTAAAGTTATTGGGTGAAGGAATTTGCAAGTGGATTGTTTGAAATTCAAAAATATGCTAATGCCAGCGAAATTTTTATTCTAGAGCTTCAGACATAGGCAAATAGTTTTAACGAAAAGCTTTAAAAACAATTTTTGAAAACATAATACTACGTTCCACGGTGCAAGCTTCGCTCTCTATTCATGCTTCACACCCCAATCATGAGCAAAACAACTTGCTTTACCATACAAAATTTTAAGAGCGACTCAAGTAGATTCATATTGAATCTACTTGCGAAGCACGAAAAATTGCACTCTTCTCTAATTTTTATCGCAAGTTTATCTGCACTAGCTGTAAAAATTTAATATTTTTGTCAACAAAGCAAATTATTTTCTTGTTGCTGGAAGTAAAGAAAGTAAATACGTACGAATGTGTTTTTTTTTCAAATAAGCTAATTTCCACACATTGTAACATTGTAAATTCTGTTTTTTTTTTATTCTGTTTGGTAATTATAAACAACTGTCAAATCGAATCAAGTTTATTAGTCATGTAAACAGCATGATTCATAAACATGATTCAGAAGGCAAAGCAGGTGATTCAAGTCGTCGTGGAAACATAGTATAAGATAACTTACAGCTAGTGATGGCAAAAAAAAAGAATAATCGATTAATGGATTATATGATTAATCGATAGGAAAAAATAATTGATTGCTATTAATTGGAAAGATTTAATCGGTTAATCGAAATTGAAAATTAAAAAAAATCATTTATATAATCATTTATATATATTTGGATAAAAGCCGCTCTGATGGTACAGATGTACCAATCAAAAAGCAATATTTTTGTGCAAGAGAGTACAGCTTAGGGTAGACCGATTTAATTTCTTCCCATGCGTCTATTACGTTGCGCTTTGATTCTGGTACTGGAGCATTGAGAAAGAAGCTTAGTTCATCTTGAGGAACTGTTGAGTCATTGTTCTTTCTTCTTCGTTTGTGGGCTAAAGATTTATGGTGAGCCCATAAATCAAATTCCACTTCACCAACAGAAGACGTTTCACTGCCGCTTCCAATGCTGTCATCTATGTATATGAGCAATTTTTGCCATTTCATTTCTTAGATGTCTCATGACTGTTGATAAAGCTAATGCTTGGTTTTCACTATATCAGTTTTGTTGTCAAATTGTCCAAATTGTTGGTAATTTCATAACAATTTAGACAATTTGACAACAAAACTGACATAGTGAAAACCAAGCATAAGGGATCTTCAAAATGAATTTTTTTTAAATTTTAGGGCTAACAATGTTGATGCTGCCAGTAGAAATGATTGTTCCATTTCCCCAAAGCAACGTTGAAACTGGTTCAAAATGTTTGTTTTTAAGTTACTTGCCAATGGAGATAAACATTAAATTTTCATGATTTGTTGTCAGGCTATAGTGAACAACGACAACGTTTGTAATAATTATACACAACAAAATGCGGGAAAAAAGGATCACATAGCTGCCAGCTTTTACGATTTATCGTCTTTTTGACGATTTTTTTCTTCTTTTTTATGTGGATTTTAACGATTTTTTTCGAAATTCATCTGGCTGTCACGAAAAACGCTCAACCATGCGTTTGTTCCTCTTCTCTTTTTTAATTTTTTTTGTTCCTGGATGTCTATCGATTATTTTTTTGGAATAATCGATTAAGTCAATTAATCGAAAGAGAATTCACGATACAATTAAATCGTTAATTAAAGAAAAATAATCGATTATTACTAGTTTTTCGATTAATCGTGCCATCACTACTTACAGCCATTAGTGACATAAAGAGAAACCCAACATCGGTTATTTTGCAAAAAGTCGAAATCGAATATTAGTTTGATTTTTGATAGAAATTTAAATTTGCTGCATTTTAAATCATATTAATCAAACCTTTAACATATTTTAGAGTGCTATATACATACAGTGCACTCGCTATAATATGAACTAATGAAAACAAGGTCAGTTCAAATTATTAGGATTTTTCATATTTAAAAATGGCACAAAATTTTAATAAAACCAAGTCATTTGTTTAACACCTAAAGTTCTTTTCTGTATAAATAAAAGTTTAATTTAAATAGTTAAAAGTTTTTTTTTTTGTAAACATAAAAGATTGATTTGAAGGCACATTTATTTTCATTAATATTATAATGAAGCTCCTTGGACTTTTCTGTCAACATTAGCCCGCTGATGGGGAATTTCTTATCAATCATACGTATAAACTATTTATACAATGATTTTTTCTTTTTTGGATGAATGTATTGTTGACGCATTTTGAAATTGCATTTTTATACTTTTTTCTTTCGGATACTGTGGTCTTTATCACTCCATATTTCTGCGCTAAATTAGTAACACTTGCATCTTTTTGTTAATTCTCCAAAACTTCATCTATTTTCTTTAAAGTTTTTTTTTTTTTTGTAATACATTTTATTTATTTATTGAATCTTCAGATGTTAAAATCACAATAAGTTTTCGAATCTTAATACTAAAAGAAAATAATAAGTCCAGCCAGTGCTAGACAAAATATTATGATACTACAAAAAATTTACATCCACTGATCCAGTCATCTGTTTTGCGCTTGAGTTAAATCAAGGGTATCCCTCCTTCACAACCGAACATGGCCACTAAAGTTAAGGATGTCTCGTGCAAGTGGGTTTGGATGGTGTTCAAGTTTGCTGACATACTTTGACGCATATTTTGTAAATTCGACTTTCACCAAAGGAATCCTAGATCTTTGTGAATTCGAGAATTTTTAACGTACCATGGAACTGCAGTAATTATACGTTAGAAATTTATGTCGGCTTTGTATGCATATTAAAAAAATTATTCACTTTTAATTAACACATTATAAAGCAAACATTGGTTTGAGTCTGCGTACATGTAAAAACTAACTAAAAAGTGCACTTGTTTGTTTAACCATTGACATTTGCCACTCAATTGTTAATAGCTCGGGGTTTCCCCTAAGTTTTATGCATATTTTGTAACTGAAATCCGTTTCAAAATAAAAAAAAATAAATGTTCATATTTTAAAGCTTTTGTACAAAGTTCATATTTTCGCGAGTGCACTGCATATACAAACCCCTAATACTCCACACATACTCGTATTTAGGCATAATATTTACCTATATAATATCAATATTTCTATAGCTTAATTAAGTCAGTACTTTTATTAAATATATTTCTCATAAAAACTAAACTTTCGATATTAAATTTTCATAAATACATATATGTATCTAGAAATAGAGACAGGTTGGCATAACATAAAACAAAACTATAAAACATTGTTTTACATACATATGTATATGTATGTATATATAAAATGAAATGAAATATTAACAAACTTTGAAAAGTTAATGTTTAACCTCTCTAATACAAGTACGAGTAGATAAACATTTCATACCAAAAAAACAAAAACTATGTACTTAGCATTAAATATGGAAATAAAATAAGCATAATTATTAAAAAAAAGGAAATTCTACACATATTAAATGAAAATTGTTTTATTGTATATATTTCAGTATATTTGAAAAACACTTACAAAACAGCATAAAATGAACAAACAACATAAAAAACATTAAATAGGATAAGGAAAATTATTCGTGCCAGGACTTGCATTTGTGTATGTATGTATGTGTGTGTGTGTTTTAATTTTAAAAATAATAAAAATGGTAAATTGATATCTTCACTTCGGTGTTCGCCTGCCTGTGCTCAACAAATAAGGGTGGAGAATAATATACAACAAGGGGTTAGATAATCCTATAGTCATACATTTGAATAAGTGCTATAGTATGATTATGCATTTAATAATACATTTTATAATTTATAACACTCATTGAATAGAAAAAGTTAAATTTTTTTCTACCATTACCATGTTGTTGTTATTTTGTACTAATATGAGCATAAAGTACTCTCTAACTCGTTGCCTGTACAATACATACATACATACCTACATATGTATGTACGTATGTTTGTTTAAAACTTGTGTGTTTATATTCTATTATTTTTATATTTTCATCAAGTTGAATGTTTAACTTGTAGTTTATAATTTTTTTCTACATGGTTTTTTATTTTGTTATTATTCGCAAAAAACTGTAAACTTTGAACATTTTTTTTTAATGTACAATAGAATATAAGTGGCAGGCTAACAAAAACATTTATTATAGTGAGAAAGACCGAGGAAAATTAAAAGAAACAAAACAGCAGCAAATGTGAACTATAAAAATTTATGGCATTAAGCCCAGCCAGTTTTTAAGATGATCAATTCTACATATAAAAACATTTTCTACTGCAAACTAAAAAATAAACCTTTTTTTTGTAAAAAAATGTCTTTAAAATTTAAAATAACAAACATCTTAAACATCTGTAAAATTTGGTAAGAAAATATCTTAACCCTTTGGAACCGAAAAAAAAACTGCTGGAGATACGATATTGGCACTAGCTGAAGCTAAAAGTATAGGTAAAAGTTAATGTTTTTACCATCCCAGAATTTCAGATTTCGCCCCCGGGGGCGCTGGGAGCCATGAGACATATAATCTCAATCGGTGGTTTTTATTTTAAATTTGGGTTATAATGTCCCAGTAGTGCACATAATTAACAAGTTAGAGTGTAATATTCGGCTGTGTCAAATCTTAAATACCCTCCACTAGTGCTGGCAAAGAATTGAGTATTGGGTACCGAGTATCGAGTATTTGCCCTTTTTTTTGGATACTCAATACTTAAAAGTAGTTACTCGATACTTTCTGAGTTGTATTTTTAAGCAAGTTTAATGGGTAAAATAGTGCATAAAAATACATCACTGTATAAAAAGACAACAATGTTCATTAATTTTCCAAAGAATTTATTTTAATTATTTCTTAAGTTGTGCTAGAATTTGACACTTTTTTTTGTGACAAACGGGGCACCTGGCGGGTTAACCGGGTACGGGTACGCTGAATCCAGTGGTGCTAACCGTTTTTTTTTAGGTTAGCTCGTTTTTTCGAAATATACCGTTATTTCGAAAATGGAGGAGGTTGCACAACATATATTCGCGTAACTCAAAAACGGTTGAGTTTATTGAATAAACTAAAAAAACCGAAATTCCGCATTGAAATTTTCTTTAAGTAAGGTTAAACTTTTTTTCCAATATCCGCAGTCGTTGTAGAAACATAATTTTTTTGACCAAAAAAAATAGTTTTTTTTAGCAAAATTTCAAAAATTTTGTTTTTTAAAACGGCATAAAAATTTGGAAAACGCAGCTGTGCTTCTAATTTTATCTGCAGGTATAGCAAACAAAGTTCCAAACAAAACAAGACATAAATATATAAAATCTGTCTACAACTTTTGATTTTATTCACAAAAGATGAAATATATACTAACCAGACGAAACTTCAAAAATTAAAACATTTATTTTTGTTGTTAATTAAAGTTTAAGTTTTTATTTACAAATTTATTCTTTTTCCTCCTGCAGATTCCAACAAATATCCCCTAATAGCGAATCAAGTTGTTTGCCACTATACCACTGTTCGAGTCTGGCTGTTACTTGGTGAAATCTCTCGCCATGTTTCCTATTCAGTCTTAGTGCATTTTTTTTTTAACATTTTATGAAAAATAATTTTAGCAATTCTCACCATAATTTACAGAGTGGAAATTTTTTTCGGAAATGGTTCTTATATTGCAGCTATGACAAATCATAGGCCGAACTTGTGGAACAGTGAATTTTATGCATATGAGGATATCTCACGTCGAATTTCAACGTAATAATGGTATATTTAAGATAAATACTAGTATTAAAGTGAATTTTCGAAGGGGACCTTATAAGAGGGATATAGTAAAATATGGGCCGATATTCTCAAAATCCAGCAGTTTGATTTTGTCATGTATGTAAATGATCCATGTAAAATGTTGGATCGGTAACATCATTTATAAGAGATTTATGAGATTTTCGGAAGAGGGTTTATATGGGGGATACGGTCAAATATGGACCGAATTTCACAAAATTTTGTGGAATAATTTTTGTGTATATTTGATTGATAATATATAAAGTTTTGAGTCGGTGCCGATATTTATAAGATATGTATATACATATAAAGATTAATGACTTTTTCGGATGTGCTCCTTATATGGGAGCTATAACCAATTATGGACCGACCATTATAAAATTTAGTGCAACAATTTATTTACCTATAAGGGTTATTTATGTCAAATTTTAACCTTTAATCATTATTTATACCAGTTTTATATGTATTGAAGTGAATTTTGGATGTGGACTTGATACGGGGTCCTTAATAAAATAAGCATCTTGAAAATAATTGAAATTTTACAGCAGAAAAAAAAACTGAATTTTAAATAGAAAAATAATTACATATTATTATAGTAACTATGTATGTACATTGTACATATATGTTTATGGGTATCATGTTTATGATGAAACTTTATATCATAATATGTTGTTTTCGATTATGGTATAGAACAACATAATATGTTATAATCCTTCTTCATAAACATGATTGTCACAAACATATACATAATTACTACAATAGTACATATAATTGTTATAATCTTATAAATCACAACTTTAATATATTATGATTGCCCCAATCATATACATAATTACAGTAACCATACAATTGTTAAACAAATTTTTTTTTTCGAAATTATTGAAATACAACCATTTCAATAATTTTTTTTCTGTGTGTTGAAAAGAGATATATCAAGACAAACGTCTGTGATCATAGAACAATGAAAAAAATCGACAGGCGTCGATCTTGAAAAATCAATGCTTTTATTAGCATTTAAAAAAATTAAAAAGATATCTTGAAAATCAGTTAACAGATCAACATTTTCTACAGAATTTAACTCTAAAAATGAGACAAAAATTGATTTGAGTAAAATTTTTTATATAAATTACAATTATTCTCTAGAAAATAAAACTCATTAAATTAGACAAATTGTAAGACCATTTCAGGAAGGAAAATTTTAAATACAATTCAATATTGAAAAGTTTAGTACACTTTTCAATATGTGAACAAAAATTATAATTCCACTCAGAATTATTTCTTTTCAAGCATCTGTTCATGGCGTATTGAACTTCTTTTCTTTCGTTTTACTTTTAATTGGAAATAAGAGAGACATGCAAACTTAAGCAACTACTAATTTCAAAGGAAATGGAACTGTTTTAGAATTTGAAACAAGCATTGCAATTTTTTGGTTTGTTCAATATTTTCTATAGAATTTATTATTTTCAATAGAACATTTTCTGTAGCTTATAAAATTAATAAACCGGTTATTACTGCTAACAAAAAAATGTATCTTTCAAGATCGATGCCTGCTGGTCTTCTCGTCATGACATGAACACCGAATTTGCAAAATACTGTGATAGGAAGTTCCTTAACATGCACATTGATTTTTATGATTTAATCGTTTTTGTTCAAATGCACAAAACGCTCGTTTACGCAACCGTTCGTTTCAAACACTCAGTTTTATTCACCGGTTGTTTTTTGCGAACATGAATATTCTGACTGTGTCGTTAAATGTATGAAGCTCGTTTTACATCAAAGCCAACGTGTTGTTAGCCGAACATGTGTTTTATTCATTTGTTGTTTTGTGCGAACATGAATGTTCGACTGTGTCGTTAAATGTATGAAGCAGCTCATTTTACATTTTTTCTTTAATTTTTTTTTGCTGTGCAAAGATATATTTGACAAACTGTACATATTACAAATTTTATCATTGCTTTGTCAAATAAGTTTACTTTTCGACGAAATAATGTTAAATAGGTAGTAAATGCACATTTTTTATGTTTTCATATTTTTCTGCCAGCCGCTTTTTACTTATAAGTGGCTCGTGTGTTTTTAGTTCAATTCCAATCAGATCATGCACAACAAAGCCGACATGCAAAAAACAAACTGTGTATAAACAAGAATTTTTGTTTTCAAACATTGCAGTTCGAACCAAGTGTTGGAAATGATTTATACTCGTTGCTGAATTTTCTGTGTGTGCATAAAAAGTGAATAAGCATAAAATTGAATCATACTTTTTTGTATTGTTCTTAAAATTCAACGTTAGTGAATAAGTCGGCTCGTTCATACTTGTTGCAGGTCTCTGATAGGAACTACTTAACTTGCGTTCTTTGTAATCTTAAGTTCTGGTCACACATGGCAAATATTTACTCAAAAAAGCGCAACCTAGTGTTTTAGTACAAATTTATTTGACGTTGCTTACACTTATAAGAATTTTGTAAGATCAAACAGCAAAATCAAATAAAACTAAATATTGTTTTTTAATAAATAAACGAGTTCAAAAATATTTTATTGAGTGGTTACGTCTTTTTGGCAAATATTTTTCAATTGTGACCGACCGTTCGTTTAGTGAAGGCGGTTTACAGGTCCAACCATTGTCATATATGTACATCTTGTTGTGAAGCAAGTCGATTCGGTTACCATCAAGTGTGTGCCTTCGTCAAGAAACCATTATGGATGTGTAGTTTGTAAGCCGACAGTGGAATACTATACTGACTATCTACATCCAGGTGTGGAAACCTTGTCCCCCTCTTCGCTAGTCTATCAGCAATACAAATACCATTGACAGTAACATGAAAACACCAATCCTATACTATATTTTAAGACTAACCAAGACATTAGTGTAGATACTAGACAAGGTTAAACTGGTCCGACCAATTCCATGTCCTCATGTAGTAGCCTTGGCCATCTCTGTCCGGCAATTAAATTAAATGTTTGGTATTTTCTATAGAATACTTTCTGGAAGACAGTATTTTCTTTAAAATATTTTTTTGTAGAACTAGTTTTGTAAAACTACTGCTGGGATATTTCGCTACCCTCGCAGAAGATTTGTAATAAATAACATTGAAATTTTCATTCTCTTTTGTTGGAAAATTTTAATTACGTTAGTAATGGGCATCATATAGTCGTTGTAGGTCTGTCTGTCCGTATGTTAGCAAAACTGGCATTAGTTTGTTGCACTTTTTTAGCCTTTGTCTACAAAATACTCATAATATCATGCAATCTCTCAATGGTTGTGGCAATCTATTGAAACTATAAATAATAAACAAAACAAACAAAAAAAAAACTAAATACGTATAATAACTTTAAAAAACAACAACTAAAACTATTTACATATAAACAAAACACTTCATTTAAAACTGCATGAAATGATCTAAATAACAAATACAATGAATAAATGAATGCATCATCGTGTTATATAAATGCTTTTTAGCCGTAAATTTGTTAATACGAGTATGAAAACAACAGCAGCAAATACTCGTATGTTATAAAATTTATAAAAAAGCAAAATAAATAAATTGCATATTATTATTATTGTTGTTATTGTTTTCATAGAAATAAAAAGGATTAAGTCTATCTAGTTCGTTTACATAGTTTATATGGTCATAATAGTAACAGGCATAGTTATTATTATTTGAAAAGGATTTTTATTTATACGAGCATGTGAAAAACTAATAATAGTTAAATTAAAAAAAAATATATGAAAACGATTGAGGTTGGGCAAATTTTATAAGCATGACTTGAATTTAAAAAGAGACTTGCTCTTTTGTGAGCTAGCAGAATGAATGCGTGAAAATCAAGTCAGAAGATCACTGAAGGATTTAAAAATCGCTTTAAAGGTGCTCCACAAATTTTAGTTATTTCTTTTAGTGGAAGATATTTGCAGCATATTTCTTGGGATTTCTATAAGAATTGTCTCTATTAGTTTGCTTTTCTAAAATAATGTAGTGATTTATAAGCCCAAGTTTTCTTGTATTCCTAATTACACAGTGACCCAAATTCAAATGCATGTTTAAAATTTGTTGACTTGGCCACACATTTCGCTTTTCTTGGCGTTATTAATATTTTTCATTTATGTCATTAATATACTTACTTACATACAAACATTTTGCCATAAAAGATTTTAGTAATTTTTTTTCTGTTTTTATATTTTCAGCTTTTATTTGCCCAAGGAAATGCAACAGGTAAGCTAGACTATAAGATACGTAAATATTCCTCTTTTTTTCAGAAAAAAGAAAAACGAAAAAATACAGCATTGCTGTCTCAACGACAATATTCTCATGAATTTTATTGTTGTCGTCACTTTTTTGTGCAAAATAAAAATATATATACGAGTAGGTACGTATAAATTGCTGCTGTTCGATGCTCGGTTGCACACACAACATAACAATAACAGCAGCAACAGCAACAACCAAAAAAGCAAAAAAAAAAAAACAGAAAAATACACCAGACAGACACATGAAGCACAGACTTGCCAACAAAGACTTTCATGGTATATCAACAATTTAAGACATACAATTATATGAACGATGACTTACACACAGACGCGCATTTATACAAGGACCAAGGACTTTCTAGAACAAGCAGAAAGTAGTCTTCTACTCCTACTGCTGTTACTAGAGATGTACATATTTATTTTCTTTCAAAGAAAAACACTTTCACTTTCTGTATATTTTAACATTTCGCCTTGGCATTGAAACTGGTCAGAGTACTGGCGCAAATTAAACACCATTTCTAAAGTCTTACAATTTTAAAAATTTTTCATAGAAAATAGCAGCATATATGTATAATAAAATAACTAAATAATTAAATAACGCTACTAATGTTGTCCTCCAAGTGGTCAAACGTTTCGGGCTTATCGGCGTAGACTAGCGACCCACAGAAAATAGTCAATTGGCGTTAAATCGCACGAAATTGGAGGCCAATTCACATTCAATTGTGGCATGAGCTGTGTGACATGTTGCGCCGTCTTGTTGAAACCACAACTGTAACGTTCTGACCAGCTTTGTTTTTAAAACAGTACAGACCAATTTTTCCACCAGCCCATAAAGCACACCAAACAGGCAGTTTTCCTGAATGTAACGGTGTCTCAACATACACTTGAAGATTATCATTACTCCGAATACAGCAGTTTTATTTCTTGACGTATCCATTCAACCAAAAGTGAGTTTCATCGCTAAACAAAACTCACTAAACACTTATTTATTTCGATCAGAACCATTATTTTCAAAATAAATTTGCACAATTTGGAAGCGTTGTTCAGGCTTTAATCTATTTATGTTGAAATACAAACCCAAACTAAACACGAATCACTTGACAGCTAAAAAAATGGCCGCCAGTTAAAAAGTGTTGCCAAGTTAATGATCTAGACATCTAAAAAAAACACCCTAATAAACACTAGACAGGTATTTATGGATCCGGCCTAATCTTGGCCTCATATATATTATACTATAGCAAACCTTTTCGTTTAGCCATCTTTATGCCCTACACCACAATAGTGCAGAGGATATATTGAATTTATGCTGTGTGTTCCGATTTACTCAGAATCACTTTCTGAGTCGATTTAACGATATCCGCCCGTCTGTCTGGCTGGCTGGCTGGCTGGCTGACTGGTTGGCTCGCTGGCTGTCCATGTAAAGCTTGTGCGTAGAACACAGGTCGCAATTTTGAAGATATTTCGATAAAATTTGGTACGTGATATTTTTTCGGCCCAAGGATGGATGGGATTGAAACTGGTGTAAATCGGTCCATTTTTTCACCTGGCCCCCATACAAATGTCCTCCCGAAATTGGGGTTTACCGATCATAAATATTTGAATTATGCAAGTATCCAAACAAATTTCAAAACAAATTAGTGGTAAATGAAGCCAAATCACGTCTACAAATTTTGTGCAGATCGGTCCATAATTAGTCGTAGCTCCCATATAAGGCCCACTTCCGAAAATCACATTAAAGAGCATAACCCTCTCAAAAATGTTGGTATCCAAATTAAATTTGACACAAATAAGTTTCTTATATACAGAAATAACGACACCTAATTTTATAATGGTCGGTCCATAATTATTCGAAACTCCCATATAAGACCCTCTCCGTAATTAAATTTTTAAACTCCATAAATCTTTTAAAAGTATTTATATCGAGATAAAGTTCAACATACATAATATTTATATTCATAGACATCATGACACTAAATTTTATTGATCATCGGTTCACAATAGGTTATATCTCCCATGTAACGCCCAATTCTGAAAAACAGTTTTATACGTATACAAGTATTTCTTACTTGTTTTTCATTGAAGTTGTTTGCAGTTTTTGTTTTGTTTCTAAATTTCTCAATGTACACATCACCTTGTCTCCTTGTGGAACCATTAATTACAAGGCATAGAATCCACTGTAACAAGAGAGAGTTCTTTAACAAGTCCCGTATTATTCGAAATGACTCTTTTGTGACTTCATAGTTTATAATTCTAGCCTTAAATTACAATCAAACTAATTTTAGTTTGCAGTGCCAAGTGTTTAGCAGTATATACAGTGGCTGTATCAAAGCAGAAGTTACCTTCTCAGGCATGGCACCCTATGGTGCCTTCTATCACCTTAGGAAACTATATACATGAGATCGATGTGCAGCTGAATCCCCTGTTTTCCACCAATACATAAAAATATATCCAATACCCGATACCATACATCCATATGATGCCTGTAACACAAATGCATATTTATATTGCAGCATAGCCTTAGAAGCTTTTGACAATAGATTTAGTTTCGACGATGATGCCTATGTATTTTGTGCTATCTGTTAGAGTTAGTTTAAAACATCTCATACTGGGTAACCTAAAGTAAGAATACTGCTCGAGGTCAGCACCATAAGTCCACTCCTAGCCCTTTTGGCAATTTATGTAAGATATTATACGAGTATATATGGATCCAAAAGCCCACCATCTACATGTCATCTATATAAGCAGTTATAAATCTCATAAAGTTAATTTTTCTTGATTAACTAGCGTATTAATTACAAGATTCCACTGCTGGTTTTCTATTGACCGTTTTGGACATGGGTATGATGATCCTATATATCAACAAATCTAAAATGAATTTGGCAATCGATCTTAAATCTGCTGGTACATTATTGTTAAAAAAAAGTGTGTGGTGCCATCACAATTGATGATGTGTTTGTTTTTTTTTCCAACAACTTTTGGATTTAGTGTAGCTAATAATAATTTCCATTTTGTAATTTTTTTTTTGTAAAAAAAAGGAAGGAGAATTTGTATTATTTGTTAATGATGTTGATGATGACTTTAACACCATGAATTCCAGGCAATATTTTATAAGGAAGCATAATCATTAACCTTCTCAAAGTAAACAAACACAAACATCAACATCATTCCAACACTCTGCAAAACACTGTCTCAATATACTCATACTCTGTTAAGAATATTTTTGAAAGTGAGATGAATGAATTTGTTTTTTGCTTTAGATCTTGAGGTGTTGAAAAAGTTTCAAATTTTGTCCATTGCTGGTATAAAAATAAACAACAACAAATCGTTTTATTTAACTTTTTTTTGTTTTGGTTTAATAATGCTGATGATTTAATTTAAGTGTACATTTTCTTTGTGTTGTAATAATTTAACTTCCGGTATTTTTAAACGTCCTTGAACATATTTACAGACATACACAACAGTTAAATGGCGTTAAGAGGAAGGAGTAGGAGTATGGAGGTGGTTGATTTGTTTGGACATTTGTTTGTTGTTGGTTTGTTTTCGTCTTGTCTTATTTACTGGATATGTGTGTATTCGTATGTATATTTTCGACCTTAATCAACAAATGTTTGTTGTGCTGGCTTCTTTAGCTGGTTGGCTGCTGTCCTGGGTGGCTGGCTAGGTTGTCAAGTTTGTTTGGGTTTTTCTTAAATAACGTCTAATATTGCCTGGGGTGATAATCCGCATAAAATTACAATCACACCCAGACAAATCGACATACAAACACACATACGTTACACCCACATACACTCATACACACTCTCAGACATGCACACACATACATATATTCTGGCTGAGAAACATGTAGGAAAAAACACCGAAAAAACTGAAAAAAAGTTGAAGAAAAAAGGCCAAGGTCGTCTTCGATTTTGCCTTTTTTTTTTTTGTACTTCATGCACAAGAAAGTCCTTTCGTCTGTATGTATGTAAGAGTAAACACACATACGAGTACATATGTGCAGACAGAAATATATGGAGACAGGCAGACAGTGATATGTGAATATGTGTAGATTACTTGTTGTTTTCTTTTTAGTTTTTTTTTTTTTGTATTTTTTCTTCATCATATGTGTGTGTCCCACATTTTCTTTGGTAGTCAACAATACATGTTGTTCTTGTTGATTTTTTTTCTGTTTGTTTGTTGCCATTACCACCCTCACCATCATCAAGTTGTGTTGGTTTGTATGTGTAATTTTCACCCATCATGTGTTAAGTAGGGTTTTCCATATTTGAAGTAATTGCACAAAAAAAAAATCATTTGCATTTTGATACTCAATAAATTTGTGCTTTAAATGGATATTTTTGTGTGCTGTAATTTAATTAAAATGTCTTCAAGGCACTTGTTGCTGAAAAGGAAATTTCCGTAAAGATGTCTATTTTTTATTATTCCTTAAACTTTTATTGAAAATTAGGGATTAAGTTGTTTGTTTCTATTATTTGTTAGAGTAGTTCGATTTAAATCAAAACGAGAAAATAATCTTGTCTTATCTATAACAGCAAGAGAATTGCATGAAATTATAAAGAAATATATTAGGACAACTTTATGACAGCTTAGATATTTTTTATCACAACTTCTGAATAGTTTATAGTTTTCAGAGTTTTCAGTTTTTTAGGTGTCAACTTTACATTAGTTGTTTCTATAATAATAAAACACAAAAAATAACAAGCAACCCAGCAAAAACTTCACTTTCATTTCTAATTTTAATGTCTGCCAGAATTCATCATTTCGTAGCTTCGCCACTTTTTGTATTACTAATTACATGTACATATATATTAAAGAATTAGTTTATATATCTCAAATAAAATCAAACAAATGTACTTCAAATAAATAGATTTAAAAAAAGTTATTATACGATTATAAATCATTATTTGTACGATTTTGCAATAAGTTTCCTTACTTGGAGGTTACATGATCAAGTTTTTTTCTTTAAAATTTTAATACATTTACACTTTTTTACTACTATAGTATATATGTATGTATACATTCAAACTTTTAAAACTTTCCAGCGGGAAAAAGATGCTGTAAAGAGGCTTTCTAGAAGGCCTTCTTTGGCAGTCACTAGTACTTCCAGCCACATTGTCAAATCGTTTCAATTTTACATGGCCTGTCATTGTTAGTCAAGGCCTTGCCTACTCCCTACTGGTTACATGCCTGCTAGCAGGCCTACTTGAGAAGGGCAATTGGAAGGTCTACCAACTAATACCTCATACAAGACGTAATTAAAAGTCTGCTAAATTAATTATTATACTGAGTAAAATAAAAGAAGTACTGCTTCACACGTACTTTACACCAAAAACTTTCAAAAAAGAATAAATTTATAGACGCTCTCTTTATTAATTTTTATTACTCGCATAACAAAGTGACCAAAATAATGTTTGTTGTTTTAATGACGATATACAGGAATAATTGCAAAACCATTTGTGTTTGCTATTGAAATCATGCTTTGTTGACATTCTTTTAAATTGCAATTTTGAATGTGTATGAAAGGCCTTCTAGAAGGTCTTCTGAGAGAAGGCATAGTGGAATAAGTATCGAATCTATAAGGCCTGCAAATGGAAGCACTTGCTATTTTTCCTGCTGCTGGGTTAATACGAGTTTGCTTTCAAATTCTCGTTCCAATTGTGTGTTTCAAGTTACAGTCAAGAAAACAGCTGATTACAATTTTAAAAAACAAGTTGTTTGGTTTTTCTTTACAAACATTTCGGCGACATAATTTTTTGTGTTTCATTGTTCCTTTTTATACCCTCCAACACCAAGAGTGCTGAATGAGGGTATATTACGTTTGTTATTCCGTGTGAAACTTTTTTAATATTCATCTGAGACCCATCAAAAAAAAAGTACTTATTTTTGTTCGCAATGTCCAAAAAGTACTTTTATTAATAACTTATTTTTATACTTAAAAGATTTATAAAATAGGTGGTTGTAGAATGTATAAAACAAAATGTTATAAAATAAATAAACGAACTTAATAAATATGAAGGAAACTTATTGCAAAATTATATTAATAAAGATTTATAATCATATAATAAGTGCTGTTTCACTCATTTCAGTTTTAGCTGACCAGGGGCCAAATTACCGCATTCGTGATCGAATGAGCTATCGTATCGAAAAATGATTTCGATATCGAAATTATGATAAAATTTACTAAATTTCTTGCTCGATATCGAATGCCATAATCTCAAATAAGAAAATTACGATAAATTTTACTCGATATCGAATGCGGTAATTTGGCCCCAGTTATTGTTCAATTCTGTTTTGAACCAACCATTTCGCTTACACGCGTATTCCAATTTTCGTGTTCTTTATCATCAAGTTTTTAGTTTCTCATGCAAACAACTTTGCGCAGAATAAGATGGAGAAAATAAAATAAGAAAAGAAAAGGAAATAAGAAAATTATTTAGTTGATTATTTTCTTTTCCTTTATCACCTAACATTACTTGCCTTGAAGAGTCAGAATTAAAACGTGTGAAAGCGGACCAACTTCTTTAAATCTATGTATTTGAAGTAAAATTTTTTGATTTTATAATTATGTCCTTTTTAAAATATATATAAAGTATTTTTTTATTATATAATTAGTAATACATAAAGCTACGAAATAATGAATTCTGGAAGTCATTTAAATTAAGAATGTAAGTAAAGTTTTCGCTGGGTATATTAAAAACAGACACGGTACGGTGTCCAATTTTTAAAATATAAATAAGTAGAAAAGTTATCAATTATACCTAACTAAGTAAGTAAAGTAAGTAAAGAAATGCAACCAGATAAAACGTTTGATCACAGTATAGAAACTAGTGTTCCAGGAAGAAAGTTGTTAAAGGATAGATTAACAATTTTACTTTGCTCTATGAGTAATGCTTCTGGAACAAAAATAATCAAACATATTCTTCAATCAAAGAAACCTCGCACTCTCTCGATGCATAATTCATTTAAACAGCTTCATATAGAATATTTTGGACGATATTTAAGCCTACTAATGTCACACAGCTAAAGAATTTTCGATATTTAAAATTTTTCTGTTTAACTTCTAGGCTGGAAAACTTGACGTCTGTTACACCCTGATTGTGCAAACTAGTTACACTTTGCGTTTATTAAAGCAAAAATTATTTAAATATATTTTAAAAGCCAACAAAATACCCTTAAATATTGTTCAACAGGCATGTCAATCATAATTCATAAATAATGTACTCGTATACATATGCATGCCTTCAATCAATAACCTTTTAGCCATTCTTATATTTCATCTCAAATCCATTTATTGTCTTGCCCCAATAGTTATTGTCATCCAGAATGGCTCATACCAAGCTCTAACTAAAACTAACTAACTAGAATACACAATATTATTTCAGCACCCTCATTATTAAGATAGTCAGTCATCTTTATCTTTCTACAGCATCATTATCATCAGCAACAACTTTGGTATTTACCATTCATTTATGCGTCTATAAGTTTTTTAGGGCCAAAAAACATTTATAAAAGACTTTACAATGAATACATTATTACAAACCATTTCCTTCCTTAGTTTATGTCCTTTTTTTTGTCTGCATGTGTTTGCATAGCTCTATATGTGTTCGTAAATGTGTGTGATATTTATACATTTATTATAATTTTTTTTCTATTATTTTCTACATTGTTGATGGCAACTGAATGTGTGTAAGTCCACTTATGTGACAACAAGTAGAGAAAACTACAAGGACGTTGAATGTAAAAAGCAAACAACTTGTTGCAAATATTGGATGGCTGGCTGGCTGGTTGACTGACTGGGCTTTAGCTCACCCTTATCATTTCGACAGCAAAATCGTAATATGTAGTTATGTCGTGAGTTTTTCTTATTTTTCTCAATTTATTTTTTCTCTGCCACTTTGGTGTACAAATTGACACATAGTCTGTGGCTGTTAAGTTAAATGTAAATTCACATATCCTATGACACACATCCTTACTTACATACATGTGTATGTTCATATACATGTGTAATATTGTGTATATGTGTTCAAGACGTGCTAATATGTATAATTTTAAGAGATTTTCTACCCTAAAACAAAATTGTATAACAATATACTAGAAACAGCAAATAGTTTAGACACAAACAAAAAATCACACATAAGATATGGGTAAAACAATTTGACTGCAGTTATTTGAAAGAATAGAGACTTTTAATAAGTCTTGGCTTGTGATTTTTTAATTAAATAATCTTAAAGAAACATTTTTACTACAGAATAATGAAAGATTATATTAAAAAAATATTTTCTTTAAGCTTAACCCTTTAACGCCTAAGATTGTCTATACACGGTCATTAGTTGAGTATAAAAAACCGGGTTTTTCCGTTTAGTCACTAAGACTGTCTTCCATGTTTTTGTCCTGGAGCTTTCCAGGAGTATTTTTTTCTGAATTGGAACTGAAATTCGTAATTTGCAGATAAAATACATGCTAGAAAAAAAATTTATTTCTGCAATTGGAACGTATTTTCAATTTCAGGTATTTAAGGGTTAATATCAAACTATTTCAAAATATTGAAATAAATAAGAAATAAATAAAAAGAAATCTTAAACCTAAGCTCAAAGAAAATAATATTTTTTTAATGAAAATATAAATGTTAAACAATTAGTTAAATAATTCGAAAGCTGATATTATTATAAAGGATAATTTAACGTCATTCATTAATCGTCAGTTATTATAATTGATAATATTTTTTTCATTTTCCAAAATTCTAAAGAAATATATTTGTGATCAAAAGGGAATGAATAATTTCAGTGCAAGTTAAAATGTTCTTAAGAAAATTCTTTTTTTGCGTTTTGGCGCAAATTGTCTCTTCTATCAACACTAGTTATTAAATTTCTTTATTAACGACTATAATCGACATTTGTTTAGTTTTTTACTACTCTACATTAATTAGTATTTAAGGTGCATATACATTACGTGTTTTTTACATTGTATATGTCAAATTTTACATAACGGAGTAAAAACATTTAGTTGGTGACCTCAAAAAATTTGCTTGTGTAAAATACACAAGCAAAAACATAAGACAAAATTTCAATTAGAACATGTTCTATTTTCTTATGTTCAAACACATGTTTTTAAATGTATATGCCAAACGAAAAGATTTGTCGACGGTTAAATAACTGCGCTATCATTAGCCGGCCGTATGATGTCACGTGTAATTGTAAATACAAGTTGGTGACCAAAACTTAAAAATCTTTTGTAAAATAACCAATTTTGACAGACATAAAGAAAAACATGTGAGTTGTAAACTTAAAAATACATAAGCAAAAAAACGTAGTGTATATGCACCTTTAGTTGCATGCCATGCTCTCTATAGATGTTCCAAGAAGGTAAATGAATTGTGTATCTAATGTGGCTAAGTGCTAGTTTTATCAATAGATTATCACATTTGCACCAGAAATATATAATAGAGATTCAAAGGTGTAATAAGATATTGTTCCGTAATTAAATGTGTTGAAAGAAGCTGGACATTACATTTAGAAACATGATTTCAATCTTTAAACTTCTGTCCCATACAAAGAAAAAAACTCCCATAATAATTTCAAGTGGCTAGCATTACAACTACAAGTACTACTATTATTACTAAATAAATTTCACTACAAGCTTCTTTATTGAAATCTACCAAAAACAAATATAACACAAAACAATATAAAAAACAGAGGGTTGGAACTGGGATAGATTTTACCATAAAATCATAAAATAAAATGAAAAAAAAAACAATGGGAAAAAATGTAAACAAACACAGCAAAACATTTGCAATAACACATAGATACACACATACGTACAAGATCATGTGTGTGCGTATAAATGTCACTATAACCTTATAAAGGAATGTTTCCACCAAAAACATCAACAACTAGTCGTATATGTTTAAATGTGTTTAGATGTTTACATATTGTGGTATAAAGTGTTGATATGTACCGGTTTATATATTTATATGCAATCTAAGGACATGTGTAAGTATGTCATATCCATAAAAGGGACATGAAAATAAGGGTTTTTATAACCCAATTGTTAAGCGATTACTTAAGTGGCGAGTTAAAATCTTAGTCTTATAATCTACACATGAACATGCATAAAAGTATACATGTACATATTTCAGATATACCACATAAAAAGGGGTTAGAGGTTAAAGGGTAATTGCTGATTATATGACTGGAAAAAGTGTCATTTTAACACCAAAAACAAAACCCATTAAACTTTATTTAAAGTTTTCATTTTAATTTTCTAAAAACCGGACACTTTGCCATTATTATTATTAGTATTTTTTTTTTTTTTTTTGTTATTTGTAATGTTTTGACAAATTAACCCCCCACCCGTTGAACCCTTGTTATTGTTAACCTTTGATCTAAGCTCTTTAGACGTTGTCATTGGATGGGATGGCTGTTTTATTACTTTGAAAGGAAAAACCAGATTTTTAATTATACATTTCAGGTTTACAGTCCCATATGACTTGTAACCCTTTATTCTCATTCTACTTTTTATTTCTAATTGCCTTTTCCGAAACGAGCATGTGTGTGAGAGTATCTAAGCAAAATCAAGACACATGTGTAAGAACATGTATGTTCTAGTAGGGGTGTATGTACATATCTATCTATCTATATATGTACATGTGTGTGTGTGTGTGTGTGTGTCGAAAGCGTATGTGAGTATTCTTAATTAGTCATATCAAATCATTTAGATTTTCATTTTAATTTATTCCAAAATGGCGTCTAAAAGTTTTTCTCATCGGTTATAGGCGGTATGCGTGTGAGTAGGTTGCATATGTGTATTTAACCCCCATTTGCTTAAAGAAGTTTTTTATTTTCAACTTTTTTCTTTAGCTGCAAAAAAGCCTTAAGGAACTATACTTTATACTATGATGGTGAAGAAATTATTTTAAAATGTTAATTAGCGCACAGTTACAATTTACATTAAACAGCCATGTCAAAATAAAATGTATGTATTATAAAATTGGTAAAAGCAAAAATATTAACAAAAAAATTATGTACATACTATGGAAAATATATGTTATATATGTGATATATACTCGTATCTATGTGATATGATAACAACAGTAGGCTTAAATAAGATATAGACATAAATTTGTTTTTGTAATAACAATTAATAATGTTTTATAATTGACGTCATTTTTAGAATTTTCTAGAGGGTGGGATTTAAATTATCTAATACGATTAAAAATGTATTTGAATTAACTTGAAAATATTGTGAAAACTTTAACTATGAAATCAGGAGCCAAATTACCGCATTCGATATCGAGTAAAATTGATCGTAATTTTCTTATTTGAGATTATGGCATACGATATCGAGCAAGAAATTTAGTACATTTTATCATAATTTCGATATCGAAATCATTTTTCGATACGATAGCTCATTCGATCACGAATGCGGTAATTTGGCCCCTGTAATAAATTTTATATATAGAAGATTTAATGTAGAAACAATGTATCACCATTTTTTAACACTTGAAAATGTCATCCAACTTCTGAATTTAAACTGCTTTTAATTATTTAAGCTTAGGTCCTTTTATTTACAAATGTTTATATCGTCATCTAAAATGCCCAAAGACGTAACCCTCATTATCATAATTTTACAGGAGAAGCGAAAAACGTTACACATCTTGTCTTAAAATAGACGACAAACTTCAGGGGACGATATGTACATATCGCGATTTTCAATTAAACTAATGCTAACTTTCAAATAATTTAGTTTTTTTTGCAACCGAACGCCTGTACTTCTTTTGTAAGGCCAATTTACTTTTAACACTCTTAATGCGCATCAAGGTACCTGTACGTGTTTTATATGAGAAAGCGACCATTGCAATTATATTATTTGAAGTTGTTACTAGCTTTGCATGATAAAGTCTAAAAGTTTGTATTAATTATAAACAGAAATAATTTATTACTTATCTTATTTGGAAACAGAGTGTTAATTACAGATTGACTTGGAGCAGCCAGTACAAGCTTTACGAGTATTTCTCTTCTTCAAACGTAGATGTGAGCACTCGTAACAACTTTCTACTGCTGGAATATGTTCGCTTGTGTCATTTGTTTGTAAAGGAGATGTTGCAGTTTTAAAGTTTGGTTTATAAAAAATTTGTATTGCCAATGATGTCGATGACTGTGAATTTATTTTTGTATTTTTAGCCCGATGCTCGATATTTTCCTGACACAAACCAATGCTTAGATCTTTCAAGAATTTTCGACGACGATCACTAGGCTAACGTTGCGTATTAAATTCCGTATATATAACAAAGGATATATTTAGTGCTTTTTATGCCGCACACATAAGGGTTAAGCAATAGTGAGATATTAAATAAATAATGGAAGTAAGCCTATAAAGAGCAGATCACATTCTTTTATATTAAACATCATTTCAATATTTTAAATATTATTCCGCGTTTTCATAACTAATTTTAAAAGAGTGTTCTCCATAATATCGTACTATCAATGTCGAAATTTAGATCTTGAATCAAAGATCAGAAATTTGTCAAATTAAACCATTTTACTCTATATAAAATAAACTATAGAGGCAGCATATTAAAAGGTATAAATTTGTTCCACAGAGCAAAACGATAGTCGAGGGGGTTTTTTTCTCTCATTTCCTTCATTGTATGACGTTAAATTTTGAAAATAACCAAAACAACTATTAAAAAATTTACTTTTAACTGCGAAGCTATCGCCAACAATGTCATCTGCACACTCTTCAACTCCAAAGGCAAATGAGATAAAGCACAACCAATGCAATGGCATTAATGAAGTAAAAAAGTCCGACAGTTAAAACCCCAACGTTCTGGAATTCACTTATAAACAAGGTCCTCAAAGTGCCGCTAGCACCTACGGTATGAATTACGAATCCTTTTTCAAAACAATTCTTCGCTCTTTCTTCTTTGCGTGTTTCCCAATGGTAAAATAACCATAGACCTCAGAACTCAGCATTTCAAGAGTAAACAAAGTTTCTACAGGTCCAGCAGCACAATATTATGTTGATGCATTATTTCCTTTCAAAATGTTATTGAAGGAGATATCAAATCTTTGATATCCCGTAGTTAGAGGTTTCTTCCAATGAAAAACATTGAGTGGTAAAAGTACAAGATTCAGTTGATTGAAGCGAAGATGTTTCAACAGCGAAAAACTAGACTGATGTTTGAATATAACAACTGGCTTAGACTGTGCCCTGTGCTATGACTTACTCAAATATTTGTACAGCAAAAAGCAAATTCAAAGCTGACAAAACCAGTTGAAGAATCACCGGTGTGGTGTGGCCATCAATATATGATTGCAAAAGTCAAAGTGTAGCATAATATGGTTGCAGCTGTCTATGAAAATTTACAATGGTAATCATTAAGTAGCCTGTAATCATAACACAATCATATGTCTTCTCTGAGTGTAATAGTAAGCTGTCTCTATTCTCTCTAAACGCATATCAAAACTTCAGTGTCAAAGAAGCATTAGTTAAAGACATTCGAGTTAAACCTAACAGACAATCGACTTTACATTTACATCAGGAGTGCCCAAGCCCTATACTCTTGGTGCTCTTTTGTATTTGTAAAAACTCTTAGCTATAGCCTATAGGCTGTGTGTGTTTGTATACTCATTACAGCACTCAGCACTAGCAATACGAAATACACAAACAATTTTGCCTTATTTGTTTTTTTTTTTGTCGTACTTCACTCTATACACGCAAGCGCAAAGCAACAACACTTTCGTATGTATGCTCTACTGGTAAACATTGGTGACTGCGATCGTCAATGTAGATTTTGTTTTTGTTTAACGTATGATACCGTTTAAAAAAGTGTGTTGTTTCTTTGTATGTATTGGCTTTTACAACAAAAAATACTGAATAAAAATTAGTTTTTATTTAAATGTATTGGTGTTTGCTCTTACATAAGCAAATTTTGGGCACTCCTGATTTACACCATAAATAAATTATGGAAAGATTTCAAGTTAATGTTAATTGAAGTGCAACTTTGTATTTAATAAAATTAAAGAGTTTCATTATGATGTATGTATAAATAAACTGCTAATTCAACTCCACTGTATTTGTTTGAGTTTTTGCACCATATTTAATGAAAAAATTATAAAAGCGTTTGTATAGAAAAGTTAAGTTACAACGCAACAATAAAAACAAAAAAATATACATATGTATGCATATATGTATGTAGACATAAATAATACATACATACATAACCGAAAAACTTTTAAATTAATTATTAGAAAAAAGTAAAATGTGTGTAGTGATGCGCGCTGAGGCATCAAAAACTCCTACATTACACATCATCTACATTTACACACACTTAAAAAATTAATAATAACAAACAAAAAAAAAAAGCACACACACAATTTCCCCTTCCCTTACTCTTAAAGCAAACTACTCCCACCACTTTTGTAGACATAGATACATACAAACATATTTGTATGTAGGTATGTATATGTATAACGCTTCTTTTTTTTCTTCAAATTTCAAGTTAAGCGTGAGGAAGCGAAAAAAATCTATACTTCGCACACACACACACACACAGCAAACTTATTTATATTTATTTTGTAGCTCGGTTTTCTTTTGCATGTGAATAAAATTTTTCATTTTATATTTTTGTGAAATTTTCATATATGCATGTCACCTCCCAAGGCAATTTCCGTTTGCCAAATTGAAAAATTACGAGTAGAACACAGCAGAATAAGTGAAGATGGAGATGAAAATGAAAATGAAAAGAAGTTTTTCACATTTTATACGCTCATTACATAATTTCAAAGTACATGTACTGAATTTTACTTTATTTTTTGTTTGTTACATTTAATTTTTTTTTGTTAGAAAAATGTTAAATGAAAAACAGAAACTGAAACAAAAAAAAAAAAAACACAAAATCTAACGAACTTTTTTCAGCTCAAGCTCAAGTTTAAGGTGTACATATGTATGTGTGCGTGTGTCTAAATGTACTAAGTACTAATTTTTTGTTGTTGTTGGTTTCACATACGCCAATGAAAATTAAAATGAAAAATTGCAAATGACATGAGGAGCTATAACATGAACATAACAACAGCAGCAACAACAACTACGTTAAAAAACACTAAAGGTTGTCAAAAAATTATTTTCCCAAATACAACAAAAGGAGTGTGCGTGCGAATGTTTGTGTTTTCATATTTATATGCAAGTGTGTGTGTGTGTGTTTTTTTTGCGTATGAAATGAGTTGGGAAAAATCGTTCGCATCCTAAATTCCCTCAACCCCAAACGCCCTCAAACACCCTCTCGTAACCTAAATGCGTAGGCTTGTATAATATACTATTTGCTGTCGATGTTGCTTAGTGTATAAGGGGTATATGTACGAGTATACCTATACATATGTATGTAGGCAATCTTAAAATTTGTAATCAACATCTTAAATATAAAGCTAATCGTTTTAATTGAAAACTGTTTAAATATATCTATGATATATAACAATTCCAAAATGGGTTTCTTATTTAACCCTTAAGCGAACACCAGGGCCTGGCCTTCGCTCTTTATGAGTTCCTCAATGAAGGTGTTTTGTACAAAAAAATTGAAAAAAAAAAACTTAAAATTTGTTATCTGCAGGCGTTGTAATTACTCTCAACATGTGTGTAAGAGAATGCAGCAAATAAAATCAAAACAAACGAAAAAGATATTAAAACTATTTATAAGTGTACTCGTATATTTTGTGTGCTCGCAGAATCGATGTGTTTGTACGTTTCAAAAGTTAATTTTCTGACCCTATAGATTAGCCGTGGCAATTGCCAATGATATAAAAAACAAATTCAGAATGAGGTTAATGGAAATGAAGACGAGTTAGAAGTTAATAATAAAATTTAAGATTTTTAATTTAAAATCATACAAAATATAACAAGACCCAGCTGGAACTGTGCTGTGAACACATTTTGGTGTTTGCTTAAGGGTTAAGTATAAAACTTATAGCTATGTACAATATATTTCAAATTCCAAAAATAGTCTCCTAAATATAACATTAACTAGTTACCTAAGTAATTCTAAGAAGCATTTAAAATGAATCCATAATTCCACTGGTCCAGGTTAAGTAGAGTTTGCTGAACAATCTAATACTTTAGGCAAGTCACAAGTGGCAAGTTGTGCCACAACTAAATTATTTTTTGCAGCCAATTATTATCTGTATCTGATATTACTCTGGTAGTTAGGAATTAATTTCGGGCCCGATTATCGTTCACAACACTAAAATGTTGTGTTGTCTCGATTACGACACAACATGCATTTTTCATACGATTAAGCCGATAAGTGTTGTCAATTGTAATCGCAGTTTACAACATACAACATCAAAATACTTAATGTTGTGAACGGTAATCAGGGCCTTCATCTCTATCACTGCCGTTCAAATCTGAAATGTTCTAGCTGCGATGCTATGGATCCTGTACAAAAAATCTGGTCGTGTGTGATATACTACTTGATGTTGGAGGTTGGTTAATTTCTTCGGCAATATACCAAGAGGATCATGTTTATTAACTTGACTTTGTATTCAATGACAGGGTGAAACTTTATTTTATTATGTACGAGTATATGAAGTTCGAAGACAATTTCGTGGAACATGTAAATGTTCTTTTAAGGTTGGCTTTAAGCAATTCTGAATATTTCGCCATTGAGTATCACTTAACGAACGTTACACTTAATGGTCATTGACATTGACAGATTGCTTGCCACTATGATGAGCTGAGAAGGTAATGACAGATGTCATAACAGATCCCCATAATTTTCTGGTGATTCACAATCGAGTTTAGGAAACCATCGTCTACGAAATCGAATTTTTTAAGTTTAGGTTTCATTGACTAAAATCTGAAATAATAGCATTATATATCGCATAAAACTTTAGTAAAAAAAAATTGTTGTGATAGATAAAAGAAAATCCTTTATGCAGCAATTAGTTGGAATCGATTGTGGAACTGAAACCCAGCATACCATTCTAGGAGTGCTCCGAAAAATGAGTCAGAAAAGAGTCCAACTAAAAAGCATTTTCGGAGCGAAAGAATAATTTGCTTAAAAAATTAATATTTTTTCCATTTTAATATATTTTATTTAAATGAATTCCATTTTATTTTTTTACTGTAAATACAATTTATTTAATTTTTTCCATTTCTAAGTTAGTTTATTTGTAAATGAATTCCCATTTTGTTTAAGTAAAAACAATTAAAAAAAATTTGAAATTTTAATTTTTTGTATTTAAAGTAAGAGCTCTTTCTGAGCCCACAAAATCCCTCATAAAAGACTCTTTTCTCTTAGATAATAGCTCTTTCTGACAGAAAAGACTTTTTTCGGACTCATATGGCTTGGGAACAAGCTCTATTCAGTTATTTGTCTGTTTTTACAATATATTTTAATCAGCGTGATCAGCCCCGATAGACTAGGCGATAGTGCGCCGGACTATCAGTCTGAGGGTTGCGGGTTTGATTCCCGCCAAAGACTCTGGGTGTTTTCTACAGATAAAAGCTTCGCAGTTTGTGTTTGTTAATTATATTAAAAAAAAAAAATATTGTAAAAAAACACATCACGCTTACAACAAGTTAAAACATATATTTAGTTTTTACCTAACTCCATATAAAATAACCGGCTGTCAAATAATTCGAAAACAAAAATTAAAAAAAAAACATTACCGGTTTCGGTTTCTTGTAGAGATACATATTTTTATTATTGTCGATCTACTTTATACTTTACATATGTAGATAAAACTCCCATTATATTTATTAGCTAAAATTGAGTTTGAGTCCTTTGACATCATTTCAATGACAATTTGAAGTTTTACTAACCATACAGGGTGAAGCAATCAGTAGTTCTGTTCATTCAAAACCCCCATTTTTCTGCCATTCAGGCAAAGTAAAAAAAAGGAATTATGTTTTACTTACAAACCCTTAAAGTTCATTTCAAAAGAAACAATGAACACCATTTCTTGTTTACAATTGAAAGTAATAGGTATTTTTTGAAGAAATATAAAAGGGTTTGTGAAAATTTAAAAAAATAGTTCTCTTATCGTGAAGGAACTTTTCAGGCGACTCCTGTAGCCTTCGCTAGAAAGTATGAATGCATGTATGTATATGAGCTTGTTGTCATGTGTGTTTGCACGGGGTATGTGTGAAGCTTAAAAAACAGAAATTACTTAAAAAAGTTAATGTAAAAACAACAACATCGTCTTATAAAATATAATGTATGGCATGTACACACATATACAGACAAGGAAAACTCTTATTGTAATGCCATCATATCCAGGACAAAAACAAATACGCGTACTACACAGGCACATACAACCACCCACCCACATACATATACATGCATACATACATACATATATACAGATGTATGTACACTGTCAAGTGCACCAAATATGAGTTAGGAGTTTATTGTTGCTTTTGCTATTATTATTGTTGTTGTTATTGTTGTAGTTGCTGTTTGTTATTGTTATTATTATAGTGGGAGCCTGTTTATGTAAATGTATGTTTACTCACACACACACACATACATAAACATTCATACGTTTTCATATATTTTATTTTTATTAATATTTGTTGCCGTCGCTGTTTTATTCGTTTTTCATTTAATATCTTTCTACTCTACGCAACTTTTCCTTTGTTATTGTTGTTATTTTAAATTTTTCCTTTCAGTTTTGTCTAAATATATTTTATTTTGCATACATGTTCTTAATTCTTAATTCTTACGTTTTTTTTTTTTTTTGTATTTTTTTCATTTTGTAGTTGTTGTCTTCCTTTACCCGGTGCGTTTGCATGCGTACGAATATTAATGTACATACTAACTGTTAAAAACATTAAAAAACTACCCTTTTTATATATATACCTACATACAAACATACATACATATGTACATATATTTATAACTTTTCTTCGTTTATCTTAAATGGCAGGCAGTACCGTGCAACTGAAAAAACAGCATCCTTTGTAAAAAAATTTATTTAAAATTGTTGAGAATGATGGCTGTGGCAAAGGTGGAAAGTTTTTTGTAGCGATCTTGGTGTTAGAAACTAGATCATTTGCATTGTTTGCTTTTATAAGGGTTGATAAATTAGAATTACAAGGCATTTTCAGGAAATTGATTAAAGACTTTAGAATAGAAATGTTATTGTTTTAAATAATCTACATACAAGGTGGCGCAAAAGTAATCCTCCTATCAGAAAATGCTATAAATTTTGCGAGGCCTGACATTAGCAGTTCTGTCAGCAATATTCCGCGTTCTGGAGCAGTGTAGCGTAACATTGTTTATTAACGTGTATTTCGCATGTGTTTACTACACAAATGTCTAAACAGAACTGACATTAGGGGTCTCGCAAAATTTATAGCATTTTCTGATAGGAGGATTACTTTTGTGCCACCTTGTAGTTGTACCTTTTTTAAGGTAAAATAAAAATAAAAAGAAATGTGAGAATTGCTAATGTTTTTTTATTTTTATCATTAACCCTTTTTATGTACTATTAACCCTTTTTATACTATTTACCAGTGTTGCAGCCAAAACAAAAATTATGTTAAATTCTGTTTAAAGATGCTGTTGTAGTTTATCTTATACAGCTGCTATTTCTGTTTCTAAATTATACTTCAGTGAAAAAGATTTTTATTTAAATACAGTTTTTTATACCAACTAAGTTCATAGAATTAATTATAGAGTTCCCTTAAAAAACACAGTTTTTTTTTTATTATTTTTCTGTTTGTTAGGATAAAACAGAAAACATTGTTTAATACCCTTTTGATAAATTGAAAATTTTATTGTGTATTATTAGAGCAAAGATCTGAAATAGCTTGGTTACATGCAGCATTGTCAACTTGGTGCGTTTCACACCATTTTTGGTGCTTTATTAAATGTTTTTGTGCGTAAAATTCCTGAGTTGGTGCGAGGTGTGCTTTTTTTAATTTCGTTGCATTTTTTAATTTTTCCGAAAATGTGATGAAATCTTTTTATTTCTACTTTTTTTAATGGCAGTTTTTTGATAATTCATTATCATGAAATCAATACAAAGGATCCCATTAAATTTATTTTAAATACAAATGCGTGATATTCAAACATTAGCCACATGATGGTTATTGCTAAAAGTGAATAGGGTGAAAATCTTTGTTTGAAAATAAATTTAACATTTTAGGCGTGGAAATAAAAATTCTTTTATAGCCGGATTTGAACTGTAGAAGAACAACCAGAGTTAGAGTCTCAAATTTTATTAAAAAAAAATTCAAATGAAAGTACTTAAAATAGAAAACAAAAATAATTAAAAAAGTACCAAATATGTACTGAAATTATCCCTATTTTACCAATTAGTACTTCAGTTCCGAATACCATATTGTAAGTTAAATTATTAATGGTTAAATACTTTTTTTTGTCTTTATTAGACTTTTACTATTATTACTTTTTTATAAAATTTATGAAATTAAAAAAAATTTAAAACTATGTAATTCAATAAACGTTTTGGTGCCTATTATGAGCAAAATTCTAACGAATTTTCATTTGGTATTATGGTGCACATTCGATGAAAAAATGCTATTTTGAAAATCACTTTGGGTCATTCACAATAGTACATTTCTATCAGCTGGCGCTATATTTGTTTACAAATTCTTAAAGAAAAATAAATTAAATTTGAAATGACCACCACGGAATTATGGTTTGATGATTCGTCTGATGAAGATGAATCCTTACTAGAACGGGCCAGAAGCAGAAAAAGACTGAAGGATGCTTTCAACATTTTGGAAATGGATTCCACCACTTGAATATATTATTTAATGAGGTTTTGAGAAGGATATTATAAATTTAATTTACAGATTTGTTGTGGAGCAATAATGCTCAAAGGACAGAACAATCCCAAGCATATTACAATTGGCAATAGTTTTTCTGATCTTCCTCTATGAGAGAAACGAGCTTCTCCAATTGCTGTTTTTTACTTAGGATCTTAGACATGCAGGATATTTCCAAAAGTAATTTACAAGTAGTATTTGGTTTACCAAAACAAAACAAATACATTTTTAATAAATTTTGCACAGTTTTAAACACTGTCGACAGCAAATTTGTGTTCGATAAAAAATTCGTTGAATAACGAAATTTTCGACAGTGAGTTGGCGTCACAATACAATACAAATCTTACATTCGATAGTCGATTTTCGATAGCCAGCAAATATCGATTGTAGAATGCAGCTCATAATAGGGGCCTTTAAATAACAAAGAAATTCTAAACTTGGTGCGTTTTTTTTTAATTGCGCGTTTTTTCTCAATTTTGGTGCGTTTTGAAATTTCAAAGTTGACAATGCTGGTTACAAGTTCTAACTGGATCGATAAATTTTCTTTTGTATTTATACTCTCTCACAAATAGAGAACGAATTGGCTTAAAGTGCAATATTTTTTAAACCAGGGCATTTCCTTCTATTCGGAAAATACTTATTTATGTAAATCAAATCATAAATAGATTGACAGCGAAACATTATAGAACCATATATGAATGTATATAAGTTGTTGAGAATTGAAAATACATTAACATTTCTCAAAAGTTTACATACATATATAAATGCCTTTAACTTTCAAACCACACCATGTTTAGCAGACAATTCAGTGATCTTTAGATCAAATAAAAGAATATCTGTCTGTGTAGTACTATTCAGATCATTTTACATTCGCTGATCACAATTCGTTGCAGTTTAAAATGTTGGGTGATAGTAAAATTTACTTCGCCATGAAGTAGGAAACCACTTAATAGGAATTTGTTGTTATGTAAAAATCTGAATTATTAGGATTGATGTTTGAACTAATCGCATTATCACCTCTTTATGAGTAATCAATTCCTATATAGCCTTCCTAAGGAAAGCTGCAGCGATGGCATATGAGCATTCTCACAGTCAAGAACGTGACATAGGCTTTAAAAACTAATAACGAAATCTTAATAACTTGTTTTTCTTGTTTACATTTTAGTAGCTCTATATTGAGTGCAAAAGGTAAGATTTGTCGTTTAGCTGTTTTCAATATTTTAACAATAAATATGGGTTTAAAAACGCGACAAATCATAAAACTACTTCTCGACTGCAAATTAAAACATCAATTTTTAATGTGATTTTTAGCTACACGTTTTTAATTAGACTTAGTTCAAGTAATTTTAAGAAAATTCTTTATTTATCGCTTATTTTTATATAGTACATAGTTCTTAATTAACTGTCACACTTTTACACTTTGACTAGTGATGAATTTTCTGCTTTTTTTACTATATTTCCCAAAGTTTGATTGCCGGGTTTTCTTTAGTGAAAATATTTGTTTATCATAAAAATTGTCCGTCAATTGATCACGGAAACGATAATATATTTATAAGAACGCGATTTTATAATATGGTCCAGTTGGACCTTTCTGTGGATATGGAACTTTTGGGCTAAGACTATATTTTAACTTCCATGAGGATCATTTTAAATAAAACTGTATCAACTGAAACGGCGATTTTTCAAGCCTTAAACAAAATGTGCCATTATGCTTTTTGAAAAATTCAGCAGAAATATAAAACTAACTAATACAATATACCATATTAGCAACAAATAATTAATTTAAAATTTTCCTGCTCCACTGTTATCTAGTGTTATATTGGCAAGTGTTTGCGTATGTAAAATAGATTTAGAGGTACACACATTTTATAGTGGCATGGTAATTTTATGTGTTGTATGTTAGATACGTTTCTTATTTTAAATATCAATCTCATATACATACATACTCGTATAAACATACACATGCAAATATGTACAAATATTAACTACTTGTATACGCACTATGTACTTAAACATTAGTACTTACACTTACGCAGTCGCTGGTTGCTACCACCAACAACAAGAAAAGGCAAAGAAAATTATAACTACAACCACCATTACCACCACCTCCAACACTACCACTATGCATAAGTACTACTTCCACCATCAACATCATCATCGTCATCTTCCTTCCACTTACTCTATACATTTATTTTATCAAAACTCGCACTACACACATACACTTGCAGACAGACATACATACATACATGCGAGCTCTATAGAAACAACATTGTACCGCATTATATTACAAAACATTCTAACAACATTTTTTTACAATTTTTACTTTATGTTTTGTACTCTACTACTTGTATGCACAACATACATACGCACATACATACCTACATTCAAACGTTCGTATGTAAATTATACATACTTTTAACAACACATACGCGAGTTCGCTATAATATGCCTTTATTTTATTTATTTATTATTGTTGGTGTCTTCGTACTCCGTTCTTCTGCTGCTTCATCATCTTCTAGTACAACGAACAACATTAGCTGCTCATGAAACTCTTACTAATATAACAAACTATACACACACATATACACAGAATTACGAATACGAAACGCAACCGGAAACACCCTTCTAGTTCCTTTCGCACAAAAATTTCTAAAAGTGTGTACGAATGTGTTTTCTTCAAAAAAAAAAAAAAAAAAAAAAAAGATTTTAAAATCCCAAATTACAACAAAAACAGAAGAAAAATAACGAAAATCGCACAGAAAATAAAATACATATAAATACATACATCCAGATACATATTACATGACTATAACAGCAACAACAACAATATCAACAACAACAACATTAACGTCGTCGCTAACATTTTCGAGTATATAAAAAAATGCCATTAGCGTTTAGCGAAAAACAGTATATGTATGTATGTATGTATATGCAAGTATCTACGAGTATATATGTGTGTGTGTGTGTGTATCTAACTAAGACCTAAAGCAACAACAAGAACATTAAAAGCAGCCACAAAAACCTTTAAAAAGTCCTCATTCTTCCTTTGCTTTTTGTGCCACGAAATTTCTCTTTCCTCCCACCAACAACAAATGCCTTAAAAATATACAAGGACGACTGATTTACATTTTTAATTGTATATATAAAACACCAACACAACTACAACAACAACAACAACAATCCCAATACAAGAATAGTATGGGTGTAGTAGTCGTAGTAGTAGAAATTTATTTTATATGACGAAAAAAAAAATTGGAAAGATTTTGAAATCTTCTTAAATATTATTCTACGAACTTCTTTTTTCTGCACGAATTCTCTTATTTTCTAGCATTCTTCTGTTGCGGAGAAGTTTTTAAGGAATGGATTCGTTTAGAAGATGGAAATAGAGGGAAGGTAAATCGAGTCAGTTAATCTCAATATAGCATGCATGCTGTAAAGACAGGCATCTACGATTTAGTCAAGTATATCTTCCTAAAGTTTTGGAATTAGTTGCATTCCTCTCTTGGTTTGCAAAATAGCAGATACAAGCTTATAAAGGGGTTTTCAACAAGAACTTTGTTTTCCAACATTGACATATTGGCAAAGCATGAAACTTTTGACATTTTACTTGTTGGCATGCGAGTATCAGCAGTAGTAAAAGCGTTGACAATTGTTACAATGACAATTTTCACTATGAAAATAGTGGCCCTGTAGATGCTACATTTAATAAATTCGTGAAATTCGTGTTATTTTCAGTCAACATTATACTTCTTCTGAGACAGCTATTAAGAAGATGGATTATGAAATTGCCGCATTTGGACTTATGAAAATCCAAGAACCTTTGCATGGTAAACGTGTCACTGTACGGTGCGCTATGTAGTCTGAAGGCATGATTGAGTCATGGATGATTATGTCGAGAGATGATAACAACTAAATAATAACCGTCAAGCCAACATTGTATTGAAAATTTTGATAAAAGAATCGAAATCGAAACTGACCTTTATCGTGTTTAATTTATAATTGGCAAACCTTAGTCTATCCAATACAATACAAATTTGGATGATTTTCATATAATTTTATATATGCAAAGTTCTTGTTAAAATCATAATAATTCTACTTATTTTTTATAAATGACAGCTACATATGTGTGTAGAGCCCTGCCAGAATTTTTAGTTTGACCAATATAACTTTTTGTGCAGCCATATTAAAAACACCAATGAACAGCTTATCGATACCTAATTTTAGGTCGTCTTTTTAAGTATTTTATAGAAGTAAAAAAATTGCTGAAATCACTGGGGTGATGAACTTTATTCCTCAAGCCAGCTTGTATACGATGTAAAAGACTTCTACTAAGTCAGCCCCAATAATATTTAAGTCGAAAACGAATTCAACACTTGGCAGGCCTTTAAAGACGTATTACCGATTGAAGAGGACTGGATCGCAAACACTTTCCTTTGTAATCTGAATTTACACTAATTGTCTAAGTTGAAATTTACGTCGTCTCAGCTCTATTGTTTCATCGACATTTGATTCGTAAGCAGTCCTGCACCAATCAAGACTCTCAGTTGCGATTCATAAACCAACTTTGATATCATGGGGCCATGGAGGCATCCGTGGCAGTGAGATGGATGGCGAATAAAGATCAGTATCCTTAAATGAATTTATCACTTCTAAAATATTCACAATTTTCTGGCACTCATTGACACGGGAAAGAATCAAGACACATTTGGCTCGATAAGATTTCTTCTAAACATACTTACTAGACACAATATGATTGGACAAATGTTTATTGAACATATGAGTTACTTAAGCTGTTTTTAGACGGCATGTATTTTGCAGTGTACTTGTCAGTTGTACGACACATATGTAAATGTGTGACAGACATGTCAATTTACAGGCAGTTTTTAATATTTGCTTGGTTTTAGTGTCATGTGACATAATCTACAATAGAAGACAACAGCTGTTTTTGTTCTGAAAGTTTTCGCGGAAGTTTTGTGTTCTTGAAAATATAGTTTGAAATAATGGATTCAGGAAATGAAATAATTGTAACTTGCAGCATTATTACAATAGCAGCTTTTATAAAATATAAAAAATAAAAGAATTAAGCAAGAGTGGTTAAAGAGAAATCGAGCCATATGGAGCCAAAAATGGTTGCTGACAAGAGATAGAGGACTTGGCTTCGCTTCAATCGTTATAGACGAGCTGCGCTTGGAAGATGCGAAAGCGTTCCAAATATTTTCACCGATGAATTATAAGATGTTTTGTGAGTTGTTTGAAAAAATATCCCCAAATATTTCAATACAAAATATTAGCATGCGTAAGGCGATTTCTCCTACTGCAAGGTGGTAAAATAATATCCAATATTCTTCTTTTGTTTAGATTACTTTTAACATTACAGTTTTTAGCTACCAAATCAAATTATGTGCAGTTGTTGTATGGATTTCAGATTTCTGTAGCGTCTATTATAACACACACTCTTCACTTGTAAATGTAACTATTTAAGTTAAATACAAATAATTATATATTAACCCTGCTACTACGTTTAGGGTCTTTTGATGACCCATTCGAATTTAACATTGCATAACTTGCAAATAAACGTGTTTGTCCGTCAGACTGACACACAATCACTCTAACGACGATATACTGCAATGATCACAAGCCTTAAAAATATTTTCGAAATGTACAAATTTGAATTTTTTCAATAAAAAAATGTATGGTCAAAATATGACCCAAGCATAACATGTGTATTTTTTTTCTAACATAGTAGCGGGGTTAAAAGCGTTTTTTCAATAAATATTTTAATACAAATTTATGGTTTTGTTTAATACAATTTGTTTTTATATAAATTTGCTGAAATCACAAACACTATGTTCTTGGCGCTATAAGCAATTAACTTGCAAACCAGCTGGTTGCAGGTACTTTCCCAGATGAAAATAGAACAGGCTCTAATTGATAATTTTACACTGTAAATGCAGGCTGAGATTTGCAGAATCCTTTTTGTTTTGCTTTTACAGGACGTGTATGCATTTTGCAGTGGAAAATTTGACAAGTACACTGCAACATACATACCGTCTAAAACTACCTTTAGGTAACAACTACTGCAGGAGTTATTTCGATGAAGAGAAAAATGTGTTTTTATATTAGACTTAATCTGTATATAGATGATGTATTTAGTAAATAGATGTTAATAGTCCAATGGTTTCATCTCATTCCCAGAACATCCATGGAATGATATGCCATTTGCTAATAATATATAGAATGAGATGTTTGAAATAAAAGAGATGGAGTAGAAAGAACGGAACCATTCAGTACCCCTTAATTAAAACTTTTGTAGAAAACATTTCATAAATTTTTTTTTCTTGAGACGAAAATATAAAAATTTTTAACAGTCTTATGCTGTCATTGATCGCAACTAATTATTTCGTCAAGTGGAAAATAAAAATTAATGAAGAAAAATCTCAGGCGATACTATTTCCATTTAACAACTCTCCTAAAAGAATTCCCTCTCTTGGACTTTTTGCCCATTAAACTCAAATTGCTTTTTCAAAGTCAATAAAATATTTAGGCATAACACTCGATTATAAATTGATCTTCAGAGAACACTTGCAAAATGTTTGTTTAAGAGCGGTCCGTTGTGGTCGAGCTCTGTACCCTCTGCTTAACAGAAAATCGAAATTAAGTATCAAAAACAAACTTCTTTTATATAACTTATGCATTCGACCTATACTGACATACGGTTGTATTGTTTGGAGAAATTGTGCGAAGACTCACAGAAAACGAGTTCAAGTAATTCAAAATAAAAATTTGAAGAACATATATAATTTACCAAAACGATTTCCCACATTGGAACTACATAGAATGTCTCGCCAAAGGACTATTGAAACATTTATAAATGATATGACACTTACATTTAACAATAAATGCAGTAGATCAAATTTTGCACATTTGAGAAGTTTGCGAAACACTGACTAATAGATTCTATTCATACTGGTATAGATTCAATTAGTTTGTGATTTAAAAAATAAAAACTTTTCAAAACTATACTTCTGTGATATTTTATATAGTTTTTTTCTCACTATCTTTTTCCTATACAGTGGAATATTTATGTAAAAAGCTTTTTTAATTATATAAATCTTGAATTTATTTGTTGTAATATCTTAATGATAGTAACTCAAAATTGTTTAGAAATAAGAAACCAATTTGATTTTGTGATAGTAAAATAAATAAATAAAAAAAAAAAAAAAATTTTAAAGAAATCATTATTTGAAATAATGTTCAGCAAGATGCTGCAGCTGTATTGGTACTACATACTTATTATAAGTAATAGTATCTATTTATTTTTCTATTATTATTAATAAAATTTTGTAATTTCTTTAAGTTGATTTTAATAATTTTTTCAAAAGATTCTTGTTATCAGTCAAATACAATGTAACTATGGATACAAATTGTTTATAATAAGATTTATACACTGCTAACTACGAGTGTGACGTAGTATGCCTATGCCCTGTTCAATATATGGCAAAAATATTTTTTTTTTTCTGCTGGAACAAAAATTATGCATTTTTAGGCATTTAAAGCAATTTTTTTTAATATACCTACCTAAACGTATAAATGTTTATAAAATTTGTTATAAACTACTTGTTATATTTTGTAACTACTGGACACATAAACCATAACAATTTGTCTACTAAATCACAAAATCCATGTCTATCCTTTCATACTTGACATCATCTTATAACAACACAGCTCTCACATGCCTTTTTATTTATACTTCTTTTGTCGTCTTTCAACTTTGTTTGAGGAGCCCAACTACTAAATTATTTTTTCCCGATTTTGTTATTGTAGTTGTTGTATTTTTTCCCTGATTCTTCTGCTTCTTTATTCTAAGGATTTATACTTTTGCATCTTTTTTATTCTATGTTTGGCACGCGTTTCACGATTTTATTTCCCTCATCTTTTCTGTTTGTCGATGATGAATACCTTCGTGATGAGACGTTTGTGGAGAACAGCTATAATAGCAAAACACTAATACCATTACAAGGAGACGAAGTCACTAAAAAGATCTGTTTTTTTTTTGAGAAAAAAAAAATGAAAGTTTTTCCCATCGCAAACATACAGTTTTTTTTTGTAGGTATATTTGTATTTAACAGAGAGTGGCAAGCTAATAGGGATAGTGAAGTAATAGTTATTTGAATTAGAAGTCATTATAACAATAAAAATATTTGTAATTGTTAGATATGTTGTAAAGAAGTAGCAATTGTAATAGCAATTTTTAAGTCTAACATTAACTTCAATGGTGGATCTTTTTAGAGTTTTAGACTTCCAACATTCGTTGATCTTTTTTCAAACATGTATTTTTTTGAGTCTGATTAGCTACAATCGCGAATCTTTTCAGAGTGAATCGTAGATCTTTTTAAAGTTAATCGTGAATTAGCTGCAATTGCGGATCTTTTTAGAGTCAATCGTAGATTTTTTTAAAGTCAATCGTGAATTAGCTGCAATTTCGGATCTTTTTAGAGTCAATCGTGAATTAGCTGCAATTGCGGATCTTTTTAGAGTTAATCGTGGATAACCTGCAATCGTGGATCATTTTATAGCCAATCGGGAATTAGCTGATATCGTGGATCATTTTATAATCAATCGTGGATTAGCTGCTATCGTGGATCATTTTATAGCCAATCACGAATTAGCTGCAATCGCGGATCTTTTTAGAGTCAATCGTAGATCTTTTTAAAGTCAATCGTGAATTAGCTGCTATCGTGGATCATTTTATAGCCAATCACGAATTAGCTGCAATCGCGGATCTTTTAGAGTCAATCGTAGATCTTTTTAAAGTCAATCGTGGATTAGCTGCTATCGTGGATCATTTTATAGCCAATCACGAATTAGCTGCAATCGCGGATCTTTTTAGAGTCAATCGTAGATCTTTTTAAAGTCAATCGTGAATTAGCTGCTATCGTGGATCATTTTATAGCCAATCACGAATTAGCTGCAATCGCGGATCTTTTCAGAGTCAATCGTAGATCTTTTTAAAGTCAATCGTGAATTAGCTGCAATTGTGGATCTTTTTAGAGTCAATCGTGGATAACCTGCGATCGTGGATCTTTTCAGAGTCAATCGTAGATCTTTTTAAAGTCAATCGTGAATTAGCTGCAATTGTGGATCTTTTTAGAGTCAATCGTGGATAACCTGCGATCGTGGATCTTTTCAGAGTGAATCGTAGATCTTTTTAAAGTTAATCGTGAATTAGCTGCAATTGCGGATCTTTTTAGAGTCAATCGTGGATAACCTGCAATCGTGGATCATTTTATAGCCAATCGCGAATTAGCTGATATCGTGGATCATTTTATATCCAATCACGAATTAGCTGCAATCGCGGATCTTTTTAGAGTCAATTGTGGATTAACTGCGATCGCGGATCTTTTCAGAGTTAATCGTAGATCTTTTTAAAGTCAATCGTGAATTAGCTGCAATTGTGGATCTTTTTAGAGTCAATCGTGGATAACCTGCGATCATGGATCTTTTTAGAGTCAATCGTGGATAACCTGCTATCGTGGATCATTTTATAGCCAATCGCGAATTAGCTGCAATCGCGGATCTTTTTAGAGTCAATTGTGGATTAACTGCGATCATGGATCTTTTTAGAGTCAATCGTGGATAACCTGCTATCGTGGATCATTTTATAGCCAATCGCGAATTAGCTGCAATCGCGGATCTTTTTAGAGTCAATTGTGGATTAACTGCGATCGCGGATCTTTTCAGAGTCAATCGTAGATCTTTTTAAAGTCAATCGTAGATCTTTTTAAAGTCAATCGTAGATCTTTTTAAAGTCAATCGTGAATTAGCTGCAATTGCGGATCTTTTTAGAGTCAATCGTGGATTAGCTGCTATCGTGGATCATTTTATAGCCAAACGCGAATTAGTTGCTATCGTGGATCATTTTACAGCCAATCGCGAATTAGCTGCAATCGCGGATCTTTTTAGAGTCAATCGTGGATAACCTGCGATCGTGGATCTTTTTAGAGTCAATCGTGGATAACCTGCTATCGTGGATCATTTTATAGCCAATCGCGAATTAGCTGCAATCGCGGATCTTTTTAGAGTCAATTGTGGATTAACTGCGATCGCGGATCTTTTCAGAGTCAATCGTAGATCTTTTTAAAGTCAATCGTGAATTAGCTGCAATTGCGGATCTTTTTAGAGTCAATCGTGGATTAGCTGCTATCGTGGATCATTTTATAGCCAAACGCGAATTAGTTGCTATCGTGGATCATTTTACAGCCAATTGCGAATTAGCTGCAATCGCGGATCTTTTTAGAGTCAATTGTGTATCTTTTTAGTGCCAATCGTAGATCTATTTATATTTTGCAAGTCAGTCATGGATTACCTTTAATCGCGGATTACTTTTAATCATTGTAATCATGAGTCTGTTAAGATTTAGTAGTGAATCTCTTTTTAAAATCAATCATGGTTGATTTTTAATCGTGGATCTGTTAAGAGTCTCTTCTTAAAGACAATTATGTATTAGCTTCTATCCTTAATCTGTTTCGGATTAACTTGAATCATGAATATTTTTTAAGTCTTAGACAATTTTCAATAGTGGGTTAAATTCATAAAATTCAAATCCATGCAAACTTTAACCTTTTTTGAAATGTCAGCATGTTGTCAATATTACTAAAAAAAAACGTTCAATTGGCCATTATTACGATTTTTCTTGAATAAATAAATAAATAAATGTTTATTATATACAGATTATTAAAACTACTACTGTTAATTTTAATATTATTCAAATGAAACTGTTCCCAATTTTACTGCCTTCACTATCAATGTATCATGGCTCTCCAGGAAAATAATTCTAACTTTTTCAAAAACATCCTTTTTTTGGCTTCTCTAAAAAACTTTTCTATACACAAACAACGACAACATTGCAAAGGTACGAGTTATTTTCTAAAGTGTTCCAAAAAACATTTGCAAAAGGATGACGATGAAGACGACAATACAATAACGCGCCATTTTTGTACAAATTTTTTTGTATTTTACCCAAAAAAATTATTATTATTATGTGTTATGTACTTTTGCCTTTTTTTCAAGAACATAGAAGGAGAAAAATACATAAAGAAAATATAGAATGTTTAGCCAAGGAGTTGGCAACGAAAAAATGAAACACATAGATTAGATGGAGAGTTAGGAAGGTTAGGAAGCAATTGAACAATGTACTTTACAAGCCACTGCTAAAATACCGAATGAAAAGGCCGACCCACATTAATAAAAAAATTATTTAAAATCATACCTAGTGCAGACAAAGACAACAGAAAGCAGCTAAGCAATCGAATTACGTTAAGCAAACAAAAATGAAGTGGCGGTGGAATTTTAGCCATTGCATTGGGAAACAGTGTAAGTGGGTGTAAAGACATTCAAGTAGTTTTTGCAATTGCTAAACTGGCTTAAAGTTTTCTTCAATGGCTGGCTGCTTTTCTTGCTCTTATCCCACTTGTAAGTTTTTCGATTTAATTTATTTAGAAAATAAGGTGGTTTTCTAGTCATTGTTGAGTGTTTAGTGGGAGTTAAAATGCGCGTTTTCTCTTCTTGTGTATCCCGAAAAAGAAAACGAAATCAGGAAAGTTTATTTTCTTTACTAGAAAGGCAAGATTCCACACAACAAACAATATAAAATGTGTAACAATATGCGCACCAACAACAATAACAATTATAACAACAGTAACAAGAACAATAATAACAAATCTGCAGAGTTTTAAAGGTGTTAAATCATTGCAGCGCATGAAATTTAACTGATTTCATACTTACTGCTATTATTGTTTTTAAGCCACAATTTTTACGAAGCAATTTTTATTGAAAAGATCGATACAATTTTTTAGTGAAATTTTGTTCGGTGTTCACACAGCACAATTGTTATTGCTTAAATGTTATTGCTTAAATACACACATTTGTATACACATATGTAATACATACATACGTATAAGAGTGTAACTCGAATTGCTAGTACAATCAACTGTGTACTTATCTTATCTTACTTTTAGTTACCACCTAAAAGGTAATCAGCTTAGCTTTAAGAATTGCTTCATGTAAATTGGGACTAAGCAATATTTTTCTAAATTGTTGTTTTCAAAGAAACTTTTCTGCGAGGAAGATTGTGAAAGAAGAACTGAGGGTTTTTAGATGGGATCTAGTTGATTTATTTTTTAATTTTAACACTTTAATTTTTTATAAATATTAAATATCGTCAATATATGTTTTATCTCACTTTCTGAAATTATTCAAAACAAATCATCTACGTATTAAGTAAAAATTTTTGATTTTATAGTCAATTTTTCAATAAAAGTGTCAAGTAGTTTTTCCATGACAATATCAGCAATAATTGGAGAAGCTCGTGATCCCATTGGAAGACCTATTTTCTGTTCATATATATTGTTATTATATTGAAAATATCTGTTAACAATTATACAAAATTTCAAAATACGTAAAAATAGATCTTTGCTAATATTTGTGTGTTGTTCTACATCAAGTGAAATGAGTTGTTCATTATTATGAATTTTTACTTCCTTTATCTTATCTTTAAATTCTAATGAATTCTTTACATTTTATATTTAGCGTATGGAGTTAATTTTCTTAGAAATGTTAGTAATATATTTACAAAGTTTATATGATGAAAAGTTAATACAGTAACAAATTGGTCTTAAAGGAATTATTTCTTTATGAATTTTTGGTAATCCATATAATTTGTTTTGAGATTGTTTTTCACAAAAATTGTAATTATTTTTAATTTGAATAGGTAATCGACAATATTATTATAAGATATCTTAGTAAAAAACTATAAAAATGTTCAAAAATTCCTTGCCAGGCCCTGATGTTCGTTTAAGGGTTAAAAGAGAATTAGAACGCAAAATTTACATGTGATACTAACTTACTAAGTCAATATCAATATTTCGATATTGAATGTAAGTATAATCAATAAATTCTGCAGTATTCAGCATGTACAAACAATTAGAATTTAGTTAAAATTATTTCCGCTACTTTTTCTGTGCAAATTTCAGAATCAGGTTGAGAATTCATAATTAGGAATTTTCAAAATAAATTTAAAATTTTCTGAACTTAAAACTGAAATTCTGAATTGTAAGAATTTTTGCTATTTTAAATTGAATTGAAGTTTTTAAAAATTTCAATTTTAAATTTTCTTAATTTCAAATTGAAATTCTTATTTGATTTTAAAATTCTCTCAATTTAAATTTTAACAGTCTAATTCATAAAACTTATAACAGGTTTATAAGAGGTTTATAAAACAAATTTTGTATGGAAATTTGCTTTATAAACCTGTTGTAAGTTTTTGTGAATAAGGGGGTAAATTTTTAATTTCATATGGAATTTTTTAAATTTCAATGAAAAATATTGTAGTGCAAGTGGTAAAATATTAGGGAAAATAAAGTAATTCGATGTTCTGCATATGTGATTTCCGTAGAAGCCAAAAGAAAAATTCACTGCCTCAATTTTACTACTTTCTAGTATGAGCATGTGGATTGAAGTCTAATATGGAGCTTCTCGATAAATAATGATAATGATAATTTGTATGCTGACTTGCTCTTGAGAACATGGATTCTAAAGCACAACTTACAGTGGGAAGCAAAACTGTCCGGATGTTTTTCATTAAGGAAGTAAGACAATGAAAATAATACAAATACATTTTATTTAATTGAACCTTATTCTAAATGATAAAGCACAAAAACTCACATAAATTGCTTCAAAAATTGCTTTATTGCATTGCTCTATTTGTGCATTATTGTTTGACCTGTAAAGTGATTAAGTTGATTTAAAAAAAAATTAAAAGAACTTTAAAAATGACAATAACGCCAATTGATATTGAAAACAATGTGATAAGATTGTTGCAAAATAATTATTAATGCCGTAAAATTGCTGATAAATTAAATATAAGTAAATCCACGGTAAATGATATAAAAAACGGTGTAATGTAGCTTGCAATAATAACAAGGGGTTCGACTGCTTTCTGATGGTGATGCCTGGCGGTTAAACGGGCATTAAATATAATTGGTTTAGTAGCCGAATGAAAAAGAAAATGCCAACACTTTTCGATAGAAATGTGAAAAACGCCTTCATTTCGGTAAAACTCACAAAAATTGGACAGTAGATGACTGGAAATGGGTTATTTGGATGGACGAAACGCAAGTCAACCGATACCAGTCTGATGGAAAGAATACTATTGGCATAGGACGCACGAGCGCATTACTGATTTACTTACTTCCGTAATGCAATACATTCGGACAGTTTTGCTTTCCACTGTACATATTTCAAATGTCACTAATCGTATTCCTTCCTATATAACCTGAAATTTAGCTGGATTATTCTGTTAATAATTTAATTAAAAATCAATGTATATGTATGTATGTATATAAGATATCGTCCTGCATCTGCATCATTAACGAGTTCCAAGTATAAAGACGATTCTGAATAGAAACATATTCGTATACTATAACCATATTTTGGTTAATGGTTTCTTAATAACTTAATTATTTCTAATTTTAATATGCATATATTTCAGCATAGCTCTCTTTTACAAACTGTTTAACATACATAAAGCAAATTTATTAGAAAACATTTTCCATTTCTTTTGCATATTTATTCGCTATTGTAATCGTTTTTACTACTTGGTTTTTTTTTTTTGTTATACAATATGTACAGACATACATACATACATATTCTACATTCAACATTCCATTCCCTTGGCACAGACTACTACTGCCACTACTATTTCACGATGTGAATAGAATAACATGCCTCCTTTAACAAAACACCATTTCTAAGAAAGATTTTTATGTTTTTAGTGGCAGCCAGCAGCCACCTATTTACTCGTTTGTGTGTATATCCCGCCAAAGCAAAAAGGGAAAATGCCAAAACGTTTACCTACAAACGCCCCCCTCCTCTAATCCACCTTATCCTCAATGTCTCTACATCTACTGCCTCATCTTTGTCGTCTTCATCATCATCATAGTAAAAGAAAGAATTATTACCGAAGCAACTAAATCCCAGATGGCGCACTATATAAGTTATGATATAATTTGCGTTTTTTTCTTCTCGCTTTTTGTATTCATTCAGTTTTTACTTCCTTCAAACTTACTGCTGCTTGCTTGCTTGCTTGCTGCTTTTCGTTTTCGCACAAAAATTTTCTAGCAATAAGCACAAGTATGCCATAAAAATGTAAAAGAATTTAGAAAATAAAAAATTTATAATATATAAGATGAGCGCAACAACAACAATAACAACAAAATAAATACATATAAAAAAAAATAAATACAAAGCAGCATAAGAATTATGCCATGTTCGGCAGCAGCAGAAGCAAAAAAAAAACAGACTGGCTAAAACTGCAAAAGAAGTTGAAATAAAATAAAGATGTAGTGTATTGTAGAAGTAGTAGATTGTAGTAGAAGAATGTATTGCAACATTTGTGGCACTTTTAAAAAGTAGTTATGTTATAAATTCAAATTCAAATATAAACAAAATTACCCGGCCAAACTGTAATAGAAGCTGAATCAGAGGCTGCCTATAATGTATGCTGGGAGTTGGTGGGGTTGGGTTGGCTCATATAAATTGTAAATGTTTCTTGTTGTACTGTTAAGAAAACACAAACACACACCAACACACTCACAAAATCTAATCTAACAATTTTAATTTACAACCCAGTACTGTAATAATAAATCATGGATATTAATGTTTTAGTTTAACTATAGCAGCTGGTAATATACTAAATACAAGTTTAGCATTTGGTAAATAAATTTATTTGTCGAAAAATTAAGTTTATTTTATGTACAAACATTAGAATGGATTTGTTGTGGTAGTAGAAATATTAGTAATATGGGATTTAGTTATTTTGAAATATTATGGTGGAAAGTACTTTACGCAATACAGCCGAACATTAATAAAAACTGCAACTGGAGCCTATAAAACTCAGTTTGAAATGATATCTACAGCTTTGATATGTAAAAGCTAACTTAATAAGAGAAAAGTAAAGGCACAGTCACATTTGGCAAATATTTGCCGAAAAAGACGTAATCACTTATTAACATCTCGAGCCATAACCGCCGAAAAAATGTATCCCACAAACTCAAAATTTTACAGGGGAAGGTTTTTTTTTCAATAAAATCAGTTTGAATAAAGCCATTATTTTAAAATTTAAAATGTAAATATTGTTTTGTGTAATACATTTAATTTTAATAATTTTAAATGATGTTGAACTATCGATTTCGATAAAAAAAAAACAACAATCGATTATGGTGTGGGATACATTATTTTGGCGGTATGTAATGGTACTTTAGGTTCAAAGGGGGGTAGTTATGGGTGGTCATATATATTTGGATTTATTTCTTTATAACCCCGTCTATACCTAATGCTCTTCACTTGGAACGGTACGCACGCGCTTGCTAAGCTAGCTTGTTCGGGAGATATGGGCTGGGTTTTGTTTTGTTCCGTGAAAGAACTAAATGCCTACAATAAAAAAAATTCACGTGCGTATCTTAAATGCCCTTATAAAAAAAATAAATATATATACAAGTGGACAAAGATTCTACTAAATTCACTATTCATACTTTCTAAAGCCAAGGTGTTCTTGCTTTGTGCCTCTTTACCCACCCGTCCTGTGGTTTTTTCCAGTGGCAACAATGTTTAAATAAAAAAACCCCTATAGCACATTACCATACCATTAATCAGAAAGAAATTTTATACAAATATATCTATTCCATTATGATAACAACGTTTTATATTTATTCAATAAAATAAAAAAAAAGAAAATATGATATATTATTCATTTAGAATTATTATATAAAAAAAATTACATTTTTAAAAAATTAATTCATTTCTTACGGTGACAAAGGGGTTAATAAAACAAAATCAAAAGAATTCGAGAATAAGATAATCATAAAAACAAATAATAATAATAATAACTTACTGAGAATATAAAAATATGTATACAGAATGAAAAATAGATGTGATCTATTAATGTTGTAAAACAACAACAAACTTACATATTTAGGTATATTAATAACTAAACAAAATTAACAGAGGTTTTAATGCAATTGACTTTAAATATCAATCAAAGAGAGCCTTACAAATTCTATTACATATATGCGAAAAAAATCTCTGTTGATTTCTTTAATTAAATCACAAAAAAAACAAAAAAATAAAAAATTTAAGAGAACTTACAATTTCAAAGATGTCCAACGCTGCTGAAGGCCTTCTGCATAATCATTGGTATTGTAGAGTTTTCGATGGGAATTTTGTTTTTGTTTTTGTTTTTTTTTTCGACGATTTTTAGTAAATTTTAGTATAATAATTATGATTAGTGATTTCGATAAACTTTTACTTAGAAATTTAGATTTATGATAATTATAAAAATAATAAAATTTAGCATATTAACGGTGATATAAATGTAACTGAAACTGTGATATAAATTTAGTAATAAGTAATTAAACTTTATTAGTGTAAGATATGAATGTAGTTAATTTAATTTAGTTAATAAAGGGGTAAAATTAAATTAGATAGTTTATGAATATTAATAATATAGAACAATGGTGTCAAATTCTGAGTAATTGTTAAAGATTTAAAAATAGTAAGATATAATGGTTTTGTTAAAAAAATGGTTTAATTTGTAATCTAGGTAAACCGATTAATTGAAATAAATATCATCTTTTCTTTCGTTTTCTAGATTAAAATTGTTAATAAATTAGGTAAATCCGATGATTAAAGTTAGTACATATATACTGGTTTTAGGTTTTTTTTTTCCACGATGATTGATGTTATAGATGTTCAGTGATGTTAAGTTTTACAGCAATTTCAAAAAAAAACTTTCAAGGTAGCTCTCGGACAAACGTGTCGGGAATAAATTGTTCAATTCGCCAATGACTGGAACAAGGTTTTGCGAGACTTTCCAAGAGGTATTAGTGCCTCGGGTCAAGAAACGTGTCTTGTGAACTTCGGACCCGTATCGCATCCAAACCCGTAATTGTACCAATTACCAATTGCTGTTTTGACCAATAAAATTTCCTTGATTTGAATTTTTAATATTTATTGGATTCTGCTTGGAAGACTGGCCCGATTGAAATTAAAATTGTGTTGAACCACCTTTCACTCGATATTGCAGGAATCAATTTAATCTTCGTATAACATATACTATGTCTTTCAAATTATGTTCTTTATATTTAAGTTTCAGCGAACTTCCGATCACACTTTTTTCTCTGTCGTACAATTCCAAAAAGAACGTGGTTTCGCAAAACCATCAAACTCGAAACCTCTCAATATCAATCATTTTAACAAAAAAAATATATATTTGTCTTTTCTTTTACACACAGCGATTTTTATAGTATTATCGTAGTTCTTTTTTTTCGAGACAATTACTATGTAAAAGTGAAGAGTAGAAAAGATCAGCAATCACAATAAACGGTATCACATCAATGATGACAATGTAGAGATCGAAGATCGATAATATCAGCGATTTGATTCAGTGATGGGTAAAATTAGTGATGATTAATAGGGGAAATTTAAGGGAAATTTTATTATTGATATTATCAATAAAATAAAGATTTCTAGTGGGAGAAAAATTTAATTCGGCAGAAATTATAGCAAAAATTAAAATGCATTACTAATCACTGTTCAACAATGATTAATTTTTATGCCAAACTAGAATTTTAAAAATGTGTTCATGTTTGTATTAAAACTAATGTTTTTCTAAATTATTAAAATTTTAATAACAGACATTTTTAAATATATTTTCCCTTTATTTTGAAATTATAACTAGAATTAGGTTTTCGAACATATATTCACATCATTTGATGTTCATTTTGAACAATAAAAAAAATTTTTGTGTGTTACAAAATTTGATCATTACAAAACAGGTTTTGACGAATAGTTTTCTAACTATAAGGCAAGAGCTGAAGCTAGGTTCTGATGTCTTTGGCATGGAATTTTCCAAGGTTTTTACCTGACATGTCCTGAAGGTCGTAATAGGATGACCCATGTTTGGCCACAACTTTGGCTTTTTCAAATTGGTTAGCAAGTTTGCTATTGAAGTGCTCACTTGCTTTTGACTGAGCGAAATTTTTTCTATATACTATTTGGCCTATGTCAAAAGTTACCGGACGTGAACGAAGATTGTACGTTTTTGCGTTGCGTTCATACGACTTTCGTATGTTTTCCTGCGCTTTTTGTCTTATCAGTTCTAATTTATCGTCAGTTTTTAAGTTGATAGATGGTTCTTGCAATAAATTAAGCTTACGTAAAAGCAAATAAGATTTTCCATTGAGTAACATGTTTTGGCCAAACAAAAGATAATACGGCGAATAACCTGTACTAACATGTAGCGAACTTCTTAAAGCACAACTTATGGATGAAAGTTTTTCATCCCAGTCCTTTTGCGACGGTTTTACATACGCTCGTATGGCCGCTAAAACCGAGCGATTTACTCGCTCACTCGCGTTGGCCTGAGGTGAGTAAATTGCGGTTAAGTTGTGGAATACGCCATATGAATTTAGAAATTGTTTAAATAAATTAGATCTAAACTGCACTCCATTGTCAGTTGTAATGGATTCAGGAACTCCAAAGATATGAAAAATTCGTTTTTCGATAAATTCGATAATTGCATTAGCAGTAAACTTTTTGATGGGTTCTAAAAAATGAAACTTCGACAAGTGGTCTAGTATTATTATTATTCCTACATTACCGGAGGTAGATCTGGGATATGGCCCAAGTAGGTCCAAATAAAGTCTTTGGAAAACTCGTACTGATGTCGTTTGTTCACCCATTGGTGGTCTTAGAGTTTTATTTGTGGCTTTAGTTTGCTTGCATATCTCGCATGAAAGAACATAACTATGAACTTGTTTTGCCATTTTTGGCCAAAAAAAAAATGTTTTTAATCTGTTTAAGGTTTTACCTACTCCTCCGTGAGCACACAGGGGATGATCGTGGGCCCTTTTAATTAAGTCACTGGTTAAAGAATGTGGAACCCAAAGTTTCCACGACAACTGCTCTTGAATTTCATCTCCCGTTGCGTGTTCAACTCGCTTATAAATAAAACCGTCAATGACCTTTATATCTGACAAATATTTTACATTTGATTGAAATTTAGTAATTAAATCCAAATAATCCTTAGACTTAAACTCTCTAGAATCTAAATCAATTTCAATTGAGTTTTCTAACTCATTAACCCAGTAATCACTTGTAAGGCCGACCTGAACTTCGTCATTGCCTTCCGAAAACATTCGTGATAACGAATCTGGCACAATATTGTTGCTTCCTTTCCTATGTTTAATCGTAAACACAAATCCTTGAAGCTTCAATGCCCACCTGGCTAATCTACCATGAAGATCTGATTGACTCATCAGCCATTTCAAGGATGCATGGTCCGTGATCACTTCAAATTCGTGACCCTCAACATAGGCACGAAATTTTTTAATTGCCATTATTGCCGCAAGGCATTCCTGCTCTGAAACTGTATAATTTCTCTGGGCTGAAGTTAATTTATGGCTCATGTAAGCCACAGGGACTTCGTCGTTGTTATCTGTCCGTTGTGCTAGTACAGCCCCTATCCCATATTGACTTGCGTCGCATTGAATTGAGAATGGACGGGAGAAATCCGGGTTATGTAACACCGGTGCGGAACAGAGTGAATGTTTGAGTGCGTTGAATGAGCTTTTAGCTTCTTCAGACCAAATAATTTTTTTATTTTTTTGTAACATGTCTGTAAGTGGTGCTGTTACAGTCGCAAAATTTCTGACAAACCGCCTATACCAACCACAAATTCCCAAAAATCGCCTTAATTGTCTGACAGACGTTGGAAACGGATATTCTTGGATCGCTTTAACTTTGTCCGGGTCGGTCTTAATCGTTCCATGGCCGATTACATGCCCTAAATATTTGACTTCTTTGAGCATAAATTTGCTCTTCTCTATATTTATTGTCAGATTCGCTTTTCTCATTTGTAATGCTATTTCATGCAGTAAATTAAGGTGTGCATCGAAACTTTCTGTTATTAGCAACAAGTCGTCTAAGTATACAAAAACTTGGGTGCGTAAATGAGCTGGAATGACCTTATCCATAAGTCTGGACATCGTCTGTGGCGCGTTACATAATCCGAACGGCATGGTGACGAACTGATATAGTGGACGCCCTGGTACAGTAAAAGCCGTCTTTTCCCTTGAACTTTCATCCAACGGGATCTGCCAAAAAGCATCCTTTAGGTCAAGACTTGATATAAATCTTGCCTTCGGGAGTCTGCTCAGAATCCCGTCGATCAAAGGCAGGGGATAGGCATCTTTCACTGTAACACTGTTAACTTTTCTGGCATCCAGGCACAGTCGTACCTTCCCTGGCTTATGCACCAACGTTACAGGCGATGACCATGGACTTTGGGATTCCTCTATTACGCCTAACTTAATCATTCGGTCAATTTCCTCATATAACAATTTTTCTACTGCTGGAGATATGGCAAAGTGTCTCTGTTTGATAGGTTTACTATCAGATGTATCAATTGTATGTGATACTAAGGTTGTTCGTCCTAATACCTCCCTCGAATATGAAGGAAATGAGTGAATGGCTGTTTTAAGTCTCTTATTCTGCTCGTCTGTTAAAACATGAATATTTTCGTCGACTTCTATTTCCTCAAAACACACATTGTTACTATTCAAATCATTTTCTATAAATAAATCTTTGGCTAAGGAAAAAGTTCGAACAAAATCAACACCTAAATAAAGATCCTGAGTCAAATTTGGTATTATAAGAAAGTTCAATATTTTAGTTATACCTCTAAACGTAATTGAAGTTCTAACATTACCTACAGCTAGATGTTTACTACCGTCAGCAGTTCTCAAAGGTATATTAAACTTGTTAAATTGGTGTTTATTTTCTTCTAGAAACTTTTTAGCATAATTTGAAGCAAGTCTTATGCTGTCATTGATCGCGATCAGACGTTTTAATCTGTTTGTTTTTTGTTTTTGCCTACTAAAAACAAAATATATACGAGTACAGTTAGTTAAAACAACAACATCATATAAACGTAGTAAAATATTTACTATTAAACTCTAAGATCAAAAATAAAAACAAAGAAATAAAGAAAACAAAAACAGTAATAACAAGTTATTTATGAATGCTTTAAAAAGAAAGAAGTGTTGGGGAAGTGTCCCAAAAATGAAATTTAGCACAAATGAAAATCGATTTAAGGATTTGCAATCTCTAGAAGAAGACACTTTCAGCGAAGGTGACCAAGAAGATATAAAGGATTACAAAGTTGTAATTCCCCCAATTGTCGTGGATATTGTTCATGGTTTTACTTCAGTGTTTAAATTAATTGGAAAAGACTACGAATTCAAAAGAATGTCAGTAGGTACTAAAATAATCTCATCATCTATGACTAATTATGATCTAGCTAAGAAAAGACTAACCGAGGCAAATCTTAAATTTTACACTCATGAAAGTAGAGATACAAAATTGTTTAAGCTATTCCTTTATGGGCTTCCCCAAACTGACCCTAAAGAAATAGAGGATGAACTTAAAATTGAATATAATGTTACCGCAAACAGTGTGAAAGAAATAAAAACTGTTCGCACATCTGCTGACGATGCTTTATATATGTTGGAGTTTGACAGGACACATATTTCTAAAACACAAATTATGAAGATAAAACGACTTTGCAGTATTGTGATTTACTGGAGAAATCCCCTTAAAAGCCGTAAAGGACCAACTCAATGTACCAAATGCACTATGTATGGCCACGGCTCCAAGAATTGTTATCGACGTAATGTATGCATTGCTTGTGGTGGTGATCACGACTTGTCAGTTTGCCAAATTAACAAAATTCCTGTGGGAAACGCCGCAGCATACAAATGTTTTAATTGCACAAAGAAAAATCTGAAGCACACTAACCACAGAGCAGATGACCCTCGGTGTCCTAGCCGTAAGGAATACCTCAACATGCGTGAGAATATTAACAAGAGAAATCAGCCTATACGAAACAATCCTTTCCACGAGTCTTTGGAGCATCATCCTAATATTACCACCCAAACGGTTAATAATCCAATCGAAAATGATACTAGAAGTTATGCTGATGCTGTAAGGTCACCTCCGCAACTACCCAACTCAGGTGATGGTCTATTTAGCATAGATGAATTGTTCAACATATTTACTAGGGCTGTGTCTGACCTACAGAAGTGTTCATCAAAAATTGAACAGCTCAATGTTATAATGCAAATGCTTAAACATGCAATCTAACACCATTAGTGACAGCCTTCATGTAATGCATTGGAATTGTCAAGGCATTACAAATATCTCTCAATCAGTTCAACTTTATTTATTTTTAAGAGAAAATAATATTGATATATTGCTACTTAATGAAACTTTTTTAAAAGCTAATCATAATTTTAAGTTATCTGGTTATATTGTCTACAGAAATGATAGAGACTCTTTTGGTGGTGGGGTAGCTATAGCCATAAGATCAACATTAGAACATAAGTATGAAGTACAATTTAATACAAAAACAATTGAGAACATTTGCATTTCTATGGACATTTGCAACAGAAAAGTAATGTTTATATCTGCCTACTCTCCACATTATAATAATGATTTTGTGCCTGATCTAAACCTTTTAACGTCTGCAAATTGTGACTATTTCATTCTTGGAGACTTTAATGCTCATCATATTAGTTGGAATTGTCGTACATCTAACAGAGCTGGAAGACTTCTTTACGATCATCAAAATTTTTCGAACTATTATATTTATTTTCCTCCAAGACCTACTCGCTTTCCGCAGAATATAGTACTTAGAAACAAGTCGACTATTGACATTTTGCTTTCCAACTCTACACTATCGTTTTCGGGCTTAGAAACCCATCCAAGTAAATTATACTCTGACCACGTACCAATTACATTCTACATAAACGAACCTGTCCGTAAGAATGTAAAACTCTTCCCAGACTACTCTAAGGCTAATTGGGAACAATTTAAGCACATAATTGATTCCAAAATTAACTCGTCAACAATTCTAAATAGTCAGTTGACTTCTCTTAATGTAAACCAATCAATTAAAGAGTTTACTGATCTGATTTCGGTGGCTTGTAGCTCTGAAATTCCCTTCCGTATTCTTGAGAATGGAGGTGTCAAAATAACCAATCAATGTAAACGTATGATATCTGTGAGAAATAAGTTTAGGAGGAAGTTTCAGCGGTGTAATGACGTCGCTAGAAAAACAACATTTGGAGCAATAGTTAGGGAACTTAATAAATTGATTGAATACGATATAAATAAAGCCAGAAACGAGCAATGGGGAACTTTTTTGGAAAAATTGCCAGATGGGGGTAAGAATTTCTGGAAAATTGCTAAGCGTATAAGAGGCAAGACTAGAACGATAAGGGAATTAGTCGTTAACAACCAGATTATTACGAATAAAGTTGACATGGCCAATGCTATTGCCAATGAGTTTGCTAAGGCGCATACAACTACAACTAACTTCAGTAGTTCTATAGATTCAAAAGTTAACTTATTGGCTTCTTCATTAAAAAATAACAATTCGCCCAATAACGATATTGGTACTTTAACCAATGTAGACGAGGTTAAATTTATAATTAATAGTCTCAAAAACTCAAAGGCCCCTGGTTTAGATCAAATTACAAACATAGTAATTAAGAAACTTCCAAGTTCAGCTTACTCTTTTTTAGTTAAATTTTATAATTTTTGCATTAAAAATAGCTATTTCCCAACAGAATTTAAAAAAGCAAAAGTTATTCCTATTGAAAAGTGTGGTAAAGATCCTAAATTGACAACCAGTTATAGACCAATTAGCTTATTGAGTTCTCTGGATAAAATTTTTGAAAAGATCATACTAACTAGGATCAGACATTTTGTTGATGATAATAATCTTCTTCATAACTGTCAGTATGGGTTTAGGCCCCAACATTCTACCACTCATCAGTTGAAACGTGTGGTAAATATAGTAAGAGAAAATAAAAACAGACGTTATTCAACGGGAGTGCTTTTCCTAGATATTGAAAAAGCTTTTGATTCTATTTGGCATAATGGGCTATTATACAAGCTCAATAAATTCAAATTCCCATTACACCTAATAAAGTTAATCAGTAGTTTTCTTACTGACAGGTCTTTTTTAGTTGAAGTGGCAGGGGCATGTTCATCGGAAAAGAGCATTTCTGCAGGAGTCCCGCAGGGCTCCGTTTTATCTCCACTGCTATATAATTTATATATATCAGACTTCAGGATACACTCGGGTATTGATGTAGCATTTTATGCCGACGATAGCGCTTTCATCGCTAATGGGAAAGTTTCTAACGCTATTGTTAAGCGTTTGCAAAAGGCTTTTGTTTCCGCAACTAATTATTTCGTCAAGTGGAAAATAAAAATTAATGAAGAAAAATCTCAGGCGATACTATTTCCATTTAACAAATCTCCTAAAAGAATTCCCTCTCTTGGACTTTTTGCCCAGGGAACTCAAATTGCTTTTTCAAAGTCAATAAAATATTTAGGCATAACACTCGATTATAAATTGACCTTCAGAGAACACTTGCAAAATGTCTGTTTAAGAGCGGTCCGTTGTGGTCGAGCTCTGTACCCTCTGCTTAACAGAAAATCGAAATTAAGTATCAAAAACAAACTTCTTTTATATAACTTATGTATTCGACCTATACTGACATATGGTTGTATTGTTTGGAGAAATTGTGCGAAGACTCATAGAAAACGAGTTCAAGTAATTCAAAATAAAAATTTGAAGATCATATATAATTTACCAAAACGATTTCCCACATTAGAACTACATAGAATGTCTCGCCAAAGAACTATTGAAACATTTATAAATGATATGACACTGACATTTAACAATAAATGCAGTAGATCAAATTTTGCACATTTGAGAAGTTTGCGAAACACTGACTAATTGAATCTATTCATACTGGTATAGATTCAATTAGTTTGTGATTTAAAAATAAAAACTTTTCAAAACTATACTTCTGTGATATTTTATATAGGTTTTTTCTCACTATCTTTTTCCTATACAGTGGAATATTTATGTAAAAAGCTATTTTAATTATATAAATCTTGAATTTATTTGTTGTAATATCTTAATGATAGTAACTCAAAATTGTTTAGAAATAAGAAACCAATTTGATTTTGTGATAGTAAAATAAATAAAAAAAAAAAAAATAATTTGAAGCAAAGCAGGACACAGTAGCGCCTGTATCTATCATGCCTACAATATCTTGATTAAAAATTTTAACTGTAGCAAATGGTCTTAAATCAAAACTATTTTTATTAGAAATTACAGTAGAACAATAAATTTTTCTGTTCTCTAAAACCTTTTTCCAAAAACGTCGTAATCTTAAGGTGGATCTCTTCGTTTTCTTCTCGGATTGGTTTACAAATATCTCACTATTAAAAATTCTAAACTTAGCTTCCCTATATTCTTTCAATCGGAGATGATATGGCTTTAAATAATTAGGGATAAAATTTGTTTTTGAAACTTCATTTCCAACATCTTTCTTAATATTATTGTCACGTCGATCAGTTTGACATCCTATAGAATTTAGTATTGTGTTGCCTTTGACTGCATTTGTTTGTTGGGGGGCTTGTAGTTTTTTGAGAAGTGGTTACATTTTGCACAATTTGGCTTAAACACATTAGGGCTACCACATCCGTAACAGAAAATTTTTCTTTCCCCTAAGCAGGTGTCAAATTTGTGTCCCTTTTCAGAACAATTCCAACAAACGAAATCTTTGATTTCTTCAATGATTGCCGTATCAGAATCGCTAGAATTTTCCGTTTCCAATTCAGAAATAATTTTTCGTGGAACAGGTGTTCTATTGGGGCGATATCTATTTAATTCTTCATCTAAAATTTCAATCTTCCTGACATACTCTCTTAATTCTGAAATACTACGTATTTGGAAATGTAAAATATCCTTGCGGACTTCTGGTCGCAAATTTCTTTTTAAAATTTCTAGTAATTCGTCCTCGCGTATTGGTGTTTCAAGGCGGTCTAAAATTTGTAACACAGAATCATAAAAACTATCGAACTTCTCGCCTAATTTCTGTCTCCTTCCTCTTATTTGCTCGCGCAAGTCGAAATCTGTCCTTCTATCCCTGAATTGGTTTCTCAACTCCCTACACAGTGATTCCCAATCCACTCTGTGAGCTGTGCGGTGGAAACGCCAAAACCAATCAATTGCTTTGCCAGAAAATAAAAGATGAATGTGACGACACAAGATTTCAAAATCTCCACGTAAACTCTGCACGGTTAAAGCCTGTACACGGTAGATAAAATTGTCCACAGATAAACCCTCTTCTTCTTGGCCACTAAATTTCAGATGCCATCCCGAAATTATTGAAGAAATTTTGTCTGTCGAGAAATTTATTGATTGATTATTTCTATTTTGATTATAACAAGGTCTATTTTGCAAGTTTCTATCTACACCAGGATTAAAAGAATGATTTCCCAAACTACTTCTAGCATTTGAGTTCTGGTTTATATTTAGCAAAACTAATTGATTTCTTATCGCCTCATTAATCATATTTCGAAGAGTGTTGTCGCTAATGTTGTGATCATCTGAACTTCTATGTGAGTTGTGCAAATCATTATGCGAAAGATTTACTAAGTTATCTAATGCTTGAACATTAGTAACATTAGGATTTGTAGCAAATGTAGGGGGTGTACCCAATGGTGTTTGACCCATGGTCCAGTCAAGTAAATTTCCGCGAAGAGGACGTTTATTCGGTTGTTGAACCTTTGGAATGGCTCCTCTGCTATCATTAACAGACCTAATTGGTGAAACAACGGATTCATGTGGTTTATCTGACAAAATATTATGAGATTTTAACTTATTTTGTCTACATGTTTTGCCGCAAACGGGACAACCTAAAGTATCTTTTAATACATTAACGATACAAGATTTGTGAAATATGTGATCACATGGAGTTGAAACTACAACATCATCTAGTTCATAATCTTTCTTGCAAATAGTACATTGGGGTAACTTACTGGTTTCTTGTTGAGAGCAACTGTTCTCATTACTTTTAAACGACATTATATATATAAAATTTTCAGAACAAAAATAACGATTTTATAAAATTTCCTATTGATATTTGGTATGGTTGTGCAAAATTTAATAAAATTAAATGTGGAAAGTATGATACATAATGAATCTAATCTTTCGAACAGATCCTATATACTGAATAAATATAAACAAATTAATAAGCTTATAGTGGACGATAAGTGCATGAAATAAGCTGCATCCTAAACGTAATTCCAAAGCTATTTACTCAAAAACTAATAAATATCCATTAAGTATATTGAAAAAGGTTCATAGATAATGTCTAATATGTTACTTAATGAAACATAAAGGAATGAATAATCTTGAAGAACATATTGGATTGTAAAAGATTGTATTTTCATCTAAATGCAATATTACCAACTATGTCTTAAAGATATTACATTCTTGACAAAAGTCAAAAGAAAATAAAGACAAAACACTATCATCAAGTAAGAATTAAAATTTATCTTTCAGATTCTTTGTTCAGAAATCATAAAGATGTTAAGAGTGGTCCCAAAAACTATGGTTATACTTGATGTTATTGTATTTTGATTTTACCTGACAGATATCAGCAATCACATAGCCTTCGGGGCCCCACGTTGGGCGCCATTTTATTGTAATGGTACTTTAGGTTCAAAGGGGGGGTAGTTATGGGTGGTCATATATATTTGGATTTATTTCTTTATAACCCCGTCTATACCTAATGCTCTTCACTTGGAACGGTACGCACGCGCTTGCTAAGCTAGCTTGTTCGGGAGATATGGGCTGGGTTTTGTTTTGTTCCGTGAAAGAACTAAATGCCTACAATAAAAAAAATTCACGTGCGTATCTTAAATGCCCTTATAAAAAAAAATAAATATATATACAAGTGGACAAAGATTCTACTAAATTCACTATTCATACTTTCTAAAGCCAAGGTGTTCTTGCTTTGTGCCTCTTTACCCACCCGTCCTGTGGTTTTTTCCAGTGGCAACAATGTTTAAATAAAAAAACCCCTATAGCACATTACCATACCATTAATCAGAAAGAAATTTTATACAAATATATCTATTCCATTATGATAACAACGTTTTATATTTATTCAATAAAATAAAAAAAAAGAAAATATGATATATTATTCATTTAGAATTATTATATAAAAAAAATTACATTTTTAAAAAATTAATTCATTTCTTACGGTGACAAAGGGGTTAATAAAACAAAATCAAAAGAATTCGAGAATAAGATAATCATAAAAACAAATAATAATAATAATAACTTACTGAGAATATAAAAATATGTATACAGAATGAAAAATAGATGTGATCTATTAATGTTGTAAAACAACAACAAACTTACATATTTAGGTATATTAATAACTAAACAAAATTAACAGAGGTTTTAATGCAATTGACTTTAAATATCAATCAAAGAGAGCCTTACAAATTCTATTACATATATGCGAAAAAAATCTCTGTTGATTTCTTTAATTAAATCACAAAAAAAACAAAAAAATAAAAAATTTAAGAGAACTTACAATTTCAAAGATGTCCAACGCTGCTGAAGGCCTTCTGCATAATCATTGGTATTGTAGAGTTTTCGATGGGAATTTTGTTTTTGTTTTTGTTTTTTTTTTCGACGATTTTTAGTAAATTTTAGTATAATAATTATGATTAGTGATTTCGATAAACTTTTACTTAGAAATTTAGATTTATGATAATTATAAAAATAATAAAATTTAGCATATTAACGGTGATATAAATGTAACTGAAACTGTGATATAAATTTAGTAATAAGTAATTAAACTTTATTAGTGTAAGATATGAATGTAGTTAATTTAATTTAGTTAATAAAGGGGTAAAATTAAATTAGATAGTTTATGAATATTAATAATATAGAACAATGGTGTCAAATTCTGAGTAATTGTTAAAGATTTAAAAATAGTAAGATATAATGGTTTTGTTAAAAAAATGGTTTAATTTGTAATCTAGGTAAACCGATTAATTGAAATAAATATCATCTTTTCTTTCGTTTTCTAGATTAAAATTGTTAATAAATTAGGTAAATCCGATGATTAAAGTTAGTACATATATACTGGTTTTAGGTTTTTTTTTTCCACGATGATTGATGTTATAGATGTTCAGTGATGTTAAGTTTTACAGCAATTTCAAAAAAAAACTTTCAAGGTAGCTCTCGGACAAACGTGTCGGGAATAAATTGTTCAATTCGCCAATGACTGGAACAAGGTTTTGCGAGACTTTCCAAGAGGTATTAGTGCCTCGGGTCAAGAAACGTGTCTTGTGAACTTCGGACCCGTATCGCATCCAAACCCGTAATTGTACCAATTACCAATTGCTGTTTTGACCAATAAAATTTCCTTGATTTGAATTTTTAATATTTATTGGATTCTGCTTGGAAGACTGGCCCGATTGAAATTAAAATTGTGTTGAACCACCTTTCACTCGATATTGCAGGAATCAATTTAATCTTCGTATAACATATACTATGTCTTTCAAATTATGTTCTTTATATTTAAGTTTCAGCGAACTTCCGATCACACTTTTTTCTCTGTCGTACAATTCCAAAAAGAACGTGGTTTCGCAAAACCATCAAACTCGAAACCTCTCAATATCAATCATTTTAACAAAAAAAATATATATTTGTCTTTTCTTTTACACACAGCGATTTTTATAGTATTATCGTAGTTCTTTTTTTTCGAGACAATTACTATGTAAAAGTGAAGAGTAGAAAAGATCAGCAATCACAATAAACGGTATCACATCAATGATGACAATGTAGAGATCGAAGATCGATAATATCAGCGATTTGATTCAGTGATGGGTAAAATTAGTGATGATTAATAGGGGAAATTTAAGGGAAATTTTATTATTGATATTATCAATAAAATAAAGATTTCTAGTGGGAGAAAAATTTAATTCGGCAGAAATTATAGCAAAAATTAAAATGCATTACTAATCACTGTTCAACAATGATTAATTTTTATGCCAAACTAGAATTTTAAAAATGTGTTCATGTTTGTATTAAAACTAATGTTTTTCTAAATTATTAAAATTTTAATAACAGACATTTTTAAATATATTTTCCCTTTATTTTGAAATTATAACTAGAATTAGGTTTTCGAACATATATTCACATCATTTGATGTTCATTTTGAACAATAAAAAAAATTTTTGTGTGTTACAAAATTTGATCATTACAGGTAATGGCTCGATATATTTAAAAAAAAACTTTTCTTATTTAGGCCAAAGAACAACAAATATTTAATGTATTTGATGCTTTTTGATCTTGCAAAACTCTTGTAAGAGTAAACAACGTCAAACAAATTTGTGCTAAAACAAGTTGTTACGCTTTTTTGAGTAAATATTTGTCAAATGTGACCGTACCTTAAGAGTAATGTAAGCCGTACCGAATCTTATATACTCTGCGCATTAATAGAAAACAAAATATTTTGAAGGAAACTGTGACCAAGTGCCTACATACTCAATAATATTCAATACTTTTCATTTGGGTGGGTACTCAATACTATTCGATACTTTTAACGAATTTTTTGAAATTGTAACGCATAGTTTTTATCTGCAAATTGAAGTAGTTTCTTCAAAAAATAAAAATAGATCTTCAACTATTATTGGTTTTGTATGTCTTTTATTATTAAATGAAATATAAATGTAAAGCTAACTTTTAATTCAACGTTAACAACAACTTAAGAAATAATAGACAGCTTTATTTCGGCGGTTGGTTTTACAGATATGTATTTTTATGCACTATTTTACCCACTCAACTTGCTTAAAAATGCAACTCAGAAAGTATCGAGTAACTACTTTTGAGTATCCAAAAAAAAAAAGAGCAAATACTCGATACTCGGTACCCATTACTCAATACTTTGCTAGCACTAATTTGTACTCACAAAACCAGATTATTTCAAAACTGGTTCTCGCTTATATCTCCACCATTTATTAAACTAAATTTTGCTGAAAATCATGTTTATTTATACCTCAGCCAATTATGGAACGGAATGATAAAAACAACAAGAAATTACGAGTATATTCGTTCAAGTCCAGGCATTAATACCCTTCATAAAGTATAATAATAACAAAAAAATATAAATAATTAAAAATAATTTTCAGATCGTTATTAAATTTAGTAGCATATTGGAACTATGGTCAACTTATAGAACGACCCATTATATATACTATACTCTGCGAATCGTTCTATAAGTTGCTCATAGATTCAATATAATGCAATTTCCAAACATCATGCTACCTAATTTATTGACGATCGGTTCAGAATGATATGATATTAACGCAATTCTTAATCTTGTGTAAATAGTCTTGCATTTGCAAAATATTTTTGTTCTACACTAAGAAAATATACAGGTGCCAAATTACCGCATTCGTGGTCGAATGAGCTATCGTATCGAAAAATGATGTCGATAGCGAAATTATGATAAAATGTACTAAATTTCTTGCTCAATATCGAATGCGGTAATTTGGCCCCAGATATGCACATGCTACTGCTTACTTGCCATGATGCAAGACCATTTACACAATATTGTGAATTGCGCTATTAACTCATTTCAATTGGCTTCATCATTGGTTGAGGAAAGCTTATGTGGTGTACCCAATTTAATTGAATTATATTTCAAATTGGAACCTAATTGTTAAAATAACATAAACTAAGTTTTTCGGACATTTTTTACGTATAAGAAATATAAAACAATCAGGCATGTGATGGAAATCGAAATTGAAAACGAATCAGTTTTGGAAATACATTTTAACGCATTTATAATCTAATTTTTAAAATTTTTGTTTTAATATTCTCTTTAGTAGCTCAATATCTTTATATTTTATGTGATAAAAGTTTTTCAATACAGAAATATTTCGAAAAAATTGACTTCTAAAACTCATTCGTTTTCGATTTCCATCACTTTCCTGAATATTACAATTTACGTCTCAACGCCGGATTGTTGGAAAATTAACAAAATTCGATTTTAATATTTATAATAAATTTATATAATATTTAATAGACAATGTATACAATTCTATGCAAATTTATTTAATAAATTGAATAACATTAAAAATTAAAAAAATGAAAACAATGTACAATTAAATAATTCAAATATAATTAAAAATTTCTTGCTTAGAGTTAAATCAGAAGCTCGTCGACATTTTGAAATAAAAAATGTTTCATATAAGATTTAACTGCACCAATCTTGAGACTCTTTTAATATTATGTGGCAAGTTATTATAATCTCTACAACCAGAGTGTTCAATTTGCTGCTTTGTTGTTTAAGATTGGCACAACGCCATTCCTAAGTTTTCACTGTCTCTCGTCTTGAAAGTATTTTGATGCCGTGATAATTGTATGGTATGGTGTCCAATATTATTAAGACATTTAAAAATGTAAATTAATAGTTGAAATTTGTTAAGCCCGTGAATTGTTAAAACATTGGGAAAAACGTGCTTGTACAAAATAACGGTTGGAAACCGGCTAGGCAAATTTGCTCTACAATCTTTAGTGCTTTATTTTGTATTCTCTGAAGCGTTTTAAACTCGGTAGTTTTTTTGAAGCTATATATTATTGCAATTAAGTGTAAAATCACTTTTAAATAAAAGATGTATTGTTCATATTTTTTTATATTTTTATTCTCCAGGATAATATAAATAAATCCTAATTTTAAAATTTGTTTATGACATTTTTCAAAACTATTTTAACATGATTACAATTTTAACTATGTTATGGCAACTGTAATAATTTATATGTTTTCGGCAACATTCACAAGAAGAATATATTTGTGGCAATCATTTCTATGACAAACCATACCATGGTTAAAATAATTTGATTACAATATATTACAATATGACGATTACTTCAAAAATATACATAATTATAGCCTCTGCTTGTGGATGTAAAATTAAATTATCCCTTTTAGGCCAGACCCAAAACTACCAGAATTTTTTTTTATAATTTTTGGAATATGTGATCTGTACAGCATATGAAAATATAATCACTGATTAGGTTTTATCATTTTTATATCCTTCAAGGATTTTCAGGACACGCAAACTTGATGAATCTGGGTCGATTTTCATTAATATTTTTAACTAAAACACATTCTTATTGCATGAAACGATTTCAAATATTTTTGATATTTCTTTAGTTAGGCTTTGAGAGTTTATTAAATTTAATTTTCATTAAATTATTTTTACTGAAGTAGGAATGGTTTTACAACTTGAAAATTGTTTATTGTTTGATAATTTTTCTTGACTGGGATTCGAACCTGGGTTGTTGGTTGAATTTACATATGTTTCGAGAAACACCACTTTATCTCATCAGAATTCTTTTTTGCGTTCTGACCCCTTGCACCACTACGGTGCTAGCTAACCAACAGACAAACATCAATCCTTTAACCAGTGACTGGTGGTTCGAAGTTTTTCTGTAATTATCACTTTTATTAATTTCTATTATAGTAGTTTTTCATTTTCTTCAGTTTTTTCCTTTCGTATTCATGTCAAGACTTCGTCTCGAAAACCTGAATACATTTGTTTATTATGTTTCTTGACCACTTTCGTACAACTGTAAACATTATGGCTTGTGCCTTAGCTATTTTATAGAATAATTAGTATTTTTAGTTCAACTGTTAATATTTAATTTTTGATATTTCTTTAGTTAGGCTTTGAGAGTTCATTAAATTTAATTTTCATTAAATTATTTTTACTGAAGTAGGAATTGTTTTACAACTTGAAATTTCAAATAGTTTACGAAATTAAAATTTATCAATTTTTTAGTTAATTTATGTGCACTTCATTATTTGTAGACGATTAATATTTTTGTAATTAAAGACACTTATGTACTTGCTTCCACGGCTCATTTTGCTAAATGTGAAATGTGACTGAAGAATTTCGCAATAATTCAAGTAAAGGTAAATCAAACAGAAGAGCAACGTGTGAAGCAAATATAAAAAACAATCTATTTCATATTATGTTAATAGAAGCAAAAATATTGAAACCGAAACCCACCCGCACAACCGATGCATCACGGTCTGAAAGGGTTATATGTAGTTCCCAAAAAAATTTAAAATTTCTTTTTATATTTCGTATTTTAATCAGAAGCAACACATTTATGTTTGAAATATTGACTAATGACTGGACTATTTTCCATTAAAATGAAAAAATTAAAATACATATGTATTTAAAATATCAACATCTTATTATATAGCCTTGACTTCTATTAATTAAAATATTTACCTCTGTGTCTTCAAAAAAAAAATATCTAATTACAAACCCATGCATGCTAATGATTCATTCTACCAAAAACCACACTTTTTTTTGACAAGCTTAAATATCTTAATTTTTATGCAGCTTTTTATTAGTAAAAATCGATAAAATTCCTTAAAAAAATATATAAAAAAAACAACTTATTCTATTATGTTTTTAAGAAAATTTATGTACAGAGCATCTTAAATTGGTATGTGAGTTTGAGTGTTTTCTGCTCCAGCTTCTTCCTTTTTTGTTTTTGTTTTTTTTTTTTCAAGGGAATAAATGAAAATATAAAAAGCCATTATTGTAGTTTTTTGTTCAAAACCATGGCCATAAAAAAGAGGAACTAAACAAAATACAGAACAACTACAACAACAATAATAATAATACATAGTACATACAACAATTTTGATAATGAGAGAAACCACCGACAAAAATTTAACAAAAAAAATAAATAAATAAAAATAAAAATAATAATAATGTATACAAACGGTAGCTTTGTTTGGTATCGGCAAAAAAGGAGATTTTTATTTGAAGACTTCCAGCAGGGTTTAACCTTTTTATTTATATCACGCTACTGGAGTGGGGGTTGGGGGAGTTTAAGGGAAACTAAACTAAAAAACAAAAAATAGAGTAGATAAATAAAGGCAAAGGCAAGAAAACTTAGAAATAATCACCAACATAAATCTAAAAAAATGGACTTAGACTGGCCTTGATGCTAGCACACACTATGTATTGTTATTTTATTTTATTTTATTTCTGTGTATTTCTCTGGTATGTATTTATTTCTTCGTTGCAAAGCATAAACAAGAGGTAGCAGCACATAAAACTAAATAAAAGGAAACACTAAACAGCCAAATGATTTATCTGAATAAAACACAATTTGAGAAAAAAAAAGAAATAAAATAATCGTAGACAAACAATAGTTTTACGTTAAATAGTAATAGTCTGTGGATAGACCGGTAGGAAAAAATTTACCGTTAGTACAATCAGGGGCCAAATTACCGCATTCGATATCGAGTAAAATTGATCATAATTTTCTTACTTGAGATTATGGCATACGATAGCTCATTCGATCACGAATGGGGTAATTTGGCCCCAGATGTTTAGAAGCTTGAATGAATGAAACCAACTCAAACAGATATTTTACTGCAATCACAGAGAATCAATGCATATTTGTACATACTTTCAATTACATTAAAAATATTATACGATTTCAGGTCTTTAAATTCATTAAAATAAAAAATTTAAAAGTACCATTTGTAATAAAGTAACACTAATTTCCCCTTTTTAGTTTATCATTCATTTTGAATCAACTATTTATAATATATGTACATACATATTTACAATTTACAAGTGCTAAACACATATTCCAAGTTCATTATTATAAACGATTTAAAAAGTACCAAATATTAGACCTAGGAAAAAGTACCCACCATAAAGTACTTCGTAGATTTTCACTGCTTTTTAGTACAATATGTTTTTTACACGGTAGTTGGTTTCAGGAAAACCCGTGTAAAAAAAACCCGCGTTTAATCGACATTAATCGTATGCAAAATAGGTGATTGGTTCCTTTGCTCAAAAACTTATTGATATTAGTGAAAAACAAGGATTATTTCAGAACAACTATTCAGGCTTATAATATTAAATCACATATACAATGTGTTTTTACACAAGCCTAGTTATTAAAGAAAAAAAAAAAGATCTGCACTCTAAGCTTAAAAGTACTGTAAAAAATGTGTGACAACTTGTCATTGACACCATTCTAGGAGCGCTCCACAAAAAGGAGTCAGAAAAGAGTCCAACTAAAAAGCATTTTCGGAGCGAAAGAAAAATTTGCTTAAACAATTAATTTTTTTTCCATTTTTATATATTTTATTTAAATGAATTTTATTTTATTTTTACTATAAATACAATTTATTTAATTTGTTTTCTTTTCTAATTTAGTTTATTTGTAAATAAATTCCCATTTTGTTTAAGTAAAAACAATTTAAAAAAAATAATAAATGCGACCTTTAAATTTGTTCTATTTAAAATTGCAATGACTCTTTTTTGACATGATCTAAGGGCTCTTTCTAACGGACCATTTTCGAATGTAATGACCGTCTTTTCTGAAGGTTTTCGGAGCAATAATGATTGTTTTTTTGGCTCATAAAGAACATGAACGCTCTGGAAAAGGTGTCAGAAAATACTCTTTTTGGACTCATGTGGCTTGCTGGGGAAATTCGCCTAAATTTGTGATATGAACATATGTAGCAGAAAATAAATTTAAAGCCCAAAGAATGTTAATGGAATTTTAAATGAAACAAAATCGTGCTAAAAATTTTTAAAATTTATTTATTTTCAAACCATGTTAAATCAGAATCGTGTAAAAAAAGACCGCATAAAAACAGAATTAGTTGTATTTATGTACATTTGAAAAATAGCTATTATAAATATTAATAAATATTCCTTTTTGAGGATTCAAACTCATTCACTATATTAATTTTATATATTTATTGTATCTTCATTAAAAACAAACTAACAACAAGTATTTCAAATCTTTTACATATCTAATGAATTTTAATTATTTATTACAACCAGTGCCGCACAGAAATTATTTATCCACTATTGTTTATATGTATTTAGTTGGCATTCTTACTTTTTGCCTTTAGCTCAGATCCGCTGTTCCCTGTTTTCTTAAGGTACGGTAACACTTGCCAAATAGGGGGGGGGGATTGTAATTGTGATCGTTCGTAGTAATTAATTTTGGCGTCTTTAAACTCTGTCTACATTTGAAGCTGTGTCTATTTAGTATATAATCTGTTTTATTTCATATTTCTAAGTTCATTATTATACAAAATTAAAAAAGTACCATTAGAAGCAATAAAAAACTACCATAGATCCGTTTTTAGTGCCATTATTAAGTTACCCCATACATCTTCATTCATAAATGAAAATATTAGAAAAGTTCCATCTGAAGATAAAAAAAGTACAAATTTTTCATTTTCTCTTTTTCAAGATTTTGACGAAAGTTTTTTTAGATTTGACTCAAATTCTGTTTTCATTCATAAATTCAAGAGTTCGGGATGTGCGCTGAAGAATCAATCAGTCATTTCATATCGACACCTAACAGCGAAAATATCTTAATCATACCTTATACCTATTTGATTTTCGCTTTTCATGAAATTAGATAATTTAGAATCATTTACATAATCGTATGTTTATATTAAATTATTTATTTTAAATTTATTATAATTTAAATTACAATAAAGAATATACAAAAGCACCAGCTACTATAGGCTATCCGCTTGAAACATTAAATAAAAACTTGCACATTATCACAAAAATGCTTATCCTGTAAAGTTTGGTTTTATGTCCTTAGGACTTTTTCACTGTTAGGCTCTACATACTAATATAGATGTAAAATACTGATAACTCAACTATAGAAGCCTTACAAATTTTTCAACTCCTACAAAGAAAACTATATTCCAACTGGACTCATTAATATCAACAGCAAATCTAAAAGAATTTAAGCTTAGAAATAAAACATCTTAGAAAACCCATAAAAATGTGTGTGCTGCATGCACACTTACGGACACGTACATACCTTGACAGTGGTCTCTGGAGTTTAGAGGGTCATACATATAAATTGTAAAATATTATTACTTTATTTAAAGAAAAACTTAAATAAAAATTGTTTACAGTCCTATACATATATAGTTATAGCTAAAAGTATTAATTTTATTGCCTGCCTACTAAAATTATTATGTATTGTATGAATCTAAAATGTAAAACGTCTACAGCACAGTAAATAAGTATGTAGGTAAGTAACAATAAGATGGTTGCTGCGTTACAACAACATTTTATGGCTGTTTAAAATAAGAAGCAAAACACCCAAAAAAAAAATGTATTTTATTTTTTCTAATACAAAAACTGTAAAATTTTACTTTAATGCCCCATAAAATGTTGTTTTATAGTTTGAAATTTATTATAGCCACCTCAGCCAGTCAGCCTAACAACCACCCTCTCCACCACCCACCCCCCCCCCCCTCGCTAAAAATATCCCCACTATACTCTACTGCCACGAAATAATATTTGACTACTTTTCCCATAACAGTGCAATTACTCTACCACCTCAACCACCCAGCGACTTTAAAATAAAGCGGGTAAATGTCTTAAAAAAAATATCTAAACTAACGCAACCTTTTGTAAATCGTTTTTTTTTTTATTATTGTAACTGAATGAATGTATCTACAACCCTGCCACCGCTTACTAAATTTTTTTTGTTTTTTGCAGTGTGCTCGCTCACCTATCGAAAGCAGCGTTTTTTTTTCTTCTGCTTTCAAGTTTTTAATTTTTTCGTTTTTTTTTTTTTTTTGGTAAAATAAACCTTAGGCAACACTATACTCTATCGCATACTCTAAATTTGATTCCATACAATACAAAAATCCTACAGACGTTGTAGATACTTACAATATAATACAAAACAATATAGAACAGCATCTTAGAGCCAGTCAGCCAAACAGCCAGCGAGCACATCATCAGCGACGTCTGAGCGACTGTGCTGCCAGAGTCGTAACTTACCCCTAACGAACTGTACATAAATCGTCTTTTCAAAAAAATATAAACACTAATGCCAGCCAAAGTGAAAAAATAACACACACACACACATTCAAAAAAATAGAAATAAAAGAAGCAAGAAAAACTAGAAAATTTAGTATCTACACAACAATTTTTTATTACAGCGAAAAAAAAATCGGGGAAAAAAAACTTAATGGTTGTAGTGAGAGTAGTGTTTAAAATATAAATTATCGAGGAGTTATATAGGGGGAGGGGATGGTGGTGTTTAGTTAAGGAAATGCTAGACAGAAGTTTAAGATATATAATCACAATATTTAGATAATACTTAGTTGCATGTTTAGAAAATAGTTGCCAGTCTATTTATAGCCAGATATTGATGTTACTGAGTCTTGGACAGACAGACATTTTAAAGTTTGAATTTGTGATAAATATATGTACATTTAAATAAAATGAAATATTGCTAAAATATTTACAATAATTAATTTAGCTTCTTTAGCCATACCCGAGCTACTACTTATGTTTTGAGATCAAGCAAAGCTAGTATAAATAAACAAAGTCCAAACGCCAAGTCAGCTGATGACACCATTGCCGAACTTAGTGTTAAAAAGATTGATTATTGAATAGACTGCTTGAGTTCAAGTCATATTTTCAATTTCAGCCAACAAAGAGTCGATAATCTGCAGCGCATAAAAATGACTGAAGTAGTGCTTTGATGCTCCTGTATTGAAGCGCACGCACTTGACAATACATTCGTCGCTAAACATCGTACTGGGACCGTTAGTTTTGTACACAAGTCAATCAGAAAAACAAATTTTTCAAACAGAACCATCGATGCTTTGTTTCAGTCAAACAACACTCTGCTTTGTTATTGATTTACACGGTAATTGGTTCCAGGACACTTCGTGTAAAAAAACCGTTTAAAAAAGACATTGGTCGTAAGCGAAATAGGTGATTGCTTCATTATCTCTAAAACCTATTGATATTAGTGAAAACCAAGGATTTTTTAAGAACAACTATTCAGGATTATAATATTAAATCACATACATATACATATGTATATGTATGTATGTATGTAGGTACAATGTGTTTTTACACAAGCATAGCTATTAAAGAAATATGAAATGTAAAAAAAAATGTAATGTAAAAAAATGTATGATGTAAAGTTCATTTCATTATATGCACTAAGGAAATTTGACCAAATTTGTGCTATTTACAATTGCTTTAACCAGTAAATTTGCTTGTATCCACAAACAGGGAATTCCCCTAAATTTGTAATATGAAAATATTTCGTAAAAATTAAATTAAACCAAAAAAAATTTGAGCCTAAAAGATTTTGAATCGTACTAAATGGAAAAATCCTGTGAAAAATTTAAAATTTGTTTATTTTCAAACCGTGTTAAAATAAAATTACGTGTATTTATAAAACCAGTTTAAACACTTCATCTTAGTGACCGATAAGTCAGACAGCTCATCAAAGACAACAGATCGAATTAGGCGATGTTTTTTGCGACTTTTATGCCAGACAAAATGTTAATTATTTTACCTTACAATGAAGTGATCAAATGACGTGATCCAAACTAATTTTAAAGTACATTTTCCAATATCTCTCCTACAGAAATGTTATAAATCGGTTGCAGATTTTATGAAAAGAACCTGTCACTTTAATACAGAGCTGTCTAGGACATAATAAAATTTACATCAACTCAATGCCAGATAAGTCAAAAGTTAAAATTGGCTTATCAATTATTCAGTGTACTCCTTCTTATTTTCATCGTTAAGGAGCAAGCTTAAATTTTGCGTATATATTCTATGGATAATGTAAGGCCAAAGCGAGCAATCACATCCTCTCTGTATGTCCTGGAGTATCGTAAATCTAACGAGCCTCTTGCAGATTAAGTACATGGATTTAATGAAACCAACTATTAATGTTGGAATAGGTGTTCACAGTTAATGTTAAAATAACGTTAAAATGGAAATGGTGCTGGCACAAACGGTGAATTTTTAATCCATCTTAAATATTTCACGGAACTTTGTGTGTGTATACCAAATTTGTCTTTTCAAAAGTCTCACAGCTAATACTTTCAAAACAATTGACAGAAGATTCAAGTGTTTCGATTCAACATAGTTTGTGTGTCTTACATAATCAAAGGCTTACAAGCTAAACTTGAACTCAACTCCATATTTATACCCTACACCCCAATAGTGGGGAGGGTATATTAGATTTGTTCTGATGTTTGTAACGCCCATAAATATTTGTCCAACATCCACCTTACAGTATACCGATCGACTTTCAATCACTTTCTGAGTCGATTTAAGAATGTTCATCCGTCCGTCCGTCCGTCTGACTGGCTGTCCATGTGAAACTTGTGCGCAGAATATAGATCGGAATTTTGAAGATATTTCAATAAAATTTGCTACGTGATACTTTTTCGGCCTACGGACGGATGGGATTGAAACTGATGGAAATCGCTTTATTATCTCACCTGGTCCACATACAAATCTCCTCCCGAAATAGGAGTTTGAAAATGAAGTCAAATCCCATCTACAAATTTTGCAAAGATCATAATGAGAGCTATAAGCCACACTTCCGAATATCACTTTAAAGTGCATAACTTTTTTAAAAATGTTGCTTCATATAAATACTAAGCGTATGGTAGAATTTTATGATGATCAGTCTATAATTAGTCGTAGCTCCCATATAAGGCCCACTTCCGAAAATCACTATAAAGTGCATAATTCTCTTAAAAATGTCGGTACCCAAATAATATTGAACACAAATATGTTTCATGTATATAGAAATGATGCCTCCTAGTTTTTTTAATGGTCGGTCCATAATTAGTCCAAACTTCCATATAAGACCCTCTCCGTAATTCACTTTTACCTGCATTAATATTTTAAAATTATTTACATCGAGATAAAGTATAACATATATAATATTTATATTCACGGAAGTCATGGCACTAAATTTTTGGATTATCGGTCCATAATAGGTCATATCTACCATATCATGCCCATTTCATTTATACATATACTAGGTATAGGGTATTATATGGTCAGGCTTGACTTTCTTACTTGTTTTTTCTTTAAAATGACTTCGAAGTCAGTTAGCAAACAAGCCGTCTATGCTAGATTAATGCTTAAATCCAGTAATCTTTTCAGATTCTTGGAAAATATCATATTTTACTTGTTTTCTAATTTCAATAACAGAAACCAATGCTTTACACATGATGGCTACGTATCCAAGTTTTTATAATGCGTTCTCGTTTTTTATACCCTTAATAATATTAAATATTCAATATTTCACTAATAACACAATTCTGTTTTTATATTAAATCTTAAAATTTAATGGTAATTATATTACGTACAACAAATATTTAAACTACCCCAAACCTTTAAAACTCTGCCTAAAGTAAAGATTATCAACGATAGAGAAAGATGTCCTGCGGGGGAACGTAACGGCAGTTATAATAATAATTTTAAATAGTAAGAAAGTTAGTGGAGAAGAATAAACCCCCCTAAACTAAGAATTTACCAACTCTACGACAATAAATATGTTGTATAGAAATATAGTGTAAACTTTCTATAAGAAAGTACATAGATATAAAAAAGAATTACAACCCATTCTCTTCAATAGCAAACAGCGACCAAAATAGCAGAGTTCTTAGCTAAAAACTCGTAAATTTGAATTTCAAAAATAACGTTTGTTAGAGTATATTTTCCCTTCTGTACCGCTTTCTCTAATGAAGTTTTGTGTTCAAATATTTTCCTCTTCCAGGCAGCATGGCGTGTAAGTTTGTGTGCGTTGTAAGTAAAATGTGTTTTGTAATACCATTAAAATAGTCGTAGTAACACTAACATAAACTAATGCCTTTAAGCAGCATTTGAACGCGTTCCCTTCAAAAAATAGCAAAAAAAAATTTCGAGGCGCTCACACAACTGGTAACTTAACTTAAGATAGGTTTGTTGGTTGGTACTCGTCGGTGGGATGGTAGGTATGTAGGTAGGTGTAATGGAGTGGAGCAGTGGAACACTAGTAGTAGTTGTTGTAACAGTGGCAGCACATTAATCTGTAATGGCTGCGAAAAAAGGCCATTATTGTAGATTTCAGTTTAAATTATTTTGTGTATTAGTCTGTTGGTTGTGTGTGTTAGAGAGTATAAGTTTTTCCTTTATAATCCGCTGTAAAATTTTAAATGGAATTAGAATATCAATGAATGAATGAATTAATGGTTTTTATTATACTTAAATTATTGTATATACATACAGACATACATACATATTTCTTTGTTTATAAAATTTGTGTAAATGTTTAAGTTATCTTTATGTCTAAAACTATTTTGAAGGTTATTTTTAATTAGCTTGAGAGCAGAATGGTTGAATATACAAACTTTATATTATTAAATGTACTTTTTCTTAGTAATATTGTTATAAATTTGGGTAAATGATGTGACAGCTGTAGATTTAATTCAGTTTGAGAGCTTTTACAGAAATTAAAGTTTTTTTTTTTATTACATATTGATTTTCAATAATGGGATTATATATAATTCAGCACAATGTAATAATTAAAGGTATTTATATTGTATTTATGAGACCAACAAAGTATATACCATATTCTTGATCCTTATGATATTGTCAATTTCAATGTGTGTGTAAAACACGCTCTTTGAAAATACAAAACAAAATTAATTAGAGTTACAGATAAATGTCCTTCGCAGGTTGGTTTTGAAATTCAGCAAAATTGGTAAAGTAGGAAAATATTATGGAGCAAATAATTAATATAATTATTTGTTAAAAAATTTAACAATTTCTCATGTAACATCGTTAGCTTAGTTTGATGTTACAGCTAATATTTATTGTTTGTTTTTACCCTGTTTATGGAAAAACAACAACAATATGCAATGAATGAGAGCGTATGAAGAATGTGCATCATTTTAAATAGAAGCAAAATTCTTGTACTGCTAGTTTTAGCTGGAAGGTACTAAAAATTCTGAATAAAAAATCTAACTAGAGATGGAAAATGAACTATATTTCTTAATTTTTAAGAGAAAAGTTTTATTCAGGGCTACTAGTTCAAATAATTAAGAATACTATTGTAAAGTACTGGAACAATTGGCAAATTGGAATGCATTTTCTACCCGGCCAAGGGCGTCTTCAGCAATCTTCATTGTCCACTATCACTCTGTAAATATCATCTATTTAACTCACCGTTTTTGAGAAATAGAGTACAAGAATTATGATATTTCTTTTTAACGTGTTGTGAGTTAGAACGAAATTTACGTACGTTTACAATGTGTGTGTATTCTTTATTATTGTTTATGAAATTTGTATTATTACAAATTTGTTTTTTGCTTTTCTTGCTGCGTCTACCTTTTTTGTAGATCAATAACAGCAATTGTATGTATGTTTTTGTTGTACTTTCTCCTTTATTTTCTCCTTTTTTGGTTGATTGAGTTATTTTTTGTAACTACGAAAACCGGAGATAGGATGATGACTACATACTTTTGATACACCGCGCCATGGTGTTTGTTATGTTATTAATTAGAGATCTAACTTTGCTTAGAATGTTTTATGTATGTACGTACTTCTTAGTCACGACTTATTTCAAGATTTATTCTCATACAAAATCTGTTTCTCTACACATATCTTTAATAAATTTATAAATTGGTTATGAATTTGGAATAGAAAACAAAAAAGAACTATGTGACCCCGACGTGATTTGAACACGCAACCTTCTGATCTGGAGTCAGACGCGCTACCGTTGCGCCACGGAGTCTATAAAAATAGATTTTAAAAATAGACTTCAAATTCCAAAATTTTGAATGGAAACATTTTCAACTTAAGCAGTAAAAACGCAAAAATTCTTTATGGAAATTTTCGATTTTATTCTTAAGAACTTTTATAATCTTCTATATATATAAAAGTGATTGTGTGTTTGTATGTATGTTTATTATTATTAGTTTGGGATCTATAAACGGCTGAACCGATTTGCTTTCACAGTATATTTCTGTATGTCTGGAAGGAGCTATAGGCTACTTTTTTTTAAATTTTAAGTGGGCGTTTTACCTCCCATACAAAGTTAATTTTAAAAATCAAATACTTGGGAAACTATAATAGCTATAGTACTCAAATTTTGCATGAGCAATTCCATTGTTTGTCTAAATATTTGCGGAAAAAATGGGAGTAGTAGCGACAGGGGGCGTGGCACCTCCCATATGATGATAATTAAAAAAATATCAAATATATGGTATACAATCAGATATATGGTACGGTTATTCTACCATCAATATTAATAATTAGGACAAGAATGGGCGGACTATCAATAGTGGTCGTGGCACCACCCATAGATATGATGACAAATTATATATAAGGAAAGGTATATCAGCTATCAATATTAATATTTAGGACACCAATGCTCTGACTAGCAACAATATTAAGTAAATGTTACAATTTGTATACATTTTAAACCCTTATTTCATTACGATACGGGTAGTGAATCACACCGGGTTTTAGCTAGTTAATTATAAAAATAACAAATATTATAAAAAGCTGAGTCAGTTATTAATTAAACTTAATAATCTAATTGTTTGAAATTTGTTATACATTAAACACACAAAAAAAGAGTTATTTTTGACCCCGACGTGATTTGAACACGCAACCTTCTGATCTGGAGTCAGACGCGCTACCGTTGCGCCACGGAGTCTAAAAAGATGCATTAAAGAATTGTTATACAACTGAATAATATTAGCGCAATTCACAATCTTGTGCAAATAATCTTGCATCTAAACTTACTCTACACCAAGAATGATAAAATAAAGATTACGCCAACGCGCGTAAAATTTTAAAATGTTCTGCGCATTTAGGCCCTGTGACGTCACACATTCTGTGTTTCTATTGGCTAATTTTTTCTCACTTGTTTGTTTACTCATGTTTTGCTTGCATTTGCTCACTGCACTCTTCATGTTTATATTTTTTGTTGTTTTGTTTTTGTTTGTTTTTCTTTTTTACACAGATTTTATTTTAGAACTCTCAGATACTTCAATTGCAAGGTTGCCAAATATCACATAAAACATAAATTTTTCGCAAGAAATTTTAATTCTAACACATGAAACATTATTGGTAACCCTTAAAATGGCCATACTACGTCACATAACGGGAAATCATGCGCATGGCGTAATCTTTATTTTATCATTCTTGCTCTACACTAACAAAATACACAGCAAGAGCAAAAATATGCTAATATGCTAAAATTTTTGCAAATGCAATTGCCTATGCACCAGATTGTGAATTGCGCTCATGTTGATTGTGAATTTTAGCAATATTCTGATTATAAATGCGGCCAATATATGCTGAACACATGTCAAGACTATGATGAACATATTATATGAACATGCAATGTAAAAATATCACTAAAATATTATTTTATTTATAATGATCAGATATATACATTATTTTTGGCACCGACAATACCACTACGATTTTAATCAGATTATTAATAATATAGGGTTGGATGATTTATTGCATGCCATTATATTATCAGTATATAGAAGAGTTTAAAATAGTTTAATTTTTTTCACTGATATTTTTTTCAAATTTCAATTTAGAATATTATCTTGAAATTATTTTATATATTTTTTTTTTTTCAAAAATGATTTTTCGAATACTGATTTTATTTTGACCCCGACGTGATTTGAACACGCAACCTTCTGATCTGGAGTCAGACGCGCTACCGTTGCGCCACGGATTCTTCCATTAAGAGACTTGACATTGATTTATTAATAAAAAAAAAATAAATGAAAGTAAAATATTTTATTGATCGTGTTATTACAATAATAAAATATTTGTTGGAATGGTTCCTTTCTTAATTACTATTAATTAATTAATTATTTGTTCAAATTTTATATATAATTTTATTTTATTTAAATTTTATTATTATTGTAATTTTTTCTTTGTGTTTGAAATAATTTCACAAATATCCATATGTTATATTACATATAATAAGAAGTCGACTAATCTTAACACGCAACCTTCTGATCTGGAGACAGACGCGCTACACAAAGAAAAAACAGTTAAATGCTTTATAATGTAATATGTAATTTAGAAAATCTAGATAAGTTCTTTGTTGCATTTTATTTACAAAAAATACGCCATCATTAAGGAAATTTGTCTTGATTTTAAATCGCTTTACATAAAATGCAATTCAACCAAAAACATTTCGATGACCCCGACGTGATTTGAACACGCAACCTTCTGATCTGGAGTCAGACGCGCTACCGTTGCGCCACGGAGTCTAATTAAGTAACGGATATTTAAAAGGGCTAATGAATCCAGCATCAAATTATTTAGTGTAAGATAATCTAGGTTTATATTGATTTAAACTAAGTTTAAACTAGAAGTTTTACTAAGCAGTATATATTTACATATGTGGTGATAGCATGATAATCACCCCTATCGTGAATAAATATTCCACATGAAATTTGTTCCCTTTTCACATTTTTCCTATTAAAATTTAATGTTAAAAAATAAAAGGAAAATTTTCAGGTGGAATATTTATTCACGATAGGGGTGAGTGAATACAAAAATTGAATATTAGAGATTTTTTTAATATTGTGATATTAATTTTAGTTTTTAATAAATCTCCACTGATTCTTGGTACTTAAAACATATAAATTTAAAGAAATAATAATATAAAATATTGTATTGCGGTAATATTTGTTAAATAAAATTTTTCAACTAAAATGTTCGTTCCTCTTTTCTTGTAAAGTTGTGACCCCGACGTGATTTGAACACGCAACCTTCTGATCTGGAGTCAGACGCGCTACCGTTGCGCCACGGAGTCCTACAAAAGTAGGTCAACTATCAATAAATCTAAAAGCTAATTAAATATACATATTCACCAAATAAATAGTTTAAAAAAAGCTTCAGTGGTTTTATTAAACGATGAATTGTTAAACCATGATTAACTATATACAAACAATTATATTTATTTATATTTTTTCCCAACAAAAAATAAAAACAGCATAAGAAAATGACTGAATCTGACTGAATTAATTCATGCATGATTGATTTGAGATACTCAGCTTGAACTAGTGCAAGTTATTATAAATTAGTTAAATTAAACGTGCGTTTAAAACTGAATTCATTAAATAGCAGATAAGAAGCTTTAATTAATAATTTAAAAAAGAACAAACAATTCCTACTAATGCAAATCACAATTATTTAAAATATTTCTTGTTCTCGAATAATATTTAAAAAAAAAATGTTTCTAAATTATGACCCCGACGTGATTTGAACACGCAACCTTCTGATCTGGAGTCAGACGCGCTACCGTTGCGCCACGGAGTCTATTTATAAGACACTGCGCAAATGTTTATTAAGTGTTATTATTTATAAAGTATTCTTTATTCAGTTTTAATTCGATATCGTGTTGCTTATTTCAGTGTTTGCAGGTTCGTACCCGCATTTGGTCGTAAATAATTAAATAACAAGAAACATATTAGTGCATTTTTGGAGAAGGATTTTTTTTTTTTTTTAAACTCTATTTATTTTTAAATTGTGATTTGTAATAATTTATGTCTAGAATAGAGTGATTGTAAAGAAAAATTTAATAAGCTTTTTATTAGAATAATATTAATTAATATGAATTAGAATTATAGAGTGTGTAATGAAAATCTAAAAAAAAATATAGGACAATATTGTTGACCCCGACGTGATTTGAACACGCAACCTTCTGATCTGGAGTCAGACGCGCTACCGTTGCGCCACGGAGTCTAATTATTTATCACTGATTTAGTAGCTTATTTAAGTAAGTGATAATGATAGTGCTTTGTTTATGTGAATATAATATTTTATATGCCGGGTGTTTAAGGAATATCGGGGTGTTGGTGATAGATATAATGTCAATGCAAAGTGCATAATTATATGTACGTACTTACAATTTAGGATTAAAAGCCAATTACGAATTTATATGCAACAATGTAATACACAAAAACTTGTAGCAATAAGGAGCTCTTGTAATTAAATAAATTTTGTTATATTAGTGATCACTAGACAGACTTGATTTTAGTGTTTTATGTTGGTTAGTAAAGTTACGGTCACATTTGACAAGTATTTACTAAAATGAAAAGCGTAACCACTTGTTTTATCACAAATTGGTTTGAGGTTGTTTACTCTTACAATAGTTTTGCAAGAATAACAAATAAGAAACGTTTTTTTTAATAAATAATGTATATGTATATTAGTTAGTGGTTACGTCTTTTTCGGCAAATATTTACCCAATGTGGCCATACCTTAAGACATTTAAAAAATAGGTTCCATGACAGTTTTTATTTGCAAAGCTCAGGTTTGCTAAACTGTACACAATTGTGCATTAAAACTTTTGATACATTTAAAAAGTCTAATATGTATAAACAAAACAGATTTAATATACACTTAAATATAGTTTCTTAATGGCAATTTCTAAATCACTTGCCCTTTTGCATAATATTCCGAAATCCTCTTTCTTTATTTTGCATAAAAAAATCCCCCAATTTTTCCAGTAATCTTAAACAAAAAAGCAGCATATTATTAAAAATAAAAATAAACTCATCTTACTATTTATTAATTTGGAATTAATATAATTATGAAAGGCATTTACAAAATGAAATCAAACTCATTCCCTTGCAAATACATCATTTCAAAAAGAAACTCAAAAAAAAAAACATTATAATTTTTCTAATATCTCATAATATTGATTTTTATTCCTTTGTTTTGTTTGCCTTGCCTCCTGTAGCATCGTCAGCAACCTCCGCCAACACAAAAAATATGAATCTCTTTTTTTTTTGGGGAAAAAAAGGAAAAATTTTAAACTTATTATCGACAAAACTAATACATAAGCAAGTTTTATTTTTCTTTTCATTCTTCTAAGGATAAAATGAAAGCAATGAACGAACGAAGAACAAGAAAAAAATCTGAATTAGTAACAAAATACAATACAAAGGCAAAAAACATGAACAACAACAAAAAAAAATCAACAGAATAAAAATCTTAAAAGAATAAATAAATAAATACAACAACAAAAAAATAGAGGAAAAAATTACAAGAGGTACTATTACTTGTTCATGGTACTATAATCTTGAATAAGCGTGTATTGGCATCATCATGTTATTTTATTACATGTACACAAGTATTTTACCCAAAAATATTCCTTGTATGCATACTAACAAACAAACAAACAAACATGCTTAAGCTCAACAACAGCCAATACCAAATGCTGTTTCAGCCATTAAGAAACTACTACCACTACAAACACAGCCCACAACAACTACTACTACTACTACCACAAGGACATTGTATAAAACCCAGCAGGCAGTTGAGGTCTTTTATTTAAACATCAAACCACCATCTTACAAAAGCTGAATTTTTTTCTTCAAACTTTCTAAACTTCTTACCCTCTTGATTACAATAACCATTTTGTTTTAGTTTTTTCATTTGTGTGCAAATTGTTTGCTGGTCTTTAACGACTACTACAACTATACAACAACAACTATTCATTGTATTAGAGATAAGTATTTATTTCCGATTTTTTTGCTTCTTTACACGTACATACTTAGTTAACTAACACTAAACCACTATTATACAATACAGTTTAGAAATTTTGAGCACAAAAAGTGTGTTAGTGTGTGTGGATTTGTTGACGTTAACAGGAAGTAGTAATGAGAATTGGTGGTGTAAGCAGCACCATGGGGTATGCAAGACTTTTACAAAGATTTTAAGAAATAAAGAATTTTTTATTTTCAAAAATAATTTAAGAATGTGTGTGAGTGTGTGGCAAGAATTAAATGAAATGTATATTACTTATTTATTAGTTGTATTGATAAAAGAAACTTTTGGTTTTGTGTATGACAATAGTTCAGTTGTGTTCTATTTTGTATCACTTTCCTTACTGATTCGGCTGGTTGCATTACTATTATTATTATGTATATTAGTTACAGCTGTTGCCATAATAATAGTCAAATTTTTTATGATAGTCATAGTTTCTGTAATATATGAGCACAATGAGTAATAATCAATGTCATAACATAGATACAGTTTAAATAGCGTTTATATTCAAAATTATTATTATATCTAAAGCCATAATTGCAGTCACTGTCATGGTCTGGGTGTTAGTCAATACGCACCTGAATATGCACAGGCATTTATATCCATATTCGTATTAAGATTTCATAACTTCAGTCATAATAAAAACCCTAGTTACAGTCTCACTCAAAGCTGTTTTATTGATTGACTATCTGCAAAAGGGTAAAACAATAAATTCAGAGCAACATCTTGTAGCAATTAAATGTAAAAATTCGAGAAAAACTTCCTGGCTTACAACACAAGAAAATAATGTTTCATCAAGACAACACACCAGCGCACAAGAGTGTGTTAACAATGGTTAAAATCAACGAATTAAAGTGCGAGTTGCTTGACCACCCACCTTATTCTCGTGATATAGCTTCCAGTGACTTTTACCTGTTGCCAAATCTAAAAAAAATCCGTTTTACCTCAAATGAAGATGAAATTACAGTTGTAAACCACTATTTTGAAGGTCTTGAGAAAAACTATTTTAATCAGGGGATAGAATTCCTAGATAAGCGTTGGACGAAGTGTATTGAAGTTTCAGGAGATTATATTAAAAAATAAAAATGTTTTTGAAAAACTAACTCTTCTCTTACTGTGCTAGGCTAAGAAGCTTTCGAACCGCCCTCGTAATATTATCCAGAAAAATTAGTTTTTAAAATGATCGGGGCAGAATTTTGATTATGCGATTTAACAGCTTCTCGTGAAAGTATGTGATCGGAAAATTTGGTTTACAATTAACTCATAGTTTCGCTGGCTGTGGCACCGTCCATTGACATGTCAGTGATATCCAAATCATCAGTAATGCATTCTACTACACATATATCAGCAATATTTATAATATTTTTAAATTATTATAATATGCTGCTATTGAAAAACAAAGTTCTTACTGAAACCCCTTTATTTACAGATGTCATAATAGAAGTAAACAAAAATTTTAACAAAAATAAATCTAAAAACTTAATTAATTAAATATTAAAACTAATGAATGAAAATATATAAATATTTCAGATTCAAATTATAACAGGCCTAATATTCAACCCACAGTGTTTTCAAATACTTACTCGTACTTAAATAGTTAGCGACGAGGGGCAAAGTTTTAAGTAAATTCTATTCTATGTGCTTTTAGAGAAAGAAACCTTATCAACATCTAAACTCCCGCATGTTGATAATGCGCTTACAACTACACAGCTCTTCAATAATTTTTGTTCACAAGATTGAATTTCTTTTCACTCATACAGACAACAACAACAACAAAAATAAAATATTTTTATTCTATATTACAACAAGAATAATAAAAAAAAAAAACACGTAAAATTAAAAAGAAAGAGGAAAGTTTTATGTTTAGTAATACAACTATACAACAACATATAGCCACATGCATACCTACTCTTAATACACCCATACTTAGACATATTTCTTCTAACATATTCACACACACTCACTCATTCAAACATACATACATACATACATACATACACATATTTACATCAATGCGTACGCAAAGTATTAAAAGTAATAATAAGTAGTACCTTTATAGCTCAAACTACGTTTTGAATTCATTTATTTAACTTTTTTTCCGAACAAAAAATAAAATAAGAAGAATGAAAAAAAGCACACTTTGCATAGACATTGAAAATGAAAAATATATAGAAATTTATTTATTTTTTTTTTTTACAAAAAGGATGCCTGTGTTACAGCCATACACACATACTTACAATGTAATTTTTTGTTGTTTTTGCTTTGGTTCACATATACACGCAGCCGTTTACAATTATTTACTACTTGAATACTACACACATACTCTGTGCTCGACTCGACTCGTCGTAAAGTTTAGTCATAACCCCCTAATATTTCTATACTTTTCATTTCGCTTTTTTTCCACTGCGGCGGCAGTATTATTTTTCAGTTTTCAGTTTTTTTTTTGCATTTTAAAGCAGCAGTCGTAGAGCAGCGGCAGGAACTACAACTGTGTCGCCGTTTATTGTGAAATAAAACAACAACATAATAAAATGTATAGAAAATAAAAAATAATGTCGAAAAAAAAAATCAACCCTCAAACGCGTTTTTTTATTGGTATGAGTGTCATCTATTCACTCAAATCTCTCTAAACACAACATTTTTTACAAAAAAAAAATGTTTAAAACACAAGCACACATACAAAACTTAAATTTACAGTGATAGAAATTGCAATAAAATGAGTTTGCTGATTGATAGAGGAGGAAAATCTAACAAGTGAATGCAATGATATTTATCACAGGATTAGTATAAAGATCAAAAGCGATCACATTCCCAAAAGATAAGGAAAACCTGATTGCTATTCAAGAAGCAGGCTTTGATCAATCATAATTTATGTTTGAAAAGAAAAGAGTAAAAATCATTTCTAGTGCTTGTTTATATTTTTTGGCAGTGTAACCCAAAAAAACGGCAATATTATATTGTAGATATAGGTATAGAAATATTTTTCAAACATATCACACTAAACACAACAACAACAACAGCAGCATTACAAAAAGTAACTACAACAATAACAAATAGCACGCATACCAGCATTAAAATATATATAAAAAAAAAAATAAGTTGAGATTTTTAACTGCGAACACGTAGTTAAAATTTTTTGAAACCTGTAAACTTAGAATACAACTACAACAACAAAAGTAACAACGTGCACAAGTAGAGATGTAGTAGACGCAGCAGCCGTTGACGTCAACGTCAACATCATAAGAGCGTTTCAGCATAAGAAGGGAATACCAACTAAAAAAATCATGTAATAGATGTAGTAAATGATGAAAAATAAAAAAACTGAAAATAAAATAATAAAAACAAAAAATTAAACAAACGAACACAACATACACACTATTTTTCCTACAAACACACATCTATACATATTTAAAACACTAACTTGCAAACGAGATCCTTTTTATAACAAAAACAAACTTACAATGTACCACCACTTGTACCCGTACATCTTTTACTACTACTTCTACTACTTCTGCTGCACACACCAAGCAACCATATAAAAAAAAAACACAGGATTCAACTAAACACACTCTACATATATACAAATCTACATATGTGTGTATGTATATAGAGACTCTTCTAAGAGTAGAGTACATCACAGCCAAAGTAAACGTCTCTAAACCACCCTTGTGCTGCTGCTGCTGCTGTAGCATTTTGCTGTTCTATGTTCGCGTTTTAAAGTGCAAAAAAAAAAGGAAAAGTTTTTGCCTTTTTCCTCCTTTTTTCTGGCTTATTTTTTCGCTTTTATTTATTTTGTTTGCTGTTGTAGTAGTGTTTAGTTTCCTTTTTAGCTAATGCTTATTTTTATATCTTCACAACTTGTTACCCTTCCTGCCCACTGCCACGCTCCTTGTCATACCACCCAAATCAACAGTTTTTTTTTTTTATTTAACTGAGAGACTTTAGACTTTGACTACGTCTACGTACTACTTTATGGTAGTGAATATTTTTTAAAAATATACCACAACAACAACAAAAAACCGCGCGCGTTAATATTACTTTACTACTATTGCCAGTATATAGAATAGAAGACTATGTCTTCGTTTACTATTATTTAACAGCAGTTTTATAAAGGAATGCATTCTTTTTATATATATACTAGGGCGGGCGAAATTTTTTGTCGATTAGAGCCGCCCCCTAGGATGATTCTATGGACAATTCTAAGCAACTTTGGTGAAGGAACCATGGGTCTATCTCGATTTTCGAGTCTCCCACTTTTCAAAAAATGATTTTTTTTCCCAGACTTGAAAGCAAGAAAGACTTTCAAAAATATCTTATTCCGCTTTTCTTCCACTAAATTAATTTTTTTTACACATGTTCTTATTTTTTAGGTTGAATTTCTGTTGAAAAAAATAAAATATATATCAATTATATCGAACATTTTTTCTCGGAAAATAGACGAAAAATATTACAAATATGCATGAAACGCCCTCTGGTGGTGTTCATAGGTAAAAATAAAGATCAAAAATGAATTTCTCGACCCCAAAAACCCCCCATATACACATAAAAAAGATAATATAACGATGAAAAAAAATCGAATTTCGAATCAAAATGATGTTATAGGGGAAAAAATCATTTTTTGAAAAGTGGGAGACTCGAAAATCGAGATAGACCCATGGTTCCTTCACCCAAGTTGCTTAGAATTGTCCATAGAATCATCCTAGGGGGCGGCTCTAATCGATTTTTTCGGCTCCATACAAATTGGCCCGGCCTAATATATACATATATTATATTATTCCGTTTGTAATTCTACAATATTCATTTGAGACCCGATATATAAATACAGGATCCTTATAGATAGCACAATCAATATGTTGTCCAAAACCTCACATAATCGTACGAATATATATGTATACAGTTATGAGAATTATGGTATTGAAAAGCAAGTTAGAGTGCAATCTTCGGCTGTGCAGAATCTTAAATACCCTCCATCTTACAAGAGCTATGTGGATGGCATAGTAAAAACAGTCCATTTATGGACTTAAAGCTTCTAAATCCAGTATCCAGTTGTTGTTGTTGTAGTTGTAACAGCAGTAATTGCTGAGTTGACAGCCCTTGGCTGAGTGATCTCGGGTCATTCCGGTGCGTGGAACCGGCTGTCGTGGGAATGTCCAGTATCCAGTAATGTGAATTGGTTGAAATTTATCTCAATAACGTTATTTACAAGAGTTGTATGGTTGGTTGTCGTACTCGGAAGTGGACGTAATTCGGGAGTTATTGCCAAATATGGACTGACTTCTTCAAAATTCAATAGCATAATTGCCGTATAACCGATATTAGTATGATTTGTGGATTAAAATTTCTGATCTGTATAAAATGTTGATTCTATATCGGATATTTGGTTGACACTATTGAGCAATTACAATTACAAATCATGGGACGATCTTTTTAAATTTCGAAACAGAGAATTTTATACATACGAGTATGAGGATATCCCACGTTAACTTTTAATATACTTAATAATAGTATATTTAAGATACTTATTAGTATTACCATGAATTTCGGAAGTGGACCTTATATGGGAGATATGGTCGAATATGGAACAATATTTTCAAAATCCAGCAGTTTGATTTTGGCATAATGTAAATTCTCCGTGTAAAATTTTGGATCGACATTGTTATTTATACGAGATTTATGAGTGTTGAAGTGATTTTCGGAAGAGCACTTCATATGATGATTATGGTCAATTATGGACTGAAATTCAACAGAATTCAACTTCAGCCCAAAACAATATGAATTACATATTTATAATGTGCGGAGGATAAATTTTAATATACGTCATGCAATCATGCTCCAATGTTTCAATATAAATGTCATTAGTTGACAAGCTGATAGTTCAACAAATATATATCCTGCTCTTTCTTTAAATTTATGACTACATTCCTTCAATATCTGTTTAACTATTACTCTGCTCCTAACATTGTTGCTACATTATAATTTTTATTTTTCGGATACATACAAATAATAAAAAAAACTTAGAGAGATTTTTTTCTCAAAATGCATAAAAAAAAACTCAAAATCTCAAGCAATAAAAATAGTAATCAGTGGCCCAATTGTATAAAGAAAAAATTTCCCGCTCTTAACCATTTCTTATAGGAAAAACTTTTTTATTAAGCACTCCCGCCGAGTTAGAAAGAGATGAGCGTTAAAGGAAAAACATTAGATGAACTGAATTAAAAAAAAAAGAAAAATAAATAAAAAATAGCTACAAAATATAATGAAAAATATAAAAATTTGTATTTTATGGTATGATTACAATAAACTTTTTTCTCAATTTTTTTTTTTAAACTTTTTGTTGCTGTTTTTCCTCCTGTTTTCCAGGGAATTATAGTGGCAAGTAATAATAAAAATAGTAGTAGAATGAATGTCACAGGTCTCAAGCGTAAATGGGTGGTTTATGAACAAGTTAAAGGAAGCTGTCTGACGTTGGCAGCACCTATACGTCTCAGTCGACGTTGATTTAATATGGGATTTTTTTTTTAGTTGGTTGTATTTTTTCGGAGCTTTTTTTCAACATTTGGCAAATACTACAAAACAACAAAGAATAAAAAAATTGTGAAACAAAACCAAAGGAGACATTAATTTTATTTTAGAATTTTTTTCTTGTTGTTGCTGAGAATTGCGTGCAAGATACTTATGGAATAGGAATAGGAAAAAAATGTAGAATAATGTAACATAAAACACAGAGTTGAAAGGGGGAAAACTGTTTTTTTATTTTTTTTTTGTAACAAAAAACAATGTATCAAATTGTCTAAAATTAGAATATTATGTGTAGATGTGTTGTGTAATTAATAAACATTTTGACTTTTAAAATGCACAATTTAGCAGTTTTAGTAGAGGAAATAATTGTTTAATTCACAAGTGATGTTGTATGTTGTACATTGTATGATACAACTATCTGTTTGTGAATACAACTTTGAGCAAAGCATAAAGTATGAATATTTAATATTTAACAATATCAAAACATACCGTAGTATTCTCAGCAATATCAATTATTAAAATTGTTTGTTTATTAATTTTATTTTCTTGTTTTAAATTTGTCAATCAGTTTATGATTTACATGTGTTAAATGTGTTGTAAAAATGTAAAGATGTAAAGAAATTGCCAACAACATTTGTACAACTATTGTAAACTCTGACGACGTACCACTTCTACGATACCACAACATCACTTGTGAATTGAAGAAATGTTTATAAATAGCAGTTGTAGTATAATACTGATAATATAAAATAATGTAACAGTAATAGTTTTAATAGATGACTTTTTGCATTTAATTTAAATTTATAAAAAAAATTTGTACTAAAACTATTAAAAAAATACATTTTTAGTACTAAATGTTTATTTAATAGTTTTTTTAATAAGCAATAAGGTCACTTGAATTTTATATAATATAATTTTATATATATATATTTATTTCCAATATTTCGCTATCACAATGGATAGCTTCTTCAGGGAAAATACAAGTTTTAAATTATGAATTATATTGGAAATAAATATATATAAATAAATTAAATATTTTTATATAAAATTCAAGTGACCTTATTGCTTATTAAAAAAACTATTAAATATTGAAAAAGGTCAAATAAACGAACTAAATAACTAAATGTTTATCCTAATATTCAAGCATTCTCATATATTAGATTATTTTTGTACTAAAATTGAGTTTTGAGATTTTAACATTCTATTTTAGTACCAAGATTTTCTTGTAAATTATTAATTACATATTTTGTTAGCACTAATTTCTGTGCCAACATTCCTCACAGAACGTGAATTTTCGTAATAAAGTTGAACGATTAGTAAACGTTGTTCAGGCGTAAGTCTTGCCATTATAAAATGCTAAACAAAAATAACATGCCAGCATGACACGACTCACACATGATCTGTCAAAAAAAAAAAGCTATTGAAAAAAGTATCTCCACTTGAATCACCCTATATTATAAAATTTTTGGTACTAATATTTAAAATTTTAATTAACATTTTTGTATTAAAATTTTGTAAAAATTTTTGCTATGAAAACTTTTACTGAAGCTGTTGGAGAAAAAATATTTAGTAACAAAATTGTATACATTTTTTTTATTTAGTTCAAGAACAGATCTTTAGTAACAGGTAATTAGCAAGAAATTTCTATTTGGGTTTGAAAACTTTAAAGTTTTTCTCAAACAACAATTGTATCTTCGAATAAATTTTAAACTTTACCTAATTGCATTAAAAATTATACCGAAAAGACTTGCAACAACCTTAAATGCCCATTATTATTATATGTCACTTAAAATGTTCATTAGAATATAACTGCAGTCACTATGCAGTTGAATGTCTATTAAGGCAGCCTGATTTTAATAAGTCCCCTATGAACCGTTCAAAGAACTAAAACACACACAGAATATTATAACTAATACAATCTATGAACTCTGATGCATCAGCAACATTACGACTGAGTTTTTTTTCGCATTTCGTTTTATAAGTGTTAAAAAATTAATGACTACTGCATTATGACCATTTGACATTTCAACAAAATTGTAATGTTTTCTACAGTCCACAGTGTTCTGTGATCTGTGCTGGCTTTCAGGCAAAAGGATTCGTTTCGCGTATTTGTATATGAATTTTTATCGCATACTCATACATAAGTGCAGGCAACATTTAGACTAAATATTTTTCCAATAATATTGGCATTTAGGCATCTGTTATATCAATTAAAATTTTACAATTTTTCTGCATTGTAAATACCATGTTTTTTTATATACATACATATGTATGTATATACATATATATATGGTTTTTTTAATGATTTTCTTTTTGCTTTCAGTTTTTACCCAAAAATAAATGTTAGTTTTATTTTGCATACAAAACAAAGTTATAAAAAAACCAAAAAAGTATATATAGGTACATTTTTATTTATTTGCGTATGTATGCATGTATGAATTTGTATTTGCTTTTTATAATAATGTGTCTAATGAAGGTATACAACGAAATTATTTTTATTTAGGAAAAGGGTTAGTAGTTTGTACAATGAGCACAAAACAGATATCGCAAAAAAATTTAAATACAAGGGGGGTTTAATTCAAAATTTGAATAATTTTTTTTTTTTTTTGGAAAAAAGTAAAAATTTATCAAAAAAAAAAAATGAGTAGAATTAACAACGTTAGGCGTGGTATATTATTTTTATGTGTGACTTTCATTATTTTAATATTGTATGTCTGTATGAAATATTCATATAACACATTCACATAGATTTACAAATACCAACACATTTATACATATGTATCTATGATTCCATGTATTAGTGTTGGTGTAATGGTGTTTTGTATTACTACTTACATTTGCATGTATGGTATATATAGTAGAGGTAGTAAGTAGATGTTTTAATTGTTTATATTTAAAAAAAAAAAAAAATTTTTTTGGAGTTTGTTCCTTTTTCCTTTCAACGGCGTTGAAGGTTAAACCCATAAACCTCTTGTCTAAAATGTTGCTACTGTTGTTGTTCGTTGCTGATTCTTTTTATTTTTTGGATGTTAATTCCATTTCTATTTTAATTTTTTTTTTTGTCGTTTTAAAGCAATCAACATTTTTTTTACCGTTTTTTATCATTTAACTCGCACTATTAAATTAAAGTGAAAATGATTTGTTGTTATAAAATTAAGTGTGTGTTTTGCCCAAAAAGTACTGCATACTTTTTGCAGTTGGTCTAGTGGTAGGGGGTCGCTTGTCTGTAACAGTCTGAGTTTTTTTTTTATAAAACAAAAATATTTGTAACCAAATTTTAAAAATCATTTCACTGTTAACAGCTTTAATGCGACTGCATGTTTTCAAATGTTGTGAGAGGAATTTTCTTAACATTATACATATATGCAGAGGACCTGTCACTTTACCCATTCACGTTGCCATTGTTGGTCATCAATTGAAACCATTTAGGAATTCTTTGACAGGACTTACATCTAATTACTACTGATCTTAGATGTAGCGCTAAGAAAGCCTTGGAAAATTATGAAAATAGTTTTATTAATTCTCACTGTATAGGGCAGTTTTCTTAGATGTATCGAACTTTAAGTTGGCAAAACATTTTTTAACTGGCAGCCATTTTGTCAGCTATCAAGTAATTTATGTTTAAAGACGCTAGTCTGCGCGCCAAATGATTGGAACTTGGAGAAGAACATTCACCGCGTTATTGCCGATATACGGCCACAAATATTGGAAAAAGTCAACGAAAATTGGACCTTCAGATTAGACTACGTTCGAGTTAGTTATATGTCAGAAGTCATATTTAAATTATAATGCCAGAAGATTATCTTTCGCATAAAATAAAATTTCATGTCAATTTAAGAAAATCAACTTTGCTTTATTCCATTTAAAAGTTCTATACATCTAAGAAAACACCCTATACTTAAACCAGTTATGCGATGTGTCTTTTTTTAACCAGTGATGATTCGTAACTTTATGCAACATTATGATCATGTAATATTAGTTTTTGTAAAGCATCAATTTTTATGTCACGTTTGTTATCACGTTATAAAGTAACTGCTCCCTGATTTTACGATTAAATCCAGCTTATATGTAAAATATTCCTAACTAACCAGTATTATGTATTCGAATACATTGCAGTAATCCGGCAAATGTTTAATAAACAAGTATATTAGATCAAAATCCTAGGATTACTAAACTAATTATAAATATGTATTTCTCGAAAAAGTTGTAGAAAAAAAATTAAAATTTAAAATTTTTTTTAACAATTATAACAATAAATAGTTTATTAAAGTTTGTATTAAATTAATTAAAAAAAAAGAAAACTTTAAAGTCATGACAACATATGACAACAAACCTTGTTCATTATAATTTAGCAAAAATTTAGAGTTTTCTCTTACACAAGAGCTAAAAAATTACGGTTGAAACCCTTAAACAAAAAGTAAAAATAAAACAGTAAATTTAAAATTAAAAGGGATACGCAAACAAAACTTCTAAATCCATATAAAAAAAAACAAGACATGAAATAACAATAAACTTCCCCAACCACCCACATGCCTACAACATACGACTGTTACACAACAAACCTCTACCACTCTCCTTAAATTAGTCCCCCTATAAGGCCCCAGACCACTGATTATATTCTTCTAAATAAAACATATTCTAACATTATGTGTAGTAGTAATAGTAGTAGTAGTATATACTACTATTCTTATTATGTCTGTATGTATGTAAATGTGTCTAAATGTTTGTATTTATTTGTATGTACATATGTATGTGTATGTGCTGTATGTCTAACGATGTACAAACATTTGCCCTCAAACTTCTAATTTAGATAATAAAATATAAAAAAACATTGTCGAATTCATTACTCTTTTCTTCTTTTTTGGCATTCTTTTTCCAGACTAAATACTGAATAGCGACGAACTACACAAGCAAACAAAAAACAACAACAACAACAAAATTGGTGAGTTTTTTTTTTTTGTTTTTTGCAACATATTCTGCACATACATTTGTACTACTCTGTTCATATCGTGTATGAAATACTAAAAATCTAACAACTACAACATTAACAAATAAAACAACTGGGTAAAAAAAGCGACATTAAAAAAGAACATAGAATTTTGAAAGGACTCATTTTTTCGCGTGTATGTCTGTGTGTTTGTTAGAAAGTAAAGGAGGGGGTATCAGTGTGTGAGTGTGTATAATTTGGGAATTCTCTTACAACCAGCCGCCCGCCACATACCTCCACTAACTAACGTCACTTACAACCGGCGTGGAAAATATTTAGAAACAGCCAAGGAAGAAGATCAAAAAAAAAGGGAGAAAAACGAGTAGCACACATTTTTATGCTGTTTATTTATTTTTTCGGTAAGTTTGAAATGAAATGAAAATGTAATAACAAAAAAAAAATGAAAACGGTTGTGAAGAAAATTAGTTAAAAAATGTTTTTATTATAATGTTTGCTATTGCTGTTGTTGTCGTAACTTTATGTCATACGCAAATATTTTGTTCTACGCTAAATACATATGTACATATGAAAATGTAATACATGTGTATATGGGCATAAATTAGACAGCTACGAAAATATTATTTTTATTTTGTTCACTTTAATATAAAATCACGTTCTCAGTTAAATAATGTTAAACGGAAATGATTAGCCAGTGTCTTGGAAATGCGAGACAAATATTGACTTTTTCAAAACTAAAACCTCTTCATGTAATGTAACATAAATCCAACGATCATAAATATATGTTGCTCATATTCATATCCTACACCACAATAGTGGGCAGGGTATATATTAGATTTGAGCTGCTGTTTGTAACGTCCAAAAATAATACATTTGGCAAATATTTACTCAAAAAAGCGTATTATTATTATTATTAAGTGAGGCTTCATGCACCACGACCTATGAGATCTTTTGTGCAGCCTTGAAGTTTCATCATGTTAAATTTAGGCTATGTATAAAGCCAATTATTTTTTTAGATGAGAGATCAATTACATCCCCTGGGGCCATAAAGGCCCTTCCGAGCCATCTTGCTCTGCGTATTGCCAGCATTGGACAGTCGCAAAGAATATGTTCAGAGGTTTCGGCTTCAAGTTCACAAAACCTACACTGATCATTCGCAACATTACCTAGAGTAAATTGGTGATATCTAAAGCTACCGTGTCCTGTGAATAATCCAGTAAGTAATCTCAATTCGCGTAACCACTTGATTTACCACAAATTTGTTTGACGTTGTTTACTCTTACAAGAGTTTTGCAAGATCAAACAGCATCAAATAAATTAAAACTAAATAAGAAAAGTTTTTTTTTTAAATAAATAAACTAAATGTTATTTAGTGATTCCGTCTATTTCGGCAAATATTTGCCAAATGTGACTGTACCTTCACCTTAAAGTATACCGATCAGCGATCGACTCAGAAGCACTTTTTGAATCGATTTAACTATGTCTGGCTGTTAATGTAAACTTGGGCGCTATATACAGGTTGCAATTTTGAAGATATTTCGATACAATGTGAAACTTGTTCGGTCCAAAGACGATTGGTATTGAAATTGATTCAAATCGGTACATTATTTCACTTGAACCCCATACTACTGTCATTCTGTAATTTGACTTTATCAGTCATAAATAAGAGAAAATTTTTTATTTTTGATTTCATTAATTTAATAATACAAAGAAAAACATTGTAAAAAAATATTTTTAGACAATTGGCACATTGGAATGCATTTTCTGATCCGCCAAGGTTTAATAATTACGTTAAAATAAATTATTTATAAGTAGCTAATTGAAAGATAGCTAGGAATGCTAGGAATACATGAGCCTGATATAAAAATAGAAATAAATATGAAGGCAGATGTGCAGTGTTAAAGGATCAATGGACATGCGAGTATACTCTGTCTCCCTTTTAATTGCTCTAGTCACGGTTGACGGTATGCAGCAAAGTACATACAAACAATATTTTATATATTCCAGACATATGATTTAGGGACAAAGTTTCGTCTATTCCTGACAATATCGGAATAGAAATTTGTTCCTATAAACAATATCATATCATCTCTAGAAGGGTACACAGTACCAATATTGTTCCACACAGTAGCTGACATCAAAACAACATCGTCTGCCAAAACCTCAGCTCGTTTTGGTAGTCAATGTGGAAAATCGCAAACCATTGGATGATCTTAATATGCTGTACGAACCACAACGATCGATCTAAATGCACGAATTTAATGTTATTTGTCCTTTACATGTGTTTCGGTATGAAATTAAACACAAATAATTTGTATATGCACAAAAGTCGTGCTACTAAATTGTATGTTGATCGGTACCTAATAGGTCATATAGGCTGCCATTTTAAAGAAAAAAAAAACTGAAAAACTGTTTTTGCTCACATGCTCTTTGCACTCGTTTTTATATGTAATTATGTTTGGAGCAGTCTAATATACCTATACATACATAAAGGTATGATTACATACATTCACATTAAATAGTAGTAGTAGTATCAGTAGTAGTGGTATGTATGCAAAATATGCCTACTTCTACATGTGAATACGTATGTATGTAGTATGTAAATATGTATTTGTATAATTTGTACAAGTACATATATATGTACATATGAATATGTGTAATTGTTCAAATTTCAAAATGAGAGTTTATGTATTTTAGCATTAGTGGGCGGTGTTAGAAACAATTCGTTTTTTGTTTTATTTTTCGTATGTGTATGTGTTAGCATTTGTTTGTGTTGTTATACTTTTAATTTCCATGTTGTTGTTTTTTTCTTTTTTTTTTTTGTGTTTGTTTTAATTCAAATATTTCACTAACAGAAGAAAGAAATTAAATGTATAGAAAGTAAACGCATATGAGTATGACATGACAAGAACCCCATTTACGCTTGAAACGAAAAAGACGCGAACGACATTAGCAACAACAATTGAGAAAACTTTAACGTTTGGGTTTTCCTTTTCCGCTATGAATAAAACCAGCCCTACCTCCTGTCCCCATTCAGAGACAGTTGAGAAAACACACACAACTTTTTTTGTTCAATTTGTTACCTACACTCATACAAGCGTAAATGGCGAAAGTGAATTAGAATAACATACATAACAAACATTTGCACACATAAATAAATAGAAATTTAGTATGTGTTGATAAGTGTACAAATGTGTTTAAGTTTGTGTATGTGTATGTGTATTAGTAGACATGTGTGTGTATGTGTGTGTTAATGTTAGTGCTATAGAAGTTAGTTTTAAAATTTGTTCACAAAGTTTTTTTTTTAACTGTTTTGTTATGTATCAGTAATAGGGGAAATAAGTATTTTTTTGGCTGTTAGAGTAACAAAATAAGCATCTCCATAATCATTATCAACACGAAGCATAATTCAATTAAGGCCCTGCCTTTATTAAAACATTACATAAGCAGTTACATTTTTTTTAATGATTTTGTTGCTAAAATTAAGAAAAGCTTCTTCAAATATATTTAAAAATAAACATTCAGCTTTAAATAAGTTATGAATCAAAACATACAAAAGAATTTAAACAAGACACAAAATTATACGCCAAAAATAGAATTGCTGTTGCAATTCGTGACAAACTCCTAAAATGTCAATCTACAAATTTAAGCCAAAAGCTTAGATGACCTTATATAGGGTGTTTTTTAATCTATACACCACTTGGAGGACAACGTTAGCCGCGTTATTGCCGACATACGGCCACAAATGTTGAAAAAAGTTATCGAAAATTGGACATCTAGATTAGACTACGTCCGAGCCAGCCACATGCCAGAAGATTATTTTTCGAATAAAGTAAATTTCATATCAATTTAAAAAAAAATATCTTTGTTTCATTCCATTTCACAGAACCATGATTTCGAAGCATTGTTCAAGCTTCTGTCCATTTATGTTGAAATGTCAAATCAAACTAAACATAAATCACTTCACAGCTTACAAAATTTATGGCCGCCAGTTAAAAAAGTTTTTCCAACTTAAAGTTCTATAGATTTAAAAAAAACACCCTTTATTTTTAAGCTGTACCCAGCAGACCTAAAATTTTTAAATAAGAAGATCTAACGAAAAGAGGAGCTAACATAGCTAGCGATCATCAATGCTACTAGTCTCTCTTTCAATATCTACAATCGCAAGAGAAACAATATTTTATATTTTCCACACATAGGTTCTTGGAAAAATATACACAACATATTTGACAAAACGGAAATATCGCTAATTTGCCTTGTAGGATAGTTCAATGCCCAATTCCATACAACATCTAACGAGCAATTTAATCTCAAAAACAGAGACCGAAAATAATAGGTCTTCTTTAATTTTAATGGTGAATTAATACCATTTACCATGTAAAATCCGACCACTACAAAAAAAAGTTCGATGTCATTTTCCAGGAACCTTCATTTCAATACATTACAATTTAGAGCATTCGTGGCATGATGATACTCTATTTGCCCAACTAGCTTGACATCATTATCTACTTCACATCTACAACTACACATCTATAGTGTAGTGGGAATGATAGCAACTTATGCAAGTCTTTGATGATCTGCAGCGATTTCAGTAGAAAGTATGCCAGACTTCTCTGCCCAAGGTCCTAAGGTTTCGTACTTTAATTAAAAATATTGGTCAACAAATAGGCATAAAGAACCCGGTAATTTAAATGTGCCGAACACATACTTCTGTAATAAGACATTAGAAGCCTTCGGTGCTATTGAGCACTGATCAGCAAAAAAGGAAAGGAAAAGAACATGGATTTTAATAATCTGGCCAACTATTTATATGTAATAGTTTTTAATAATAAATGAAGTTCATTCCCAGTTGGATATGGTTGGCGACCCAAATAAATGTTTAGGGCAAAATCTTTTCATTACACATACATACAGGGTGGCGCAAAAGTAAAAATCCTATCAGGAAAATGCTATAAATTTTTCGATTGGCCCCTAATGTCAGTTCTGCAATATTCCGCGTTCTGGAGGAATTTAAACAAAATATGATGGTAATTTTGATACAAAGTTTTAGAGTGTATTTCGCATGTGTTTACTACACAAATGTCAAAACAGAACTGACATTAGGGGCCTCGCAAAATTTATAGCATTTTCTGATAGGAGGATTACTTTTGCGCCACCCTGTACTACATGTTAAATATACATTGTATGAATTCTACAGCATTGATACAGCATTTTCTATAAAGATTCCACAGAAAATAAACTGTCATGCAATTAAAACAAACATTTTCTTAAATATAAAACCACAAAAAACAATCAAGAAAAAAAATCAATCGTCTAGCGCACATTATCGTCTAAACCAAAGACGAATTTATTTGTCTCTAAATACTTGTAGTGACCAAATAAAAGAAAAGTAGTCACATCGCAATAATGACTTTATATTCCTAGTTTTGTAACACACATTTTAGCCAGACAAGAAAAAATGACAATAAAAATAATAAGAAAATACCAAATTCGAACAACACACAATTTACCACACATTACAACATGTTGTAATATGTAAGTGTGTAGTATGTGCCACATACTGATTGCCACACATATTAGGGCTACTTGCTGCAACTGTGTGGCACATCCAGAGAAAAAAAAACACACACAACTACAGATTTATGTTGATAGTAACCATAATAGTGATGATGACAATGATGGTTGTAACAGAGAACAATGCTAATAATGATGAGGATAATGATAATGTTCACATTTCTTATACATATATTTTTTTATTATTTTGCCGTTGTTTTGTTTTTCTTAGTCTTTTTACTAGCCGGACAAATGACCTTCGTGATGTGATGTGTTATAATGATGACGATGATGGCAAAGGAAGAAAAATACCAAAAACAAAAACAAAATAACATTTCACAAACTACTACAACAATAACAAGTAAAAATTTAGGCAATAACAGTAAAAGCTAAGAGAGAGGAAAAAATAACAGTAAAACTATTGTTTGGTAAATATATGTATGTACATATACATATGTGTGTATACATACATACATATATGTATGTATGTGTTTTTGTTTGTAGAGATTTTAAAAAGCTTTGCACCATGGGTAAGGAAGTTAGGTTTTTAAAGTGTGAATAAAGAAATGTGTAAAATATTAAAATTCCTGATAGGGAACCAGTTATGCGATTGGTTTTTAGCGTACCTGTCATTTTAGCATGGAATGGGGTAAAATGATACCTTTTAGACACTAGTGACAGATTTCGGAACTAAGCCGAACGCGCTTGATTGGGATATTACAACACAAAATGGTTTAAAATTAATTTAAAATACATTTTATATTTTTTTTTTACTTCGTTAAACTTTGTGTATTTTACAAGTTAAATAATACAGTCGGAGTCAAAATTTAGTATACAGCGTACAATAAATTCTGGGAAGAATAATTTCTTGAAAAAAATTTATTTATTTTAAAATTAATTTATATAAAAATATTTCGAATAGTTTTATTAAACAATTATCTTTTTCGCTTACTGAAAGATGTGTTATAAGTTTTATCTAACAAAAGATAAAATGTTCTCAAAACTGCAGTCAATATTTAGTATACCGAATGTTCAAATAGAGTAAAATAAGTATCGTTATGAGTACATTGTACATTAAGTACTTTTTAGTGCTATTATAAGTTAAAATTAGTAATAATTTTGTAAGTACAGAGTTTGGAAATTATTTAAGGAACCGAATGGCACATGGCAAAGATTTACCAGTGGAGGTTAGAGATTTAATAGTGTTTCATCGAAACAACGGAAAATCTCTCGCAGATATTGCTAAAAATTCCGATCAACTGTTCCTAAAAAAAAAAGTACCGGTCGACCACGCCCTCTCATTGATAATGTGGTGCGCAAAATAGTCAGAGAGCTCAAGAAAACTCAAAAGTCCAGCGTAGTCAAAATAGCTAAAGACATTTCTAAGACACACGGTCACCCAGCAAGCGCATCGACAATTAGAAGACGGCTGAATGACCATGGACTTTATGGAAGAGAGCCTAGAAAAAAACCGTATATTTCTGCAGTAAACCATACTAAACGTAAAGACTTTGCAAAAGCTTACTTAACCTCTACATAATCTTTCTGGAATAATGTAATATTTAGCGATGAGAGATGTTTGGGTCAAAATCAAGAGGAAATCTCTGGATAACAAGAAATAGTGAGCTGTTCCACAGAACCTTAGTACTACAGTAAAACACGGCGATGGGTATTTGATGGTTTGGGGTTGTATGTCAGCTGCAAGACAGGAGGTAATCTTGTATTTATTGAATATATTACTTACAAAGAGACTACTTACAAATTTTAAAAGACAATTTGTAAGCGCTAAAAATTTAGGTCTTGAAACGCCATGTGTCTTTCAGCAAGGCAACAACCCAAAAACACACCACCAGAATTGTCAAGTGATGGCTATTGTACAACGTGCCTAAGCAATTAAATTCACCTACGCAATCTACAGACCTTAAACCCATAAAGCACATGTGGGAAGGCTTTAATTAAGGTGAATGGACGATCAACAAAATATTAATTTTAGATTTATGTGCTTCTGTAATATAAAATAGGATATTTTCTCTCAACTGTATACTAATTTTTGATTATTTTTCTCAGGTACTTATTTCCATGACATCAATTTTAATTTTAAAATTTTTTTAAAATAAGAAAACATTAAACCTTAAATTAAATTTAAAGTTGATTCAAGCTTTTATATTTCTTATTATAATAAAAATGTTTTTCTTTGTAAATGAAAACGGGTGTGTATACTAAATTTTGACTCTGTATATCATCTTTTTGTAAGTTACGAGACAAGCACGTTTACAAATAACAATTTTCATCGTGACAATCATGAATCTTCATGTCAACAGCTGATATATGACTCCGAGTGATCATGACATTCAGAATAGAATTTGGATCGGCAATATTAAAACGTTCTTCTTAATCTAGATTCTAGAAAAACTACAAGTATTTTCGAATTCTAGCTGTTTCCACAGATATGCCCTTAGTATGGAAATGTGATAGGTGATAGCATCTCATGTTTGTCTTTCACCCACCAAGGAGTTTTCAGTTGAAAGCATGCAAGACTTATCTATCTATAGTCCTTTAGGAATAAATATAATCTTACATTTAGATCGCATAGTACTGATAAATGTTCCGAGCCAAGACACAACGATCCCAGCTTTATTCTAAAGATCAGCAGAAATTATACCATCAGAACATGGCAAATTAAATGCGCCTTAAGTATTGACAGCCAAATGCAGACTTTCCTTAGTAAAAAAAATTCAGTAAAAATTAAAACAATCATATTTCCAAACATTCTGGTTTATATTTTTCTACAGTACCAATTTTGTTGATTTTAATTTTAATAGCAAACTGTTTAGGAGATAGATAAATATTATAGGTAAATTAATTGATTTTGGTTTTGTATTTTGGTCATGAGATTGTTTTACACAGCCAGACAGACATACATAGATAAACCTTAAATTGGAATTTCCTAAAATCCAAGAGTATACGAATACAAATTAAAAGTAAGGACATGAATTAAAGTGACATTAAACATTAAATTGAACCGCAGCTAAAATATGTTGACCCCAAGAAGTAGGCAATATTTTTTTGTTAAACAGTAAGTACAAATCATGTAATATTACAATGATGCTCTAAATGAAAAATAAGAGATACTAGTGTTTCTGAAAATCTTTATATGCAACATTTTATAAATGAAATATTTGCCAACTGTTGCCTTGTTAAAACAATCTCGACCCAAAAATATCTTACATAAATACTAGGTATCCCAAAACTAGGCAACATTTCTTAATATTTTGTACATCACTGCTGCTTAATAATACAATAATCGCATTCTTTTAAAACGCAAAATCACAAAATCGATTCACACTCAGTTTTATCAGAAATTTCATTCATAATTAAGACAAGTTATGCAATATTAATTTCGCCAAATAATTAAAATAAAAATCTCTGGTCCAGTGTGCTACATTTGCTCCACGTTATGGATAGATGTGTGTCGGCGTGAGCGTGTGTGTATGTGCGTATGTTGAATGTCTGAACAGGTCCTTCTTGTGAACACGTTGAAAGACATTTTTTGTTTGTTATTGTTGTATGTTTCATGGTACAAATTTTTTCTTCTTCTTCAGATATGCTTTTCAAGGTTCTGTTTGCACCAAAAACTCACTGTTTGTTTGTGTGAGTGTGCGTTTTTTTTTTTTTTTTTTTTTGCAAAAAAGGACTTGTTGTACAATTCACAGTGTAAACTCACAGTGGCAGTGGCATTTTCACAGAAACCAATATATGTATGTGTTATTGAGAGTACGTTTTTCTTCTGCTTGATATTTTTACTTCTGTTCCATTCGTTGGAGCATTGTGTTTTTCCTACAACTTCTACTACTTTTAACAGGATAAGAGTACAAACAAATACTGATTTCTTATTTTTTCAGTTTTTTTTTTAATTTTTTTTTGCCGGTATCATAGACAGAGTGGCAGAAGAGAAAGAGGAGCACGTAGACGATAAAGTAGAATAAGAAGAATAGGAAGAATAACTAAAAGTAAAAGAAAATTGTGCCAAACAGTTGGGAAAAAAGCACATACAATACAAAGAAAAGGAAAATCTAAAAGAAAAATACACGCGGCCACGTTGCATAAACAAACACACACACCTACAGTTGCTGTTCGTTGGGTATACTTGTGTTTGTGTGTCATCCTTACAAAGATGCTGGCGAAAATGTCTTGTGTTGGCTGGCTGCTTGTCCTTTTTCTGTGTGTACATTTTCATTCATTTCGTTTACTTTACTTCTGTACTTTACTTTATTTTGTGTTTGTGTGTCTCTGACTGAGTCTGTGAATTTTTCCTTATTGTTTTTGTGTTGTTAGTTTTTTTTTCGTTTTTCATAAATTTTATTTCTATTTGTGCTCTAGACTCTACTGGTGGGTTGTTTTCTTGATGATTATGGCGACGATAATGGTGATTGCAATGGTTTTGATGGCGTTGAAAATAAAGATTGCGTGAAGCTGATTTTTTTCTTGTTATTTTTGTTTGCTTTTCTTTACTTTGCAGAATCGTTTTGTCTGTAAATCGTTTGTCTATCTAATGGTCGTCGTCTACATTTATTTTCTCTATCATTTTCTTTAACACAAAGAGCAGAAAAAAAAAACAAAAAACCAAATTTTTGGTCGTTTTTGTTATTGCTGCTATTATTACTTCGTTTCGTTTTGTAGTTGTTGTATTGACACGCTGTTGCTTTTCGCAAAAATTTTATAAGGAAGTTATCCGCTAAATGGACATTGGAATTTGTTAAAGAACATTTCAGGTCATAGAAGACATATTAAGTTGTAAAACAATTTTTGTATGAATATTATATATGTATGATGAACATTATCCCTAAAAGTGGGCTATAGGGTTTTGCTCAATAGTCATGTAATAAACATAAAATTGCAATAAAATAATAAAAATAATAAATTTGTTATAAAACAAAATTTGTAAAATTATTCCTGCATAATAGTTTAATAAAATATAAAAATTTTGTAGCGAAAAATATATTTTTATAAACAATGTTTCTAGTTGTGGTTATTCGTCTAATTTAATATGGAATTACCACTAAAATGTACCTGGAAATTTGTTAATTATTTCAAAACATGTAAGTGATAAGAAATTCACTTTGGGTTTGTTACTTGTAAAACAATGTTTCAATATAACAAATTGGTAATCCCTAAAAGTAGGCAATATATTTTTGATAAACCTCCATGTAATATTTACATAGTAATATAAATTAACATTAATTCAAGATTCTTTTATTAAAAATGTTTATATATTTTAATTATTCCACAAAGTAAGCAAAATGTTAAGAGAACTATAATCTCCCTTAAAGCAGACAACACTTCTTTTAGTTAAATATGAATTGCTTAAGTGTCTAATGTAGCAGATATATAATTATTATTATAGTTGGAGACTAGTTTACAATGCAACTAATTACTTAACGACCTTTGACCTTTGCGTTGGAGACTAAAATCTGATGTGATATGATTTTATCGAAATGTATTTTAAATAAATGAACTCAACTGTCATTTGAATCTCAGTATACGAATCAATGCAGATGTTATTTGATTACACGTAAAATGGAGTTTGTGTCTAATGTGAATACATACCTAGATCTGTTTACTTTGATAAGGAGGAATCTACATGTTGAATAGAATAGAACCGACACAGTAGAGGTCTAGTGAATGGCTTCTCGGAGTAAATAAACCATTATAATTGCGTCACTTTATATGAAAAGGACTAGTTACTTTAACACGGATTTGGTCTGGAAAAGCATAATTTGACTGTGATGGTTATTATGAATTACAAAATTGGTTAAACTGAAATTTTCGCGTGAGATAAACAAATTCGAACAGTGCATTTCAGAAGTTGCATTGAAGAATTAGGTTAAAATTAGCAATTTGGATAAAATCAGATTAATTCTTGAAAACTTTTGAGATTTTACCAACGTTTTTTTAGCATTTCAAAGCATATTTCTAGAAGTGAACATAGATTCCTTAGCAATTAATCATAAGACTCCATTTCTAAACAAAATAAACTCCTGTAAAACGTTTCTTATCAATATTTTTTTACTGTTTTTATTACGGTGTGTTTTAAATTTCAAAATTCACAGCATACTCCTAGGAATGAAAGTAGTTACTACTAAATTCTAGTTTGCATCCTTCCCTTTCGAACTTTTGTTTGTTGCTGTTATTACTAGTTTTTTATTTTTATTTTATTTCTTGCTTAGTTTATTCTCTATAGTTTTCGTAAAAGTAACAAAGAAAGAAGTTAACATTAACTTTGGCATTAAAAAGGACCCTCTCAAAAGATTGATATTAGATGGCCCCACTCATCCTTTGCTAGCTTACAATCTTCTGGTACTGGTACTCATACTAAAAGAAATAAAAACGAAATTTTAACTTTTTGAAGTAATGTTTGGTCTGCTGGGTCTCCCAAGTCGTGTGAATGGGATGCTGCTGCAAGTGTTTGTGTGTATAAATGGCTGTAAGTGTTTGTGTGAAGGCCACATTAACATTAAAAACCAACACAATAAACAACACATAAAAAAAAACAAGAAAATCGCCAAAATAATCTTATAACAGTTAGTAACTGTTTGGACGTCGCCGGCTATTGTTCGTTATAATAAGAAATTTTGCTAAAGAAACAGAACTTAAAGTGAAAGGAAAACAAACAAAACCGGGAAAAATGGTGTGAAGAGCGCGTCAAAGTTTGGAATTTAAACTTTGAAAAACTAAATTCTATTTTGTTAAACCTATAAGTGTTTTTTTTTCTGTTGGTTAAAGCAGAGAAAAAAGTGAGATATTAAAGATATAAAAGAAATTATAAGATGTCCTTAAACAAATTGAAACACATAAGCAAAATTTCTAAAGTTAAAAAGGATGTTAGAGAATTTTTAAATTTATGAAGTTTTTTTTGTGCAGTTGTCATTTTTTAATATTTAAAAGAGTGCGTGAAAATTTGTATGTTCATATGTGAGTGTTTGCTGATTTTTTGTACTTTTTTCTATTTTAATTTTTTAATATCCTGTTAAAGTTTTTGTGATTCTTTTTTATGGTTGTTATTGTATTTGCATATGTGTGAGCATTTACTATTTATCACACATATACATATGGAGACACATGTATATAGAGCAAGGGAGAGCGAAAGAATGAGAGTAATATTATTATCATCATCACTCTCTTTCCTTTACGAACCTATTAAACAAAAGCAAAAAAAAATATAATAAAAATTATAAAAATAAAAACAACTACAACATCAAATAAAAAACCCAAACATAAAAATAAAATTAAAATTAAAAAAGCGCTTTATTGTATCCAAAACAACAAAAAAAAAACAACAAGCAAGAACAAAATACACGGGGAGAATTATTATCCTTTTTCGGTTGGTTATTTTTATTTTCTACTTGTCTTTTTCGCCGCACACACACACTCACACAAACAATTACTCCCTTTCTACTCACACCTTCAGCATAGTTACAGTTACAGAGAATTTCCCCTTTTTGTGAAAAAAGTCCTAGTACAGGAATGAGGAAAGAGAGCGAGAGCAAGAGCTTTTTTCGCCTTGTTTACAAACAAACACACAACAGCACAGAACAAAACAGAACACAACAGAAGGGGATGTTGTTTCTAGCATTTGGGGGTTGTTATTGGTGTTGCCTATACTATTTTACATGTGTTTGCTCTTGTTGTTTTAAACTTGTTGTATTTTTTTTTTTAAATAGACAGAAGGATTTTTTAGCTTTTATTTTAAACTCACATCCTCTTTTCCTTTTGTGTGTTTTATGCTTTTTTTTAAGTTGCTGATGTTGTTGCTACACACAAAAAAAAGGAGAGTTTTGTTTTGGTTGTGCACTAAACAAAACAGAGAAGAGACAGAGCGAGAGTTTAAGGGAGGCTGTTGGGTGGGTGTTTGGGTTGCTGTCAGTTGCCTGTGCATGTAGATTTGTTTGTTTAGTTGGTAGTTTTGGTGAAGCATTACTTTTTTTTAATGGTTTGTTTGAAAATTCGCGACAGCGATGCTGACTGCTGCGTCAAAGTGTAATAGAAAAAATTGGAATTTTAAAATTAACAGCAAAAACAATGTACAACAACCATGATTAGCGCAAAACACTTTCAGTTGCCGCCGTAGAAAGTTGTAACGAGTTCCGCGTAACAAACAATACCTTGCTTTACACCAACTTAAAAAAAAAAAAACAAACAAACAAAAAAAAAAATACAAAACAAACAAAAACCTCAAGAATTACTAAAACAAATAACGGTCAGTTGAAGTAAAAATTAAACAAAAAACACAAACATTTTTAACCAAAATCACCAAAAGCACGTGAGAATTTGAAAAAAAAACACAAACATTTTTCCTTTACCTCAAACACTCAAACAACGACAACCAGAAAGATGTGTTGTGATCAACAACATTTTTGAGCAAAGTAAGAAAAAGGACCATCACGAAAAACTCAACCAAACCAAAGAGTAAGAGAGTCCTTAAAGGTGGCTTTTTCTGTTGGTGTTCTCAGGTTATTTTTTTTTATTAATGCAACATCATCTTACTCTGTTACCAAAACAAACTTGTTAAGCACCGTATTTCAACCTGTATTTGTATGTGGGAGTGTAACTGTGTGTGTGAGTGTTTGGTTTAGTTTACAACATTGGATTTGAAAACGTTACATTAGGATACGGTGTTTTATTTTGTGTCTTTGCTGCTTTCTATGTGTATGTGTGTTATGTTTAGTCTCTGACAAGTCGCAAGTTTAGTTTAGTCCTTAAACCCGTGTCCTGCTGTTCGGTAACACATACAAATTACTAACAACAAAAATTCTATACGTTTATAAGTTTAGACAACATTAGTTGCTGTTTGTTGCTGGGTAAGTGCGCGCGTGTAATACGGACAAAAAAATTCAATTTACACAAAAAATAAATAATAACTCAAAATAATAATAAATTACAAAACCAACAACAACAAACGTTATCAAAACAAAAAAAAAACTTAGAAAATTTTAACAATAATTTGAAATTATTTAAAAACGAAAATAAATATTCTGAAAAAAAATATTTTTAAAAAAAGTAACAAAAGTGCAATAAATTTTTTTTCTAAAATCTAAATTCAAAACCGGAATTGAAAAAAAATTAAGAAAAAATTTGAACGAAACTAATAAATGTTAAACGAAAAAAATCATAAACCACATAATTTTAACATTCAAAATTAAAAAACAAAAATAACTTCAGTTATTATCAAAGAAGTTTTCAAAACATTTCAATGGGTTCTCCCTGAAATTAGGACCCTACAAATAATTTAAAACTTTATGTTAATAATAAGGTAAGTTTAACATTTTTCTATTAATCAACAACAAAATTTAGCAATACAAACAAAATACGAAAAAATTTTAAAAATTAAAAAATTATAGAAAATAACATATTTACGTCGAAGTGTTCAGATTTTAATGTTTTGAAAAAGAGCCTGCTTTGAAATTTTTGGAATTTTAGAAATTAGTTTTTTTAGTGATTTCAAAATTATTATGAAAATGATTTTAAATAACAAAAAATTTTAAAAATTGTTCGAAAACCATTTTTTTTTAATAAAATTGTAGCAAATAATTTCTTTATTAAAAAAAATATTGAAATAAAATTAAGGTTAATTATTCATTTAATAAAGATAAGATATTGAAACATATATGTACATGTGTACGAGTATATAAATATATTCCCTATTGGAAATTTGGCCGCTAAAATTAGCATTACTTACATGTTCCAGATTTATGCAATATATCTGCTTGCAATTCAAGTCTTTGTTTACAGTTGCTACAATCACCTACAAAATACAGCAGGTGTCATCTAGGCTTTATACTGAAATAAATAAAAAGACAGACTATTACAATTTTGAAATGCTTTTTCAAAGTTTACATATATGTATATATTAAATTTTATTATAGTTTAAGAATTGTAATTGCTCAAATTTTAGTTTTACAATTAAAATTGTGTCACTGCAGCATAAATATTCCACCAATGTAAGTCAATCTTTCAAAAACCAAAAAGCGATTCTCCAAGTAGGAAAAATGTTATCACAACAGACATTAGCGTTGAAATTCATATTTATATACAATACTGGACTTATAATTAGAAACGCATATATATTTGTTCACATATTTTAAAAATTTATTTTAACGTATTAAAACTAATAACTAGAAATAGTAAAGTAACAAAAATTCACAGCATCAATACTAATTTAAGGAAAATTAACTTAAACACCAAAAACGCAATATCAAATTGGTCACATAATTAGAAACTAAAAAAATATATGCAAAAAACCTTAGTGAGATTTAACAAAACAGACTTATCTTTTAATAATTTGTTGGATAACCCTTTGTTTTTGACAACAATCGCCCGTCTTTTTGGTAAACTCTTAATTAAACGCTGACATGTTTGCAGAGATACTATGTTTTTCCAGCTTTGATGCACCAACTGAAACAATTCATCATTATTTTGTGGATTTTTGTCCTTTAGGTCTCTTTTTACAATTGTCCATAAGCTTGCAATTGGCCAAGGCAACACTTCACTAACCGTGAAAAAATTCATATTAAATTCTAGAATAGTTTCACATCATTCTAGTTTCCTGTTGAAAGCAATGCTGTTTGAGTGAAGTGAAATGAACCAGTTTTAGCGATACATTTCTGTGCTAACTCACGTTATTTTAGAATATTTTCTTTTAGTTTTCCAATCTCTAACTTTTATATTACTTCTATTTAGAAACACTTTAAGAACTAGTTCTTTAATCAGTGATTGAACTTGCTGTATTAACATATGTTATTTAAATGTTTTTGCTCTACAGTTCTTTAATCAATCATTTTTGTATTACATTTAATTATTTCAAAAAATTATAATCACTGATGAAAGAACTAATATTTATTTATTTATTTATTTATTTATTTATTTATTTATTTATTTAATCAATACAGTACAACAAGAACTAGTCTTATCTAATAGTACTGGTTAGATAGTGGCACAATATGATTTTGTTGGTAAAAAAAATAAAATAACTTAATACTAATTTTAATAAATAAAAGAAATTTAAATCAAATAAAATTTAGAAAAAAAACAAAAATATTAAACGATATTTCAAAAATTATAATGTTTAAATTAAATAAGAAGAAAGCAAATATTATTACCAACATCAAATAAATATAAGTTAACACATTAAATATCTAAGAGTTATATATAATTAGTTTATTGTTACCCTAAACATAAACATATTGAAATTTTAAAATGCTTTGCATTGCTAATGGTTTGAATATTAGGGGGAAGTTGACGCCAAAGATTGATAGCATTGTAGAAAAAAATGTCTTTTCGATATATCTTTTTTAATGCGAAAGGTATTTACCCTCTTTCCTCGGTCAGACCTTGAAAAGATTATTCTATTGTATAGATATTCAGGCTGCTTAGTGTAAATTACTTTATGAAAAAATAATAATGTTCGAAGCTTTAATAGGCCATCAAATGGTATATTACATATTTGTCTAGAGTACTGTGAGATTCTGCTTCGCCTACTGCGGCCAAACACATATCTGGCAATATAATAAATACAATAAATTGTACTTTACATACTTAAAGTATCACAGTTAGTGAATAGTTCACAACCGTACAAGAGCGTAGGCAATAAATATGTTTTAGCAAGTAACATTCGAATATCAAAAGGTGTGTAATGTTGCGATATCCAAAGGTTTCTCAAAATCGTATATGTTTTACCACATATAACATTTATGTGATGAGACCAGTCTAATTTCTTGTTAAATATTACTCCTAAATTTTTGGCAGTTGCGTCTATTGTGATTATAGAGTCTCCGATCAGAATTGGTGGTAACATAGTTTGCAATGATTCGGTTTTTCCAATTATCATAGCTTTAGATTTCTTGGCATTTATATCAGTGATTATAATTTAAAATTGATTCTAGAAATTTCAGAAATTTTTAAATATTTATATTATAATCCTCTCTAAATTACAGTGCAAAATTGTCTAATAATAAAAAAGAATTAAACTACTAAACACATGTCATACATATACAGTGACTGTTCTAAATATGATCTGAACAAAGACAAAATATATGTAATATATATATTTTGTAGCATATCCCTTGTTGTCCAGAACACTCTTTAAGCATTTGGAAATTGATTTCACTAAATTATGGAAAACTTTTGGTTCTGGTATGAAGTTTCAAGATTCTAACAAAGCCTCCTTTAGCCAACCTAATGTGTTGAACTTATTTCGCTACACTCTTCTGGCTAATTCCTACCATAGAGGATTTTCGTTCAGTTTGTTGCAGTTATGAATCAACTTAAGCTTTTCAACTCCTAAAATATGCTTAGGTTCTTTTTCTTGATAAAAAGCAAAGTTATTCTGGCTTTCATATTTCTCTGCACTTTGCTTTACATTTTTCTCTAAAATATCGAGGTAGACATTTTACCATCTATAAAATCCAAATTGCCTACTCCAGCACTCATCATGCAGCTTCAAACCATGACAGGGCGAGATTTTAATGATATTTTAAGATATTTTTCGATATTTTACAATCGAACGTTCTTCTCTTCTATTTAATATTTTACCTTGACGTTAATTCATTATGAAACTATTTTTATAATGTCAGGGACAGTAGATTTACTTTTTTCAACCAATTCGACAATATCTCTAAATTTATTGTCTTATTTCGACAATAGTTTTGGAGCTCTTTTCGATTAAAAAGTTAATGTTTTCCCAACTTCTAACAATTTAGAAATGAATATGACAAAAACTTAAGTGTTGATTTTAGTATTCGAAAAGTAACGGCATTTTTTCATGTTTACTCTTCTTTGTCCGATTATTCATTGAGAGCAAAAAATTTTAGTTGTTTTTGTTTTCAAATAAATAGTTGTAAAGGTACGGTCATACTTGGCAAATATTTGCTGAAACAGACGTAACCATTAAATAACATATTGTATTTGAACTTGTTTATTTAAAAAAAAAAACTTTTCTTATTTCGGCCAAAGCACAACAAATATTTAGTTTTAATTTATTTTATGCTGTTTGATCTTGCAAAACTATTGTAAGAGTAAACAACGTCAAACAAATTTGTGCTAAAACAAGTGGTTACGCTTTTTTGAGTAAATATTTGCCAAAAGTGACCGTTGCTCAATTGTTCATAAGAAGAGCGGTCAGATACGCCATCAGTTTTCTTTTCCCAGATCCTAGTTTTAAATTACTACTAAATTTCACCACAATACCTAAAATACTAAAAACACGATCCTAGGCTGATTTGATTGATTGGATTGATACAGCATTTCTACAAAAAACGTTTGTATATCATCAAAATGCATAAAAAAAGTAAATTACAATATTACATTTTCTTTAAATGTTGATAAGTTTTAATCAAGTTTTAACAAAGTAAAAAATGTAATTTCGGAAACATTATTTAAGGGAAAATTAAATTTCGTTCTGACTTAAATTATTAACAAACATTCTTTGAAAATAAATAATAAAACCTTTGTCAAGTTTTATTTTAGATGATTAAACTAGTACGAACGTAAAAACCATTTCTCAATTCGGCTTTTACCAGATAATTTGAATTTCTGTTAAAATATAAAAAATATTATCCAAATCCAAATTTCTTTAAAATTCCTTTTAAATAGATTTAACAATAATTTTATAATAACATTGGGGAAATTTGCTGATATATATTTCATACTAACATGTTTTTGTTTCATTCGAAAATTTATTGAAACGCTATTTACGACTTTTGCGTTTTATTTAACAATATAAAAATAAAATCAATTATTTAACAAATATAACAAAACACAAGTGTATAAGTTTTAATTATATTTAACTTAAAACGCAATTACCCATGAAATAAAATAGAGAAAAAACCCCACAAAATCATTTGTAAACATTTAAGATTAATATTGCCGAAAAAACAAAATTATAATAATAATATTGATATTGGTATTGTTATTAGCCAACCCAAGCATTTTAAAAAGTGTGTTTTGTAAATTAACATTGTATTCAGATTTCTTAAGCCAAATGCAAATAATACAAATAAACAAGATTAACAAGAAAGATGTAGGCTTGTTAAAGGAAATTGTTAAAAAAAAAGTATTTAAAATTTGATTGTAACAATAAAAAACCAGAATATTTATAATATAAATAAACTATATATGCATGTTCATATAAACACACTAGAAAACCTTGTACAGTAAAATATAAACAATATAACAGACATGTGAAAGATTTTCCACCAAAAAAATTAAATTAAAAACAAGTAAGAAAGTATATTCCATCAAGCCCGACCATATCGAGCCATAACCGCCGAAAAAATGTATCCCACAAACTCAAAATTTTACAGGGGAAGGTTTTTTTTAAATAAAATCAGTTTGAATAAAGCCATTATTTTAAAATTTATAATGTAAATATTGTTTTGTGTAATACATTTAATTTTAATAATTTTAAATGATGTTGAACTATCGATTTCGATAAAAAAAACAACAATCGATTATGGTGTGGGATACATTATTTTGGCGGTAATGGCTCGATATAATACCCTACACCTAGTATATGTATAAAACAATTTTCAGAAATTACCGCTCTATGGGAGATATGACCTATTATGGACCGATCATCCAAAAATTTAGTGCCATGTCTTCCGTGAATATTAATATTATGTATGTTATACATTATCTCGATGTAAATACTTTTAAAATATTTATGGAGGTTAAAGTAAATTACGGTGTGTTATATGGGAATTTCGACTAATTATGGACCGACCATTGTAAAATTAGGTGTCATCATTTTTGTATATATGAAACTTATTTGTGTTGAATTTTATTTGGATACCAACATTTTTAAGAAATTTATGGCCGTTAAAGTGATTTTCGGGAGTTGGCCTTATATGGAAGCTATGATTAATTATTGACCGATCATCATAAAATTGTACCATATTATTTTTATATATAAGAAATATATTTGCGTTCAATATTATATGGATACCGACAGTTTTAAGTGAGTTACGCTCTTTAAAGTGATTTTCGGGAGTGTGCCTTATATGGGAGCTACGAGTAATTATGAGCCGATCATAATAAAAGTGCACCATACTATTTTTATAAATATGAAACTTCTTTGTGTTCAATATTATTTGGATACCAAGATTTTTTAAAGAGTTATGCTCTTTAAAGTGAGATTCGAGAGCGGGCCTTATATGGAAGCTATGATAAATTATGGATTGATCTGCACAAAATTTGTAGATCTGATTTGGCTTCATGTATCACTCATTTGTGGTGAAATTTGTTTGGATACTTGCATAATTCAAACATTTATGATCGTTAAACTCCTATTGCGGGAGGAGATTTGTATGGGGGCCAGGTGAAATAATGCACCATATTCAATCCCATCCGTCCTTGGACCGAAAAAACTTCACATACTAAATTTTATCGAAATATCTTCAAAATTGCGACCTGGGGGGTTACTCTCTATTGCGATGCGAAAGCAAATGCGATGCGATAACCATACAAAATGTGCGCTTATCGCATCGCATTTGCTTTCGCATCGCAATAGAGAGTAACCCCCCTGTACTCTGCGCACAAGCTTTACATGGACAGCCAGCCAGCCAGCCAAACGGACGGATGGGCATCGTTAAATCGACTCAGGAAGTGATTTTGAGTCGATCGGTATACTTTGAGAATGGTATTGGACCAATATTTCTGGTCGTTACAAACATCAGCACAAATCCAATATAGCCTCCCCACTATGAAGTGAGTGATTTTTATTTTAGTCTATTTTTTTTTTGTTTAAATATTATCATTATCAAAGAGACACACAAAACACTTTAAACACTTTTCTTATCTTGTTGAGTATTATGTCTGAAAAGCGTGAGAGCCTCCCAAAAATAATAAATGAAAATATAATTATCAAACTCAGTAAAAGTCAATGATCGCACGCTCGCGCTACAAAATTAATTTAAAAATGTGTTGTATGTTTTTTTTTTTTTGTACAATAAAATTAAACAGTCTTACTATTTTTGTTAGTATGAGTGCGTAAATTTTTGTATAAATATTATATAAATATAAAATATAATTGCAAAATGTTTGAGTAAAAATACCACAAGGACACTCACTCACTCAAATGTGTAACCTGTTTTAATTAAAAGATCATTGAAAAAAAAATTGTGACTAATAGGCCATATTTTTTGTTTAATTTATACAAGTATTTTCAAGATAATCCCAGCAATTGTAAAAATGTACTGCAATTAAACAAAAATGTTTAAAAGGCAGCAAAATTTGGTTATTACTAGTTTTAAAAAAATTTTCGCGTTCTTAGTAAAGATTTAGGTCAAAGAAGACGGATGGATTTCCATAAAATGTCACCATAGCACCTTAAAAAAATGCGATAAAGACAAATATAAAATATGCCTATTATGTCTGATATAACAACAAAATGATATAACAATTGGCGTTAACATTTTGATGTTTTAAAATATTTGCATATTCTCAAAGTTGTACGTTAAATGAAATGTCTGAATGACAAAACTCACATGTAACAAAAACAATTTCCTAAAATATCATGTAAATAAAAATTATTTCTCCAGCGGTACATAAGTGGTCTTATTATTTGTCAGGCAAACAAAAATTTCCTAAAATATCTGTTCAATTCACAAGTGATGCTGTAGTGTCGTAGGAGTTGTATGTCGTCTGAATTTACAATAGTTGTACAAATGCTGTTGGTAATTTCTATATAAATTTGTACTATACCAACGACAGATGTTTTATGAAAGTTTAAGTCATGCCAAAAGTTCAAATATGTATCTCAAAATTATTAATTTTGCTTAAAAAAAAATAACCAAATGGTAACACATAAAAGGTAATCATAAACTGATTGACAAATTAAAAACAAGAAAATAAAATTAATAAACAAAAAATTGTAATAATCAATATTGCGGCAAATAATACGGTATGTTTTAATTTTGGAAAATATTCTTGTTTTATGTCTTGTATATTTGTTTTTAAAATATTTTTATTTTGTCATTTTGAAACATAAATATACGACTTTGCTCAAAATTGGGTTCACAATCAGATAGTACAATGTACAACATACAATATCACTTGTGAATTGAACAATTATGTAAATAAAAATTATATAATGTTGCACGCTCACACAGCAAAATTTTATTGCGGTCGTATTTTAATTTAAGAGTATATGTACCTACACACATTTGTATACACATATGTAATACACTGATAGAAAAACCTTCGTTCCAGACATGAATTTCGTCATTGAATCAATGAATTATTACATTGAAAGTGAGCTAATGAAGGATTTCATTGTATTATTGAAGATTGTTTCATTGACCTTCGTAAATATTATGAAATTTATTTTCCGTTCTAATATGAAATTATTTCATTGATGGAATGAAATTAATCATAAAATCAATGAAAACAGTTCATAAATACAATGAAACATGTGCATTGCACAAAGGAATTTATTTCATTAATAATATTAATTCAATGATTTGGTTGCGTTAATAAAACTAACTTGCTTCATGCATTTAATGATCGATGTTAATGTATTTTTTGAATTTAGATCATTATATTAATTACTTCTTTCATTAACTAATGAAATATTATCATTATGGGATGACAATTTTTTTACACCGTGCCTTGTGTGTTTGTTAATTTTTTTTTTTATTAGAGAATATTATGTCGAACTTTTTTATATTTATATATTAAAGAAAATTTTTTAATAAGGCTTGAGTTTATTTTTGAATTAATAACTCGAAGAATGACATTGTGAAAACTATATTTTTCTAGACAAATGGCACACGTATTTGTTTACAGTATTGGATCAAATTAATCGTTTAGATGGGATTTTTTAATGATAACAATTTAATCAAATAACTGTGAAATGTCAGTGTGACAAAACAAAACTAGCATATGATAATGACAGACATATAACAACAACATATAGATATGTAACTCGATAGCCAGAGTTACAACGCTAATTTCGTTTATTTCAGCAACAGTATTTAAGCGTTAATGATTTTTAAATATAACTATAGTATCTATCTTAGTTAAATTATTAGCAAAACTAAATAAGTTTAACGATATGAGTAATAAATATTTCTGACGCTTTTAATAAGCCCCAGCTATGTCCAAAATTATAATATTTTCAACTTTAAATGTAGCCTTTGAAGTAATGAAACTAAGAGTTCAAACAAAAACTATTGGCCCAACTGTTTTTTGAACCTGTGTTAATATCTATAATCGGTGCTTGTTAGTCTAGCAAATCAAAATATGTAGGTACATATTTTCAAAATAAAATTTAAGTTTTCCTAATTTTAGACTTTTAGATTTATTTTTAGTTAGTTTTTACAGCATCAATAACGCTATTTGACTATTTGAGCTGTCACTCTATGTGTTATTCAGCTTTCAGTAGTAGCCTGAAGACGAAAGCGAAATACATAAGTTGGCAAATTCAAAATTTCAAAACTGAATGATTAAGACAAACCTAAAACAAAATCCATCAAAATTGTAACTACGAATCAGAACCATGCAAAACGGAAGCCTTTCTAAACAGTGATTTTTTGAGAGCTATCGAATTTGATTTAAAAAAAAGCAGATACAATTTAGAGAAATGTATGAAATATTTATTTGCGTTCTATAAGTATAATTTAATGTTTGAAGATGAATTCATTATAATGTTGACAGCGGCTACGCCTCAAATGGTTCAATTTTGACATATCGGCCCCAATTTTGACGATCTAGGCGGCCCCAAACATGAAATAAACTGAACTCGCAAATTAATTTGGCCATTGTTACGCGTGATGTACGGCATGTGGCACCGTCATGTTGAAATCACATATCAGCCAATTTCAACTCTTTCATTATGGTCAAAAAAAATTTCTAGTCATCACATAGTAGCGCTCGCCATTCACAGTAACGTTCCTGCCTTCGTTATCTTTTAAAAAGTCCGATCAAATTATGCCACCGGCCCATAATCCACACCAAACAGTGCATTTTTCGGCAGTTCTTGTAATGCTTCTGGCTGCTCTTCACACCAAATACCTACGGCAACTTTACTTGTTTACATATCCATCCACTCAACCAAAAATGAGCTTCATCGCTGAAAACAATTTTCCGATCAAAAAAAAAAAAAGGCCAGCATGAATTTTGATAAAAAATTTAAATAATCTGCCAGCGTTCTTTGTTTGTAAATTGGTCTATGGTTAAATTATAGACCAAACTGAACATGTAACATTAAAACAGCTTAACTGCCAATATAAGTCTCGCCAAAATGAAAGTTGCTAAAAAATCACAATTTATTAGAAATTTAAACAAACTAGCTGATTTAATGCAAAACAAATTAAAAAAAAATGCACTTGTTTTTCCAAGTATTTCCAATCTTCTATTATTTAGCTTCTTTGTATTATGACAACATCAAAGTTGAAAAATCATTGACCTAACCGGATACAAAAAAAATTTATTTGAATTTTATTTAAATATTTATGTATGTATGTATGTATAGGTACCTATAGATGCATTGCAATTTTGTAAATTAAAAAACAATTTTTCAAGATTTTTTAATTTATATTTTTATATAATAATAATACTGATCATCAAGCAATAACCTTTATTTATTTACGGAATCTGTAACAAAGACCTTTACACAATCTACAATTGTGGTATATACAAAGAAAGAAAGAGAAAGTTCACATTTTTTTTTCGTTTACACGAAATTATATAATTCTCTCTTGAATATTTAAAGGAGAGCTAACTCTCCTTTTATTGCAAAATTTAAGTGTTTCTTTTTCTTTTAATTGACTAAAAAGCAGCGTTGTCAACTTGGTGCGTTTTGCACCATTTTTGGTGCTTTTTACAATTTTTTGTGCGATTTTTAAAAATTTCTACTAATTTTTAATGCAATTTGTTAATACATAATTCATTATCATGAAATTCAGACGATGAAAAGAACCCAATTAAATGTATTTTAAATACTAAAGGTCATGATTAACATTTTAATCATGGAAATAAAAATTCTTGTATAGCCTGATGGTTTGGTCTACTGAAATGTATATGAACAACCAGGGTTAGAGTCCCAGTTGAACTCTAAAAAATTTTCTTGAAAAAATTCAAATAGATGTAGGTAAATAAAGTAGAAAACAAAATTTTTTTTATTTTTTTTTTATTTTTTTTTTTTTATTTTTTATTTTTTTTTTTTTTTTAATACATTTAATTTATTTATTGGATCTTCAGAAATGAAATGACAATAAGTTTTCGAATCTTAATACTAAAAGAAAATAATAAGTCCAGCCAGTGCTAGACAAAATATTATGATACTACAAAAAATTTATATCCACTGATCCAGTCATGTGTTTTGCGCTTGAGTTAAAGCAAGGGTATCCCTCCTTCTCAACCGAACATGGCCAGTAAAGTTAAGGATGTCTCGTGCAAGTGGGTTTGAAAAAATTCAAAGGGGTCAAAATAAGATTCTACGTACAATTACTGCAGCTCCATGGTATGTTAAAAATTCTCGAATCCATAAAGATCTAGGCATTCCTTTGGTGAAAGTCGAATTTACAAAACACGCCTCAAAATATGTCAGCAAACTTGAACACCATCCAAACCCACTTGCACGAGAAAACAAAATAAATTAAAAAAGTAACAAATATGTACTGAAGTTAACCCTTTTTACCAATTAGTACTACAGTTCCGAATATCATATTAGCCCGTTTATTTAAAAAAGGCTTTTACATACTATTATTACTTCTATTAATAAACGTTGTTAAAAAGTTTTTTATAAAATTTAAGAAATTAAAAAACTTTAATTAATTCAATAAACATTTGAAACAAAAAAGAAATTCTAAACTTGGTGAGTTTTTTTTTTGTAAATGGTGCGCTATTTTCTTCATTTTGGTGCGTTTTGAAATTTCAAAGTTGACAACGCTGCTGAAAAGTTCAGTTCTAAAAAGATCAACCAAAATATAACCTTAAAACAGCCAAACTAAATGCATACAACAATTTAGAAGAAGTAGCAGCAACTGCAGAGAATATAGAAACAGAAGAGGAGTAGAAAACAAACAGAAACAGAAAAAAGTGAGTAAATTTTTAAACCCCGATCAAGTGCGTTGGATTTCTAAAGGGTCTCATGTTACAAGCACACAAACTAAGTAAAACAAAACAACAAACTTTTAATATTAATAAAAAAAACAAGAGAATTGAGTTAATTTTGCTGTTTTTTTTTTTTTTTTTGTAAAAAAATACAATAAATACAAAAAACAACAAAAACAGGCAGAAATTAGTATAACATTTCCCTGTTTCCAGTAATGAGTACAACACACATCGTAACAGACTTCTAAAAAAAAATCGTTAAATAAAACAAAAACAACCACAATTTAACAAATGAAAATTGAGTATTAAAACTCACAACGAAAATTACAATATTTCTGCTTTTTCGGCATTTTTGGCAATGTATGCGAAAATTTTAAATGACAATAAGAAGGCCCATATAATTATGGAACGCTGCTTGCAGCGTTAACCAAGCAAACAACACCAAATACAACAAGATTAGCTGCATAGTCTACTCATTCATTAAGACGTTTACGTCGCAACAAAAGCTGCATGCACATTCGTTCATATACTCAAAGTCTGTCAGGTCTATCTACTATGTACGGGATAGATATAGTACACAGAACTTTTGTAACAAAAAAAACAAAAACAAAAAAAGTACGTCGATCAAACAGACGACCACTACCGCTACTGATACCGACTAAACTTCTTAACTGCCCTATAACTTGAATGACTGACTGACTGAATTGCAGGCACTGCTGTCTGTATGTGTAAATTTCGGTCGCTGTCAACGTTGACTGATGTGTGCTTGGTTGGGTCTGTTGCTGTTTTCTCTACTAAATTTTTATATTATTACGGTATGATAGTAATAATGACGCTTTTTTGTGTTCTGCCTTGACTGCAACGTCTAAAAAATACAAAAATATATGTTACAAACAACAAAAACAACAAAATGCCAAATTAATACTCAACAAAAACAACGACAAAATACACCAAAAGTCTCGTAAAGAGAATACTCTACACGAAAAACACACAAAAAATATACCACACAGGGTATTTATTTCTCTGATTCAATTGGACATAAACTGCACATTTTTCAATTCAGTTGAATTTTTTAATTCGATCAGTAAAGGTTCAAAAATAACAACAACAAAAGATTTCATATTGGATTTACAAAATTAAAAATAAAAACAACCAAAAATAAAGCTGCCAGAAAAATAATAACTATTTAGAAAAATAAAAACTCATGTTCCAAATTCAACTCGTTTAAAAAAAAAAAGTACCAAAACTACCTCAAACTTTGAGTTGTCTAGAACAATTTCTAAGTTAAATTAAAAAAAAAATAAAGGAAATTTGACCCTCCAAATTTACAAACAAATAAAAAATTTAGAAAAATATTCGCAGAGATAAAAACTCTAATAGTAAAGTAACACTTTTGACAAGTGCTGGAAAATATTAAAAACAAATCCTAGTTATAGTTATAACATTTTTGAAAAGTGTTAACTTAAAAACTAATTTTTAATAATTAAAAAAAAACTGTTTAATAAAAACACTTTCGATAAGTGCTGTAAAAAAATTAAAAAAATTATTTACAAGTAATTTTAACTCAGAAAAAATTTTTACCTAAAAGAAATGTTGACATTTCTTAATAAAACTTGAAAGAATAATTTAAAAAGTTTTTCAAAATGTGTTTAGTTAAACTTAAAAATCCGTAATTAAAAACTTTACACAAATACAAGACTTTAAGCTAATTAAAACAACTAAACAAGTAAGTTTAACAAATATTATAAAAAGAACTAAAATCTTTTGAAATTGTTTGTTTTATTATATAAAAAAGATTTGGAAAAAAAATTTCAAATTATTCAAAATGTTAAAAAATATTGAAATTTAGAAAACTCTCTATATAAAAATTTTGATTCTACAGTATGATAATCTATGTAGTGCTTTTAAATTGTTTCTATATCTTGAAATCTTGTGAAAACTACGAAACTGTGCCGAATACATAGACAGTTTTCTTTGGTATAAAAATTAACATTGGGAAAAATGGCGCCATTTTTTAAGGACCGATAATGCAATTGATATCGCTGTAAAAATTATATTATCATAGATATATAAATTACCCCAAAGAGGGAGTTCGCACACTGCGACTTTTACCTGCAACTTTACTCCTGCGACTCGAGTTTATAGATGAAATATGTACGTTGTGGAGATAGTGATGGCAAAAAAAAAATAATCGATTAAAGGATTATATGATTAATCGAAAAGAAAAAATAATCGATTGCAATTAATTGGAAGGATTTAATCGATTAATCGATATTTTTTAGGTAAAATTGAAAATTATCATAAATAAAAAAATTATTATTACTTGTTAAAAAAAAATCATTTATTTAGCACAGCATTTAAAAATAGAAGCTTTTATAACCGTTTCGTGGTTAATCTGTTCCGTTTTTGCGTTACTATTGCACCTGCTTTGGAAAAAAGCCGCTCTGATGGTACAAATGTACCAATCAAAAAGCAATATTTTTGTGCAAGAGAGTACAGCTTATGGTAGACCGATTTTATTTCTTCCCATGCGTCTATTACATTGCACTTTAATTCTAGTACTGGAGCATTGTTCCTGGATGTCTATCGATTATTTTTTTTGGAATAATCGATTAACTCAATTAATCGAAAGAGAATTCACGATACAATTATATCGTTAATTAGAGAAAAATAATCGATTATTACTAGTTTTTCGATTAATCGTGCCATCACTTAGTGGAGAGTACGAGGTAGCTACGTATTTCATCTATAAATTCGAGTCACAGGAGAAAAGTTACAGGTAAAAGTCGCAGCGTGTTGAATATAAAAAATTAAAAATCTTACAAAAGTTTTATTATACTTTTAGAGAAATTTTTAAACTTGTCTAAAAATTTCTTTCAAAATCAAAACATTAAAAAATAAACAATGTACGCATTATTTCATTCAGGTTAAAATAGTCCACCCATTCATAATTTACTATTTATACGACCACTCTTATAAATCTGATCTTGAATTTGCGCTTTGTTTTGTGATCAAATACAACTTTTATTCATTTGAATTTTTATTACATTCGCTCTCATTTTACATGTAAAAACTTTTCAGAATCAGCCGATAATTCAGATTCTGAATTTGTTTTATTTCTGTAGCTAAATTATTTAAATTCTGTTTTTTTACGTTGTTCAATTATTCCCGATTTTTAGTTTTAACCAGAAATGTAGTTAAAATTAAATACAGTTACAGGTTGATTATTATTAAAGTGTAACATCACCGCGCCCAGAACATCACTACAATAGGTCCATTTTAAGAATCAATTTATGTGGTTCTATAACAGACCAAAAATTTCTACCGAATTTACTCTTCGCTCGCCAGGATTCAAATATAGGTACATTCTGCACCTCACAAAAACTGATCTTTAACTCCAAATAATATTCCTATAAGTTCTCTCCATTTATCTCTATAATTATTAAAAACTATATATTTTGAGAGAAATTAAACTAAAATAAAGTTATCCGAGTTTAATAAGTTTTTCTATTGAAACAAATGTAAACTACTGTAGCAGTATAACATCAAAAGTTACATGTTAAAACACCATCACCTTTATCTTTTTAATGCAATCGAGATCTAAAACAGAAGTTGCAGCACTTGCATCAATGTTTTAACGTCGCTAGTGCTTTTTATAACAGCAAGAATTACAATTAAGTATTAGTAGTTTTAAGTGTGTAAATCAAATATAACTTTAGCAATAGAAATTTTAAAACTTTATTTCAAGCACTAGAGCATAGTACTTGGCCATCTCTAACATTTTTGTAAACTAATTTGCAGACATAACAACGAGTATCTAAAATAAGTATAAAAAATTTGATCTTTAAAACCGTTCTACATTTCACAAATGTATGTATGTATGTATAACTATATTACAGGCAATAATTGAAAGTTTGTAAAAACTCCAAGCTCAGTATGTAATTTGCTTTTACAATTCCCATATTCTTATTTCTTTTGCATATGAAATGTATACACAGAGTGGCGTAAATTTATTGGTAATGCAACGTCACTGACCAAGTGGTGGCTAAGTAGCATATAATGTGTAAAATTACATACTACATGGTACTTACTGCCTCGGGAAGCATAGCTTAATGCTATCAGACGCGTCCACGGGTTGCGGATAGTGGAAACCCCAGCAGATATGTTGGGAAGCTGCGAATAAAATAAGCAGTCGCGGACAATTCAGCGGTCTCAAGGAGAGAGTCTCGGGGGGTCTCGCTTAGAGCACCTGTAAATACCCGAGTTGTCAATGATCCTTGGAACGGCGTGGCGAGTAATTGACGGCACTCAATAGCCAATCTCAACAACTTATTTAATTTTCTAGCATTTCTGGATGCTACAACCGGCAGCCCCGGTACCAGAATCGGATGCGATCGGCTAATCACCGGTTTATCTTAAACTCTACTGATTACAGAAACCGACGGCCCTTTTGTTCCAACTTGAAACCATAGGAATCAATATATATAACGTCACTGACCAACTTCAAAAGAGTGGCAATTTCATTTAATAAATAATCCTTTTTTTTTTAAATACTTATTAAAGAATATAATACTCAAAGAATCTATAAATGAACCTTAAAAAATTTGCTAAAAACAAATACATATCCATTAATTTCAATCTTATTTTGTGATCAATATTATACTCGTATACATATGTATGTATGTATGTAGATAATATCCAAAAGTGAAATTGAAGTCAGCTTGGTTTATTTCAGCAACCTGTCTTCGAGAGTCTAAAAAGCGTTATCTTATTTTTCTTATAGTAGTGGCGTTGAGAAATAACACTTGCCTATAATATATTAGAACTAAAACCGGTTACTACACCCAAGTTACCAATTACGTGACTAGTCCTGGTGTTGGTTACATTCACAGTACAGAAAGCTTTCATAGAAACTTTCTCCCTTTAAACAAAAGTTTTTCACTAAAAACTGTAAATTTGAGAACTGTAAATAAGAGGAGATCTAGTGTGATTATACATAATTTTGCAGGATTTTGTAATAAAGAAAACCACAACAAAAATAACAAATTGAAAATAAGAAAACTAAAAACTGAAAACACAACAAAACAAAATGAGAGCTTTTTTGATCATTAAATAAATAAAGTTATGTTGTTGCTGGGTTTTTCAAAAACAGAAGGACATTTAACTTTATTTTTTATTAATTTTTTTGTTTGCAAATTGTATTTCTCCTTCTTCTTTGTTACGTTATTGTTGTTGTTGTCGTCTGTCTGCCCTTTTTAATGAATCTTGTACATATTAACTTCTAGCTCTTTTGTGTATTTCGTTTGTTCGATGTTGGGTTTGATCGTGTTTTTTGCAGTACGTATGTATGTATGTTTGCAATTTGTTGTTCATCATACGCTTTTATCGTCTGCACTTTTTACTTGATTTCCTTTAGTTTTCTACAACTTCAACCATCATCGTCATCATCATCATCCTCCTCTGATTCGCAATTTTTAGGGTGTATGAGTGTGCGTTTATATATATAAGTATGTATATTTTTTTTTTCTTATTATTATTACACTGTTCAATGTTTAAATAAGTTAAGGAATGTATGGATGTGTATAGGTTTCTGTGTATTGTGGAGTAGTATGTTGACGGACAAGTAGATTCTTCTTATACTTATACAATTTGTGTTATTATTATGCTTTTTTCAATTTTTTTTTTTAGTTTAGCAGTATGTTTCATTGTCGTTATTTTAGACTTCGTAAAGTTGCAAACGAGAACGCACGCACTAAGCGGAAGATCAGTAGAAATTTGTTGTTTAACAATATACAACTTTAAGAAAATAAATATTGCAAACAAAAAAATAATAATAATTGACTCATAAAACGTACAATTTTATTGAGCCAGCGTATGAGTGAATGTAGTGATGACGGTCAAGGCGAAGGAATACAAAAATCATATGTGGTGGAAAATTAAATAAAAGAAAAGTCTACAAAATATATATAAAAAAATAGTGCAATCACATTTGTTATAAGAAATTTTATAACAAATTATTAATATTTTCCATTTTTTTTTATTGGAAAAAGAAAATTGTTGCAAAGAGAAAAAATCAAGTGTTTTTTTACTACAATTACTACTCAGGATATGTTAAGCTTTATAACGATTCATTTTTACCTCAGGATTTAATTGCTGTTACATTTTTTATTATATACCTACACATACATATTAATTGTTCAATGTATATTTTTTATAAGGTAAGTTCGATTAATCATTTATAAAAACTTTGTTTTTTTTTTTTTTTACATTCCGGTTAATAAAAAAAATCATTCAAAACTATTTTTATGATAAAGATTCATTGCTAATTTTCCAAGTTAATTAAGTTGAGATATTTGTTAATGTCTATCAAACTTACTCCTAAATTTCTTAAAATTTCAGCATGACATACATTTACATACATATGCATGTCTTTACATTTATGTTTCCTTGGTTTCACCATAAAAAAAATAATTATATTTGTGTTTTAGTTAAAATTTTTATTATATGTGCATTAAATTTAAGCCTGCAAGTTCCGCAAATGAAAAATGCAAATAATGCTAATTTTTTAAGATTTAAATGTTAAAATATTCATTTCACTAGAAACTGTGTCAAAACGTTGTAAATTGGGCATTTAATTAAAAACACAAAATACCTATTTGCAAATACAAAAACATCAACAAGGTTTCTTCAAATTTCTGTTTAAACAATTGTAGTAGAAATACAGTTTTATTAAAATTCTGTATAATTTTTTAAATAAAACTTCAGATTAAAAAATAATTTCTCCTGAAATTGGCCTTTGAAATACATACTGTAATATTAATTTAAAATTATAATCAGAAAATGACACAAAATAGAGGAGGTCACATATGTTTTTATACCCATCACCTGCATGAGATGTTTGTAATTTCCACAATATAATTTTCCAACCCTATAAAGTATATATATTCTGGATCCTTATAGATAGCGGAGTCTATTTAGTCATGTCCGTCTTTATGTCTGTTGAAATCAATTTTCTGAAGTCCCCAGATAACTTCGGGATCCAAATCTTCAATAATTCTGTCAGACATGCTTTCTAAAAGTTTGCTATTTAAAATCAGCAAAATCCGTCCATAAATAACGGAGATTTGAGCAAAAATCCGGACAACCTCTGAAAATTTCATCAAAGTGTATTAATTAAATTTATTTTATTATTTTGTTTAGTCTGTGTTTAAAATGAAGTTCATTTAAATTCACAGCTTGTATGCCACAACTCATAGTCTAAACTTGTCTAGATTCATGTATTATCAGGCTTTACTGAAATTACTTTCACGATAGTAGCATTAACGATCTTTTTTTGTATTACAAGGATGGGCTCTCTAGGAAAGTGCTGTGAATCAAACTTGCAACAGGTCTTTTATTTATGTTGTCTATTAGTTTCAAAATTATCTTTGATTTCTACAACTGCTTTTGCTTTCAAATTACTACAGCTTCTGATTTTTAGGATATTCTTCAAAATGCGAGCATTATTTCATCCAATTTGAAGTAAATGCAATACATTGAAATTCCACTTCCTCTCCCGAAATATCTGATACATTTCAGAGTATTATCGATTAATATAGCTGGCATGCTGGAAATTGTATTTTAGAAATATGAAAAAAAATTCATGCAAATTCAATATATATTCGTATTAAGCAGTATCACTTTTTACCTCTAATACATTCAAATTCAGCAAATATCTAGCTATATATTTTAGTTTATATACAAAATTTCGTAATAGAAAACATTACTTTTTTATTTAGAATGTATTTATAAACTTAATAATCATATTATAATTATTGCTTATAATCTAACTATTTTAGTTTTCTTTGAAAAAACAAACCACAACACTCGAGCTGTTCTAAATATGTTTATTTGCAATATTACACAAACACCAATGGGTTTTTTTCACTTTCGATTTCATATGCCCAATGACTGCTGGTTGATTGAGCTAATAAAACTTTAAATATAGAAATAGTTTAAATTAAAAAGAAACCACACACACATACACAACAAAGGAAAATAAACAATAACAAGTAAGAAAGTATAATCGGTCAAGCCCGACACCCAGTATATGTATAAAACAATTTTCAGAAATTACCGCTCTTTGGGCGATATGACCTATTATGGAGCGATCATCCAAAAATTTAATGCCATGACTTCCGTGAATATAAGTATTATGTATACTTTATCTCAATGTAAATACTTTTAAAAGATTTATGGAGATTAAAGTGAATTACGGAGTGGGTCTTATATGGGAGTTTCGACTAATTATGGACCGATCATTACAAAATTAGGTGTCCTCATTTCTGTATATATGAAACTTATTTGTTTGAATTTTATTTTGATACCAACATTTTTAAAAGATTTATGGTTGTTAAAGTGATTTTCGAAAGTGGGCCTTATATGGGAGCCGTGATCAATTATGGACCGATCTGTACAAAATTTGTAGATGTGATTTGGCTTCATTTACCACTCATTTGTGATGAAATTTGTTTGGATACTTGCATAATTCAAACATTTATGAATGATCGGTAAACCTCCATTTCGGGAGGACTTTTGTATGGGGGCCAGGTGAAATAATGGACCGATTTCCACCAGATTCAATCCCATCCATCCTAGGGCCGAAAAAATATCACGTACAATATTTTATCGAAATGTCTTGAAAATTGCGACCTGCACTCTGCGCACAAGCTTTACATAGACAGCCGGCCAGTCAGACGGACGGACGGACGGACATTGTTAAATCGACTCAGAAAGTGATTCTGATTCTATACTTTAAGGTGGGTGTTGGACCAATATTTAAGCATAAGTTGGTATTTGTAGCCCGGGTTCGATTCCCAGCCGCTGCCACTCAAACAACATCAGTTTCTGATAATTATTATTTTTCTTGCTATCCATCATAACTAATATTTATCACAGCGCCCTCTCTCGGTGGTATAGCGTTTAAACGCCACCGAAGTAAAATAATTAAATAAAGGCTATAAAATCAAGCTTTAAAAAATAAAGCGCCTACTCACCACCAGAGGCGCTGCAATGCTGCACCAAAACAAACATAATGCGCAATTGCAGAGTTGTGATATAAAAAATCTTCTGCTACTACTTTCACTACCTTTACTTCTTCAATCTATCCCCTTTCCAAAGAAAGTAACGCAATTATATATAGGCATATTAATTACTTGAGTGTTACTTCTCTTTAAAAAAAAATATATATATATGTATGTATACCCTCCCCACAATTAAATGCAAATTAATAATAAAAAGCCACAATTAAATGATTGTTGCAGTCATAGACACGTAAAAGAGTCAGTTAAATCTGCAAATAACTCCAAAAAGTCTCATTTAACACTCGCACACACATACACGTGTATATGCAAATTTTACTAACACTTGGACTTGACAATATTCATGGTCACACAAATAAAATTATTAAAAAATCATAACTAACTAAACTATGCCTGTGAAAATGTCATAAATTTATTAAGCCTGTGTACTATGTGTGTATGGGAGCGAGTGTCAGTGTAAAAGAGTCTCGGCAGATGTGTGTGTGTAAATAGTTGTAGAAGTAGAATTGTGCTTGCATCTGTGCTCGGCTGTTTTGGATACTTTACATAGTCATCACAACAAATCAACAAGCATATCCGCCAACTCCGTATGATACGAACAGCAACAATAAATACTAACTGACGGACTGCTGTTATACGCACTCAACTGAAACCAACCAACAAAGAGACAGACTAATATTCCAACTAATACTTTTGTTTTGAAATACAAAGACTCTCCCTATAACTATTTGTCTGTCTGCCAGACTCTCTGACTGACTGACAGTCTGTGTGGCTGGCTGTCTCTACGGCTGTCCTTTCCATTTCTATATATTTCACTCTTACTTTTCTAGGTATTCAGCTTTTTTAATGATGACGATGATGATGATGTTTTCCAATGATAATGATGATATTGTTGAAGAAACAGAGGGAGCCTCTGTCTTCCTGTTGATATAAATTATAACCCAGACCCAGAAACAAAAAAAAAAAACAATAATAATAAAAATCATGCAGCAAAATACACAACACAACAGAAACACTCAGACAGACAGAAAACCGGCATCTTCTCTAGTAACAAGGTGACGTAATGCAGAACTACTCCACTAACACATTTTTCTACATTCCGCTTTTGCACCAGCAGCAAACAGCATACATATACTATAAACCAGTAGGGACAGACAAAACAACAACTTCGACGTAGGAAAAAAACTAAAGATAGACACACAATTCAATCCAACCAGCCAGTCAGCCAGCCAGCCATCGTATCTGAACTGAAAACAATCCGACGAACTGGCAACAAAAAACTACAAGACCAACCGTTCTTTTCAAAGATTTTTTTCTTTTGCAAATCGTTAAACAACCACAACTAGAAGAAATTCTACTAGATTCTAAAAAGTGCTCCTCCAACAATAACAACAACACAAAACGCACCATTATAACAAAGGCAACTACAACCATACAGGCATACGAAATAAATAAAAATAAAAAGCTTAAGAAAGACCAGACACTGCCATGCCAACATACAACCAGAGGTTTCTTCTCTATACAGGCTTTTTCTATAACACTATCAACATTTACGACATCAGTATAAAAAAAGATGAGACAAAAACAAACAATTACGAAGACTAGGGCTGCTACAGTGGTGGGAAAGTAGACAAAATTTGAATTAAACGATTTAAACATGACAGCTAATAAGTTTGAGTTCAAGCGGGCCTTGTGCTCCGGCAGAATCAACACTTGTTTCTTTGGGTCTATAAAACAAATAATAATAATTGCTAGGAGCTGAATATCAGTTGTTCGATATTGAGTTGCTTTCAATTCTACATCTAAGTGAAAGAATTTGGACGAAAACGCGTTATTTCAAAATATGCTGTATATACAGGTATGTGATGGAAATCGAAAACGAAAACGAGTGTGTTTTAGAAGTTAATTTTTTCGTAATATTTCTGTATTGAAACAGTTTTATCCTACAAAATATAAAGATAATTTGCTATTAAAGAGAATCTTAGAACAAAAATTTTAAAAATTTGATTAAAAATACTTTAAAGTGGACTTCAAAAACTTACTCGTTTTCGTTTTCGATTTCCATCACATACCTGATATACTCCTATATTTAGCTCTTTCTAAGAGTAAAGAAAATATTCGAAATAGAAGAATTCAATTTCCATCAACTTCTCAGGAATAACTTTAGTTCACTTTGGTGTTTGTACGGAATCGATTAACGGGCCATTAGTGTGCTTCAAAGCGAGAACATCTATAACAGAGACTATTTTTAATTTGATTTAATCGGTTCCTATGCACTTTGCATTATTGTGCTAAAATTTAAGCTTTGTATAGACGGTTGTCAGATCTTACAACGTTGTCCGAAAAATTTTCAGAAAATGTTTAACAACCGTGTGAACTTAAAATTTTTGTATTCCAACGTTATAAGAAAAAACATTGACAATTTACCTTTTGCTAACAATTTTTCAAGGTCAGTACATTGCTAGCACATTGCTACATCTGACAACATTGTATGATCTGACAACTGTTTATACATAGCTTTAGTTATTTCGCCTTATTTTGCTGGCAAATAACAAGTCAAATCAGCAACTAAAAAACTATTAACCATGGCGGTAATAAATGGAAATTTTATTATACAAGAAACATACAATAAACAATTTTATTTAGCTAGACTAGTGATATCCAACAGGATGCTAACATGATCAATTACAACACGAGCAAATTTCACCGTTACTTCTTATTATACTCCATATTGCGTTATATTTTTATGCTGACCACTTTTAGATGATACAAGTGCCCAAAAAGCTCTAGAGTTAATCCAAAGAAAATAATGCAATTTTCTACTTTCACAACCCACTGTGCTGAACTCTCCTAATAAATAATTGTATAAACAAACCCATACACAAAAGATCTTTTTCTTTTTTTATTCCACACACAGATATCACTAGTAGAGTATGTCTAGGTATTAGTACAAGTTGTAGTATTTTAAAGTTTCTTTTCTGCTTTCAAGTATTCCTTGAATATTTTTTTTATTTATTCCCTGTTTTGAGTATTTGATAGAAGAAACCTGACTAGAATTGCATTCATTGTATTGAAGCAGTAGTCAGTAGTGAAAAAATGGTCATATTTTCAAGGTTTCTTGATAATCTTTTTTTTTTGCTGTTTGTTTTTTTTTTATAAAATTTATATTCTATTTTTTTCGTTGTTGTATAAATGAAGGGTTTTTAGTGGAAAAAGATCTTTGAAAATAGGGGAATAAAAGTGCTGTGTAGTATAAGTATTATAATTTTTTTTAGTAGTTTTAGTAATAGTGTCAGTAGTAGGTAGTATTATATTATAAAAAGAGTATAATAATCCCACATGTGTACGAGTATTTGGCAAAATAAAAAAAAAATAAAAACTCCTAAAAGAAATCATATAAGGTTTCATTGATAATGTGATACTTTCCAAAATGCAAAAATATAGAAAAAAAATAATAAAATTAAAAAAAAAAAAAAAAACAAAAGTGTATTTTTGCAATGACGTAAGTAGCAAGAAGTTGGCTTAGTTTCGAGGGAAGTGTGCTTTTTATAAAATATTAAACAAAGTCTGCTTGATATTGAAAAATATAGATTTGACATAGATTTATCAGCAATTATGCTAATAGAAATATTAAGAGTATTAATCATATTAATTTATTTTTATTATTAATATTTTCAAGTTTATCTTTCAATTGTTGTAAATTAGCAATGTTTTGTTTCTATCTACATAAATTTAATTTCTTCTTAAATTTATAATTACTAAAATTCCCATAAATTCTCCCCCTTTTGAACTACAGCTGATCACCATTTCGCCATAGTTAATTGCAATTCATTTAAACTTCATTTCCGTTAGCCTTGATCTCTAATTAGAGCTACTTAATGAATAGAGTAACACATAATGACCAAAGCAAATATGTATGTATAAGCAAAATATGTTTATTCATATAACTTAGATTAAATTTGTGTGAGATAATTTTGCAACATATTGAACAACAACCACACAAAACACAATACAATTCAGACACAAAGAACCATAAATGCAGTTTCAACTAAACAAGTATCTATGTTTGTACATATGCACATGTATGTATCTAGCTGTGTGTAAGTAAATATTAAGTAAACTAAAGTTTATTTAGCAAACATCCTTTTGTATTACATTTGTTTCTTAATGCTGTTGTTGTTGTTATGTTGTAAATAGATATAACAGCACAGAGCAAGCAGACCAACATAAACAAAGTAAAAAAAATTATAAAAAAACAACAACAATAACGTTATATTGATGCCATTCAAGGCCGTATTTTATAGTTGAATATATTTAACATAGACACATAGAAAAAGCACGCAACACATATGAAGTCAAAATGCAAACAGAGAAATAGGATGCTTAAATACTAAAACTGCAATATAAATTGCATACTCATAAGCATATGTACATAGATACACCCATACATATAGATTTGCAAAAACAAACATACTTATACATACATATGTACATACATACATGCCACAATAACAACTGATGAAGCAAGTTATTCTCGGAAACTGAAACCAAGGCCAACTGCATATTACTAGTTGTTAGGTTCACAAATATCACAACAACAGCAACTACAACAAAATTGCATATAGAAACAAAATAGCAACAGCAACAACTACAACCTCCTTGTTTAATCATCATTGTCGTTGTCGTTCTCGTCTACTACATGTATTTTTATTATTGGAGTCAACATTTACTTATACACTTTATCACCGTCTCACATGCACCAACAAACATTCTCACACACTCTCTCTCACACCCTGACATTCTTACTAACACTTGCATACACACTTAACTTCAAAAGCAAAATCATTCAAAGCACACATTTTACACAACAACAACAACCACAATAAAAATGTAAAATAAACTGCACAAAAAAAATAATAAATAAATGCACATTTAATAAAATGCATACAACTTAAGTGGACGTTCATACACAGGCGGACGGACGGACAAACAAACGTAACTGAGGGACAGACTATTTTGTGTTGTGTTTTGAGTTTTAGGAGTAGAATAAAGTATAAATGCACAAGCTTTGTCTATATGTTTACTATACAGCGCTTACTTGCACTGTGGGCCGAAATAATCATTTGTATTTTAATAGATATTTCAAGTTTTTTTTTTTATTCAATAATTTTGAATTATAAATGCACATGCCGAAAAACTTAAGTTTATAACATACATATGTCAAAAGTCAGAAATATGATAGTCCTTAAATTGAATATAAAGGAAGAAATACTGATTCATCTGCTGTAATGTCTATATTCATTGAAAAAAAAAACAATAAAATACGAGCACATTTGATATCGACCTCTTTGTCATAATACTTTGGCTAAATCTTATAATAAAAGTTTGCCATTCCACAAAATTGAAGTCTGCTTTTGTCTTCTTCAAAGTGAAACCAGCGTTTTTCAAAAAACTAACTGACAAAATTGCGCCTTTTCTTGAAAAAAAAAGAAAACGTTGAAAACAACCAACAAAAATTTTCCCGGAAGTTCCATTGCAATGATTACAATTTAACAGCAAAACTAGCAAATAGTTTCCAAGGTAAGATAATGTTTCCTTGATACGATTCCTTCCTCCATCATACAGAAGTTATTCGACGAAAGCAATCAAACTTGCAAAATTCAATAGAACCAGAAATTTGTTCAAAACATATTAACATATTTAACTCTATTTGGTACAATACAGTCCAACAATAGAGTAACAAGATGTGTTTTATCGTATTTTTAAATTTATTGAACTTATTAAACTTTAATAAAGGGTAATTGAAACTACGACCGAATTAAGCTTGAGATATTTGCAAGGAATTTATAAGGCAAATACAGACCAGAGAACAGAATGAAAGCATTCGCTTTCATTGCATATTCACACCATTCGTTGCTTTGCCATGCAGTCACTCGACAACATCTACTATTGATGTTGCCATGTAATGCATACATTGTTTTTGTTGATTGCCTTTTTCGTATTCGTTTTTTATATTGCCTTTATATATCAAGCAACGAAATATAATGATGATACATTAAAAAACTAAAAACATTCGCACCATTCGTTCAGTATTCGTTGACCTGTTGGAGTAATTAATGTATTTGTGTATAGTTTTGGCCTACTGATATGTTGTTTAAAGTAAATAATGGTGTTTTTCATACCGTTAAAAAAACTCAAAAAGTAAAATTTTAATTTGAACTTTTCATTCAATAAGCATTACAAACATTCGTACAATTCGTTGTGTATTCGTTGCTTTTGTGAGTATTAGGTGACATTAATAGAAGACATGCAATGCAATGCATGGTATTCGTCATACTTCATTTTTTTTTTAATGGTGTCATGTATTGCTTTTCTCAAATGATGTGAATTGACAACAACATGCTCACATTTCGCGATTGCATTCTTATTTATTATTATTGACAACAAGTAAAGGGGTCTTTTTTTGACATTACCCAAATTGGGACAAACAAGGTAGCTAGATTACCAATTTTTACAATACTGCTTTAACCCATTAGTGCATGAAGTTCCCCAGGAACTTTTAAACAAATTTCTTTGTAGATATGCAATTAAAACTACTGTTTAAATAATTTTCATAAGATTTATTTAAAAAAAAATATTTTTTTAAGATTTTAGAAGGCGTCCCCTATAAGGGACATTATGCAGTATCATCACTTGCAGTGTGAAATTTTTTAAAACATTCTTTTGGGTGAAGGCCTTTGTTATATTTTATGCATATATAATTAGACTTCTTACCGCAGCTTGCACATTTCTTATCAGTTTTGGAGTAGTCTATTATGTGATTTCTAGCATCATACCGTATGTCAGCATTAGAAATTGATGATCTTCTGGAACCGCTTGCAGAGGGCACACCGTCCGTTTCTAGATAGTAAGCAGCTATATATCGACGAAATTGTAACAAACAATTAATGGCCGTATCTTAAAATGACGGTCATTATTTTGGGCTTTGGTGTTATCATTTATGTGAAAATTGTTCAGTATTTTTTCAAATCTGTTGAGTCTCATATTATTAGTATAGACCAGTATAGACGTTTGTCTGGATACTTTGCATATCCTGACAAAAGTACACCAATTAAACTTTTATTTCCTCTAATGACACCTTTAGGTCTATATTTTTCTGTAGGACATATAAATTGGTTTGTTCAATGCAATGATTTAGTAACTCTTCAGAAAAAAATAGTTGAAAGAAATCGGTTGGTGTTTTTGCCGTTTTAGCTTCGATGCTAGGAGATATAATTTCGCACTCGGTTTCAATTTTATATGTTGGATTTGCTTTCTTCCAACGGATTTTTGATTTACGTTGCAGCTTTATCAATACGTTGCACTTCGCACTCTGCATTTAACAATTTCGGACCCAAGTGATTTAGATTTCCTTCGTGTTCATCATCACTAGCATCGGAATTGTGATCTGTATCATTTCTTTCCAAAGGAGGTATTGCAAATATATTGATATTTTGAATATTGTCATCTAATTCTTTCAACAGTTCCAATATTTCAGCAACTGTAAGTCTGTTTAATAATAACGATTAAAATTAGCACAGAGCATAATGTCCCTTAAAAGGGACATGAACAAAAAACGACAATTACTAATATTTTTATACACACTTATATTTTAAAACTTGATCACATCAATTACTTAATCATATTTTAATAAGCACAATTTAAAAAAATATGAATATAACAAAAAGCTGTTAATTTTTTTTTCATTATTAGATACACTCCACGTGTGCTGTGAATTTTATTATTCGCGTTATACATTTTTTGCACAATATTACGCAGCCAACAGAATTTGTGTGAAAAAAACACTTGTTGTTATGACGGTGACACATATGAGAATGAGATTCTCAATGCATCTTGAATTTTAAATTCTTCGTTTTGCTGTAAAGTGGAAAAATAAGAGCGTCCCTTATAAGGGATCTTATGCACTAATGGGTTAAAGAGGGTGGAACTAGCTGGCACATAATTGTAAACAGACAGAGTTAAACGGAGACTTATTTCGAGACTGGTTGAATTTGTCGAACGGTACACAAACTAGTAGACTAAAGGTCTTATTTTAATGGATGCTGTTTGATCTTGCAAAAGTCATGTAAGAGTAAACAACGTCAAACAAATTTGTGCTAAAACAAATGTTTGACTCCCTACGATTACCTAGACCTTGTAGTATACACGAGACAGTTATTCATCTTACTAAATTTATAAAGTATAAATACTCTAAATGCACATTATTATGCCACAGTTTTAACTATATCTAACTCATGGCAGATTAATCATTGACGAGAATGAAGAATCTTTACATTTTGGAATGTGTAAAGCAAAATTAAAAATTACATTTCGAACTTTTGCCCCAGTTATTGTGAAATACATGATCTCATTTCAAGTAACAAATAACAATAATACTGAAAAATGGAAAAAAAAATTCCGATTATCCATTGTGCATATAAGATACCTTTGCTATTAAATGTCATATGCTAGTTTCTTACAGCCCACTATGCACTCACAACATCTATCCCTGAAGTTGTGGAAAATTTTACACAATTTGTTTTTTTTTTTGCATTTTTTTTTTAAATATCTACGAATAAGTAGCGATAATTCCCAACCCATATTTTTCTGTTATTATAACGTATTGTTGTTGTTTTTGTTTGTGTTGATGGTTTAGTTTTTATTGTTGTTGCTGGTTGGTATTAATCTGTTACTTGTTTGCTATTTTACTTCAATGTAAGTAAAAATGTATTTATGTATGTAGGTTGTTGAAAATTGTTGGTTTGTTATATTTAGTTCGTCGGTTGCCCAAACCATTCAGTTGGTTGGTTTGCTTAACTGACTGCCTATCAGACGATGTTGTATTACAACAATATACATATGTATGGATGTATGTATGTATGCAGCATGCATGCTCCACTTTTATTTGCAGTTGTTGTAATGAAATGTAAAAGAACAACAACAGTAAGTGAAGAAATAAAGGGAAAAAAGCTAGACAAATACATTGATAATGTTGATGAAAATACGTTTAATAATAATAATGATAGTAAAAAAAGACACGAATAAAGCTAAAGTGGATTTTCCGTTTCCATTTTTTTCTTGCTGTTGTTGTTACTTTTTTAGGTTTTAGATTTTGAAGGCGCCTTTTTGTGTGTCGAACAGTAAAAAAAGAAATAGTGGCAGCAACATGCAATTTTTTTATATTTTTTTTTTTGATTGCTGGGTTTTGTCTCAGTTTTCCAAGCATTTTATGTCAGTCAGTCAGTTGGTCATGTGCAGTATGTATGTATATGTAATATGTATGTGTATGTATGTATGTATATGTAAGTGTTTGTATGTATTTATATGTAATTATTCAATTTGTAATATTACCTCTTTTATTTTCATTATTATTATTATGGTATTTTTTTCTGTCGTGTTGTTGGGTTGGTATTTATTTACTTAAAACAACATTCATGCTGGTGTTAATTTGTTAATGATTTATTAATGACAGACATTTAGTTTGTGTATCTTCATTATTTTTTTTGTTTGTTGTTGTGCCTGTATATAGATAGTAGCGTAACACCTACTTCTTACCACTGCGATTATATGTATGTATGTAGCCAGCCAATTGCTTTAAAGTACTTTGTTGTAGACTCAATTTACAAAACACTTGCTAGTATGAACAACATTTTTAAACTTGACCCTGAATATTTGCTGCTGAAGGCATGTTTTTTTTTTTACTACTCGTGCCATGAATGGGAAATAAAATTAACAAATATTTGGGAAACATACATACATACATATGTATGTATGTATGCTTAACACTATAACAATAAATATTTAAACATTTTCCATCAATTATTACCTTTAAAAGTCTAATATTAGGCAAAAACTATGTGCAAGTAATTTGATTGCAGTAATCAGTGAATCTTTAAATAGCTAAAAATTAATACTGTCGATTTTAGTTTAAAAATCATATTTGTTTGTTGTTTTTATAACATTTTAGGGAACAAACAACTAAAATTCAAGTAATTTTAGATTAATTTAAGTATAATCTTTTAATTCTTAGTTTTTTAATAATCAAATCATTTTAGTTTAAAAACGATACTCACATCCACATACTAAACCTCAATTTACACAAAGCATTTTTTTATTGAAAAGACTGATACAATTTTTTCCTTGAAATTTCATCGGTGTTCACACAGCACAATTTTATTGCTTAAATCGCTCGTATTTTTATTTAAGAGTATACAGACATTTGTATACACATACATGCATATGTAATATGAATATGAGAGTATCACGAATTGCTAGTACAATCAAGTGTGTCTTATCTTACTATCACCCCGATGTCTAAAAGAAATTTCGTCGCTATTCACATAGCACAATTTTAAGCGTTGTCAACTTTGACATTTCAAAAACATTTCAAAATGTAGAAAAAAGCGCACCATTTACAAAAAAACGCACCAAGTTCAGAATTTCGTTTTTGTTTCAAATATTTATTGAAATATTTTGAAATATTTTATTATCATAAATTCTATAAAAAACTTTTTATCAACGATTATTGGTAAAAGCAATAATAGTAAAAGCCTTTTTTTAATAAATGAATATAAAATAAGCATTTAACCACTCAAAATTTAACTCACAATACGATTTTCGGAACTAAAGTACTATTTGGTAAAAAATCTAATTTCAATACATATTTGGTACTTTTTTTATATATTTTTGTTTTCTAGTTAAAGTACTTCTATTTGATTTGTTTCCAATAAAATTTGTTAGGATTCCACTGGTACTCTAACCCTGGTTGTTCGTCTACAGTTCAGTAGACCAAACCATCAGATTATACAAGAATTTTTATTTACATGTTTAAAATGTTAATTTGATTTTCAAACAAAGATTTTTAAAGAATTTGATTTCATTTATCATACATTCGTATTTAAAATACGTTTTTTCATCGTATAGATTTCATGAGTTATGAATTATTAAGAAACTGCAATTAAAAATTAGTAAAAATAAAGCTTTCATCACATTTTCGAAAAAATTAAAAAACGCACCAATATACACAAAAAAAATGTTGCAGTGTTGAATGAAATGGTACTCAAACAGGTGTATTTTATTGTAGAAAGATTTTTTCTCACACTGAAAGAAAAAGTTGTGTTGAATTTGTTGTTTGAATTAACAAAAAGCGCACCGCGCACCAACTAAAGAATTTTTCGCACCAAAAATTAAAAAAAGCACCAAAAATGGTGCGAAACGCGCCAAGTTGACAACGCTGACAATTTTATTGCTTAAATCGTTCATATTTTTATTTGAGAGTAAGAGAGTAACACGAATTGCTAGTACACAGCGCTGCCAGAAGTAAGATTTTACCTTATTTTTTACGATTTTTTTAACCGAAAAAAGATTTTAAGATTTTTTTCCAAAAAAAAAGATTTTTTGTTTTATCTAGACGAAGGTTAGGTTCAATTAAAATCAACCTGTTTTGTACTACTTATTTCCAAAAATAAGATTTTTTCTTTAAAAATAAGACTTTTTTTTTGGTGAAATTAAGATTTTTTGCTGAAAATTTCTGGCAGCCCTGCTAGTACATATAATCAAGTGTGTACTCGTCTTATCTTCCCCTAACCCCGATCTCTAAAAGGTAATCAGCTAAGCTTATAGAACTGCTTCGTGTAAATTGGGTCTAAGAATATCACTTAAACTCTTTGCTGTGTGTATTTCCTTGATTTTTGATTATACCTATAATGTTTTTGGTTGAAAATAAAAAATAAAAAAATTATCACTTAAAACCTCACATCGAGGCTTTAAACTTTGTGTATTTTTGTTGCTATTGCAGTGATAACCTTACAGCATTTGCGTAATAAAATAATTTATAAATTTCATTTATAATAACCTTAACGACAACGACAGCATGCAAATATTTTAAATCAACACAAAACAAAAAACTGTATAAACTTCCTATGAACCGTTTATTCCTCCACACACAAACATGTATGAATCTTTTGGTTTTTGTGTTCATTGAAATAAAAAATTGCATTGCACTGACCAAAATACAATGCCAACCACCTCATTCATACAATATTGAAGATCATTAACATCAAGATCAATTAATAATGACTAAAACAACAAAAATTGTGTTTTGTGTTGTGCTGTGTTGTCGTCTTTGTTGTTGTACTATAACAATCAATTGTGATTATTATTATTATTTCGCAACAATTGTTGCTTCAATGCAGTTTGCAATTTGAAGGCACAGTTAGAGAGTTGTACTCTAAGTACAATCAACATACTCGTACGTACACATATTATAAGTATAAATGCATCTATCTATGTATGTACAGTGTTTTTTCAAAACTCACATGAAAAGGCAAATGAGTGAGTGCAGTTGCTGCAATAGCAGTAATAATTGGGCAAGGAAATGTGTCCAGTGAGGGGTGGTGTTGTTAGTGTTGGAGCAGGCGTTAATTGTATGTGTGCGTATGATTATTATAAATGCTAAATTTGTTTTTGTTTTGTTGTTTATCTAATAACCTTGTGAAATGTTATTAAACCCAATAAGTTTCTTAACCTTTTTGCTGTACTAATAATGTATGAGCGTGTGTGTGTGTGTGTGTGTGTGAAATTCGAAAATAAACCAGCTAATAATATAGAAATACAACAAATATGTACTGTATTTACTGTGTATGCCTGAATGTACATACATACATATGTATATTTATATTTATTTAGTAACTGCATGTGTGTTTTTATGAGAGAACATGCAAAACAAATACTAAAATACTCACAACACTAAACGAGTAAATAAACGTAACGTACTCTTATTCATTCCCACTCATCACAATATAGAATTAAGTAAAAAATAAATAAATAAAAATATGTATAATAATAAAAAACAAACAATTGTTTATTACTAGACGTAGAATACTAGAAATTATTTTAAATTGAAAAACCAAGTAAGCATGAGCCAGCCAAGCCAGCCAATGGCAATAACAACTAAGAAAATTTTTAGTTAAACATAAACAGCAAAAACTTTCATTACCCAGTTATAATTTAAAATGTTAACATGCTGACATTTTATTACTTCAACAATAGCATTTTAACTCATCCAGAATACAATTACCGAAATATATTATGTTACCGTTACCATTTCATCGTTTCAAAACGTTAGCCAACTTTAAACTAATTGAAAATCATTTTACTACATTTATATTTTTATTTAGAGAATTCAAATTAAATGCTTTTTTTAATTGATAAAATCGTAATTTCGCCTAAAGAGTTATGGAGGTTTAAAAATGCCTAAGCAAGCAACACAAGATTTTTCAGAAAATTTCACAATTTTATGTGTGTTCTTAGCCTAACACAGAAAGAGAATAGTTAGTTTATATTACACTCTAGTTCTTTTAAGAAGCTGGTTATCCTCTGGTAGATGTGAATTTCGGCGTCTGCTTTACAGTTTCACCTTTAATGTGGCCAAGTTTGAGGACTCTGAAGCTTACCCTGAATGCAAACTGAAAGTTTAAAGCTTTAATCGTTCGCAATAATTCCTAAATACAGCTTAAACAAAATATAGTTAGAGAACAGAGTTAAAAAAAACAATAATAATAGAAGTGCTGGACCAATTTAAAAACAGTTTCTCTTTGAAGTTAAATTTGGAAAAACTTATCCAATATTTAAATTACTTTTTATAATAAAGATCTTAAAAGATCTCTTTAAACTCAGCTATATACAAAACTGATTACCGCATTTCTTACGTGAAAGTCACTTGATTATTGACATGAAGAAAGTCCTAGTCATATCATCTTCAACATGGAGTTTTGAATGTTTGTATATACATACATATTTTAGTACATTTCAATTAGTTATATAATAAAGAACTATAAAGCTGAAACATGGCAACAGAAAAACAAGTAAGAAAGTATAGTCAGTCAAGACCGATCAAAAAATGGGCTCTATATAGAGCTATGATTTATAATGGACCGGTCATCCAAAAATGTAGTGGCATTACTTCTGAACATATTAATATTCGTTGTGTTAAATTTTATATCGATATAATCACTTATAAAAGATTTATAGATATTAAATTTGAGACAATTGGCCAAAACTTGCCTGCACAAACAAAACAACTGGTAAAGGTTTCTAATAAAGATCGATAAAAAGAGAACACTTTAGAGGTCTTTATTAGAAACCTTTAGCAGTACTTTTGTTAGTGCAGGCACGTTTTGGCCAATTGTCTAGAATTTGTTAAAGGCATAACAGTTAAAGAAGGTTGTTAGCTTAAAATTGGCATCAAGTATTTGCTGTTTAATTATTAACCTCCTTATTCAGAAACGATTATTAAATTTAACAAACGTTTATTAAGGCAAATTTTGTATGGAAATCTGTCTTAATAAACGTTTGTTAAATTTAATAATCGTTTTTGAATAAGGGGGTTAATTATTTATTCTCTTTAAGCTATATTGTGATTTAAATATGTATATACTTTTGAAAAGCCCAAGAATATGTGTAAACTTTTCAAAACTTTAAAACAATATTTTCACGTAATACTAATTTTATGACAAATTAATTAGCGCTGGACACATTATTAAATAATAAACACTCAAATTTATGGACACATATCTAAACGAGAGTGAAATATTGAATGTTTTTATTTTTGTCGGCGTAAATTTCTTTTAAGGTGTTATTTTTTTATTTTTTTTAGATATTCTAGTCATCTATTCACATCATTTAAATTTCTTTAGATTCATTTTGATTTTTTTTTGTCTTGATCGACTCGTAATAAAATACCAGTTTTTTGTTTACTAAGATTTAACAAAAAAAATATATTTAATAGAATAGTCTTATTGACGTTAATCGCCAATAGTAATTATTTTGTTTGTAGAATTCCTCTACAAAATAAAAATAACACTTAATATTCATTACCAGTTTTTTTTCTGGCTGAATTAGTTTATAAAATCGTGTACATAGTTATTCAACTGCGTAGTTGAAATGTGTAATGTGTCTGTATTTTAGGCAGTACACAGTATTGAACAAAATTTTGAAGTTTTGCAAACAAAATTATTTCAATAATTTTGAAAGCTAAGGCAAGTAATTTCTGCTTTTCTGATTCTTTGCTTATAAAACTTAATTATTTCTTAGCAATATTTAGAACTACATAATTACTAATGCAGTTTTATCTGTGACTTTTGCCGGGAAAGTTAAGAAAATAAGTCATGAATTATTATAAATTTTAAAAGAAATTTCTTGACATATCACATACAAGTACGTATATAAATATAGGTAAATGAGTTAATTGTTTTTAAATACAAAAGAAAAATTATATAGATTTTGTATGACCATTTTTAGCTAGATAAAAATGGTTGTATAAATAATTTTATAGTAGACGTTGACAAAATTTTAAAAGACGCAAAACCAAAACTTACGTTTTATTAATCAAACACAGAAAAAAAACAACAATTTATTTATACATATTTAATTGTTAAATCAACAATGGAGAAAAAATTAACACAAGTTTTGAAATTCTACAAAAAGCAATATTGAAATGAAATGCAGTCAAAACTCTTGCAAAAAAAAAACTCCACACAAATGCTTAATACACTTAAACAAATACATTTAAACAAATACATTTAAATAAATAAATTAAACAAATAACTAATACATACATTGTTGTAATGTAAAGGTAGGTAAATAAAAAAAATTTACCAGCCAGGTACGCAGGGTAACGAACGCAATTTTAGCTTTGTGGGGAAGGGGCTGACTGTTTTAACTCCAAAACGAAAACTGCTTAGTTAAATATTTGAAAACAGCCGCACAAAAAATGCCAGATAAAATAATGCTAATAAAACTGTAATAAGTTTTTGTATTTTGTTTTTGTCATGAAAAAGGAAGGAAGTAATGAAATTGTTTAGAATTTTAAGAATACTAGCGTCTGATATGAGTCTTAAACTTAATGTTATGTTTGCTAAAGAAGTGCTGGGGGTGGCGGGGTTTCAAAGCAGCCATGTTTTTTTTTTTGTACAACTCTGAGTTTGTTTGTTAAATTTAAACAAACTGCTTAAATATACGAGACCTGATCAAAAAATAACCGTTATTTTCAAATTTCGTGAGTTACGTATGTTTGATTTTCGCATTTTTTCTCTTATTTTGGTATATATGTTGGTAATATCAGTCATTTTGGATTGTCAGTTTGTTTTTGACAGATAAAAAGATTAGTCGTGTATTGGTGTACTCTTCGATTTTTTACTATTCGTAAAAATGAATCAAAGAAATTGTATTAAGTTTTGTGTAAAAAAATTTAATTAAATGCGCAAGAACATTTGAAATGCCACAGTCAACATTTCAAATGTCAATTGTGATACAACCGGTTTAAGGAAGGCGGAGAAGATGTCAATGACGATGCTCGTCCTGGTCGCCCGAGCACATCAACAACCGATGAAAACATTGAAGCAGTGAAGAAAATGATTTTGGATAATCGTCAAATCACTATCTGAGCGGTTGCTGATGATGTTGGCATATCGTTCGGCTCATGCCAAGCAATTTTTACGGATGTTTTAGGCATTAAACGTGCGGCAGCAAAGATTGTTCCAAAATTGCTAAATTTTGAGCAAAAACAACGTCGCACAGTGGCTGAAAATCGTTTTTCATTGGCCAAAAGTCGAATTTTTTTTTGTCACCGATTTTTAAAATTTTTACACCTTTTTGGAGCTAATATATCCATATTAAGGTAGCCAAAAAATTAGGTTAAACTATTAATAATTGTGGGCGTGGCATGCTGTCAAACTCAACTGTTTTTTTAATTTCAGAAAAAGGTGTTTTTTATTTGTTTTTTGTCAAAAATAAATGGTTACTACTCGCAAGCTATCATCGATAATGGCCTGCGGTCTTTTTTATAATGTTGATAGGATTATAGTCTTTAGTTGTTGTAAGTGGTCACCGCTCTAGCGTTTAATATTAGGGTCGTTCTGAAATATTTATGAAACTACTATATTTTTCTGAAATTTAAACTTTAGTGGAATAGAACTTCTAGGGAACAAAAGGGAACAAGAAACGTATACCACCCGAAGAAAGGTGAAAGTGTCTTCTTTAATCCTATATATACTTTCGCACCCGCCACGACCCGCCGGTAGAACACTTTTTTAATTTTAATGAAATTACTCTAAAAAAATTCAAATTACGATAATTTAAACAGCCCTATAATTACTCGTATACAATGGTGTATTAAATTTTCACTTTTTCGCCTAAAGGTTTATGTTTCTTTACTTTAGACTACGTAAAATTAAAATAATTAAATATAATACCTGGGAAAGGGTTTTATGGCTTTGTTTTGATTAGCAAATAAAATAAGTCATAAAAATATCACAATAGGTTCTACAGTAAACATATGATCTCTTTCTAATATACCTGTTATCAACTGTTAGGGTCAACCAAAGTCATAAAAAATTTTATAATAATAATCGCGACATTAAACCACTAAAGAAAAAAAACCCAATATTGGCGAGATACTAATTAGTTTTACCTGATATTAACCCTTTCGGCCGCACTTGAATTTAGCTGTGACTACCAAGAGCATCACATATTTTTTCATGACTTTTTACTGTGGATCAAATGACGACTTATGGAACATATACTAAAAATCAGTTATGATTTGGATTTCGGGTCTTCAGGATCCATAAGAAACAATGGAACCAACAAAGAGTTAAGAAGTTCAAAAAAGAAACATGTTCAAGATGAATATCGCAAATTTGGATTAATTATAGATCAGCCAAAACAAGGGTCAGGCAATACAAATGATGACAATACCGCACGAAGATTCTTTTTAGATCCAGAAACAGCATCTGAAATAACAGGAGTGGATTTAAACCTTATTTTCAGATTTAAAATAATCCTAGAAGTACTTGCGTGCAATGAAGAAATTGACGCTAGACAATTTGGAGATTATGCTAAGGAAACTGCAAAAATATATACAACCAACTACCCATGGAGAAATATGTCTGCAACATATCATTTGGTGCCACTTGGAGATCTATCAGAGGAGGCTCAGGAAAAAAGGAACAAGGATTACAGATTTTATAGAGAGCAAAATACTAGAAAAATTTCACGAAATTCCACAAATGAAGATCTATTTAATTTATTATTGGCAACATCAGATCCGTTCATATCCAATATTCGAAATCAATGGAAAGTGGAACATCGGGATTTAGATGAAGAAGCCAAAAAACTACTAAAGAACATATTTGTTTCAAATGAATAATAATTATAATTGCCTTCATTGTTATTTAAGTACGAAAAACATAGTATTAGTAAATAATTCTTTAAAAAAAAACCGACTTCAAAATTTCAGCCAAATAAAATGTTGGATTAATTTTCAAAAATGTTTAATATAACTAATGTTGTTGCACTTTTTTGATTGAAAGAAAGAATTTTGAAAATCTTGTTAATCTTCTAAAAACTCGGTTTATGCTAAATCTATAATGTTTTCCCATTAACAGAGCTAAATTTTGACACCCATATTCGATATATTCTTAAAAATCGGTTTATGCTATATATCCCCGATATATCTCAATCAATTTCTGAAATTTTAATTTTTTTTTTACCTTAAATATATTTTTCTGCAAGCCATATCTTCCAAATAAAAAAATTATTTTTAAAATTGATTCATAAATCACGAAGTTTTTCAACAATTTATAAGAGAAGCACAGAAAAAATATAGATAACGGTAAATAAAAAACCGTATGTCCGTCCGATCTTCATAAAAATTAAATGGGACCCACCTGCAAGCAAACCCTTTCAAACAAAAAAATTAAAATTGGTTCAGAAATGGTTATCGTGGAACAAACATAAAAAAAGCAACATACCATTCGAATTGCTAACCTCCTCCTTTTTGAAGTCGAATAAAAATAATAATAAATAGAACCTACTATTGTTACAAATGCTAATAAAATCTATTGCAGTTTTTATTTTTAAAATGTTTTTTAAAATTATCAAATCTGACAGCAAAAAAGAATAAATTTTTCTGTAGTAACAGCAAAATCTCCAGTGAATTTTACTATTTTTTTTAGTGTAAACATTTTTTTGAGTGTAAAAATTTTTTTGAGTGTAACATTAAAAAAATTCCATTATCACAAAAAATAATTATAATTATTATTAAGTTCCAAATATTAAATTTTTTAATATGTAAATAAAAAAAATAAACCCATATTTCACTCCAAAAGTTAAAAAAAATCAAAAGTTCAACTTTGACCTAGAAGTCCTTAAAAAGTCATCAATCAATTTTAATGTAATTAAAACTGAGCCAAGCTGAACTAAATATCTATCCATTAAAAAAAAAAATTACTTCAATATTTTGATCGGTTCAAAAGTTACAGAATTTTGGCCAACGAAAAACGATTTTCAGCCACTGTGCGTCGCATGGACATCGCTGAGGAGCTGTTGAACATCGTCAACGACGATCCAGATTTCCTCAAAAAAGTCATAACTAATGACGAATCATGGGTGTATGGCTATGATATTGAAACCAAAGCCCACCCATCCCAATGAAAACGTCCTGAAGAGCCAAGACCGAAAAAAGCACGTCAAGATCGCTCAAATGTGAAGGTTTTGCTAACTGTTTTCTTTGACTGCAATGGCGTGGTGCATCATGAATTCTTGCCACAAGGCTTCGTTTGCGCGAAGCAATTCGTCATAATCATGGATTTTGCACCATGATAACGCACTAGCTCACACATCGATGCTTGTGCATGAGTTTTTGGCCAAAAACAAAATCGTTATCATGCCTCAACCACCGTATTCACCGGACTTGATGGCCCCCGTTGACTTTTTCCTCTTCCCAAAACTGAAGACATCGATTAAGGAGATAAAAGAAAAATCGAAACAGGAGCTGTTGGCGATACCAAAAAGCGCGTTTCAGAAGTGTTTCGAGGATTGGAAAAAACGCTGGCATAAGTTTATTATATCTGAGAGGGATTACTTTGAAGGGGACAAGATAGTAATTGATGAATAAATAAATACTTTTTGAAAAAAATTGAAAATAACGGTTATTTTTTTATCAGACCTCGTATATATGTATGTTCAAATACTTTTCTAGAGTCATTCAATGGAGAGAAAAAAGCAAATATATGTATATATTTTTTTATTTGCTTTTAGATTGAATTCCACCAACTAAGAAAAAGCTTCTTTTTGTAGTTGAATGTTGTGCATAACTACAAAAACAAACTGAAACTTATCATTGCAAAATATTACGCGCTGAATGAACGATTGTATGCAATGAGAGTGAGAAAGAGCGTGTGTGTTTGGAGTGGGTTCAATGACCCACCAAATGATCGTGAATAACCCCACAAAAATATTAAACACAACAATCAACAGCACATGACTCTTGCAAAGAATCATACAATTTTTTTTTTTTTTTTTGGAGAGTTCTGTATTTGTATCTCCTCGTCTTGTTCTTTTCCAGAGAGTAGGAAGATCGAAATGGTTAGAGGGTGGGCGCTTATTTAACGTGTTTAATGTTTTAAAGTTAGCAACTGCTTTGCGAAAATTAATGTTTGTATAAAACAATTTCAAAACAAACAATAATTTGAAATTTGTTAAGTTCTCTAAATAAAATTAATTTGCTATTCAGACTTTATAACTAATTTGCAAATTGTATCTTATGTAAAATAGTTTGTTTAAGTAAAAAAAATTTAAAATTTAACAAACTCTAGAAACACACATTATTCATTCAAGATGTTCATAAATTAAATTTTCTATAAGTTTCTGTAACTAAAAATTATGAAATTATTATTATCGCAGTGTGTGGCAGTATTAAAAACAGAAATATCATACCATGTTTAATTTTGCAACAAAATGAGCAATAAAATTCAATTGTTCTTTTGCAAACTTTAACAAAACTACACAATATCCAGTTTTTTTAGTTTCCGCCTTAAGACCCAATTAGTTTCAATTTAAAACTCACCCTATTTTTATAATAAAAAACATATCAACTCTTTTAATTTGGTTATTTAGCTAATTTGAAAATTACTTGAAATTCCTGTTTTAATAAAACTTTATTTTTATTTGTTTTTTATAAAAATAACAAATATTCTTTAAAATTTGCATAAAACTTTATTTTAAGTTTAAAATATGGGTTTTTTTAAACTTATTTCAATTAAAATTTATTCATTTCGGGTTTGTTTGTTAATTCACTTAAAATTTTTAAAATCATACAAAAACAAAAACACAACTTTCATTTGACATTCTAATTTTGCAAAACAAAAAAAAAACAAGAAGGTAAATGAACTTTGTAGCTAAACATTTATAGATTGAGACTTGGTGTTTTGCTATTTTATAGAAGGTGATAGCTTGGATTTATTATGATGATTTCTGTTTATTGCTTTTTATATTTTTAATTAGCCTACATTTTTTTTTAATTACATATTAATGTATTTGTTTTTATATTTTTGATTCTAATACATAAACATTTTTTGGGTAATTGAACTTTGAAACCGCGTTTTGTAAGTAAAACTTGTTAGAAATAATTCCAGTTTATATTTTTGTCAGTATCAATATAACATATTGTTATAAAAACTTTTAAAGTTTAGTTTCGAGCTGAAAATTCTTTAAGATTTTGTTTTTTTTTCTAATTATATTTTTTTTATATAAAATACTTCCACGCTGATAAAGAAATTTAGACACTGTTCATGACTTTGGCATGCATTTTCAGCAAAATTTTAGCTGTCCTTTGTATAAACTTTTTCGACCTATATATTTAACTCACCGTTGTAGAGAAATTGAATTTTCCATTTTTTTCACCGCTACCAAGAATTATTGGTCAACTGAAGTTAATATTGTTAATATTTATATTAAAATTATGTCTTAAGCTTGACGTAGAAAGTGGGAAAAATTGTTTTACTATTAAATAAATTTTTTAAAAAGCTTTAGTAAAAATTTTGTAAACATTTTTTACTTTTTATAACAATTTTATAACTTTTATAACTTTTTATTCTATTTATTAACTTTATACTTATTTATATATTTTTATAATTTAAAATGTTTGTACAGTTTGTTATAATTTTAAATAACTCTCTATACTTTTTATATTTGTAAATTTTTAAAATTGTTTATAGCCTTTTATTTTACAACTTTTTATAATTTTTTATTGCATTTAATATTTATAATATTTTTATTTATTTGTTTATTTTTATACTTTTATAACCTTTTACAATTTGTTAAAATTATAACTTTTATAATGTTATCACTTTATTCAATTTCATAATTTTTTAACTTTTTCTTTATTTTTTTTATTTTATAAAATTTAAAAAAAAAAATTTTTTATTTTAATTTTTTAAACAATTTTCTAGTTTTAGATATTTTTTGTAACTTTTTATAATTTTTTATTATACTTTTTAAAACTTTTTGTAAACTTTTTAAAACATTTTATAGCTTTATTTTCTTTATTTTACTTTTAATAATTCTAACAATTTGTATAGATTTTTTATAACATTCTATATCGTTTAATTATTCTTATAATTACTATAGATTATATATAACTCTCTATTTTTATTGCATTTAATATTTATTTTATTATTTATTTTTATCTTTTTATACTTTTATAACTTCATATGTTTTATAACCTTTCACAATTTGTTAAAATATTAAACATTTAAAATTTGTTTCATAATAAATTATAACTTTTTTATATACTTTTATTTTTTAGTAATTTTTTATATAATTTTCATTTTCGAATTTTATTAATTTAATATATTGTTATGACTTTTTTTAAATATCATAATTTTTATAACTTTTTCTTTATTTTTTGTATTTTATTTTTTTTTAAATTTTAATTATTGTAATTTTTTATACAATTTTCTAACTTTAGATATTTTTATGCAACTGTTTAACATTTGTTTATACCTTTATTATACCAAAGATTTTTGAAAATTTCATTTAAAAACTTTATGTAAACTTTGTAAAGCATTTTATAGTTTTATTTTCTTTGTTTTCACTTTTAATAATTCATAACTAAATACTATAGATTTTTTATAATTTTTATATAACATTCTATATCTTTTAAATGACTTTTCATATTTCACACAGTGATTTTTAGGCATTTTGTACAATATAAATTGCATAATTTGTATTGCTGACATTTTACACTTTATACCTAATTTGTATAACAGTTTAAGTTTTTTTAAATTTATTTTTAATATTTTAATATTATACAGATTTTTAGTATATTTTTTATATTTATACTTTTTTTTTAATTTATATAATCTTATAATAACTTTATTTAAATTTAATATTTATTAAATATTTGCATAAGTTTTATAATTATTTATAACTTTTTATACTTTTTTTAAATTTTTAGCTATTTTATTTATAACTTTTATGATTTTATACTTTTTTCATATACTAATATTCCCAATGATTTTTTAAATAATTTTCTTGGCAAACATTTTCACTAATCACAGAATTTTTTACACGTTCATTGTAAATTTATTCATGGTAACAAATTGCAGCTTGTTTTTCTAATACTTTGTTTTACACAATTTATCTATTGAGTACACAATTTTTCACTAGTTAAAAGTGAAATAAAAATTATATTTCATTTATTTTTTTAGTACGTAATAAATTTTAGCTTTTATATCTGTTGTAAGCGTAGATAAATTTTACTGATTTAAGTAACATTACAAAGGTTACTTTCTATCTTTGAACACTTGAAATTTAAAATTATTTAAAACTTATTTTAATATACACCAAAAACTAAAATACAAACACATTTTTAAAATTTGTTTTAATCTAATAGAAATTTGTATTTTTATATATTTTTTTTTTCCAAAAACATATATGTACACATTTCTGTCAGCATTGCAACTAAATTTCCTTTCACACAATTTTCTCAATTTTCTATTACCGATTTCTGTTTTCTTAAACCGATCGCCGTAACTGTTAAATGAAAACTAAAATCCGCATACACACCATATATTTATTATCTATCAGAAATAATTTTTGTTGTTGATTGCTTTCTTACATCAAAATAGGCAAAAACACTAGCTATTCCATTCAGCGCTTTACTATGAATAGTTTTTCACCACAAAAACTATAAGAGAAAAACTAATACAGCGACATTTGTTATACTCACAAAAGCTGACTGACACACTCAGGCCTGTATGTTTATTGTACAATAAACGGGTCTAGCCTAGAAAAAGAGATGATGATATGATGCCCAAACTAGTCGAACTACAACTAAAAATTGTTTTATAGACAATTGCTTAAGAGAAAACCAAACCAACAAAAAAAAATACGCAATAGACACAAGAATTTAAACCTAAACGCAAAAAAGCTCTTAAAACTAAAACTATTATCACTAGAAACTAAAACAACAACAACTTGAAAGCTTTGAGCATTTATGCTTTGTGTGTGCAAAATAGGCTGAATTTGTTATCAAATAATGTACATATTTTTATTTGATATATTAAACTACTTTGCTGGAACAGTGGCATGAAATAGGCAAAATTTAATATTATTTTTTATGTTTTCAATTTTGAATTATTGAGTAATTTGAGAAATTTTAAACAAATTTTTTTAATTTCTCAGGTTAATTTACATAATTGTAGGAATTTAAAGAATATATTGAAAAGATAAACCACTAGTCTCCCATATTTCACTCATTATTATTGAGAAATACATTTCAATTATTGTTAAACATTTTGTTAAAATCTAATGTTTTGAAAAAAGTGTCTAGTTTGTCACTTTCTATGTGAATTTGCACAATTTGAAAAAAAATATTTTGTTTATGTTTTATTTAAAACCTTTTTTTTCAAGACTTATTAGAAAATGCTATTAATTGCAAGAAACCAGATTCAAGACTAGAATTACTTAAATTCCGGCTAAAACGATCAACTGGCGTATAAAATATTGAATTTTCATACATTTTGAAGTTTTCTTAAATATAAAATCAACTAGATTTTTAATGTTTGCATTAGGTACATATTTTTCGCAACTGTCTTGAAGCATATATTTTACAAAGCCAAATTATTTTATTATTTATTTCAATATTTCTAACCCATTGTGCCAATTAATATTAAAAAAAAAACATACCTATTTCCTTTAATTTTTTCTCTTTCATAAAGTCTCATAAAGCCAACTTCCTTTATTATTTATTTTCAGCTTTGTGTCTACCTATAGTATTTATATTTCTAACCCATTGTGCTAACATTACACAACATACCTATTTCCTTTCTAAAAACAAAGAACCATTTTTTTTTTTTTTTTTGTTATCTTGCTGTTTTTTTTTTTGCGATCTTGCATTTTAAGGTTTTCTTTAACAATTTAAAGCCTACCAATGAACACCAGACATGTGTGTATAGAATATCAATAGAAAAAACTTAATAAAGTGTCTGGTTTGTCACTTTGTGTACGAATTTCTACAACTATACCTTTTTGTAGCTATAAACTTTATTATTAATAGGGTTTTGAAAACCTAAACAACATTCTATTGAACACACACACCGGGGTATTTCATTATTTTTTTGGTTTGCTGCAAAAAATTTGCTGAGTTCAAACATTTTTGGGTTGTTTAAAAGCCAGTCTTATGAACGGAAACGGGTTTGAATACAATTTCAGGGAACAAATTTAAAACGCCAAATACTTATTCTATACACAGCAAATTTGTGGTATAAGTAGTTAAAGTAGTAGTTGCCATAAGATTTTAGTTTAGTTAAAACGATAAAATGTTCTTTTTTTAATTTTAAAATAAAATTTATAAAAATAATATAAAAACAAAGCTATAGAAGCAAACATTTTGTTTTTAAAAGGCAAGTAGGTAGTATTTACATTATAGATATTGTTTTTGTTAGCAAAATCAAAAATATGTATACTCTGAAAAACCCCTCCTCCTCTAAGTGAGAGTAAGCAACACAACACAATCTCTAACCAAACAAAATTCCCCACCAAAAATAACAAAACCAAAGAAAAAAATGCTTGCTCTAACTCTGCCTCTAATATTCGTATTACCCATACATTCATATATGTAATCAATTTATTTTGTTCTCTCATTGCAGTCTTCTCTTTATTTATGAGATTTTTCTTTATTGTTTTGCTATGCAAGATCTTATCACTCATACTATGACACCACAAAATTGTTTGGTATTAGTTTTTGTTTTGGTATTCTGGTTTTTTCTAAGAGTGTTTGTGAGTCTCTATATTTTTTTAATAGAAAGCTTTGCTGCAGTAGTAGACTCAGTTGATTTAACAGTGTGCTGGTTTAGTAAGAGGGCCAGACAACGATATTGGCACTACTATTTAGAAACTGGGGTAAATGACCAAACGTCCGACAAACGATGACTAGGTTAAGGTGAAGGTCACATACTCAAACAATTTCTATAGAGAATACAAAATACATTTATAATAAAACTAATGTAAATAGCTCTAAGTGAGAGATACAATTTTATATTTGGTTTTTATTCGTGTTTTTTTTTTGTAGGTATTAGAATCTAATAATTAGATCATGAGAGTATGCGTCTTTTTAAGTGCTGAGTGTAGAGAATTTGTTTAGGTAACTAGTATAGTATTAGAACAAATGTTTGAATTATTTTTTAAGTTTTACTTTAAAAACGACCTGCAATTAGATAATTTTGAATATAAACCCTTGATATAGAAATATTGGGCAATTCAAAATGTTATTGAAGCTGTTATGAAATTCTAAAAGATTTTTTTCAAATTAGTATGTAAACAAAAAAATTGCCTGACAATTTTTAAATAATTTTTATTTGGCATTTGTTTACTTTAAAATACATTTAAAAAAATTAAAATTTTGGTTATAATTTTTATAAATAAAATATTTCATGAATACACTTTCATTTAGTAACAAATTTTATTGATTTTTAATAACGATATTTTTAAGACCCCAATAAACCTACATATGGCAGCAAAAGTTATACAAACTACGTTATTATCTAGAAAACTTTATTTCTACACACTCAAACACTGCATTTTATTTTAAAATCTTGAACAAATGTATGTTATTAATTGTATGTATGTTATTAATACTAAATATTGCTGACAATTTCTCTAAATGATACGATTGTAATAAGCTTGGTTTTTTGAGAGACACAGCAATCTTTTTGAATTGAAGTTTTTGAAGGTTGCACAACTTTTGTTGGAGTTGACTTATCTTCGAACGCGATCTTAAATATTTTCTTGCTACAAAACTTCTTTATTCAGCGTTTGGGATGCCATAATATCAAAAGTCAGTTTCAATTTAACGATAAGTTATATATCTACATAAAATCATGCAATATTAATATCCCAAAATACCGATTTTTGATTATGGTGAACATAAACAGCAAAGAAGTTACTTGCAATAATAATTCGGAACAAGATAGTAAATTCATTTTAAAAATGAACATCGTTAATCAACACTTCTGAAGCAGATTTGGTATTCAAGCATTTCTCTTTTAGCGATTTCCATAATTTAATCAACATTGACATCACTAGTATTTTTTAGTGATATTTATAGAAATGCCATATTAAGAAATTAGCTTTGTTTTATTTCTGTGTCTACGCTTTAAATTAAGTCTAATAACAAAAAAATAATAAAAAAAAAGGTTTACTTTATTGTTTTGTTGTTGTTGTTTTGCTTCATTCGTTTTTTCTAAAAGGATGTGGCAATAATTTTGTTATCACAAAATAACACTGGAACTATTGACTACAACCAGACTTTAGCAAAAACAAAATCGGAATCAAAACAATATAAAATTAAAAAACTCTAACTGATTGCTAAATTGTTCAAATGATCTTTGTGGTAGAGCTAACAACAAGAACAAGAACAACAACAAAAGAATTTAAGCTCTCATTCTTTTGTTTGTTTATTTTTGCCGATCGTATAGGTATAAATAAAAAAAGTCTACGAATGTCTGGCTGTGTCTATTGTTTTTTTCATTTTTATTTTTCTTTTTTTTAATTTGCAGACATTGTTATTTTGTAAGACCTTGAACTTGAAAATATATGTATACAAATATTTTTTTCCAAATAGAATTTTATTGTTGAATACACATAAACACTCATAGAAGTTAAACACTCATTGAAAATATTTTGGATGTCTATTAGCACTATGCAGAGGGAAGAGTAATATAAATTCTAACCATATATTTAACTATTAGACATACAAATTCTCTTTGTAATGCTTTGTATCAGCTCTCTCATATACCTAGTCAAGTTTTATGTACTATACATGTGTTGAAGTGTAAATTAATTTCGTGTTGATTGTGTGATTCTGTGTAAGTTGGTTTCAATTCAAATTATTGGCCACCATTTAAAAATCATTATAAAGCTTATCAAATTATTAGGGTCACACAAAGGTTCATTACTTTAAACCCAATAATGAGACCATAGCAATTCATAAACATGCACTTAAACAAATATTTCTGGGTAAATGACTAAATTTGAATTTTTGTTTATTGAAGTTTTGTTTTTAAGCAAAAGAGGTCAAAAAGCTATCAAACCTTTTAACGAGTTTTTCTACAGGAAAATGTAAAAAATAATAAAACTGTAAAGCTACATTTTGTAAAATTTCATTTTTGAACAACAATATTGTCCTTCTGAGATCGCTAAAAATTGTTCTATAAAATAGACGCTTTGTTTTTTTAAAAATTTAACTGGAAATGCGGTTATAGTGTATGGCTATAGCAAAGATTTATAACAAATCATATAATAATACATATATGTATTTAATTCAATATTTATTAATGAATTTTACTTATTTTCTCTCTTTTTAGGTAAGAGATACTTACATATTCAAGAAGAAACCCAAAATTCGTAAGTAAAGATTACAATAACACATTCAAAACTCGATTCCCAACAAATTTTTATTAAAGCATCCAATAACACTGTTAAAACCACCTAAAAGTATGCTATTATAACGCACATAGTAAGAGTCCTTTGAAACTACTGAAACTACATACAATACAATGGAAATTCTAATTTTCATGACAAAAATACTCATATATATAACACACACACACACCCAAAACTCGCCCTGCCATCATAACAGACAAGCTCAAAACAGAGAACCCTACCCTCCCCTTTCTCCTATTAAAACTAACGGCTAACTGTGTAGTTCAGCAAAAGTACATGGTCATAAAACAGTTAACAAAAAAAAAACTAAATAAAACGAGTAGCAGCAAACAACAGCCTGCAAAAGTCATGATGCCACGTGATGTCGGGGTCTAGTCTAAATAGCACCGGTTGAATTTCTACAAACAACACAAAAACAAAATAAATAGTCGCCAAAGGCAGCATGAGAAAGTGTCTGTATCGTCACTACTACGAAGTGCAACAACACCAACTATACAACTGTTACAAGTCTACGATGATGATGATGATGACGTTAAAGTGTAGTCGTTAGAAAAACCTTGGCTATTAAAGTTTACTTACATATTTCTATTTTTTACATACTTTTGTATGTATTTATGTACCTATACGTATGTATGTTAATAAGTATGGCTCTGTGTTTAACTTGGCGGGTGCATTCATGCATGTATATGTGTGAGTGTAGTAGTTTGTGGCTACAAAACTTTCACTTTTCATTTCTATACTGTGTATTTGCAAGTCGTTGCATTTCTAGTGAATGAACGAATGAATGAAATAGTTCGTTTGTTGTTCTGTCTACTTGTTTATGATGGTGTATTTGTGTGTGTTACAAACTAAGCTACTCTGCTCTATGTACGTGTAAAGATGAGTGCATGAATGTAAAGTGCATTTGGAGAGTAGTTTTTAGTACATATATGCAACACATAGTTAAGTTAAATTTGATAAATCAAAAATCTTCTATGAATATCAACTTCGGGAAATAACTCTAGATGCACTGTACAAATATGCTATTCTCAAATATTCCAAGTTATGTTATCTTGTGCTGACTCAAATGATATATAATGCATTGCTATGTTAACTCAAACACATTGTCATGTTATGTTATGCTAATACAACCAGAATGTTGTGACATGTCATGGAGAATACTAGCTGCTGTTCCTATTTTCCAAATCTGTAGCATGTCAGTAGAGTGTTCAGAGTCCTTTTAGAAGGTTTTGCAAAGAAGAATGTGATTTGAGTCTAAATAAAAATATTTTTAAGGTCTGCAAGAAACTCCCTATCTTTAACATAGCCTCACAAAAAGTAATCTAGTTATTTTCAATCGCATAATTTTCATCTGAATTTCTTTTGCAATAATATAAAAATATTGTTTCGGGGGCTGTGGACGTGTTGCACGTCAGTGATATCCATAACATCAATAATAGGTAAAAATTTAGTTGATAACATTTCTCAATCGCGTGATCCATTCACCGTATCCATATAACCAATTATTTTTAAAAAATGGCCTAATCACACCACCAGAACACCTTTTTTTATAGCCAACTTTTCGACAATCGATATAAGCTAATTTTTAAATTATAGCAAATCTTTACATTTACCCTTCAAACCTAAATATTTTAATTTCTAAACACTTGTCAATTGACCCACTCTCTCTCCTTGCCTTTATAAAATATGTATAAATTGTACATACAACTATATATGTAATTGTAGTACATCAGATTATTCACAAAGTTTGTGGCGTCTATTCCTGAACTCTTTCGGTCTGGTCTAGTTTGTTGTTTTCTACTCATCATCATTGCCAACAGCAATAGCAACAGCAACAACACCAACAACATCATCATCAACAGAGCAGTATTTGAATAGAAAAATGCATGAATGAATGAATGTAAAAAAACTACACTAAACTAAACTACCAGCCAGTCAGTATTCGCACGTACAAATGCTTGTACATACATATGTATGTAAGTCTGAAGGTTGCATTGGTTAGTTAGGTTCTGTATTAAGGTTGTAATGTAAAGAGCGGGAGGTTTATGTTTCTGATGACGACGACAGCAACAACAACTCAACGACTAGACGACTACTCCAAAGTTGCCTAATGGTTGCACACACTATACACATGCATACATACATATTTGTTTGCAATTGTGTTCATGTATAATTTTACATTGGCTTTATTTTACACATGCATACATATTTACAGTTGTGTATACATTACAACTATGTGGTGCATACATATGTAGATACATATGAATAGTTGTGTGTGTGTTTGCAGTAATTTGTTCATAGTTGTGTGTAAATCTGTTATTATTTTTTTTTTTTTTTTGCTGTTGCCATTGTTTTTGTGTTTCTGTACTAAAGAGACTTGTTGGCACTACTATTAGTTTTAGTTTAGAAGGTGGATGGATAAAGAAGCTTGTTGGAGAACGAGAAGGAGGTCACTGGGAATTACATGTGTATGTTGTATTTTGTTGTTGGTTGGTCTGTCTGATGTTGGTTGTTGACGCCGCAGCTGCCGGTTGATGTCTAACTATTTTACATTTGCTGTTTGTTTTTTTTTTTTTTTTTGCTTTTATGACTTTTTCTGTCTAGAGGAGGCCAGCAACAAGTGTTTTTGGAATTTTTCTATTCATTACACTAATACAATATGCAATGACTAAGAGTATGTGTGTGAGTATGTTTGTGAATTTGTCTGGTTGGTTTGTTTTGGTTTTTAAGAGTGATTTCCTGACCTTGTTAATGATTTAACTACACACATGGTTACACTTGCATATATGTACATACATAGATAAATGTTTACAATACCACAACAACATGTACATATCGATGGTCTCATGTAGAAAGGCCCTAACTCACATATTTGAAACTTTACAGGAGAAGGTAAAAACATAATAGAAACTGTAATATTCAACATGTAACTTTTTTTGTACAACTGCTTATAAAAGCGTTATTTTTTACACTATTGCAATAAATTTTTGTGAGGAGGTGTATTTGCGTTTAATGCATTGGAAACGCAAAAAAAACAAATTTCGAAAAAATAGCGAGTTAGAACCTTTCTACATGAGACCAACGATATGTACGTATTTTATGTTATATTTTGGGTTTAGATTCTAAACTTTAGATATCAAAGGTATTTTTAATGTTGCTAAAATAGTTTTTTCTAACTAATATTTTACTTTTGAGATCTTCTATGTAGCTATGAAGCTGTTTCAAACGATTTTTAAGCTGCGAAAAAAACTTTCAAATTGCCATTTTTTACATTCAATTTTATATTTTTGAAAATATACATAAAATTTCAACAAGAACTTGTTTTTAAAATAAAACAAAGACTTTAAATGAATTAAGTCCAAAGTCGATTCTTTAGTAAATCACACCAAAGATTTTGAGTTTTGAGACTGTAATTCATTAGATTGAATTTTTTAACACAGGCCCACAAAAAATGGTGTTAAGAAATTGGGTTTGCAATAAATTCATTGTTTCGGTGGATTTGTGAAATGTGGTACGATCAGTTTTCAAAGGCTTCTCAATAATTGCCCTTGGCTTTTGAGAATCCAAATATTCTTAATTTTACAAAAGCAAAGTTCTTGTTGAAAACCCCTTTATTCAAATTATTGTTTCTTTAAAACGGCAATTATCCATGAAAAAGTAGAAAAGTGTAATATTTACCAAAAAAAATTGTGTTTTCCTTAGCAACACTTGAAGTATCAAAAAATTATTCAAATAATACTTAAAAACATATGAAATCAGTTAAAAATTTTCAAAACCCAGACATAGTCTTAAGGCGACAAGTTCAACTAAGACAGATTGTAGTTAAAATGCTGTTAAATTTAACATCTTTGCTTTTTAAAACGATCACATAATTTGAACACTTCTGTATTTTGGAATTTTGTTAGATGTTAAATACCTACAACCCTGGTACAACTGATAAATGTTTTTAAAACATTGTTTGGTTCACTTTTGCTAGACTTTTTAACCCATATTTTATTAAAGTTGATTTATTTGATCACAAACCTATGAGACATTTTTCTTCAATTTAGTTTGAAAATTAAAACATTCTTGGAATTAATTTAGTGTTTTTGTTTGCTTCGTATTTTGCTTTGCTTTATGCATGTTCAATCTTTTCTTTTTTTAATCTGTTTGTTTCTTTTTATTGTTTTTCGTGCTTTATCCGTTTTCGATTTTCAGTTTTTTTGTACGCGGTTTTGTTGTTTCTTTTCTGCAATCATAAAAAATTGCTATTATTAGTGTATTAGTAGTATAGAGCAGTTTATTTAAATGATGATTTGTTCCTAGCAACTCATTTTGCTGTGCTATTTGTTTTTCTGTTCTATTCAACGCATTGCAACACACATCCATATACAAACATACATACATACAGATATTTATTCGCACTCAAACAAACAAACAACAACAAAAATAAAACTACTACAAACATCATCATCATGATCATCATCGTCATCACTTGGAGAACTACTCGTCATCACACAAGAGAACAAACGTAAACACTGATACTCACATGCATATTTATTTATATGGATTTATGTATAAACGTTTGTACATATTTAGTACATAGTGTAAGTGAGTGTGTGTATGTTTATATCTGCTGTTAAACACTCAACTACTACTTTCCATTCTTACTACACATTGTTCGTTTCTAACTAAAATTTAACCTTGAAAATAGCGAAAATAAACGCAAACAAGTATGAACAAAAAAAAAAAAAACAGATATAAAATAATATATTAATACATACAAAACATAGAACTATATGGAGAGTTCTTTTAAGCTAAAAGAATCAAAAGCTAAAAAACAGATAAAATGCAAAAAATTAATAAAAACAAACATTTCAATATTTAATTTAGACGGGAATCATAAGGAATATTTGAAAAATATGTATGTATAGGAATAGATCACAGTAAAGAACAACAAAGTAGTAATATAGTTTTAGAAACTATCTGCTAATATAACCAATTTTATGAAGTACCTATTTAAAAAAGGTTTTAAATTAAAGGTGATGTTTGTAAGAATATCATTAATAACATCGAACGAAAACAAGCTAATAGATAGTTTGAAACCTGTGATTTTATTAACAAATCTATAACACAATTTTAGTCTTCTTTATTTTCCGAAAGGACTGAAATTTATTTATTTATGTTATTAATTCGGTATAAAAACAAAATTATTGATCAAACCATGATCATTTTATATTTTGACATCTATATAGGTATTAATTTATATTAAATATGTATAGGTATACATATTTTGACAATTAAGTGCTTGAAGCCTTTAAAATAAAGGGTTTTATTAAGTTTATACTTCATACATTATTTAAACATGTTAAACACCAACATTTTGTATTTAGAAGAGGTAAAATTACTAAGTATAAAAGAATATGGCAAAGATATCACCAGTACTCGAGATATTTCAAGATACAGGAATAGTTTTTTAAATTGATTTTTAGATTAATTAATTTAATTAAAAAAGTAACAGAAAAGTAACAGTTAAAAACAATATAACATCAGATTATTGTCAAATTATTATGTTTTCTTAAATAGTTTTAAACATTAAAAAATATTTGGACATAAAACGTTTGCAAAAGGTATAATAATTTCAGAAAAATATAGTTTTTTCGAAAATTCCAGAAATAACAATTCGTTTAACCCTGGATGATTACTGTTCGTCGAATCGACGAAGCTCAATTACTCTCTATCATATAACTCATAAAAAAGAGTCAAATTCGTATCGAATTTTAAGATAGAAAAAAAATATTTTGTGTTACATTATATTTTTTTTGTTATTCCTTAAATATAATACTTAAATAAAAATATTTTTGTTTATTTTTAACTTGAAAAACTGTTCCGCTAAAATTATTTTAAGAAATTGTTCGTCGATTCAACGAAGAGTAACCTTAATGTACAAAAATGAAGAGTAACCATTTAGGGTTAAGAATGCAAAGCAAAAATATTTGTTTACAATATAAAGTTTCAACTATAATATGCATGTGTTAGCTTAAGCAACCGTGCGAACACATATAAATTGTATGTGGCAAACTATAATTTTGCTTTTTGTTAAAATAAAAACATTTATTTAAACATAAATCTGCAACTGTGGAAAAAAAATTTCTAAGTCACGTAAGAACATTGTAGCCACCTGAAAGTTAGCTTTGAATTGCTTATGATTTTGACAGCATTTTCGTTAACTTTTGCAATTTGCTTATGCATATTATTAAAAAATAAAGATTCGTTAAATTCTTTCATATGTTCGAAAACATAAAATTTTCTTTAGAATTAAATATAAGTTAATCCCAGTTTAACAAACATTAAAAAAAATAATTTCAGGAAGCTTCAGTTTAAAAATTATACTTTCGTTAATTTTTTTAAAATCATGAAAAAATCTAACTTCTTTAAAATTAAAAAGAAGTTAGTCTAAGTTTAACAATTGTGGTAAAATATTATATTAAAGGCATACACTTAAAGAAATAAACTTGTGTTATTTTTTTTTTTTTTTTTAATGTGGACAAATATAATTTTAAAAAGTTTGAGTTTAAGAATTAAACTTTCGTTAAGTGTTTTAAAATTATCAAAAATACAAAATATCTTTAGAATTAAGAGATAGTTAAATTAAGTTTAACAAAAAAAAAAAAGAATTAAAGACGAATTCAAAAATTTAATCATTTTCAAAAGAATTGAAGTTTCGTTATGTTTTTTTAAAATCACAAAAAATATGCAATTTCTTTAAGATTAAAACGATTCGATTCATTAGAAATAAACCTTTCAAATAGGTACAGTTTAAAAATTAAAGTTTAGTTAAGTTTTATAAGTATGTACCTAAGTTTTTATAAATCTTACGTGTTTCCAACAAACAAATAAATGATGAACGTTTTTTTTTTGAGACAAACACTATAATCTTTAATATTAAACAATTATGTCCATATATATGAACTAAATTTTGTAATTTTGAAGCAATATTTTTATATGTACATGTATAAACATTTCGGAACAAGTCGGTTTAGTGACTTTGCTCAAAAAAAAAAAAATTTCATCAAATAGGGCTTTTAGAGGAGATGACAGCAAAAAAAATTTGTTGGTGGTCACGCCTATTTTCGAGGGGGCGGGCCCTTAAAGTTGAAAATATATAGGCCTATATCTCGGGAACTACAGGGTTTCTGATAATTTGTAATACATTAAATAAAAGGTATTAAATTTAAAAAAAAAACTCTATATAAGTGTTATTTTAGTTTATTAATATAAATAGCCAAGACATTAAGCTTTAATTTAAGGTATCATATGTGTCTGTAGGTACTATAATCATAGATTTGAAAAATTCAAAAAACACATTTTTTCAAAATTTTATATGCAGGATAGGATTTTTTCTTCTATGGTATACAGAATACCGGCCTCGCATTGTACAAATTCCCTGTATTGCCGGCCTATGGCCGGGCGGAAGGATTTTCTCCTCTGTGGTATACAGAACACCGGCTTCGCATAGTACAGATTGTATTTTTTATGGTGAAATGTCATAATCTTTCTTTAATATCTTCGGATTTATATTACCTACATGGCCATGTTATATTCTTGACTTGAAAATATTGTAATTTGTCTACTTACTCATATAGACCTTTTTCACGGATTTTTTAGATTTTTTCAAAAAATTTCGGATCAAAAAATAATTTTGCGAAGTTTATCAATAGGTGGTCCATATAAATAGGTCATGTTATATATCGTTGGTCTTTCAAATACCTATCATTTGCTATATATATCGTCTAATAAAAAAATTGTAGTTTTCAAGATATAGCTCAATATATTACAAATTTTAGAGCCCCGCCCACTCGAAAATAGGCGTGACCGCCCCAATTTTATTTTTTTATTTTAATCAGAATTTAAAATTCTATTAGTGATAAAATTTTGATAGTGATTTGAAAAAAGTCACTAAAACCGACTTAAGCCAACATTTCTTGTTGAAATTAAAGATGGCACATTTAAAAATACCCACATTTTAATATAAATAAGGGCAAATGTACTTAGTTTTACTTTTAATACCTACCTACAAACATTTTGTTTTAAAACTATTAAAAACCTCTGTAAGTAGTATATGTACATATGTATGTATGTAACAGAATTAATTTTTTTGTTTTGTTGGTGTTATATTCTACAAAATCTTATGAAATTTGATGGTACATATTTTGCATACCCCCCAAAGAAACCAACAATTTAACTCTCTTTTTAACTAAAATTCACTCACTCATACCGCCTATATTAGAAAATAACAGCAAGCTCTAATACTTATTCAAACAAATACAAAAGCAATTTATTTCGTTAAAATTTCTATACTATACCTAGTTAATAATATGTACATATGTATGTATATTCCCCAAAAAAATAAAAAAAAAAAATTATACATATTAAAAAATGAATATAGAATAGAGTGCGAATATTTCTACACACATATATACATATGTATAAAAAGAAAAAATCTCACGGTTTCAAAATACGTCGAGACTACAACAACTCAGAATACATTAATGCAAAATACAACGGCAACAACAACAACAATATTAACGACACATACCTACAACAAAATAAAAATCAACAACATTTTTGGGAAATAAATTCTAATACATAGAGTAGAAAATATAAAATCGAGTGGAAGAGGAGAATGAAAAAATGCAAAGAAATTCTCCTCTAAACACACTCCCTCAAACAGCAGCAACAACAACATCAAGAGCAGCAGCAACAACAGCAACAGCAAATAAACCAAAGAATGAATTTTGTATTAAAAAACAAACTCCTGTTGGATGACGACGACGACGCCGGTGTTTATTGCGTTGTTGCTGTTGTTGTATAGAATTGAAATACTAATATTGTTATTGCTGTATTCTTGTAGTATAGCTACTGTTGTTGTTGCTGTAGTTGTATGCGGCGTTGTTTTTATTGTATGAATTTTTGGGCGCAGCAGTTCGCGCGGTTCAACTGAATATTTTGGATAGTTTTTTTAGCAGTTGCTTAATGCGCTTTTTTAACGCTAGTCAGGGTCAGTTGCGCATATGCCACAAACAATAAATAATAACAAAAAAATCCTTGAAAAATAAATAATTAAAAAAAAAATAACGGAATATATTTAAAAAAAAATTGAATATATATGTATATTTTTAAAAAATCAGTTTAAGCGCTCGGTCGGTCGGTCGTTCAAAAACGGTTAAAAGCAATACTAAAATTGTTAAAAAAAAACAGACACAGTAAATTAAATATGAACTTAAAAAAGTACTGAAATATCGAATACCTACTTGAAAGTTATGAAAATCAAAAATCAATAAAATTTGAACAGAAAATTATAAAATAAATTTAAATAAATTAAAAAAACAAGTTTATGAATTAACTAAATTAGTAAAAACAATATTAAAAAAGAGCTTAAAAATATAACAGTTAGAAACGGTAAAATTTATATTAAAAATTAATAAAACAAAATATTGAAAACAATGGTAAAATAAATAATAAATATTTTGAAAAATCAAAAGATCGTTTAAAAAATTAAAAGAAAAAAAAATACTTGAAGTAAATAAAACACTTAACATAATAATTTAAGAACTCGGTAAAAAAAACTTCATAAAAATTTTACCTATAAAAAATTTAAATATAAACAAAAAACAAATTTGTTTAAAAATCAACATAACCATATTACAAAATTTTTGTTGAACAAAAATTGTACCTTTAAAACAATTTAAATTTAAAAAGGAAATCACTAAAAATCAAAAGAAATAAAAAAATACATTGAAAATCAAACAATTTTAAAAAATTAAAAACAAATTTGCAAAAGCCTAAAAAAATGAAAAACCCAACAAATTTCAAAAATTTTGTTTAAAACCTAAACCATATTTTTAAAACTAATTCAAATTTTTACCAAAAATTTGTTAAACTAAAGAAAAATGTTGAATTTTCTCAAAACTACCGAAAAAATTTCAAATTTTTTTAAAAAGTGCCTTCATTATCAACATACTAAATACCCTATTGCCAATAAATAATTAAAACAAATTAACAAAAAATAACAATAAAAATAAATACTGCAAAAGAAGAAGGTGAGAGATAGTGACAAAATTTTAACCTTGAAATTGAAAAGAAAAAAATTCACTTTCATAGTAAATAGAAAAGAAACGAATAGAACAGGAAAATATTCATACATATGATTAGATTATTTACTCTCCCGTTCGCTCTGGCTCTTAACAACAAAATGCACTTAAAACATACGAAAAATAAAAAATGCTAATCATAAGAATTATCAAAACTAAAATAAATTTTATATAACTACCTAATACCTACGACCAAAAACTAAATTCTCCCTCCTGCTCTCTTTCAGAATAATAACAAAAGGAACTATAGAAAATAAACTAAAATAGCATTAATAAAATAAACTCTTAATAAATAACAGTTTGTTTTTTTATTTGTTTGCAATTAATAACAACAAATATATGCTAGACATTACAACAGTAAAAAAACAACAAAACTTATGCATTCTTTCCACAAAACACTAACAATAACCCCACTTAACTTAAGTACACACATATAAAGCAATAAAACAACAACTAAGAGAGCTTAGTACATAATACTCTCCTCTATTTCTACGATCATTTTACGGTAAACAAAACAAAAGGAAACTGAGAGTGAAAGTTTTTTTATTTTTGTAGTTTTATAGTTGAGTCTTTTTATTAGTTGTTGTTTGTTCTGTGTTTTCATTTATAAAAAATGACAAAAAATCACCAAAAGTTTTTTGGAATTAGAGAGTTTTTTTAACCAAGAAGAGCAGCAAATAGAAAAATAATAAAGATGTTAATAAACAGACTGACTTAGATGTTTGCAAAAAATATTCCTACATACATACATGTATACGTATGTAGTATATACATACATATTTATTTATACATGCATATACCTACATATATTTTTTTGAAATAAAAATAAAAACCTTGACCATGAAACAAACAGGAATGATTCAATGGGTTTATTAACACCAATGTTTGCATATAAATCGTATTATTTGTGTTGTTTTTTTAATTTTATTAGAAATTTATTATACATTTCTCTATAAAAACAAACAAATAAACAAACTTTTTTAAAAAGTACATAATTTTGTTTTAGACAATTGTAACGGTTAATTTTATTGATAAAATTAAGTTTTGTTGATTATAGAAAAAATGGCTTTTTAAAAATGTTTTCTAAAATATTTTTTTACAAATGTGTATAAAAAATCAGTTTTTTTTGTACAAAAATCAGTTTTTTACACATTAAAATTATCTATGAAAATATGTTTACAATAGGTTTAAAATGTTTTAAAATAGTTTTAGATTAATTTATGAAAATTACTGCAAATTTTATTTAAAACTATAAAAATTTTTCTTTCAGAATAGGTATACCTACAAAAAGGTTTTTAATTTTCATTCATACATATGTATGTATGCATGTAAGTATAGGTAGATAGATACAAAGATAATAAATACATTCTGAATAATTTTTAAGAAAATTTATATATGTAGTTTCAAACATACAATAACTATTTTAGTGAGTTATACCCTATACCAACATAGGGGGAAGTGTATATTGGCTTTGTGCTGTTGTTTTGTATCGACCAAAAATATTAATCCGACACCCACCTTAAAGAATACTGTTCAGCTCATCTCCTTCTTTAACGAGATCCGCCCGTTTGCTGTCCATGTAAAGCTTATTCGCAAAGTACAGGTCACAATTTTGAAGATATTTTAATAAAATTTGGTACACTTGGCCTAGGGACGATTGGGATTGAATTTGGTTGAAATCGGTCCACTTTTTTACCTAGTCCCCATACAAATGTCCTCTTAAAATAGGGCTTTATCGGCCATAAATGTTTGATTTATAAACGTATCCAAACAAATTTCGCCACAAACAAGTTACGATTATGTATAAAGCCAAATCACAACTACAAATTTTGTGCCACTTCCGATAATCATTTGACGAGCAAAACTCTCTTTTAAAAAATGTTGGTACATATCCAAATAAAACTCAACACAAATAAGTTTCATACATACATATATAGAAATCATGTCATCTCATTTTATAACGATAGGTCCATAATTTGTTAGAGCTGCCGTATAAGACTCATTTCAGGAAATCAATTTAACATGCATAAATCTTTAAAAAGTCGAGATAAAACTAAAAAAGCGCTGAATTCTGAAAAACCGTTTTTGCACATATACTGGGTAAGGGTATTTTATGATCTTGGTTGACTATACTTTCTTACTTGTTTTTTCCTTAAATTATATTTATAAATTATATTATGTACATATATAAATCGTTAAAATTAAAAGCTTCAATAATTCTTTAATTTTATCGTTTACAACCTGTTACTCTGTAAGGGATAGCAGTAAGGTTTTCATTTATATTCGATAACATTAATACAGAAATTATTTCACTAGTATTCGCTTAATGAATTCAGGAGCATATTTTAGTTTTCTAAAATCAAAAATTATTTTACTGGGATTTCAGCCCGGTAGTTTTGTAAAATCTGTTCCGTAATAAACATTGCTAAAGTCTCACTCTACGTACTGATAAGCCATCATCATTCTGTACGCACAAGAAAAAAATACTGCCGAAATTACGGACACAAATTTGTTCCTGTTCTTCTGTGTGGAAAAACGTGTTGATTTTAATGTTTATAGTTTTCTTCCAAAATGCGATATTTTTTTTTTGTTTGAAATGCTCTGACAGCGTTCTTCAAACAAGAACATAACATCAATAAGAATTGTCCAGACGAGGCAAATTCATGTGTTTCCCTGACTCAAAAAATGTATGGCTTGTGATGATGGTGGGTTAGTGAAAATAAATAATATTGAAAATATGAAACATTATTTCTCCACAAAATGTGAGAATATTAATTTACGAAGAATTAACTCAGTTTAAAGATTTCAAAAAATACTATAAATATTTAAATAAATGTAGGTAAAAAATACAGTAAATAAAAGTAGTATTCAAACAATGATAAATAAAGTAAAGTTTTTGAAATGCGTCATTTGCTGCATTGTATCTACATATAAAATTACTAAATTTAGCATTAAAGTGTAGGAGATAATAATGTTAGACAAATATACAATAAAACAAATACATATATATTTAGTTTAATGGATTAAGATAACAAATGTTTAGAAACAATTTTGAACTAAAAAAGTAAAATATTTATACAAAAAAAAAAAAAAAAAAAAAAATTCAAAGTCACAATAATTTCTAATTTCAATTATTGTTCTTTAATTAAGTTTTTGATTAGGTAATTATGTATAAGAATTAATGAAATTAATTTTAAAACTTGCGCTATCATTAGATCTTAAATAATATTCATTTTATCTTACCAACTTATAAACAAAATAATTAACCTTTATATGTACTTTCTTTTTCTTAACTCTCATTACAGTTTACGTTTAATTTATCAATAATAATTTAAAACTCTACACAACAGAAACAACAAATAAACAAACAAATCCCCAACGTTTTATTCAACACGCAAGAAGATACAAATAAAAACACAACATATTACGAAATCAATATCTAGAAGATATTGAAAAGCAAAAGAAATACATCATACAAATAAAAACACAACATATTACGAAATCAATATCTAGAAGATATTGAAAAGCAAAAGAAATACATCATACACGGATTTATTTCTAAAAATATTTTTGTTGAACAAAAATTTTATTAAAACCAGTAAGAAAATTATTTAATTGATTTAATTAAATAAAATTAACAAAATAACAAATATTAAACACACTGTTGTTGTTGTATAAATAAAAACGCAGACGCCACAATGGATGAAACACAGCATTTTTGTCTGCGCTGGAATAACTACCAAAGTAGCATAACATCAGCATTTGAGAATTTACGAGATGATGAAGATTTCGTGGATGTCACATTGGCATGCGAGGGTCGTAGCATTAAGGCACACCGCGTTGTATTATCAGCGTGCAGTCCATATTTTAGAGATTTATTGAAGGTAAGTTTAAAGTTATACAAAAGAACTTTTCATTTTGTTAGGCAACTACACTCCCCTTAATATTAAAGATTTTTAAATGAAAGAAATTTATAAATCTTAATAGAGTCTAAAGCCGCAATTGCGTGTTAAAGTTTGTGGTATATGTAAATAAATTTAGCTAGTTTTTGTTAAATAAATAGTTTTTTTAATGCATTCATTAATGTCATAAATAGCTCTTTCATTAGTTGGATTTTTGGTTAAAATGCGACGTCAAACTTTTCTTGCACAACTTAAACCGGTCATATTTAACCAGCTATATTTATTGTAAGCAAAAAAAAAAAAAATATACATATAAACGCAAACTAACATTATAATAACTCACGACTATTCTAAGTTTTGTTATTAAGCCAGAGGTATAGGAAAACAGATAGACAGACAGACAGACATGCTCTATGTGTTTAAAACTAAACAAGAAACTGCAATTTTTTTTGTAATTTTTTGTTTGCAAAAAGTCATATATTTATAATTTTTCTTTATACTGCAGCTGTAATGTTATAAATTTGAAGCTGAAAACTAAAATGATATCCTTGCTAAGCGTTCTACACACCAATACCCCTTTCAGACTTTAACTGCCACAAATGCATACAACCAGCCACTTTAGAGGCATTAGCAAAAGGCAAGCAAAGAAAGCAAAACTTATGCCATGTGCCCGTAACAAATCTAGCACGAAAACCGCCAAAATACAAAAAAAAAAATTGGCAAGTTAGTAAATAAATTAAAATGTGTACAAAACACACAAACACACATACCCATAGTGGTGTAATTGTACACACAACTAACATTTAAAATATTTGTTATTTTAAGTTGTAAATAAAAAAAATGTTTGCCTTCTTTACTATAAGAATACGCCTAGTTTCTCCTGCTGCTGCTTTTTCCAAACATATTGTTGAAGAAACTACATACATTATTTAGAAATTCCCTACAAAAGAACAGAGTTTTGCAACTTTTCACAACTGCAAACAAAAAAGACGTCTAAATATGATTTCAGTTTTCAGCACGTGATATTTTATAGTCTTTTTTTTTTTTGTATTGCATATAATTTTTATTTTTATTAATTAGGTTGCTATTAAAGTTTTTTGGTTTAAAGCTAAATGCCACAGACACACTCTAGAAAACATTTGTTGTACCTACCTGCAAGATACACAAACAAAACCAACCAACAAATGTGAGTCTAAAATTTACAAACTGCGGCAGACGTTTATGGGTCTAATGTACAAAACAATATTGGCGGTAGAAGACAACAAACAACACAATGAATAGCTAGCAATCCTTTTAGCAGCTAACACAACGACAAAATCAGGCAAACAAAACTATAACGATAAACTATTTTAGAAAAACTTTTTTGTAGTTTTATATTGCATAGTTTTAGGGGGTTTCTTAAGAATTGCCCCTTTTGTTGTGTGTGTTTCGTTCGTGCTCTGTGTTGTTTGTGGCATTAAAATGAGCAAATTTCGTTTTAGTATTTTAAAACCGCATCACTTTTCAAATTCTTGGTTCTTTGTTGTTGTTTTATTCTTTATAATTTTAATGCAATTATAATAGAAGTTTTTTTTATTGCTAATTTGTAAGAATGAGTTTTATTAATGTAATTTTATGATAGAAGTACATATATATATAATAGGATATAAGTTCTTATTTAATTTTTTAGGAAAATATTTTAAGTAATAAAGCTTTTTATATACCTATAAGCCCTTCTTTCAATACTTTTTGCAAGGACTTTCAAAGAAGGTGTAAAATGAAATGCCCCCCTGTCTTAGTTTTTGTAGCACAAATAAACCTTTTACAAAATAAAAACCATTAAGAGATTGGCTTTAACACTTAATTTTCTTTAATCTTTTTTACACTAAAAAACATTACATATGTTTCAGAAAAGCTTTATTTGTTGCCATAAATGCATGAAAAAAAAGCTCAAACAGATAATAAACAAAAGCGCTTAAAATCACTTTTATCAAACATTTTCTTACAATAGCTTTCTTAAAAATGAATGAAAGAATGTAATAAAACATTGAAAGAAACTTTTTCACAAAAACTTTGTTTCTTAAAAGAATTTTTGCAAAAAATAAAAAAGCTTTAAGCTCAAAAAATTTTTAAATAAAAGTTTTTTCTAATAAGTTTTTAAGTAAGCTTTTTAACAAAATCATAAAGCTTTTTACTAAGTTATACCAAAAAACAACTTTTACAAGAAGCTTTTAATCAAGAAATTTAAAAAAATATTTTTTTTCTTGCAAAGTTTTTATAAATAAGCTTTTTACTAATTTTTTTTTTCAAAACAGCTTATTACAATTTTGTTTCCCTATGTGTTTTCTAAAAAGCATTTATAAATAAAGCTCTTCACAAAACAGTTTAAAAAAATAACTATTTAAAAAAAAGCTTTCTTAAAAATTTGTTTTTAAGAAATCTTTTTAAGAAAATCAAAAAGCTTTTTTAAAAGTTTTTCCAATAATCTTTTAAAAAAACGAATATTACAGAAAGTTTAAAGTTATCTGAAACGCTATTTGTAATATACAAATTTGTACTATAAGATATTGTTGAAATGTAACTCAAACTACTTTAGAAAAGGATACAAGTAAATCCATATAAACAACTACCAGCAATAAGTTGAAATTCAAAACTAATCTTTTACACAAAATTAAAAAAATAAAACTAATTTGTTGCAACTCTCTACTAAGAATAAATTTTATATAATGGCCAAAAATCCAAAGAAAAACTTATTAAATATATAATACAAAATACAATTAAAAGCCATTTCAATTGACTCCATTTACAATCCAAAAAAACAGAATTTGGCATTAAAACTTGCAAAAAAAAAAACTGCGTTGACAAGTTTACTGGAAATTAAATTGAAGACGAAAGAAAAAAAAACATAGTCGTTAACAAATTTGTAAAACTTCTTGCATCAAACAATAAAATGGGCCTACTTATGCAAAAATTAATGTATAGAAAAAACTACAACAATAACATAGACAATAGCAACTTTGAAGAAATACATAAAAAAAATAATAAAAAAAAACTAAAAAATAATATAAAAAATGCTTAAAAAACATTATACTTAGTAATGTCACGACATTTTGCATACTTTGAAGTGCATAAAATAACAAACAACAAAAAATAACTAAAATCCAACACAAAACTAAAAAAGAACACAACATTTAATTTGCTAAATAGCAAAAAAACAACAACATAACACACAATTGAACAAAACAGCAAGAAAAAAATAAATTATTGAAAGACACACAAAAAAACTTTAACAAATGCAAGTAAACTAAACTGTATACAACTACAACCAAACCAACAACAAAATTAGTGAACAAAAAAAAAATAAAAACATGGTCAAGCAAAAAAAAAAAATTATTATAATAAAATATATAATTTAAATTACATTATCAAAACAACGACAACAACAAGAAAAAAAAAACGAACAAAATTATAACAAAAAAAAAGCAAATGCTTTGTAAAATGAAAGTAGAAGAAAAAAGCTTCGCTACAAATTAAAATGGCACAAAACTTTGTTGGCACAATCTGAAAAAGTACTATGTGCATAAATAAATAGTCTTTCTTTATTTCTTTTTTCCTACAATTTGGTATTGTTATTGTTGTTGTAAGTGTTAGTGTAAGAGATATAGTAGTAGTACTTTTTATTGTGAATAGGCTTAACATTTTACAATAGTTAAATGAATTACAAAACTCTGGTATTGCATAGAACTGCAAACATTATTATGCAAAAGAAGGATGCCTGCCTGCTGAGTCAAAGCATTATTTGTTGGTTGAAATTAAAATAAGTTTTAAAGTGTAGCGACTTTTAGCAAAACAATAAGTACTTTTGCGACACCTTTACAGTGAATGTTAATAAAAATTTACAGTTACTTTATATTACGGAAAATAGATACATATTTTCAGTTTATTTGCTAAAATATATTTGACGATTGAAAAATGGAATATGTTGCACCTTACAGTACAAGTCAGTTCGAAACGAATATTTTGAACAAACTTTGCATATGTATATGGAACATACAATCCCAGTTGGCTCAGTTGAAGATAAATATCAGATAATTTTAAAACATCGGCGACAGTTTTGACACAATCAGTGCTAATCGTTAAAGACATTTTTCGATAATTACGATAATTTCATTGTAATTACCGAATTTGTGACCAAACGATGGTCCCGATTATCGTTCACAACATGTATTTTATTAAGATTAAAGCTGGAGGTCCACACCAAGCGTCTACGCGTTTCACGCGTTCTAAGCAAATGTCAAAAAAGTAGAATCAATGTAGTTGTATGAGTTAAGTTACACACTCAAAAGCGTAGGACGCGCTGACGGTTGAAACGCGAAAATATCGTTTACTTTCTACTTTTGAACGCGGTGCAAGCGTCACAGCTGACATTGACAAATGCAAAGCAAATTTATTTTAAAGATGATGTCACCAGAAAAAATGACAGTTGAAATAACATTTTTTATATGAGTTTGACAAACAAACCGATAAAAACCTTCATATAAAAAAAAAAAATCAGCTGGGCATACGGCATCACCTCCAAAAGTGAATATACATACATATATAAAAAAAAAATTGACGCGAAAAATCTTCGCATGTAACTTGAAATGCCTGACGCTTAAAACGTTTAGAAAGCTTAAAACGCGTTGACGCCAAAACGCGAGTTGTGGACCTCCAGCTTAAGCCGAATCGTAATCGCAGTTTAGAACATACAACATCAAAATACTTCAGGTACGGTCACACTTGGCAAATATTTGCCGAAAAAGACGTAACCACTAAATAACATATATTTGAACTCGTTTAATTATTAAAAAAAAACTTTTCTTACTTATGCCAAAGCACAACAAATATTAATTTTAATTTATTTGATGCTATTTGATCTTGCAAAACTCTTGTAAGAGTAAACAACGTCAAAAAAATTTGTGCTAAAACAAGTGGTTGCGCATTTTTGAGGAAATATTTGTCAAATGTGACAGTACATACCTTTAGTATTGTGAATGATAATCGGGTCCTTAATTTTGAATACATATGTACATTTTTAATAATAAAACTTTTATAAGACACTGTAAAAAGCCGTATCTCATTCAATTTTGTCAAGGACTTAAAATCTAGAAAATTAAACCTTTTTTGATTACACATACATACATACAGTATTTATTTAGATAGACTCTAAAGGCATTAATATTTAATTAACTGCAGATAGAATTATTATTTTAATTAGGGGTTTAACTGCTGCAGCCAGCACCAGGCAAACAATTTCACAAAAACACCCTGTTATTTAACATAAAAATCAACAACAAGAAAACAAAAAAAAAAAGGAGAGCAAAACTACAAAGACAAATACAAGTGCGACTACTATCTGCTAGTTAGTGGCTAAGAGCAGTAGAAGCGATAACGGTCATCTTTTTCATTTTGGCAAATGAACCACTTGTAATGCTAATTGTCTCTTGAAGTTGAACACGGTTAAAACGGTGTAACTGTAAAACAAAATGTTGCAGCTGTTAAGCTTTTCTTTCTTTTTCTTTATTTAGGTACCTATCTTTTTTTTTTATTTGTTTGTTATGGGAGTTGATAATGTGCTGTTGGATTCGTTTCTTTATGAAACTGTTAAAAACAGTTGAAAGCTTTTTTTGCTAAGTAAAAAAAGCAGCCTCTAGAAAGTGTAGTTGCATTTTAAGCAAAAAATTTACTTTAACAAAAAAAAAAAAAAAAAAAAAAAAACAAACAAACAACTGAAATTAAAACGAAATAATACATAGGTACTATTGAAAAAAATGGCGTTTCTCACAAATGAGCTCAATTCAATAAGAGGTGCCAGTGTTAAATACATAAATACATACACTCGTACAATACTAATGTAATGTATTGTATGTATGTAAAGTACTTGCTTGTAAAATGTTATGGCATGGACTGAATGGTGTGGCCCACTTTCTTGCTGCTTGTTGATTTCTGTTTAATATACTCGTACTTGCTATTAAATTGTGTTATACGGACAACGCTGCAACAGCAACACAAAGTCAATGCAGTAAATTAGCAGCTTCAATAAATACATTCATTATAATGCACATATTAAAAATAAACAAATAAACTGCCACCAACTGAACCGAACTAAGCTCAACTGAAAAGACGTTTGCCATAACTGATCTATATATGTACATATGTACAAGGTAGCGCAAAAGTAATCCTCCTATCAGAAAATGCTATAAATTTTGCGAGGCCCCTAATGTCAGTTCTGCGAAATACATGTTAATAAACAATGTTACGCTACACTGCTCCAGAACGCGGAATATTGCTGACAGAACTGACATTAGGGGCCTCGTAAAATTTATAGCATTTTCTGATAGGAGGATTACTTTTGCGCCACCTTGTATATATAGACATTTGTGTTTATGTGCATACATATGTATACACAGCTCACCCTATATACTATACAACACTTGGAGTTTGTAACAAATGTATTTGTTAAAAAAAAAAAATAAATCTTTTTTCGTGCAATAATTTTTGCTGTTATTTGTATGAACAAAGCATATTTATCGCACACACATTTCTGTATTTTAATGTACTTAATCTGTATCTGTGTGTGTTTGTAAATATGAATAAGACTTTGTAATATATACGAGACCTAAACAAGATTTTCGATCTGTTGACCTCAATTTGAGCAGCAACAAAAAAAAAATATATAAAAACAAACAAAAAAAGCAACTAAAACAACATTACAAAAACTTTTAAAAAGCAGATGAAGAAGAAACAAAAGGAATTTGCTAAAACAGAAAATGGTACAAAATAAACTTTTTGCAAAATCATGATCATCCTGTGCCACAGAAATACGTTACACACTAATACCTCTTTAATTATTATAAACTCTTGAGTATAACCAGCAGTTCTGGGTGATTGTCCCGAATTTACAGCTGGTTACATAATTAGCGACATATGTATGACACTAGTTATTTTAAAAGGAGCGTCCCTTCATATATTACAAAGAGACTGTCTAATAGCAGGTCCAAAGTATTCAACGACGTGAGTTCACACACCGGTTAAATACAGTTAGTTACTTTACTAGCTACCAAACTGGTTCCTTGACTAGTTACATAACTAGCTAATCTAATATGCGGCTGTCCTAAATGGAAATCAATTGACCCTACATTGCTTATGAAGAGCTGGTCCAAAGTAGTAAATCGATTATTATTGTCAGTTACTTTACTGTCTTTATAATTATATATAAATTAAACAAGACACAAAGGCACAATATAATATCACTTTATGACATTAATTGTAGTAAGTAAAATATCAAATATGTATATATGCACGTTTAAAATAGATTTCACTTTTTACTTGGCGTAAGTAAAATAACTAGTCTCCAATAAACGTTAATATGTAAATTTACTTTACCAGATAATATTAGTAGTGAGTAAAGTTGCTAGCTAGAAATATAATTGGACTTTGACATTACTACAGATTGGTAACAAGGTACAGTAAAATGGTAATACACCTAGCACCTTTGCAAAAAAAAAAATAAAATGACTACACTCTAGATTACTTAGATACACTAAAGTGGCAATTGACACTACGCTAGATTACCTGGAACGTATAAAGTAACCAATTAAGATCTGAAATGATCGAAAAAAATATATTAAATTAGAATCATCCAAGTGATCAAGGCTACATTGACTACTTATAAAACTGCTGGGCTATATATACAAACAATCACCATCAATGTTTTTAAATATCTCACCAATACTTGTAAACATTGGTGTAAAATTGTAATAATAGCTGCCCTGCTAGCTTGCTTTTGGTTTAACGACAATAAAGACGACGAACAGACAATCAGACAAAATTGCCACAAAAATATCTTATGTTTTATCATCTGATGCATGACCTAATTTCTAGATGAACGATCACATGCAGTCTGCATGCAAGTATGTACATGCGTAGAAAACTGGAATGTTGAAAAAGAAGTATGAGTGTTATAAACTATATTTAGAAGCATTTACATATGTATATAATATGTAGGTATACAGTACTTAACAAAATTAAATCTTCACTAGTAAACATAAATATTTATTTTAAAAACAAAGGGGAGCAAAATTTATTAAATTTACTCAATTATCTTTCAATTTTTCTAAATAAAAAATATAAATATTTAATAATTTGTAATTATCTTTTCTTTATTAACAGAGTACTCCCTGCAAACACCCAGTGATTCTATTGCAGGATGTTAATTTCCATGATTTACATTCATTGGTTGAGTTTATATATCATGGTGAGGTAAATGTCCATCAGAAATCCTTACAATCATTTCTTAAAACCGCCGAAGTTTTAAGAGTTTCCGGACTCACACAACAACAAGCAGAAGAAACTAATAGTGTAAGTAAATTTCCTAAAATTCAACCATCTTTCCAAAGTCTTTTGCAAACTATTTGACAAATAACACAAAATTATTTTATCACCTTTAGCAATTACTTCAAATACAACATCTCGCCAATAGTGGTATACGCACACCTTTAAATTCACATCAGTCCTCCATGCAGGATGATTCACCACTGTATCCGCGTAATATTGTGGGCTCACCACCTCCACCACCATTTCCCCCTACCCCCTTGTATAAACGCAACATTGCCATGATCAGACGCGAACAACACAACACTTCAACATCATCGGCCGAGGATCCCAATAACGTTTTGAAGCGCATGCGTAGCTCGGATAATGGTTTGCCACCCAGTAATACCAACAGTCCTGATATACCACATCCACGCAGTACTTCACCACAACTAACACCCACAGATTTTTCAACAATGAAACACAATAATAACAATTCACCACCACCAAAAGATGAGAAACGTAAGTTTTTTTATTAAACTGAAATATTTAAAGAATGCGTAATAATTGCTTTAAATGAAAACCTTTAGGTAATGGTTCCTCACTTAGTGTTAGCGGCAATGGCAATGGCAACGGCTCAAATTCAAATACCAATGGCAATGGAATCTCTTTAAGTGAAAAACTAGGCAGTCTTACACCCTCGCCCTTGACACGCTCGACGGAAGATGTTAAATCGGAACCCATGGAATTGGTTTGTCCCAATAATAATGATAACGAGCACAGCAATGATTCGACTGGAGAACATGATGTACATCGTGCTAATAGTGCTGATTGTGGTAAAGGTTCTTTAAGGTAAGTGTTTCTTGAGTGGACAGACTAAGATTTAAGTTTACATTTTGCGATGTTATTAAATTGTTGTTTTGCTTTTGTTGTAGTTCGGGAAACGATGAAGAAATTGAAAGTAACATGCCACCACATCCAGCCTCGGCTCCATTTCCATTTTCGCCAGGTGAAAAGTTATATCCATCGACACCATTTCCACCGTTTTCAATGAGCAACATAGATCCAGCAGCATTTGCCAGTAAGTATTTTTTAATTTTTTGTATTATTGTTTTTATTAAAGAGAACAGTATATTGTTTTGATAACTTTATGTGCTTCATATACTTCACTGCTTCTCTGTAAAATAATTGGAAGTTTTTAGTGCAAGATAGTGCACCAACTTTGTGTAATTCATTCACTTGTTTTCATTTGCTTACCAGACTGCTTCTCTTTAAACGCCTTAGAAGCGTTAAGTGCTGGATTATGCGGTTAGTGTAACTAAAAATCCATCCATCCACTTGCTCATCTGCTTTCTTGATTGCTTCTCTGTAAATGTCTTTCACTTTTTAAACGATGAGTGCAAAACAAAAATCTTTCTTATTTTACAAAAAAAAAAGGCAACATTTTTAGATCGTTTTCCATTATGAGGGAAAAATTTGAAATTTTTTTGTGTAAAACACAAAGTTCAATATTTACTTGTCAAATCAAATAATTTGAAGCCATTCGGATAGGACGTGTTATTATTAATTTTTATTTATTTTCAAACTTTTTATTAACTCCTTAATTTTCTCATTGTTCTTACAGATTTGACACCTCAATTACAAAGTGCTGCCGAATTAGCTGCCTCTCCCCAAGGTGAGTGCTTTCTCATTTTTACTATTGCTTAGAATTCATTGACATTTTTTACATCAATGCGTACAAAATTTTCTTAATTTTTTTCCAAATATTTTTTTCAAATTATTTATTAATATATTTTTTTTATTAAATTAGTATACATTCTTTATTTAACTTTTGGTTTATTTATTTATTATTTTTTTCTTTATAATTAGAATGAAAAGAAAAAATAATAATAATAATTTTTTATAATCGAGTTATAAAAAAATAAACAAATTTCATTTACTTCTACGCATTCACATAAACTTAAAATAATAATAAAAAAACAATTTAAATAATTTTCAAAACTCAACTAAATATAACAAAGAATCGAAACTTTAAACAGAACCAAAATAATAAAGGGTTAAAATATTTAGCAAAATTTCATAAGAATTTGATTTATTTTATGACAAAAATTCCAATTATTATGTTTATGTTAATATGTTAACCCTTTTTATAATTCCTTAGAAAACCAAAAGTATTTAAATAATTTGGCGTTAAGTTTCTTTTATAGAATAAACCAAAAAACCATAAATATAAATTTCTTTCTTGTTTGATTGTTTCAAATGGTAAATGATTTCATTTATTTGCGTCACTTTAACACATTTTTTTATATACATACATACATAAAATGTATGTAATGTATAAGAAACGTTTGTATATTTAACTTAAACTGAAAACACACTCATGAAAATTGAAGCAAAAGACACTTTTAACGGTAATTACACGTGTAAACATTAAGACAAACATGCACACACATGCATATGCCTGAATTTAAACATACAACATTATTAGAAAAGTTTTACATCCGGTGGAGTTTTTAAACATTAACGGTTATATCTTTATAATTGTAACAACCACCTGTTGGCTGCTGGCAATGATGATGACGAAGGTGATGATGCTAAATTATAAAAAGTTTTACATATTTGGTTTAGCAGTAATTAACATACTCACACTAAATACTTTCATTGTGTGTTCATCATTCTTAAAGCATTATCTCTTCATTGTCAGTTATTTGTAATAATAGAAAATTTTCTCATTCTTTTATATATTTTTGTTTCGAAAAATTAAGGAAAATTTTTAATTATATTGTGCTTTGCTGTAAGTGTGTTTGTGTAAGTGTAAAACCACAACAATTTCATCACTAATAAACACAACTACCGCTCTTGGATTTCCTCTGCTTACGTTATCATTTAAAAATCAGTTTGAAAAGTTTTTGTTTGAAACAAAAACATTTTCACAAAAGCCTTAAAGCATGTGTGTAAAACATTATTATTGTAAAAACCTGAGGTTAGTTGATGGTTTTTAACCCCTTTTCTTTCCCACAAACAAACCCTAACCCCCCAACAAACAATGTTTTCCTCATTAACTAACTAGCTTGATGCCTGGATGGCTGACTGACTGATTGCCTTTATGTTGTTAGTTTTCCTGCAAAACAAAGTTGTGGTATTATTGCTGTTGCTGTTTTTGTTATTTTCAAATAAAATTTTAATCCTTTTCCTTTTTACAACTTTTTTTATAGAAAAACAAACAAACACTAACACTTCAATTTTCATGGTGTTTTCTATACATACAAACAACTAAATATATATACATATAAAGAAATTGATTTTTTTTTTAATTTTTTTAAAACATATAATTTTGTTCTATAACAATAATAAATGTAATAAATAAAAACATAAAGAAAGTTGAGGCGTTCGCATTTAAATAATACACTCAAACTCAAAACGGTAGTTGAAATCGGATCAAATAAAATTTGTCTACTTATAAACCACGTACAAACTAAATATACAGTAAAAAACAAAATAAACGTTTAATATAATCCTAGTGTGAGAAGTAAAATCTTACATTTGTGTTGCATTAGAAAAAAAAAAACAAAAATATTAAAACAAAATCATTTAAATAAATATATATTTTCCGTGAATTGTTTTTTGTGTACTAATTTTTGTATTCGTACTCTTAATATATTTTTTTTTGTTGTTTTTTATTAATTAACAAAATTTTTTCGTTCACATTATTATTTCGTCTTATGATTTTCTATTCATTTTATTGAATTTAAAATACATTTGTCTCATTTGTTTTCCCTTTTTTTAAATTATCAAATAATTCAATATCAGAAACCATTTATAAATTGGTTTTTATAACTAGTTTAGTTAAAACAAAAATTTCATTCACCCCCACCCACCCTTTTATAATTAAAATATTATAATTTGTTCGTTTAAACATCATACCTAATTGAGTTAATTATTTATTAATAATATAAATGTGCTTTGTTTTCTTTTTTTTTAATTTCCTTAATATATTAAAAACCAAAAAATAATAAACATTACTTAATTTTCTTAACCAAAAATTTGAACTAAACGTCGTATATGTGTGTAATTTTTTTTTACTTAAAACTAATGTGTTTTATTTTTCAATTATGATTTCATTAAAAAAAAACCTAATTGTGTTTTTTGTTTTAATAAATAAATGTTTATTTTGGTATTGATTTTTTTTATTGCGACTTAATAAACGCGTTCACGCACGATTTATTTTAATTAATAAATTTGAATAAAAATGAGCAAGTATTATAAAACAAAGCAAACTTTTTAGAACTGCATTTTGTCTAGAGTTTCAGAGGGGTTTAAAAGAACTATAAATAAAAGTTACAAGTAAATGTTTTTCAAAAGATGAAATTTATTTATTATAGAAGCTTGTAAAAAAATTGGACTTTTTTGTAAATACTTAGAAAAGTTTACTTAACAGAACTTAAACTAATTATTCTACATATATATTATACCTGAGAAATAATATAAAAAGAGCAACATTTTTGCATTTCATCAGATTCTCATTTCTTCTTTCATGATTTGGAATAATTCTGTTGCCTTGTGCCAAGTTCAATTATAATCTTTATTACAAACAAAATTTCTTAAGCCATTTGTAGTAATTCAAAAGGCAACATTTTCATTTCATACTAAAAATGGCAACCAAAATATGACATTCTTTGCTTTTTTTATTGTGAACTATTCAGAAAAACATGTTACTTATAAATTAATCAAGTAGCAAAAAATCTAATGCTTAAATCCCAATTTACACGAAGCAATTTGTATTAAAAAGATTGATATTGAAATTTGTTCAGTGTTCACACAGTACAATTCTTATTGCTTAAATCTTTGTTGTAGTCTAAACTAACCCCCCTCCATTTCTCTAGAACAAAAACAAGCTCCATTAGTTTGTTTTGTTTTTAATTTAATGTGAGTGTTTAAGAAAAGGAAGTATAGTATTTATTTGTTATTGGAAAAAAGGCTTTATTTATAATTTAACAACAAAACAGGCGCCAGCAATGACAGCAAATACTCTCTTTAATGATGAGTAAAAATTGGTTTAAATTTGTTCCTCTAAGAACTAAGAGCAAGAAAAAAATACGAATACAAGAGTGTGTACCATGTTAAATAGTATAAAAGAGTCGGTTGATTTTTTTTTTGCATTCGAAACTTAGCGTATTATAAACTTTTACAACTACTTTTTTGTGAATATTATTAGGCAAAGAGATACAAATTGGTCCCATGAATTTCCCCCCTAAATAATGATCCATTGAAAATTCTCAAATTTCCCTACTGGTGAAAATATTAAAACACAAAACCAAACCAAATCAAATAAAAATGAAATTAGAGAACAAAATTTGTTATTAACCATTTGTTTTTTACATTTTTGTTTTAAAACAAAAAAAAAAAATTGAGAACCACACAAACATACACACCCACACAAACACAGCCTCATTTACATTCATACACTATCATGCATACATTTATACACACTCACATACACACATTTTAAACATGTATATTCCTTTTATTTTCTCATTTAAACATTTACACCAACAACACAACTTCATTATTAATAACCTGGCTTATTTAGTTAATATTTTTATTTAATTTTTTTGTTGTTAACATTTAACAATCTACTAAAACTTCTTTTTAACTTCTCTCAAAACAACTATACTAATTTGTTTTTACCTTAACATGATTAACATGATTAGAAGACTTATTTATAATTGCTAATTATTGATTAACCTGGCAAAAAGCAAATTAATTATGAATTGAAACAAAAGAAATTTGTAAAGAACCCCCCTAAAAATAAACGTAAAAACTCCCCACCAAAAACCAGAAAAGTATCACACACAAAATCTATAAGAGTATAAAACGTATAATTAAACTAAATTTTTAGCTTTAAGTTATAAACAAATCAAGTTTAATACTACAAATAAAAACCCTACATATTCCCCATAAAACAAATTTGTAAATTATTTTAAGTTACACTGTAAGAAATTAAATCCTTATAAAAATTGGTATTTCAAACAAAAAAAAAATTGCATGAAAAAACAAAGAAAATATATAAACAAAGTAATTGTAAAAGTTTCGGTTTAAAACAAACTATTGGGTTGAGGTTTTATAAACTTAATGAAAGAAAAATTAACTTTTTTTTAATTAAACAAAATTATCTTTAAACATTTATTTATTTGCTTTTTTGTACAATAATCTCAAATTTTAAATTTAAATGTATATTTTTGTTTGTTTAATTTAAATACCCAACAAAATATGGTTTTATTTTTATTCTAAGTTATAAAATTATTATTATTAGCCCTGTCTTTTTTAGAGTTTAAGGCTTAATGATAAAAAAAAACACTTAAAAATCAACGGTTAAAGGACAAATATATATACACAAATACCTAAACTTAAACACTGAATGATAACCAAGGTTTAAACATCAAAAAACAAACCGAATTGAAAATATGAAACACACTTACACTATAAAGTACACTATCAAATCTAGCTTGTATAAAAATTATAACTAACTAAAAAAAAAAAATAAAAAAGAAACAAAATATGGGCTATAAATCGGTTTTGTAAGGCGATATGGCTTGTAAGAATTTCAAATCAACCCCCTACACTCAACAAAACAGGCAACAAATTCTAAAAGTCTATCAAACAAAGCATGTTTTTGTAACAAGAAGAAAAATAATCAAAACAAACCCAAACCTAGAAGTATGCTTCAAAATTTGTAATATATGAAAAGTAGCTATAAACCCTATATTCCTCCTACAACTCCACCCAAAACACCCTACTACTACAAATAAAAAAAAAAACAACACACAAACTTTAAAACCTCCTATTCCCCCTCCACCAACCCAACTATAAATTGTAAATTTAACACAATTTAGTTTAAAATCCTCAAAAATAAAATTACAAACACAAAATACACTACAAGAAAAATATGGTGATGGTGTTCAACACTTAAATGATACACAACACGCACACAAAACAAAAAAAAAACCCCCAGAATTATAGAATTTAACGAAATTTATAGACTCAATATATGCATATGTTCATAAATGCAGAAATACTAATATATGCACATACATATATGTATGTCTGCATTATTTGTATTATATTAAAAAATGTAGAAACAAATTAAACGACCTCAACATTTCAGGAAAAAAAAACTACAACAACAAATTATCCCAATCTATTAATATTCCTTTATTTAAAAAACAAACTACCTTGTTCCCCAGCACTCATTGATAATTTCATAGTTAGATCTCGTCAAAAACAATAGTCACACATCTATATACAGCAAACAAAACCAAACCAAACGAAAAAAAAAACAAAAATATTTAGTGAAAAAACAATCAAAAAAGAAATAAATTTTTTAGTAACCAAGTTTAAACTAAGTTTAAACACACAAAGTAAACCCAAAGTTAAATTGAGAATAAGTACCAAAAACTAAACTAAAATTTCCCTTGAAAAATAAATTTCCTCCCCTATAAAAAAAAAGAAAGAAAATATATATACAAAAACTGAAATTGATGGCAAATTTTGAAATTGAATTCTAAACCTTAAACAAACACAATTCAATAATAACAAAAAAACAATTTTGCATAAACTATTAAATGGTTTAATACGACGTTTTTCTTTCCCTTGTCGTCAGGTCAACTGACGACAATATCACTTTCTACAATCAACAACAACCATCACTTCTACAATAACGATAATGATAATGACCACCTCCACCACCACCAACAACAAAACATCACCAACAACAATAATAATAACAATACAAACTTTTGTAACAACTTTTTCAAAAACAATAAATGTTTTTCATCATCATCACCCCTCCTATCTGCATCATCTCCAGCCATGTCAGCCGCTTCAGCCGCCTCTGCCATGTGTGGCCTTAACTTGTCGCCATTCTCTAGCAATTGCAATGCCAACAACAGCCACAACACCGGATCCTCGAACAATCAAATCTTGCCTTCTGCTCTCATACAAAATAACACACCGGGTGGTAATGCTGCTATGGGAGGCAACTCTTCCAATAACATTGGTAACAATAATAATAGTAATATGTTTGCGGCCGCCGCCGCAGCCATGGCCAATATGGCAGCCTCGTCTAGTAACTCGAATGCCTTAAATTCATCCGCAAATAGTTTAAATACATCTAGCGGTGGTGATGATTTCCGCTGTGATCCCTGCAACAAAAACTTATCGTCCCTGACACGCCTCAAGCGTCACATACAAAACGTTCATATGCGTCCGACCAAAGAGCCGGTGTGTAACATTTGTAAACGTGTCTATAGTTCATTGAATAGCTTACGCAACCACAAGAGTATCTATCATAGAAATCTAAAGCAACCGAAACAAGAGCCCCAATCACCGGACATGGGTGGCGGCCATCATGCCAACAATATGGGTGTCACTGTCAATAATCCCTACTATACGGCCATTAATCATCGTTCATCTTCATAGGGTTTTATGTATTTTGATTATTTAGCAAATGTTAATTTTTAACCGTTATCATAATAATAATTTTCGTAATTGTTATTATTAATTTTATACAACAACAACAATAATAATAATAATAATAATAATAATAATGTTAAATATTAAGAGATATCACACCAGATCGTTAAAGAGAAAAAACCTTAAAAGAGTAGAGAAGTTTGCTAGAAAGTTTATTGTTTGTTTTTTGTTCAGAGGGAATGTGAATGCAATTTAGTCAGTTCAGCACTGCTCGCTCTCATAAGGTGTTTAATGATCATTTACTTTCATTTAATATCCATTTGTTTGATATGTGTATAGGTATGTACATACATATGTACAAAATTAAGCACTTTGTATAACATTTATTTGCGAAATATTATCATTACTTCATTACTTACTTGTAATGTGCTATAACATTTATCTCATAAATCTACTACTACTTTCTTGTTTAGGCTCTTAAATTCAGTGGTATGGTATTAGTGTTAATATTCTTAACAATCTTCTTTATAATCCTAAACTTCTACTATGATTTATTCAAGGAAAACTCTTATTCGCTTAAATAAATTGCTGCCTAAAAGAGTGTAAAGGAGCATATCAGTGGTTTAATGGTTACACTCATTTCATCAACGTTTTGCTCATTATCCATAGCCATATCAATATTCAAGTTCCATCTGTTCTCTGTGTTTAGTACTCAAAATCATGCTCATGTGCTTATATTTGCCGCAGTCTATTCCATGGTGAAATTAAATACTAGGTGACAGCATTGCTACAACAATTACAACAAGGCAAGAACAACAGGCATTTTTGTTTGTGTAAAAACTTTCGTCACTGTCAAAAACATCTTTTTTTTATATAAACTTTGACTATTTGTAAACAACTTTTTGACATTTTCAATTTCACCATGAATAATCAGCTGGCGCTACGCTGTCACCTTGTATTTAAATTCACCTTGGTCTATTCGACAGAGTGAGGAGTTTGCTTATTTAAGATTTTCAATTTTGAAACATAATATCTTAATGTTAATAAACATATGAAAATTTGAGATAGCATCTCTATCTTAATATAATATTAGTTTTTATGGATTATCTGATCTCGAATGTATTTTATATACAATGTTGATTCTAAAGTGATGAATTCTAAAACTGCTTATTTATGATTCTTTCGTATAAGTTATTATTATTCATTATTAAAAATTTATGTCAACTTTCAGTATGATGAAACCAACCAAGTATTTTCCATAAGTTCTTGATTCTAAAATAAGATAAATTTGACAGACTGCTTATTTAAGATTCTTTTGCGAAAGTAATAAAATCTTTTAAGTTATTGACTATATTGATTCTTATAAAATTTAATATAGAATGGCAAATAAAAGCTCAAACGATCAAAATATTGATGTAGTCATTTGTGAATACATGATTCTTGAGTTGGTACATTATTTAACAATTATTTAATGTAGGTATGTATTTAATATTTCATACGATGTTGCTTCTAAAATAGAGCAATAGATTTATGGACGTACCACTCATTTTAAAATTATTAGTTTTTCTGAACAAAAAAATTGTTTTTCAAATTCTTTGCGATCTTGATCTTTGATGAAAAGAGCTTTAAACTAATATAGTTCTTGTCCAATAATAACTTCAAATATTCAGTTGCAATGATGATATATTTAAATTGAAGTATATATGTATGTATTTACAAAATATTTTGTTAATTTACGGCGATCTACTACAAAATTAACTAAATTAACAGATCAAATTTCTAAGCAATAAAAACCATACAAGAGAATGATCCAAACAAAGTAGTTTTGTGAGATTGATCAAATAATTTAATCTCTATTAGATAAGACCGTTACAAAATCAGCTAGAGATCGGGACATTCATTTACACCCTCTGGAATAGATTAAAATGAATTATTGATTGGAAGTTGCCAACAATCTTCCTTTTTTACCACAAGGATTACTTACAAACATATATTAAGGTGCTTTAAAAAATTAAAATTTTCAATATATATTTAATTCTATAAGAATTTTTTATAATTTTTTTGTTAATGTTTTGTAAATTAAATTTCTTCAAACAGTAATGAAAAGTAAGAAAACAAAACAGGATACACAGTATATACAATTAACTTTTTTTCTCAAAGTAATCTTATCTTATTCTATGAAAACTAAAACAAAAAACAAAACAAAAGAAAGTTAAGCAATATAGTTAATAATATGAAAATTTTTTATGAATTTGTCAGGTTTTTATAAAAAAAAGAGAATAGTTTAATGAATTTGTTACTAATATTAAATAAATATAAAAAAGTGGCTTTAATATTTATAAATAAGAAAGGAAATTTAAAATTACATTAAAAAAACCAACAACAGAAATCATTATTAACAATGAACAATGAATATATTGAATATATACATTATAGAAAATAAGAATTTTTTAAAAGAATTGTATAAATAAGTTTTGAAATTTTTACATGAAAAAAATATATATTTAAAAATTTATCAAACAAAAAAACACATTGAATTAGTTGCAATAATTTTAAGAACTAAATAGAAAATTAACAAAATTATAAAACAAAACAAGAAAAAGAAGAAAAAATCGAGCCTTTTTAAAGAACGACCGACCGACCAACTGTTTTTAAGCTTGATTTTTTTCCTTGACATAAATTTATCTTAATCTTTATTTACTTTTGAAATAAGTTTTATTTTTTGTAAATATTTTGTGTATTTTTAATAATTTTATAAAACAAAAATTTATGATTTTTATTAATGGAGATACTTTTTTTTTATAAATAATTGTGTTCGTTTAATTTTTACATAATATAATTAAGTTATTTTTATATATTTCTTAAGTTTATTAATATATTATTTTTAAATAATTTCTTTTTGAGAATTTATACAATAAGTCCTTGAATATAATGTTACACTTTGTCAAGTATATGTAGTTAGCTACTTTATAACAAATCATTTTATAAAAATCACCATAATTTTTACCACAAGTCAAAGCACCTATTTTTTCATACACATTTTTTTTATTTTCCACTTTTTTGTAAATTGGTATTAACACTGAAAAAAAAAATATTTTAGAAATTCTTTAAATTAAAACCCTTTAAAAATTCTTTCCTCTTCCTTAACTCTTTTTTTTAAATAAATTAAATTATTGATTTAAAATCTTTAATTATGCAAAAAAAAATCTTTAATTTTTATATACATTAAATAAAGTTTATAGAATTTAAGCTATAAAATATAGCAAACGATCTACTTTGCTAAATATATTAAATATATTGAAAAAAAAAACAACAACAAACTACTTCCCCCTCAATATATTGTAGGTGGTGTGCTAACAATGAAAAGAAAAAAGAGACACTAGTGACATGTTTTAAAAATATCTAAATAAAAAAAAATTCCAAAAAAGTATAATAAAAAATATTGTACTTTTATACCAAAAAAAAAAATAAACTCCAACAAATCAATCAGGCCAAAAATGTTTCAAAATTATACTAAAAATCAATTGATTCCTTAAAAAATACTCTCAAGGATGAAAATTCTAAAAAGCATGCTTTTTACTTAATTATTTTAAAAGCAAAATTTTACCAAAAATAATCACACAAATTCAAATTCAAAATCATTTTGTTTTTGAATTTGATAAACGTTAAAAAGACTCTAAAAACTGTTTTAAAATTGAAAATTTAAAATGATTTTTAGATTTTTTTTGTAAAAAAAACGTAAGTGTTCTTTTTTTATAAATGTATCAATGTGTTGTTCATTATCTTATCTAAACAAAAAATATTTTAAACAGAAAAGAAAAAATTTTAAAAACTCCCTTCCCAAAACTGCCTTAAAAATTCAAAATTCAATTAACAGTTTTTCAAAACTAAACAAAACAAACAAACATCTTCCCAAAAAGCAAATGTTATTAATACTTTATTTTTGTTTTTACTCGTTTTATTTGTTAACAAAGAAAAAAAAAAAAATAATAATAATAATGAGAAATATTAAAGGCAAAATTTACTTGGTTCCCCTATAAACCAGACAAAAATTAATCTTTTTGTTTAATTTTAATTCCAAATTCATTAACGATCAAGCAAAGCAAGCAAAACAACAGAAAAATAAATTTGAAAGTATACTTTGAACATTTTTATAGAGCCTGGATTTGTTAGTGTACCTAGAGAAACAATTAAACAACAGAAACAAATACATTAAAAAGATACAAAACAAGATATTAAAAATAAAAACATTTTCCGAAAAAAGACACTTCAAAGACAAAATTAAACAAACAAAAAAAAACACAATCAAAAAACTTACAAAAGAAAAAAACAAACAAGAAACAAACTACTACTTATTCAAAATGTTACAAAAAACAGAAAGTCACTATTGTCTCTTTTCTCTTCTCTTCCTATATTCAATATAGGTGGAAGCACTAACCTACTCGGTGGCGTTATAGTACCCGGGGTCAATCCTAATACAAGTAGCAACCACCACCACCACCACCATCATTCCACTCATGCACTACATCAACATGAACTTCATATGCACAGCCACCATCAACAGCAACAACAACAACAACAACAGCAGCAGCAACAAGCTAAAGAACGTAATAACCAACAACGTGACAATGAATTAGACACAGAGCGCGATAGAGAACGCCACGGTCAACGAGCGACGCCCGATCTAAAGGGTCAACAGCAGCAACATCAACAAGGTTCCTTTCCCAATACTCCCTCTCCCCACCATCATCAGCAACCGCAATCTCAACAATCACAAACCCCACCTCCTCACCTTTCCCACGCCCATTCCCAATTTGCTTTACAGCAACATCAATTGTCATTGATGCCCTCCCACCATTTGCACTCCCATCATGATCTCTCCCCCAGCAGTCATCATCACCACCATCATCTGACCAGAGCCCCCTCTCCCTATGATCACCATCATCTGTTGCAGCATAGACGTTCCTCCTTGTCACCCTCACCCACCGGTCGGTCTTCGAACACATCGTCGGCGGCAGGCATTTTAGCCTCCTCTAGGGCCTCCGAACTGGGTGGCGGTAATCGTTTGTTGCTACCCCTTCCTCTAAACGCCTGTCACCGTTGTGACGTTTGTGGCAAATTGTTAAGTACCAAACTAACACTAAAACGCCACAAAGAGCAACAGCATTTACAGCCTCTCAATAATGCCGTCTGCAATTTGTGTCACAAAGTCTTTCGCACTCTCAATTCCCTCAACAATCATAAGAGCATCTACCACAGACGGCAAAAGCATCATTCGTATTTTCATCATGGCTCGGTAGGTTCCGGTGTGGGCTCCTCTGCGGGTCCCGGCAGTCGTCTGCATCAGTCACTAAGTTCATTGCAGGCAGCTGCTGCCGCCAATAATTCTGTTGCGAATCGCAACAATGATAATGCCGTAGCTGCAGCTGCTGCAGCAGCAGCCGCCGCTGCCGAGCTATTACTGTCGCCCATTGTGGGCGGTGGCGGCGGTAATACCGGACCCACCATGCAAATGTCCTCACATCCACAGCAGTCTTCACCAAATATAGTAAAACCTTGTATGGATTACTTATAAGATCAGCATAATTTTCTACAACACCTCTTCAGTTTTGCCATGAATCCAGCCGCCGCCGCCGCCGGTCCTACACATCCGGCCCTAACAACAAATCTTCAATCCCCCTCATCATCATCGACGAATACGAATGAGGCTGGCCTAGTAGCCTCTTTAAACCCGCCGCCACCTCCACCACCTATAGTTGATTTAACACAAATCGAAAGTTATGCCATGGGCTCATGTGAGGATCCCTACAGTAGTATGAATTTATTAAATCATTAAACGAATAATTGTCCCCTTTATAATTCTCTACTGGATGTACACAATGTTGCTGTCTAATTTCTTTTGGGGTATTTTGCATTTTAAATCGGGTTTAATATGAAAAGCAACGTGCTGAAAAACGAGGCATTTAACAACGCGAACAATAGCGAATAAGAACCATTTTAGTAAATTGTATAATGCCTTCAAAACATCTATTTACATGAAAAATTTTAAGGTAAAAATCAAACCGAAATCTGTCAAATTTTGTATGAAAATTTGTGTTTTTTCATGTTCTCTTGATGTCTTTCTTCTAACAAATCAAAGATGGCAGACTTACAATTGTGGCATTAAGTATGAAACGTCCGACAATTTTAATTTATTTTTTACAATATCACTTAAACATCTTATAATTTTGAACAAACATTTCCAATTAAAACAAAAATATTTGAATATTCAAAAACATCTTAAGCAACATCCCCTCTCTCTCTCTTACAAAATCCTCCATACAGTTTCCTAGTTTATTCCTCTTTTTGGATCTCAAAAAAAAAAAAAAAAACAAAAACTAAAAAACAAACAAAAAAAAACAAGAAAAACAAAACTTACAAAGATTTATTTTTTATTAATATTTAGGCGAATTCAAAACTGTGATTTTTACAAATATTTTTTTAATTTCATTTTGAAAAAGTAAAACAAAAAAGAATGAAAGAAAACTCATATGATGAGCATCATATACACGAAGTTGAAATGAAACCCTAAAAATTTAAATAAATTATATATTATTAAAGGGTTCGATTGAATATAAAAAAACCTATAAATTTTATATATGTATATAAAAAAAAACTGAAATGAAAACTTAGTTAAGAACCATTTTAGTGTATGAAAAAAAATGACTTGTGCAATTAAACTATTTTTCGTTGACAATACATACATTAATTTTTTTAATAAAAAAAAAAAAGAAATTAAGATCAGAAAAGAAAAAAAGAAAATATACCTACTATAGAGAAAACAAAAGCAAAAGAAAATGTATTGTAAACTTATATTTAAAACAACCTAAACTACTCGTACATAACTAAACTAATTACTTTTAAAGGACTTATTGTGTAAAACTCACAAGGAAGAAATCGTTAAGATTTCAACAGATTTAAAATCATTGTAATATATTATATATTTTTTAGAATTTAAGATAGGGCAAAGTTTTATTTCCAGAAAATGTAAATATGTATTTAATACATTTAACAAACAAACAAAAAACACAAACACACTAAAAATTTAATAACATGAGAACCATTAAAACAAACTTCCATTAACAAGTAGAATGTGGCGCGAAAAAGTGAAATTTTTTTTAAATATTCTTTAACAATTCTTTAAGAATTCTTCTACATTAATTCAGTGGAGCCAACTGCAAACGAAACAGTTTAATTGCCCTAGTTGTACAGTTTGTAACTGCAACTATTTATTTCAACATTTCAAAAATGTTCCACCACATTCTACTTGCCTACCATTTTCTTTAACCTTGTTATAATATTATCTTTTTTTTTTTTTTTGTAATTATAAAAAGGTTTTTATTTTTATCTTTTACTTTAAATTTTTTTTTTGGATTTGTGTAAAACACATTTAAGGCAAAAAAGAAAAAACAATTTTTTATGTTTTTTTAGGCATTGAAAGAAAGGACTGATAGTTTTTAGGTTTAAGATCAAAAATTTATATATTTTTTGGCAATTAAAAATACCAAATTAAAACAAAAATAACGAAAACAAATATGTGATTGGCATTGAAAATTTATTATTTTATTTAAACAAACAAAAAAATCAAAATTTTTCAAAAAGAAAACAAGAAAAACATTTTTTTTGTTAAAAAGACTGAATTTTTTAAGACTTTCGAAAGAAATAAAATTGTTTTCTTTATACTTTTCCAAATTACAAAAATAAAGCTATAAACATGCATTAAGTATTTAATAAAATGTATAAATGTTTTTCTAAAAGCTGTAACACTTTTTTTAATTATTTTTAATTTGATTTTATTTTTACATATATTAATTTTAATATAGTAGCAAAAATATTTATAATTTTTTTTGGAAAGAGAAGTCTGAATTTTTTATTTTTAAAATACTTTTTGAAATACCAAAATTTTTTTATACACCATTTTTTTTTTTTTTTTTTTTTTAATTTAATTTTTAAAGGTATTCTCTCATGTATGCAAAATAAAACAAAACAAACAAAAAAAATTATAACATTTAAGTATTATTATTTTGTATAATGTTTTTAAACTTTTTAAGTTTTAATCTGATTTAAGCAGTTATTTTTAAAACTATTCAATATTATTATTAATTATCTTTTTTAAAACAACATTATAAATAAACCTATAACTACTACAATATACAATATATATTTTTTATTTTAAATATAAATAAATGTAAATGTTTGTTTTTTTTTATAATTTACCATTTTCTAAATAAATTTTAATATGTAAATATGAAACACCCCCACAACAAATCGTATGGTATAGTTATATATTTTTTTTAAATATAAATATAAACATAAATATTTTAATTTAGTTTTCTGTTTTCTTTAGATTTATTGTTCAAAGTATTTTCCTCTTTTAGCTAAACGTTAAAACAAACATACATATATTTAAACATAAAACTAAAACTTAAAGTTAATTCCTATTATTTTTTTGTAATAAATGTATGTCATAAACTAAAGCAAAACTTTTAAATCAAACAATAGTGTTAAACATAAAAAGCAACCACAAACAGTAAGAAAAAATCATAAACAATTAACAATAAAAGCAAAAACAAAATTTATGTTAAAATAGCTTCCAGAGTCCCCGAAATTACTAAACTTTTCGTAAATAAAAATTGTCTTGAAGGTATAAACAAAGTATTTTCAGTAATATGTATATTTCAAAACAATTTTCTGCGGAATATCTTTTATAATCCTAAAAACTAGCAGTTATCAATAGATTTTCTTTAAACAAAAATCGAGTTGGCGATAATCATTCCTTAAAAGATCAAGTTTTCGTAACACTTTTATACAAACTTCAGTTATCAATAGATCACATGAAAAAAAAACAAAGTTCATGATTAATTTTCTTTAAAGAATCTAGTTATCGTTAAATTAATATAAAAAACAGATATCGATAAATTGTATTTAAAAAAATCAAGTTATCGAGCAATTTCAATTATTGACAATTTTTTTTTATAGAAATTTAAGACATCGATAGGTGTTTTTTACAAAATTTAAACTATCGTTTATTTTTCTATAGAAATTTTAAGTTATCGATAATTTTAATTGTTTTCTAAATGGCTTCAAATAATCCTTTTATTTTCTTTAGAAAATTTTGTACATAATAAATTTTCTATTGAAATAAATTTATGTAGTTGTTTTTAATGATAGTATAAATTCTATTAAAGAATTTTTATTCTGGTTATTTTTCTTATTGAATTTCAAGTTATCGATAAATTTAATTGTTTTTTATATGGCTTCAAATAATCTGTTTATTTTCTTTAGAAAATGTTAAATTGTACATAATTTAAATAGCATGAATTCTATTACAGAATTTTTATTCTGGCTTGAGTTTATCATTATTCAATTTATTCTCTAAAAAGTATCAAGAAGTTTCGTTGTTTTATTTAAAACATTAAAACTATATGAAAATTATCTACAGAAATTGCAAGTTATACATATACAGAAAAGGCAGAAAATTTTAACTTAACGATAAAATCTATAGATAATCGATAAATAAGTCATCGATGATATTTTTATAGAAAATTCAACTTTGAAATATGAAATTTCCATAACTGTTCCACAACACTATGTTGTAGTATTATAAAGAAGGAAAATCTTAATAAATGTTCTAAATACTTGAAACCTTAAAATCACTCAAAAAATTCTTCTTCCAAACTTGGTGATATTCTTTTAAAGAAACGTTTTAACAATCTTAACCATCCATATGCCTATAAGAACGAAAATTTCAAAAGTTTAGTAATTAATCCTATTATTATTATCAGCAACAGAACAGATTACCGAAGAAACATAAACAAAAATATAAAACATATAACAAGAAAATAGTAATAATTTTTAATTGAATAAATAAAGCAAACTCCTATACATAGTAACAATAAAAACAATATATCTAAAAACAAAAATAAAAATAAAACATATATATGTTATAAATATACTACTACTGCTACACAACTCACACTAATTAAATTCAATAGTAAAAATAATAAACCAAATGAGAATTTTATTGAACAATTAAAGGAAAAACCAGTAAATAAAACATAAACACATTTAAAACTTTTACTTTCTTTGACATACAATAAATTCTTATTAAAACAAAAACCTTCAAAGAAAATAAAAACAAGAAAAATAAATAATTAATCACATAAGCTCCATTTGTATGTATGTACTCAGAAAAATATAAACAATTAAAAAATAAACCCAGACAAATGAAGGAATAAGTAAAAAACAAACAAAATAGTTATCAAACAAACAAATAAACCCCCTCCCCCCAAACAACAACAAAACAACAATAGAAAAGGAAATGAAATGAAACTTTAAAACGTTTTAAGGTTTTAAAGTCACAAATTTATAATCGTTAATTTTTAGTCTATATTTATTATTATTACACAATTATTTTATATAATTTGTTTGTTATAATTGCAACTATTCTCAGTTAAAAATTAAAATAAAATAAACTATATCTCCATGTTTTTAGCAGATATAACTAAACAAACAAACAAACAACTACACATTTTCACTTCCATTTTCTGTTTGTAATTTAATTATTAATTAATTACCTCCTACTACTATTATTATTATCATTATTATTATTAGAAATAAATATAAAAGTTTAATTTTTTTTATATATAAACATATAAATATGTATAAATATAAATTTTGTTATAACTTATTTAAACTATTGTTTTTGTTTCTGATATCTTTTCTCTTTAGTTTACTTTTTAATTAATTTGAGCAATCATTAAAAACAAGAAAAATCTACAAAACAAACAAAATAATTAATTCATTAAACTAAATGATTTTTAAGCTTTTGAGACAAAAACAAACAAACCAACAAACAAACCACAACATTTTATTTATAAAAATAACAAACAAACAAACATATTTTCGTAAAATAAACATAATTGAAGAAGTTATCATTTAAATATAAACAATAAAATAACAAAATGAAGAAAAAAAAACGTAACAAGTGTTTAATTTTGTTCAAAGCTCATCATCACTAATTTAAACGTCAAGAGAGATTTAATACTACTATAATAATATGGCAAGGTTTCTTCTCACCATCATGTCATAAGTCTTGTTCACTGTGTTTTCTAACTATTGCTAGCTATTTATTATACCTACATACATATATACTACAATAAGTTAGGCCTGGCCAATTCCTTGAATCATTTGTAGCACTTTTTTTTGGTATAAATTAAAGGTTTACCTGCTGTATTCATTTATATTTATCATTATTTAATAGGTACTTTCTAATGCGCTTTTACATACACATATTTTCTTGTGTCATTTTAATCATTCTGATCATAATTGCTGTGATATTGTTTCTTAAATGTGTGGATTTTAACGTTAACGTGCGCAAAATCTATAAGAGTTTAAACCGGATAATACCAAGAAGCAGACTAACTAGGCAATATGTCTGACATTTCATAAATATGTATTTTTTTAATCAAGCTTTCGTTTCATATATTATTTATTTATCAACAATTTATTATTAAACTTAAACTCACTCTAACTGCCTTTTACATACCACTCTTTGTGTCATTTTAATTGTCTTTTTCTACAGCCATACATTCTACCTATATTACATACTTATATATTATATAAGCATTTTACTCATATACTATATATTATATATTTAGTTTTTTTGTTCGTTAATGGTATTTAATAAAAAAAATTAACTAAAATCAGCAACAAAAAACCAAAAAAAAAAAAAAAAATAATAAATATTTTTTAAACAATTATATAGTTATAACTTTTTTGCAATATATAAACACAATTCCAGGAAATTCGCCTAAAAAACTCTTCTCATGCCAACTATGTGGTAAGCTTCTTTGCTCAAAAGCTTCGCTCAAACGTCACATTGCCGACAAACATGCTGTACGCCAAGAGGAATACCGTTGTATCATCTGCGAAAGAGTCTATTGCTCGCGTAACTCCCTGATGACCCACATTTATACCTATCACAAATCACGACCCGGTGAAATGGAAATGAAAGACATTAAGCTTTTCAATCAGTACAATAACACGATCTGAAATCAAAAGTTGCATGACTCTGTGTCATGTCAGTATTGTGCAACTACCCATAGTAATAATAATAATAATAGCAATTGTAAAAATTCAACCTTACAACCGTTAAGAGGAGATCATCATAATCATGACTACCATCATAATCATCATTACACTCAACATACTCATACAATACCAACACCACCGCCACCACCTCCTCCGCCACCTCCACCTACTGCTCCTGCTCGTCCTCTAATTCATCATTATAATATGCAAACTCAGCAGCAGCAACAACAACTTGACCATGAACAAACTAAACCACCTCAACAACGACATTTAATGACAAGTTTATACGATTATTATTTATATCATTTGAAAACGACCTAAAGAAAAACTACCTTCATATAAAAACTCAACATAAAAAAAGCAATGCCATACATACCTAAAGTAGTGATAATATGTACATTTTATACAATACTATACTTATACACAAAACTACTTTTTAATTTACCATATACATACTTATAGAACATGCCTAAACTATACATACAATAATAACCATACATTTAAATTTACAAGTTAGTTGACCAGACAATTTAGCATAATTTTTATCTATAAAATACAAACAAACATACATACTTTTTTATATAAAAAAAAATTACAATTGTTACTCACACGTATTGTTAACTTGAATCAAAATTTGTAATAAATCACCTTAGAAACCTTATTCTTATGGACCATCATATTTATCTCTATGTGGCCTTCTACTTTTTACCTCTAAACATAGTAGTCAATTTACTATTTACATATAAGCAAACTAGGACTATAACTTACATTTAGACTTACATTAAAAACATGGACTCATTTCCTAAATTTCATATAAACAAATTAGTATTTATTCATGTTATAAATGTGGCGAATCATCAGTGGAGTACAAAGGCTTTTTAAATAAAACAATCAAAGCAATTCAAACAAAAATCAAAAAAAAAAACACACACATATAAAAACATCTGAGTGGTAATAAGAAATTTTAAGCATTATTAGAGGATCACACAAATATAAATTGTCTATATCCTGTTAACCAATGAGAGACGAGGTGAGGATCATACTCTTAATCATTCAAACAATTAAAAAAACAAAAACAAAATACTTAAACACAAAATCAAATTAACTTTTAAGCTTTTTCCTTACGAAAGCTCTAAAGCCTTTTTAGATGACGTAGTTAGTCTAAATTGCTAAAAATTATTAAAAAAAATAAAAAAAAAACTCACTGACTCTCTATATCACTCTAAAACTAAACTCTCTCTCACTCACTCTCTGTTTCTGTCTGTTTAATGACTTTTATAACGGGCTTTACAACACATTGTTAAAATACAATATTAAAAAATTACAAAATATAAATAAACTGTCTCTTTTAGCTGTCTGTCACCTTTGAAATCACTACACTTTTGTATATTAGCCATTACCTTTTCTTCTCTCTGGTAGTCATTCTCTGGTTTTGAACTCGTTTGAACAGACATACATTCTCTCTCTCTCTCTCCTCTCTTTATAATCCTGTAGATATTATTCATTGATATACTATAAATACATCTGCAATAATAAAAAATACATCTATCTTGTATTTGACCATACTGGAGCGATTTGATTATTGATCATTAGTAGTATTATTGATTGGTGTAAGCCAATGTCAAAACAATTTGCATTCTCATACTCTCTCTTCTACTATATATATATATATATATATATTACATATGTACTTGATTTCTTTCCGCTTTCACCTAGAAATGTAAGTATATTCTACAGAAAACAAAAACTTTTTCCTAAATAAGTAATTTAAAGAAGCTACACAATTATTTAATCTCATCTACTTATTTTAATAATTGCTTACAGATTATAGTGGATTTTAAATGAAATATTAGTTATAATTTTTAATTCATTCACAATCATAGAAAAGCATAGCTATTTTGCTAAACTTCATTTACTTTACACATCTAGTAAAAATAAACATTAATGAAAATCAGGATATTAAGTAAAAAAATAGAAGATTTTAAAGTAAATCAAGAAGAACAGAAAAATGTATGATTGATCTGTTATTTTTGATTTATGTAATTACGCGATTCACAACAGGCATTGTATTGTTATAAATTTTGTATAATACAAGTATTAAAGCTTAATGTCTAGTTGAATACATCACTGACTTTAAAACAGTCGACGGCAATAACTCAATACAGTAATGTAATGTTGCATAAACGTAAATTTTGATAAACGTAAATTTTTAATGATACCAATACCAAATGTGAATAGCTTTAATAAACTTTTACTTAACTGTTGTTAATGTTAATTTGTCATTTGTTCAATTCACAAGCTATTGTATGAGTCTTATGTTGTTTGCTTTTACAACAGTTGTAATTTAGTACGACACATACAACATGTTTTCCCATGTTTATCGTAAGTCGTATGAATGCATCAAGAATGGATGTACCAAATTTCATACAACATACAATTTGTACATTAAATTGTGATTTGAATAACTACTTTCTTCTTTCGTTAATAATTCATCAAGGGTAGCTGCTGTTCTCTCATTCTGCTCTCTCTCTCTCTCTTTAAAACTCGTTTTTCTCTCACTCTATCTCTCTCTCATTCACTAATTAAATTCAATTAAAAGCAAGCGAATTTTAAACACTGTTTAAAGTTCAATCAATAAATCGTTCAATCAATAAGTTTCCATTATTATTTCATTAATTGATTTCATTAAATTTTTACATACATTTAAAAGAATATATTCTAGTACAAATTCTGCCTAAACTGTAAGTTTAATTCATTATTGTTTAGTTTCATTTTTGGTAAGTTTTTATTTCATTTAACATTACTTTTATAATTTAAAGCTTATTTTATCTAATTTTGAACTCATTTTGTTTGGGCTTTTTGCATGTACTTTTAAGCTTTTTGTAAATATGTATATGTATGTATAAACAGTAAATCATTCAAAAAAAAGGTGCATGGTGTATATAGTAGTAATTTAAGCATGATTTTTTATTTATTTATAGCTTTAGAAATGTGTACTATAGTTGTATATAATTATTAATATAAGTTGGAAAATATATATATTTATATGAAAACAATGTGTATAAAAAATACCCAAAAATAAAAACCACCAATAAAAAGTATTTATGCTGCATGCTGAGTAATAAATACTTTTCAAAATTGGTAGTTTATAAAGAAAAAAAAGTTCAAAAAACAACCAAACATTTGTAGATTTTTACTATCGCTTTAGAATCAATAAAAACACAAAAAAAAAACAACAACTTTCTTTGAATTTGTTTCTCCTCTTAAAACAACTACTATTTTTTCCACCAACAACAATTTTAGACGCGTTTGAATCATATATTAAAACAATAAAAAAAACAAAATTTATCAGCTATTTTAAAACCTTTTTTTATATTATATATACTTAACTACATAACTAAATTAACCCCAAAAGACTCTGTTTATAAAACAAAATCCAAAAAAATCAAAAACGCTTAGTTCTATCATAGTATTAATAAAAAAAAAGGAAAAAAGCTCTTGGGTTCAAATTTGAAATATCAAACAAAAATATGGCTAACTTACAGATTAAAAATTCCTAGAGCTTTTTTGCTTAGACACAAACTATGAACTATACTTTCCATATCTTTTTTCATTCTTTATTCATTTAATTTTTTCATTTTTCACTTTCAACCAGCACTATTTTTTTACTTATGAGTTTACTCTCTCTAGCAGCCACGAAAATCTACAATAACTAATATATTATCTTTGTTTATTTCTCTACCCAAACAAATTTAGGACCTCATAATTCAATGCGTTCTAATACCTCTTCACCGACCAGTTCTACCTCAGCACCACCATCACCACCCACAGCCATGGCTTCGCCGAATTCATCGCTGGGTTCGATGATGTGCAATAACAACAATAACAATTCAAGCTTAAATAATGGAGCCGGCCCTTTTAACATACACACCTCGCCGCCTAGACCCGGCAGTGGAGGAGCCTCTGGCATAACACCGTCTAACAACAATACCCCGCAAATGCCTTTACGCATGCCACCACCCACCAGTGGCGGCATTAATGAACCGCAAGAGTGTCCCTACTGCCGCCGAACATTCTCCTGCTACTATTCGTTGAAGCGACACTTTCAGGACAAACACGAACAGTCCGACACCCTGTATGTGTGTGAATTTTGCAATAGACGTTATCGCACCAAGAACTCACTAACCACCCACAAGAGTCTGCAGCATCGGGGTTCCAGTGGCATGCTCAAAAGACTATTGAAGACTTCCATGAAGAATGTTTTAGTACCTCCACATCATCACCACCACCATCATCATCATGCTTTGACGCATCAAAGAACTGCTTTATTTGACTTCAGCAGTGAGTTGGGCCAACCACCACCAGGCATCCAATAGGATTTATTATGGAATGCAATTTTTTAGAGAATTACAACAAAACAGCAAACACACAAACACCAGCCAGAGACTAAATCTTTAATAATGTCAATTTTTTAACCAACCAACCAACCAGCCAATGCTGACTTGCCGGTGTAAATGTTTAACTCTGGCATACTTTTGTTGTCCGTGCAATATTTGAAGATGATACAGAATAACCAGAAACTGCATTCAAAATATACCTATATATCTCAGAACATCTGTAACTTTGTTATCTATCATACGCTAGATTGATTGAATAATTTTGCTCTATTTTTGCTAAGAAACACAAACCTCTTCAGTTTTGTACATATAAGACATAAGTTTTGAAAAGGTTTTTTTTTTCATAGAAGGTATTTTTTTACTCTTTAGTATATTTTATTTGTCTTAATTAATAACTATTTATGTATATTTAAGTTATAACATAATTTCTTTGCGCTAAATAATTTTTAAACTCAATATCTAAATAATTTAACTTTAAGTTATGCTTTTAAGTTTAAAAAGCCTGTCCCCCGGCTTTAACCTAGCGCGGGCTGTAAAAAAGGAAGAGAATGAAGGACTTTTTTTGTGTAAAATTTGTGTTAACAAGAGAAAAGGAACAAGGGAAGTCTAAATAAAGAATACACAGCAGTACAGAGAAATATAAAGAGACAGAGAGTTATTATGCTCATTGCCGTTTAACTTCCGTTATACATATCAACGCGTATACGCAATTTTATTTTTTAATAATTTAAACTTAAATTAATTTGAAAAATGTTTATTTTTTTTTTTTTTGGTTCAAAAATGCTGTTTATATAAATGAATATTAGATTTCCTTTCTTCTACTTTCGCTGTAACATTTAATTCATTCAATTATAAAAATTATTAATAACAATTTTGTTATTTCTTTTATTAATTTGTTAATATTATTGGTTTCCTTACAAAAAAAAAACAAATTAAAGCAAAATTTTTTAACAAGAAAATTCTCTAAAAAATCATATTCCAATATAAATGAAATAAATAATATTTATATTTAATATACATACATACATATACCTATACATACATAGTAAAAAACAAACAGCAAATTCGAACTTAAAGGTTTCGATTAAAAAAAAATGTAAAAGTTAATTGAACATTTAATGAAATTATTACTTAATTTTAAGACAAAAACAAACAACAAACACAACAACAAGTATAATTACATCAGGGAAATATTTACAACATTTTATGAAAAAAGCAACATATACTTCTAAAAACAAACTTATGAAATGAAAAAAAAAATATTAACATGAAAAAAACACAAATATTTTTTAACAATAATAATACAAAAACAAAAAAAAAACTCAGTGATTTTCACCAGTGAAGTACAAATGTCATGAAAGAATTAAAACACACAACAAAACAAGCACACAAAAAAAAAAAAGCTAAAACTAAAACATTTTGAAAATTTACAATTTTGAAAAAGAACGCAAAAACAAAACATTTTTTATCACAACTTGAAAAATATTTATGTAAATGTAAATAACAAAGATAAAATCACTGATTTAAACGTAAACAAGCAAATATTTAATTAACATTTTATAGATTTTTTTTAATAAAAAAACAAATAAATAAATAAAGAAAATCTTTAAGCAAATTCAGGTATTAAAGTTAAAGAAAAGCTCAAAATTTATTAAGAAATTAAAACATATTTTTGTTTAATTTTTAGTAAAACACAAATTTTTTGCACATATCTGTAAAATGTCTCAGGAATTTTTCAATTTATCTATATACTAAATATATATATAAATATTACATATACAACAACAAAACAAAAATCTTACATATTTATATTACAATTAACAACCTCTATAAATAATAACACATAAATAAGTTTATTTTATATGATAAATAATTAAAAGTAAACAAGAAAAAAGAAAACGATACCGCCATCTATATCGTAGATTTAACATACAAAACAAAACAAAAAAGAATAATTAATAATTTTCCTCCTCCATTAAAGCAAAAAAAAAAAACAGTGTTTTAGGCTTAGTGAATTTCAGCTAAGAATATTTGATAAAAAAAAATATTGGAATACTGTGTGCCATTTCATACATAAATATAAATATATAAGGTATACACCGGGTGACATAAAGACAGCTCAATTGAAAACTGTTTCAATACGTAAGCTTCAGAAATCAGTAACATATTATTCTGTTTTTGGGAATTTTTCATTTTCTTATTTAAAAACAATAAAGGTCACAATGTGCCCTACAAAGTGATTTGTTTATTTCAATACGTTTTGTATAAAATTCATAAAAAATTTAGCTTTTCGATGTTGCTCTCATGTCAAATATTCAAAAAATTCTTTATAATCGTCCTATCTATACATATCGTTGGAATGTTTTTAATACCGAGCGTTTTTGTTTCAGCTGCTTCAGATTCCGTATGATTTTGTTAATTCTCAAAGGATTTAATAATTTCGGTTTTCCGATTTTAATTTGTTTGTATATTAAAAACTGGAATAGTGGTTTTCTTTTTTTTTCTAAAGAAGTTTATAAGTTTAGTTTGAATTAATTAATTAATACGGAATTCCACTATCGACCGAAATAGCATTCTGAGACAGGCTGTTATATTTCCATTCATGTTTATATTTATATAAATCTTATAAAAAATTTTAACTCAACAACAGCCTTTTTGGAAAACACAACCCAGTGAGCAAAATGAAATCACGGCCACTTTAATGCCACTCAGCGTATACGAAAAGTGTTACCTCATCAAATAAGAAATCAATATACACCTCATGTTATTTTTTATATTAACTACGGGCGTTTTATCATTACAATCGAACTAGAAATTGTTTATTTCTTTATGTAATTATTTTATAATTTTAATCATAAGTTTAGTTTTTAATTAACTATTATAATTTGAAATACCTCGTAGCTTTTAGTTTTATAAGATGGTCTCTTTTATTTTTTTTATTAGTTCTTTAGGTTTTTTTTTTTGTAATTTTATGGTAAAAATTTCGAAAAGCTCAAATTTTGAAAGAAAAAAATGCCTACAAACTGTGATCTTTATTTTCAAATATCCAATATTTTAAACAAAAACTTTAATCTAAATTTATGTTTGGCTGTTATCTATTTTTATACATACATATATATTTTTTTATAATTTAAAAAAAAAAAATTTTTTTTGTCAAAATTTTGTTTTGGAAAATAAAAAATTTTTGTTTGTTTGAAAAAAAGTTTGGATTTGTTTTGTTGATAATGAAACCCAGCGCCATAGCCCAGAAAACTCCGTGCCAAGTTTACAGTTTTCTGTTTTTAAATATAAAAAATAATAATGGAACATAATAAAGGACCATGGTAACACCTCAGGTTGTTAATATATAAAAAATAATTATTAAAATAAAAACTTTTTTCTAAATTCTATAATAACATCTTTTTTCTAAAAAAAAACTAAAAAAATCTTTAAAAACATATTACAATTTCCAAGTAACTTGTGTAGTTGATAATGTAAAACTTATAAATTAACTTGTAAAAAGAAAAAAAAAAAAAACAAAAAACTATGTTTAAAAGAGAAAAGTTTTCACTTTGATTTAAAAAGTATGATGAATTGTAAACATTTTTAAAACTATTTTTAACAAACTAAAAAAGTGAAAAATTTAAATTCATCATAATTATAATTTGTATAAAATAAAAATCCCCCAACCCTGATTATTATAAAAACAAACAATAAAAAATCATATATTTAACGATTTTTTAATTGTTTTTGTTTGACAAATTTTTTAACATGGACTTTGTTTCAAAATCTATAAAGATCTGTATGTATTATTGTTGTTATTGCAAATTAAATATAAAAAACTCAAATAAACATGTTAAAACAAATCTGAAAATTTTTTAAATTTAATACAAACAAAAACAAAAAAATGCAACGCATATCAAGGAAATTAAGAAAACAAAATAACCTCAATATTATATAAAAAAAATTAACAAACAAACAAAACAAAACAATTTTAGGTAATTAAAATTAAAAAAAATGAAACTCTTTAGTCAAAATTACGAAATTTTTTTTAAACTTAACTCTTAGTCGTACTACGTCTTTTTTATTTTGACATTTTTTAAACCAAAATCTGTGATTTAAAACAAAATTTAAATTTTTATTATTATAAATGATATATAGTAAATAAAAACAAAGAAGCAAAATTAATTATAAAACCAAACAACTTCAATAAAGAAAACAAATAAATAATTTCAAAAATAAAAATTTTGGTAAATAATTTTTGAAAACTCTTCACTTTCTTACTAAATCACTACTACACTCAAACTCTCTAGGCCAAAATATAAATATTTGTTTTAACATTTGTTAAGATTTTTAACAACATCATCAACAAAAATGTATGTACATTTCTTTAAACACTTTAATAAGTAAATAAAAAAAAATACATACATATTTATATTTATATTTATTTACAACAAAAAATAGCAACAATTTTCTTAGATACTGACTTTAAAACTTTAACCACCTCGAGCTCCTTCAAAAAAAAAACACACAATACAAATACATACATACATACATACTTTACTTACTTACATATATTATCACTGCTCCTTAAGTATTGAAAATATTTGCAAAAAAAAAATCAACAAAAAGAAAAAAATCATTTATTGACAAAAGTCCGAATTTATATAAAAAAGTATATAAAAAAACAGAAAATAAAATAAAAAATTAAAATAGTTTTAATGTTTTAAATAAGTTTACCAAGATATATGAATGATGAAAAAAAATACGATTGAATTAATTATTCTATAATGTAAATGTTATATTTTAATGAAAACCACAACAAATAATAATAAAAAAACAGAAATAAATATATTTAAAATGAAATATGAATTGAATGAAGTGTGACGTTTAAATATTGAATAGAAATATGGAATGTATTTTAAACTCTTCTTAAGATCAAACAAAATACAGGCAAGATGAAGCATAATTTTTCAATAATTATAAATCAATTGCATGTATACAACAAAAATAAAGCAAAAAAAAAAAAAAACTTTAAAAAATTTAAATTTTATTGTGTTTCATTTCATCAGATACACATACAAATGTTTTTAGGTTCGGAAATTCACATAAAATCCGGTTGCATGAAATGATCTGTGTTTTCGTTTTTAATTTATGTATGTATGTATGTAGCAAAAGAACTACAAATGTATATTTTAGAAAAGGAAATTACTAGCCAAAAAAAATTATTTCCTCTTTAAAAAATCCATATTTTTGTTTTAATGATAAATATTATTGCATTAAATATTGCACATATCGATCCACCAGCGCTTCATAATGGATGATTCAAGTAAAGATACTTTTTTCAATAGCCTTTTTTGACAGATCACGTGTGAGTCGTGTCATGTTATTTTTGTTTAGTATTGTTTGGCATTTCATAATGGAAAGGCCTGAACAACGTATACAAATCGTTCAACTTTATTACGAAAATTCACGTTCTGTGAGGAATGTGTTTCGTGCACTTTTCTCAACTTATGGTCATTATTGAATAATATTCGACCGAATATACCACGTCCAGCAAGCTGTGAAGACGTGGAATCATCAGTCCATATTTCTTTAAAAATGATGCCGGTGCGAACGTAACCGTCAATGGCGACCATTATCGTTTCAGCAAGACGGCGCCACTACCCACACATCGCATCAATCAATAGATTTATTGAGAAAACACTTCGGTGAGCACATAATTTCACGTTTTGGACCGGTCGATTGACCACCAAGATCGTGTGATATCACACCGTTAAACTTTTTCCTGTGGGGATATGTAAAGTTTATGCGTACGAACCCGCTTCGATTCAGGCCTTGGAACAAAACATCACGCGAGTCATGCGCCAGTTACCAGTCGAAATGCTCGAACGAGTCATCGAAAATTGGACTCAACAGATAAACCATCTGCGACGTAGCAACGACCAACATTTGATAGACATAATCTTCAAAAAAAATAAATGCCAAAGAATGTTCTTTCAAATGTTAATAAACATTCCCCAATTAAATTTGAATTTTCTGTTTTTTTTTTTTTTCTTTAAAAAAAGTAGGAAACCTCGAAATGGATCACGCTTTACTTTATAATACATATAACAAATGCTACTGATTTATTTAATATCACGATTGTACAATATTTTGTACAATTGGCCGAAGAAGTTTCTATTTACAAACATTGTTGATAATACGCTGTTATTAATATTAGGATTTAACGGCTTTGGTTGAACGTTCTAGACTAGCAATATAATTCATAAAAATGTATCAAGGGTTTATAACAGGCTTTTAAAGTTTTATGAATAAGGAGGTTAAACTTTAATTATCTCAGCTCCAAACGATTCGGAAATTACTAGAATCAATATGGCGCTAGTGTATAAATAGAACAAGCAGGACCACACAAAAGTTTAGTTTATTGTAAGTTGAGTAATCATCAAAGCGTTCTCAAACTGTAATTTAAGTGTGTGTGTTTAAAGTAAACTCTAAATGAGTAGGAAGAGACAGAGTGATTATTTAAATTGTTTTTTGTTCATGTGAATAAAAAAAGACTCGTTATTTTTTAAAGGTAAAAACATAACAATATACCTACGTACCTATTTAATTTTAAAATGAAAATTTTGTGTATAACATACAGAATTTTCATATTAATATGTTTTAATAATTAAAAATATAAAATTTATTAATAGGGAGGTGATATTAATTAATATTAATCGGATTATCTATGTCTGTTCGGTTAACCAATTAACTCGATGGAGTGAGTTGAAAATGGATCCTGGTTTACAACAATAACTTTCTTTCCCCATAGTGTCTTATGGAATTAGTAACACGAAAGAAAGTTTTTTTACAGTAATTAATTCAATTTCATTCGAAAATTCACTATGAAAGTAGTGGATCTAGGTGTAAAAGCTACATTCCGTAAAATTCGTGATATTTTCGGTCAACATAATTTTTCCGCTAAGACCGCTATTAAGAATTTGGTAAAAAAATTGCAGCATTTAGAGTTCTAAACATCCAAAATGAATTGTTGAGAAAGGAGTCTTTGAATGCTGGGGGGTTACTTTCTATTACGATGCGAAAGCAAATTCGATGCCTAAGAGTATCAATTTGTACGCTTATCGCATCGCAATTTTAGAACTTTTTTTAAATTCATCCGGAAATGCGCTTACGGTTCGTGGATCTTGCTATCGAAAGATTTTTAAATTAAATTTTTACCTGGATGTGGTTTCAATAGGTTGGAATCACACAGAAACAATGAATAATTTATATTGCAACCTTTTTCCATATTGCATAATTTCACGAAAGTAAGCTATAAAAATTGGCTGTTTTTTATTTCTGTTCTGTTTTTGTTTGGCGTCTGTCGTTCTTTTGCCCATATTTTTAGTTAGAAAACAACCGGGTTCTTGGTATGTATGCAACATTTAAATAAAACAAAGAAGAATTTGTAAATTTGTTTACAAAAAGTCCGATCACTAACATTGAAAAAAACTAAAAACAAATATTTATCGTCAAACAACCACCACTAGTTATTCAATCATCACTAATTTGACGGTTGCCGGACTTATTTCGAAAGATTTTAACCTGGAATCTGCACCTAAAAAAATGCTGGCATCGTCGGCCTAAGATTTGGCCATCAGCTGTTTGGAATAACATTTTGTGTGGTATTGTAAAACTTGGTGGACTATCTATCTATTAATAAGATTTTGAAAATATTTATATGTGCAACTGAAGAAACTGGCATTGCATTCTTCTTGCCCATTATATCCGCTAACAAACTTCGGGGCAAAATTATCAAAACGTAAAGAATTAAAACAAAAGAATCAATGTTCTGTTGTTTGTAGCCAAACAAAACAAGCCAACGAAGAATTTGTTGAAAATTTTAAGCGGTATCCCGTTATAACTAAACATAGTGCGCCATGGCGCTGCAATCAATACGACAATTTTATCTTGAAATACCACCAGTAACACGTTTTTATACAACAGCTTGCGTTATCACAACATTGGCAGTGGTTAGTACTAGATGAATCTTTTGACATTATGGACACGTCATCCACTTCACTTTTTTCTTGCTCATTTTTATATTCAATGTGTTTTTTATCTTTCAGCATTTGGATTTAGTATCGCCTCTACAATTGTATTTCAATCCTATCTTAATAATGCATAAATTGCAATTATGGCGTTTGGCCACCACTTTTCTATTCTTCGGTTCAGTGGGCATAAGTTTCTTCTTCAACATGGTATTCACATATCGTTATTGTCGCATGCTGGAAGAAGGTTCATTCCGCGGTCGTAGTTCAGACTTTGTTATGATGTTCCTGTTTGGCGGTGCCCTAATGACCTTCTTTGGATTGTTTGTGAACTTATTGTTTTTGGGCCAGGCCTTTACTCTCATGTTGGTTTATGTGTGGTCCAGACGGAATCCCTTCGTTCGTATGAATTTCTTTGGTGTTATGAATTTCCAGGTAAATTATATTTATTTATTAAAATGGACTTGTTTTATTTGAAAATTTAATGTTTATTTTGCAGGCACCCTACCTACCATGGGTTCTGTTGTGTTGCTCCATGATATTGGGAAATACTATATGGGTGGATATTGTAGGCATGGGTGTTGGTCATATTTATTATTTCCTAGAAGATGTATTTCCATTACAAAGAAACGGCTACAAATTTCTTAAAACACCAAATTGTTTGTAAGTATATCAATTATTATTTAAGCTAAAATCTAATCTATAGAAAGCTCAAGAAAAGAATTGTGATATCAATTTAATAACATTAAATCACTTTCCGTTATGGGAGCCACAACAGCATGTGAAAAATTTCAACTCCTATTTTGGAATTTGTTTGGCGGTACTATTACTGAATATAATAAATGTTTTGTTTATTGATTTGTTTACCTAAGTGACATCAAATCTATAATAGAGTTATAAAAACTAATGAAATAACCTAAATTAATTTAGAATTAACTGGTTTTCAAAATAAATAAAGACCATTTTCATAAAGGCCAATGTCGAATTTTCCAAATTAAATAGAGAATATATTTGTTTAATGAAGATTTTAAATTGTAAAAATTGTTCACATTAGATTGAGAATATGAAGTTGAAATTGTGAAAATTTCTAATGAAATTGACAAAATCATTTGAAATTGAGAATTTCTATTTAAAATTGAGAAATTGAAATTTAAAATTTTATTATGAATTTGACATGGTGTAATTATAGAAGGTGTGTGCAAATCGGCAACAAATACAACAAAAGAAGCAACAGGTATTTTGTTTGTGTAAAATAATCTACTACTGTCAAAAACATTTTAAAAAGTATAATTTTTGGCATAAGTAAATTGTAAACAAAGTCGGTCAATACTGTTACTTATTGGTGAATAGTAATCGTAAAAGTGTTGCTGGACTCTGGCAAAGGGGATTGTGTAACTTATTAGATCGAGTTTGGATACGATTCCACAACTCTTACCATCTATCAAGAACTCGTGCAATTTGGAATTCATTTCAAGTTTTCGCAATTTCAAATTAAAATTATTTTATTTTATTTCTGTGATACCTAAAACCGACATTAATTCTAGGTCGTACAGAAAACTAATAACATTGGTTTCTATGACACCAAATCATTTTTTCTTGTCGGTTTTAAAACCAATTCTGACAATATTGGTTTCTATGACAACCCTGTTTATTTGGAATTTTCTCAATTTCAATGAAACATCTTGGAGATATTATTTGTTTATATGTATGTTATACATTTATTTTTGAAAGCCTTTTTAATAATAAAGTTACTCTTATTTACAGGAAAGTACTTTTTAATGAACACATTGATCGCAATTATCAGCCTCTTCCCGAAGATCGCCCCGGTGGTTTTAACTGGGGTGGCGAAGAAATTGAACCACAACCAGCTCCAGAGGCTGAAAATAATGAACCCGCAGCTGCAGAAGATGCACAAAATCCAGATGAAAACAATGACCAAAGAGCGGCAAGGCCAGCACAAAATTAATTCTAAGATGTAGAATCAAATTTGAAAAAATAAATAAAACACAAATAACCCGCCGTGTTTTGCCGTGTACAAAATAAGAAAAAACTTAAAAAAAGAAAGAAAAAACTAACAAACACAAAACATTTCCTAATGTGTAACATTTATAATTTTGTTAATTTGTTTGTTTTTATACCTTTAATGTGAATTTTTTTTTTGTTTGTATGAAATAATATTTGGGTAATGTTTTAATTAAAAATTCCTTTTTTATACATCATTTTACATATATGTATAAACGAAAAAATAATATTTTTTTTTTTTTGGGGGGGAATTGAGTGAAAAAGTCTATCTATACTTAATAAAATAAATCACTAAGTAAATGGTTAAACTCTGTATAAAAATTACCATAAATTTTTTAGTAAATAAAACACATACATTATAATTAATAACGATCTTTTTTTATATATTTATTTTTCAATGTTTTTATTATTTTTTAGTAGGTATACTTAAATTATTATTTAATATAATTTTCCATTTTAGATTTATCGCAACGACAAGACTTCAATAAAAATCATGTTATAAACTGAAAAAAACTGGCTTAATTATTTTTATTATTAAAAAAAACAGCCAATATTTGGTATACACATTTCGGGTTATGTACCAGGAATGTTGCAATTATATGGTTTGACCAACAATAATATCGCAGTTAAAAAAATTATATTCAATCATAATATGTTTTCAATCTTGTAACATTACAAATTAACATTTACAATTTCAGTCCAAATCATTAAATATAGATTTTATTATCGAGACGAGAGAGCATTCATTCGATATTTTAACTAGAATTTCATATTCATCCTAAATGTATATCTACTACATTACTATAATGCATTTTTTATATTTTAATGTTTTATTTGTTTATTATCATTTTTATTTAGTATATAATCTATGACCCCACTGTATTAAACAAAAAATAAATAAGAATAAAGAAATAAATAAGCAATACTTTGGGGTAAAGATTATTATAACTCGCCTTGATTAGTTTCATATATTTTTATAATATTTTTATTTCAATTTGTAGTCATATTTATGAAATTAATTTTGTGTTTTCGTGAGTTCAAATTAAAAATTGTACCCAACAGACCAAAAAATAAGTAAAGTATAATAGTACTTTAGAATAAGCTTTTTTTTTAAAAAATACTAAAGTTTTTTTAATCATGTTTGATAAACTATTATCCTTCACAATATGTTTTTAAACATAGTACATATATAATAAATAGTATACAACAAATATATATTAAACATACTTGTCATATTTTGTCATTGTTAATTTTGATTTAAAATAAAAAATTATATTTGTAAAAATGTTTTGTTTATCCGAAAAGTTTTGATTTTTTTTTTTTTTTGGAAAAATTTTAACTTTTTGTTTTTTTTAACTATGAATGGCATTTTTTTATTTATTTTTTTTTTAAGGAGAAAGATGTGTCGTCGGTAGCCAAAGCTCCGACTTTTGTAAAAAAAATTTTTGGCGGAAGCTTTTTAATGTTGTTAAATAAGCTTATTCTACAATTGTAGGTATTTTATTTGGAGAAGCTTTTTCTAAAATTGAGAATATAAGCTTATTAAATAATTATTTCAGTACTATTATCACGAGGGTTCCTTTTTGATTATTCTACAATAATTTAAAAGTGTTTTTCTATAGTTTCTCAAGTTTTTTTAAAGCTGAAGGCTTATGCTCGCAAGCTTTATTATAATATTTTTCTAAAGGGTTTTGGTCTATTGGGATATTTTAGTTCTAAAATAGAAATGCGTTTAAATAGCATTGAGTATAAATATTGGTGAATTCATTTGAATAATGGAACAATACATTAATAAATATAAAAAAGGTTCATCGTCTTTCATTATAAAAAAATATTTTGTTTATGAAAAAAAAATTATTTTGAAAGCATATATAACAAAAAAAAAATTAATTAATAATATCATCAGAAATAAAATAGAGATTCGGTAAATAGGGAATTCATTTGAATAAACAAACAATTTATTGCAAATAATTATTCGAGAAATTTGAATTTTTTAGAATATTTTTGTCGCATAAATTCATGGTGTGAAAACTTGAACATTTTATAATTACATTTTTAAAACCATTTAATCGAACTCTATAAGAGATTCTTTAATAATTGATCTTGCTTTTTTGGAAATCACTACCAAATGTTCCCATACATAATACTTATATAGATTTGAAAATTTCATCACAAAAAAATCGTTTTAAGACCCCGAACTCTTTTTTCGGCTATTTGAATTCGATTTACCAGTCCCTATATAGGGACTATTTGTTATTATGAAATAATTATATAGTGTTCCCATTTTGATTTATGTATATTCATAAAAATGGTGTATTATTATATTAATGTTTTAAATTAATTTTTAATTTAATAATGTTTGTGTTAACATTTGTTGTAAATTAACTTATGTTGATTTCTTTGAAGTTTTCTTAAAATAGGTACATACACTTAATTCTGTTTTTACATGGTCTTTTTTACACGGTTTTGAAAATAATCAAATTTAGCACGATTCAAAATTTTTTGGGCTTAAATTTTTTGTTTAATTTATTTTTTGCGTAATATGTATGTTCATATCACAAATTTAGGGTAACTCCCTTTTTGTGGATATAAGCAAATTTACTAGTCAGAGCAATTGTAAATAGCACAAATTTAGGGGAATTCCCTTTTAGTGCATACAATCAAATTAACTCGTCATAAATTTGTTTACATTACTTTTAAGCTTAGAGTGCATATTTTTTTCCTTTAATATGTAAAAACGCATTATATTGCAGGTATGTATGTCATTTAATATTATAAACCTGGGGCCAAATTACCGCATTCGTGATCGAATGAGCTATCGTATCGAAAAATGATTTCGATATCGAAATTATGATAAAATGCACTAAATTTCTTGCTCGATATCGAATGCCATAATCTCAAATAAGAAACTTACGATCAATTTGCGGTCGAATGCGGTAATTTGGCCCCTGAATAGTTTTTCTTAATAAAATCCTTGTTTTTCAATAATTTCAATAGGTTTTAGAAATAAACTAATCACCTATTTTGCATAGGATCAGTATCTTTTTTTACACGAAGTTTCCTGGGAACCAATTGCCGTGTAAAAACAGAATTAGGTGTTATTTGGTGAGAATAACTCTTCGTTTTAGTCTGCGATTGTTTAGTTCATTAATAAACTTGTTGAATTAAACGATTTAATTAATCAGCTGAATAATTGTAACTTATTCACGTTTTTTTGTTCGTCATAGGCTAAATCTTTTTTCTCGTTTATTCTGCTATTGTACTCCTTAACAACAAACACAATTTTTTAATAGTTTTGTATGATCAGGCGGGTTATTTTGTAACTCGTTTTGAAAAGAACAACGTTCGAATTTGTATACTTTTTTACATTGTATTTGGAAAACGTTTGCTTTCGAATCGAAATACACCATAACCCCAATGCTTAACATTTATAAACTTTGCTGAAATGTTTCATTTATATTTTCTACCAGACTAGGCTTCCTACTTGGAAAAGTTTTTCTGTTATCTCCTGCACAGATAAAACAGATTCGTTATGATTTGTTGCCAATTGAATGTTTTGATTTTTACAAACTAGCAATACAAAATCAGTTGACGCAGAAGAATAAATAATTTAAATTTATAATTTTTTAGACATAACTGAAAATTGTATTAATTTAGCAATGTATGTATTCGGGTATCTCAACCAAACCTAACTTTCTATTAGAAATCTTCTGTGTGTCTAACAAAAACAAACTTTTCTACTAGTCGACCTAATACAATTTGAAAGTTCTTAAAAGAATTAATAGATGCTTAACGTTAAAGCTCCTAAGGATATTCATAATTATAACAATGCTAGTTTAAATTTGTTTACATATATTCTGATTTGCAAGTTATTTTTCCTAACGAATTACGATTTTTTACAGATTTAACTTATTTGGGACCTCTTAAATCTCTTAATCATTTTAATCTTTATATATTTTTTTTTTATTCACAGCTCCATTTGTATTAGAATGGATATTATGAGTAAATATCGATTTACAGCACACCAAAATATGTAGTATGTGAATTAGTTTTTAATACGGAATCGTTGGAGAAAACAGGGGAATTTATTCAACTACAGTTGTCGCAGGATAATTTCACTTGCGAGCAACATAAGATATTAACAGGATCTTAAATCAATCATAACAAAATTATATCTAGTTTTTGTAGTATTTGTACCGATGGCCGGTGAAAAAAGTGGAATTATTAATCGTATTTATTTTCTAACAAAAATAATATCCAATCGAAATTTTATGTATGTGTTATAAACGAATGTCTATTCTATGTTTATATTCTGGCTTTTTGTGGCGTACCCTGGCATATACATACATATATAGCTTTAAAGCCTGGCATGTTTAAAACAAAAAAATAAATCAAATAATAAAAAAACATAAATTTTCATTAAACTCATAGAGTGTACATTTCATTTCATAGTTTATTTTGCCACATTTTTGTAATCATATTGTTTTTAAAAAAATATATTTTTTGTTAATTGTTTTATAAGTATAAAAAAGTAAAAATAAAAAATATTAGCCAATGTAAAAAAAACAAAATACTTGAAAATTTTAAAACTTTTGTATTTTTGTACAGACTCGTATAATCTTTTCGTAAAAAGCTTAACATAATGGCCCATAATTATAGTCATAGAAAAAGCATACTTTAAGCAAAAGCATACTTTAAGCAAAAGCATGCTTTTGTTTTAAATTCAGAACAAAATTTATATGTTTTTGTTGTTTAAAAGTCTACTTTTACTTAAAGTATGCTTTTTCTATGACTATGATTATGGGCCAATAACTTAAATTTATTATTTGTATGTTTTAAGAAATCTTTTGTTTTAAGAAATCGTTTATCGTATCGGCTTCATAAACCACTTCACATTCTTTATAGAATATTACAAAACATTTAAGATTTGTTTTTTTACATATTTTTCTAAAAGTTTCGTTTGATCGTAAACACAAATATTCAATCGGTATAAATTAAAATTGGTTGGGTATTCATTTTATACAGGGATTCTCGTTTTCTTAATGCCAAATGCAAAAAACATGTAATTGGACACAAACAATACAATTAATCAACTTAGCCAACAGAGACCTGAGGAACTTGTTTAACACATGCACACAGACAAAAAAATAATGAATGAAACTAAAGCGAAATAAAGGAAGAAAAAAAAACAAAAAATACACACATACATAAACATGAGAAATATATTAAAAAAATTAACTTATAAAAAATTATATATTATTATATTCACATAAAAAAATGATACTAGCGAAAATGAGTTAAATGAGCAAAAGTATTAACTTGTTAAAGTTATACCTAATGACTATTGAGACAAGGGCAAAATATTTAAGATTTAACTAAAGACCTTAAACTAATAAGTCAATTATGAAAGAAATATTACAAGGAAACGGTGTAGACAATTGAATTTTTAGAAGGCCTAAACACGGTCACTCACACTCACGCAATTAATTATAACAGAAATTTAGTTACAAAAAATAATTATCTTGGTTTTGTTTAAACACAAATCGATATTTAGCATTAACTTAAAAAATATATATTAAAAATAATAATCACTACTACAAATGATAAAATTTACATTGCTACAGTTGCGAGTACCACAGTTATATCATCAGGTTTACCTCCTGCATAAAATGGAAAGAGATAAAAAAAATTTAAATTAGTTTCTATTATTAAATAAGGTGTTTTGAACTTACCCGTTGCATTTATATTATTCCGTCTAGCGTTAATAGCAAACGGTGACATAAAGTCACTATCAAATGACAGTGAACGCGCCATCAGCGCCAGCGAATTGGCAGTCATCTGTAATTTGACAGGATCTGTGACGCCCTCAACCTGTAATTAAGCAAATTAATGCAAATGCAAAAATTAATTGTATTTTGCACAAACATTTTGACTGTTTATATATTTTTAAAGTAAATATGTATGTATATTAATTGTTTACAAATTTTTGAAGTGCTGTAAGTCTTTTTTTATTTAAAACGTGATACTTAAGATATTTATCGCGTGAAATGTGTGTATTTGACATTTTATTTATGAGAGTGAATTCAAAATAAATATTTTTTTTTAATAATTTTTAAATTGAACAACATTGAAGTGTTGTTTTGTTTACTTGCTATTGTCCCATCAAAAATAGTAACTAGAAAAACTTGTAAAATAAGCGAGTTCCTACAACAATCTTATACAAATAAATGTAGATTTCTTTAAATTCAAAAAACCCTCAAATAAAATTGTTTGTGTAAATAAATTTAAAACTCATGTTATTAAACTTTAATCTTAGAGATAATCTTCAAATTAATGAATAAAATAAATCAACTTTAACCAAAATTTCACAAATCCTAAAAAAATGTTAGTTTTATACAAATCCTCTTAAAAAACCTAAAACTAGAACTTTCGCCCAATAAACATAACTACTTGAATTTTTGGTATAATATAGTAAGGATGTATTGAATATTTATTGGGAATTTAATGAAACTTCGGACAACTAGATTGATTTTTCGGATTTGAATAAAAAAAAAACACATCAAATTTAGGGAAATATATGAAATCTTTATTTCATATTTATCTGAACGATTTATATAATTAAATGTTTAAAGATGGTTTTATTTAAGTGCCCAATTTGGTCCAATTTTGTCTTGTTGAAACCACATGTCAGCCAAGTCAACCTCATCCATTTTGGACAAAAAATTTTTTAATAATCGCACGTAGTGCTTGCCACTTACAGTAACGTGCCTGCCTTCGAAGTCTTTGAAAAAGTACGGTCCAATGATGCAACTTGCCCATAATTCACACCAAGCACTGCAATTTTCGGGATACATTGGCTGTTCTTGCAATGCTTCTGGCAAAATACAACAATTTTGCTTGTTTACGTATCTATTCAACAACAACTGAGATTCGACGCTGTACATAATTTTCCATGTAACAGTAACATGTTACACGAAAAAATCTGAGCTGCCAAAAACAGTAAGTTGATTTGCAAAAGGTAAGTTGCTAAATAAATCACCATTTGGCTTATTTTGACCCCATATGCATCGAACAATAATCTAAGCAGCATTTCCTTTTATAAAAATCCACATATTTTGGTGTCCTGTAAATCGAATCCACATGAATTCTCGTTTTACTTTCGATTAAACCAACCAATTTCATGGTAATATATGCTCGAATAAAGCAAAATTCTGTCGGAAACTACGAGCTTAAATTAAAAAAAAAAAATTAAAAAATATATTATTCCCTTTTTGCTCACTTCAGGCACCAAAATGTGCCTAATAATATTTCCTAATATTTTGCGCAGTGTGATTTTAGAATACATACAATAAATAATTTCAGAGGAAGTTACTGCCGACAACTTGCATTTTTTCCTCCATATAAAATCGAGGTAAGAATATTATCTTAATCTCCATGACAATACTATGAAAACAAAAAATGTTAATTTTGTCTGAAGACCACCTCATTTTGTTACTTTTCGGATATTAATATAAAAGAATGCTGCAGAAACTTTTACTATCTCTTATCAGACGTCACCGCTCTTCAGTAAAGTTTTGAGTCGATTTAGCTTTCCAGTAATTTTTCAAAAGCTTGTCCCTACTTCAGGACTATTGTAAAAGGAAAAAAAAAATGTTTATGAATTGGATAAGGGGCATCAAAATGTGTAACAGTGTATTTGATGCAACAAAATAAAACACGGATTTTTATACCAAGAGATTAATTTCCGTTTCATCTTTTAGCTTTTATTAAATATTAATTAATAAGTATCAGTTGGTGGTTAAAAAATATTCATTAGCTTTTCTAGTTATATATAAAAAATGTGTGTGAGCATAAAACAACATCCCTAACACGTCTTGGATATTAATTTATACAAAATTAATGGACCATAATCATAGACAAACACTAAAGTCGGTTCTTTTTAAAAACAACTTTAAACTTAAAACCTACTTTTAATTATTTTGTAACTATGTATAGACAAAATTTAAGATCGTTTTAAGTTAAACCGACTTTAACTGGGTGCCACCTCATATGTAGAAAATTATTTTATACAAAGTGTAAAGAAAAATACGCAAGTGGCAGCTTAAAAAAAAAACATCGGCAAAATAATAAAATTAAGCGGGAAAATTTAAGAAAAGTATTTCCGTTGGAAAAATGGAGAAGGTAAGATTAATATCATAATTAGGCTATTTTGGCGTTGATTTTTTGATAACTCTTTACAGGAACAAAAAAAATAAACAAAGAGATAGAGGGGAATTGGGCTACTGCAAAAAGAGAATTTTTTACTTTTTTATATTTTTGTACACATCCAGTTATTGTTCTTTGCATAAACAGCTGGTTGATTTTAAAGTAATATTAAATTATTTAAAAGTAACTTCAGTTTAGTAATAGTTAAAGTAAAATGTACTTTTAACAAAAGTCAACTTTCTAACAATTAAAGTACACTTTTTTGTGACTATGGTTATAGCCCAATGTGTTTAGCTTAATCAATTTTAATAGCAACTCTTTTTAGTAACTACATAATTAATAATTTTGTAATTTATTCTTACCTCTTTTAAAACATCCAATAAGAGTTTTTCTGGAACATTATCGAAGACACCGTCTGTGGCAACTAAAATAACATCACCCTCTTTGACGGGGAAACTTAAGGTATCCGCCGAATCTGGACTATCACTTAAAACGTTGTGATCATGGCCGGGTGGGGGCAGCGACAACTGGAAAGGTGTATTAAAATAATGTTGTTGTTCTTCCGATTTGTGAACTATTTCGCCCTTGCGTACGACCATAAAACCGCTGTCACCAATATTCGCCGTATAAACCGTGGAATTTTCACGATTCAATACTAAAACACAAGCAGTACTGCTACCTGTGATATGAAAAGAGAGAGAAATGTTTAAAAAAATATTTTTGAATTGTATTCATTTATTTTTCGTTTAAAAATAGACAATAAAATATACATATATATTTGCATGCGTATGTATATATGTATGTATATATATTTTAAACAAACGCAATAAACGCAATTCTAAAAAAGTAAATAACCAGATACTATAGAAAAAATCATTGCTGGATACACGCCAAAATAAAAATCTAATTTAACCTACAGAATGTAATGTTAAAAAAAATATTTTAAGATTTATTTAAAACACATAAACAATTCTTCCAAAAACAGTAACGTACAATAACAGACCAGACATTTTTATTTAATTAGCTTCAGTACGCTTTTTTCTATTGTATAACGATTTTATAAAAAGAACTGTAATTAATTATTATTTAATTAAATTTATATTTAATTAGAATATTTTTTATTAAAGATGAAATGTTTTTAAAATTATTGCGTTCGTTTTTAACAATTAAAAAACTTAAAAAAGTGAAACTTATTATTGCAAATGGTGTACAAATGTCTTATTTTAATTGCCGTTTTGTTTCTGTTATCAGTCCTGCCAATCTCAATGGAAAAACAAATAAAAACCAATTTTTCATTATCAATTAAAGCTGACTGAACTTACTGACCAAAGTGTTAAGCTCATGTAATACTCTTTCAATATACAAATATGAATATGTAACAATAAATTTGTTTAAATACAAAATAACTACATATACAAATACAATGACACCTACTAAACCTTGGCTAAATATTTATATTGTTTATTTGCTTACTACTGTTAGTGTTAATTATTAATTAAACAATCAAATAATGTTATATAAAAACCAGAGACAGAAAATAACTGTTATTTTTAAATTAAATTAAATTTTGGTTCTTATCATTATGATACATAGGTGCCTTTTTTGATAAAAGTCAAAAAATAACTTTTAATTTTGACTTTTTTTTATTTATTTTACTTAAAAAATAAAAGTTATTTTTTAACTTTTAATATTTTATGGCAAAAATAAAAGTCATAAATTAAATATTGCATAAAACTAGCGTATTACTATGTAATGTAAATTCAACCCAGGTTCAATCCCCCAGCTCAGCCAAGAAAAATTATCAATAAAAATTTTAATAAGATTTCATGTTGTAAAAACAATTCCTACCTTCAGTAAAAATAATAATTTAATGAAAATTAAATTTAAATGAACTCGAGCCCAACTAAAATTATTAATAACTTTTTTTCTTGACTTTTTCGATAAAAGTCATAACAATTATGGTCCCTGATAAAAACACAAATTCTGTTTAATATTAAAATGTCGTCTGCACTCTAACTGCATGTGTATTTAAATATCGTCATTGTTTGTAAATTGTTTAATGCTGCTTATTAAAGCATACATAATTTGTTTTAAGTTACCTAGTATGGGTTTCTTTTGTTCCAACAATTCGCAATAACTATATGCTAAAAGATTAACAGGTCGTTGTGGATTGAAATTTACGCAGTGGACTAGACGTTCACATGTTTTCATTAGAAATGATGAAAACTCTCCAGGATCAATACCATAACTACGCCAGCCACCCACACCATCAGCAACGCCTGTAATGTAATACAAATAAAAAAATTTATTAGGTTTTTTTTTGTAATTAAAGTTTAAATTAAATAATTTATTAAAGTTTATCAATATCAACTACTTTATTGTAGTAAATTTAAATTAATTCATATTATAATTGTAAATTTTATCATTGTGTCACTCATCTCTCCGGTTTTGTTTTTCTTTATAGATTTTCTATAATATAATCAGTAAGAGCTCAGACATTCGAGTGTGAATGTATTTTATGTACAACTAGAGTGTTTTTGTTAAATAGATTTTTTGATAAAATATAAGACATTTATAGAACGATTTTTTGCCACAACGAAAAACAATGATTTTTATACACTTTTTTTTAACTCACAAACCAAATTTTATCCAAAAAGAGAAATTTTTGATACAGCTCTAAATGTTTCATCAAAAAATAAATTCCTCACTATAAAATTGAAAATGCTTGTTATATTTGTGCTAGAATAATGGCGGCTATGTAAATAAAAACAAAAACTAATTCGTAATTTAGCTTTAGCTATATTTTACTCATTTGGTTTTATGAAAAACATTGGTTTTAGTTTGATTTGAAAAAGCTTAAAAATTAAACTGGCAATTGAGAATACTTATTTTTTAGTAATAACAAATGTATAGGAATTTTTAAAACAGATTCTACTGTTATCTTAATATGGATTGCCAATTTATGATTTCAGGGCATGCGGAAAACGTTATCGTATAATAATACTCGTATTTTTTATACTATATAACTTCAAACCAAATGAGGCTATGAACATAAATTATTAATGATGACAGCATTTAAAAATCATATTTGTTTTGGGTGCACATTCAAGAGTTTAAACTTTACTTATTCTCGTGATTTTTTAAGCTATTTCTGCTTAGTAGTACTTCTATTATATCACGAAATAAACAAATTAAAAAAAAAATTATTTACTTTTAAAAACTATAATACATACATACATATGTACCTTTGTTATGATTATTTTCCTTTTGCATTATCAACAACAACTTTTTTATTATGTTGATTATTTTTTTATGAAAGATCAATTATACATACGTTTGGTACTAGATGTTGTTATCATTCAAAAACGTAAAATTAATTGATAATAGCATTTCATAAGTAGTGGACTTTTGATTTATTCGTATAGAATTGGGTTAGATGCTCTTAATTTTATTTTTTTTAATTTAAAGTTATCTTACGGAGTAACTTTATAGTTCACATGTTAATGTTTATTTTAAGACTCTATTGACAGCTTTAAAGGTTTAATTTTATCTTTTACATTTATTGATTTCTATGTTAATTGTTCATAAACATTTAGCAGTTTTTTATAAATGAAGCAAATAAATTTTGCAATGGCCAAGCAGTTTTTGAGAATCCTAGCTTAGAAACACACGAAATCATAAAATGTACAGATAATGTTAATATTTGAAAAAGTATAAGTTAAATAAAATAAAAGGTAAACAAATAAAACATACGATTTTTATAAACAAAAATTTATTACTGCAAGCTGATAAGAAACACATTTTCAACATTAACTATTGATATAATCATTAAAAACTCGTGCAAATAATTCATTTTAAAATTAAATTAGGATACATTTAATAAATATTGCTTATCTTTTGTATTTATTGTAGTTAAAGTCTATATACAGTGCAACCTCGCTTAACGCAACTAATAGAAATTTAGGCTGTTGCGAAAACTGAGGTTGTTGCGAAAACTGAGGTTGTTGCGAAAACTGAGGTTGTTGCGAAAAACGAGTCAATTTTTTTATTTAGGGCGCTTTTTCTTTTTTGTGGTGAAATTTAAGGAAATAAATAAATTATATATAATTTATTTTTAAAATAAATTCATTAATTTTATTGAAAAAACAACATAAAAAAATAAAAGAAAAGTCGGAAATTTTTTACTGTTACTTTATTAAATGATATATATTTCTGCACTGCAATATGTATTTTGTAGAAACATGATGTCTTTTAAAGCTACACTATTTTACTTAGCCCATTGAAGACACATGTTCAAACAATCAATAGCATGCTGAGATCTAATTTGACACCTTAGAGCTTCAAAATATCGTATTAATATGTTTTACAATGCAAAATTTATGTGTACACAAGAATTTTTCAACTACTTTTATAACGCTAAATTTCCACACACGAAATAAGCTGTGAACTACTGCATATTGAAAATGATAAAGTTAATAAATTAGGAATTTAGAATATAATTGAAATATAGTACATATCTAAATTATTTTTCATTTTTTTTAATGAAAATCATTCAAAATTACTTCTAAACTTCAGTTTGTAATAATTAAATTTAAGAACGAAAGCCTAACGAAATTAATTTCTATGTAATATTAAAAATATTAATTTTGGTAGAGAATCTAATGGACCATATTGGTCTCTGGGTGAGGGTGTGAGGTGACTCACACCAGCCTTCCTTCCTAACCTAACCTAAAAATACTAATTTGTAATCTTGAGTAAGACTTGAAAAAAATATTGTCCTATATTTTTTAAATAAAATCATTATGCAAACTAAACAAGCCTTGTTGTAATTACCTAAATATATTGTTAAGCCACCGTATACACATTTTAATTTCATGATACCCTAGATCGGTTTGTAACGCCCATAATATTAGTCCAACACCAAATTAAAGTATACCGATCGACTCAGAATCACTTCCTGCACATATTCAAACAAATTTCTCTATACAATAAGTTGTACATGAAGCCTAATCACATCTACAAATTTTGTGCATAACGATCCATAATTAACCATAGCTCCCATATAACTATAACTGTTTTAAAAATGTTGGTACATATTAAAATAATACTCAACACAAATATGTTTCATATATACAAAAATCATTTAGCCTAATTTTATAATGATTGGTCCAAAATTAGTCATAACTCCCATATAAGTCCCTCTTCCGAAATTCACTTTTACGACCATAAATATATAACAAATTTTTTATCCAACACAACACAAATAAATCTCACATATACATATATCCTTTTTTGAAAATCTGGTTTTACACATATGTATACTGGGTGTAGGGTAGATAATATATGCTCGGGCTTGACCGACTATGCTTTCTTACTTGTTTCAATTTTCCTTTTTTATTGTACTTTAAATATATTCATTTCATTGTTCATTGTTACCAGAGTAATTTGTTATCGTTTTCCTACTTATTAACCTATGTAATTTATTTTTTAATTTCTTATACTTTGTTGAAGAAAGTGAAAAACAAGAATTAGAAACCGAATTCAGACAATTACAATTATTTGATTTGAAAACTATTTTTCCTAATAAAAACATACAATTTTGGATCTTGACAAAATTTATTTCGAAAATTCTAGTCTTTTCACATTCTTCAGCAAATGAGGAAAGGGTATATAGTCAAGTAAACATAAATAAAACTAAGGTAAGAAATTCCTTAAAAAAGTCTTCTTTAGAAGCAATTATATAGGAAAGATTATTTTAAGCTAAACACAACTGTAGCTGCTATGATTTTAAAGTTGTACATGAATTAACAAAAATGTTTAACTGCAATATACAGTGCACTCGCGAAAATATGAACACCCCCAAAATATGAACACTTTTTCTCTGCCGTTGACTACTACAAAATATGAATTTTGTACAAAAGCTTTAAAATATTAACATTTATTTTTTTTATTTTGAAACGGATTTCAGTTCTATAATATACATAAAAATTAGGGGAAATACATAGCTATTAACATTTGAATGCCAAATGTCAATGGTCAAACAAACAAGTGCACTTTTTAGTTAGTTTTTACATGTACGCAAACGCATGTTTTACGCATGGTGTTAATTAAAAGTGAATAATTTGTATAATAACATAAATTTCTAACTTTAAAGAAAAAATATGAAGTTTTGGAGAATTTAGAAAAAGGTGCAAGTGTTACTATTTTGGGAAGAGATATGGAGTGACAAAGTCCACAGTATCTGAAATAAAAATGCAATCTCAAAATGTGTCAACAATACACTCATCGGACCTGGAAAAAGAAAAACTTTGCTCCAGTCGAGTATCCAAAAATGGAAAAATAATTTTATAAATGGTTTATGCGTATGAGGGATAAGAAATTGCCCATCAATAAGTAAATTCATGGTGTAACTATACAAGGTGAGTACAGTAGCCCAGCTGACTGACTTTGTTTACAATTTACTTATGTCAGAAGTAATACATTTTCAAGTATTTTTGACAGTAGTACATTATTTTACACAAACAAAATGCCTGCTGTTTCTGTTTTGTGTTGTGTTTGTTGTCGATTTGCCCTCACCTTGTATAGTTGCACCACGAGTAAATTGTAAACAAAGTCAGTCAGCTGGGCTTCTGCACTCACCTTGATAGTTACACCATGTGTAAAAGTAGGTATATTTATTTTAACAATTTAAAATGTCAATTTTTATATTTTTGAATACAAAATAAATTATTTCTAACATGTACATTAATAAATTAGGATTTAAAATTTTATGATTTTTCTCTATGCTACAAATGTATGTATTTAAAAGTATATAAAAGCATATCTATATATTACATATGAATGTTTACAGTATTTTTATTTTATTTCCGACTTATTGGCTTTTCTTAAAACAAGCATTTCAAAGTTGCTGTGGCTCAGGTTTTCCTTCTAGATCGATTGATAATCCCAGCAAAAGAAAACAAACGTTCCACTGGGACTGAAGATGGAAGTGTAAACATTTAAATGAAAGCCTGAAAATATACCTTTAATTACATAATTCAACCAAATTGCTTTGATTTTTTTATAATACGACAAAATTTAAAAGTAGTGCAATTTATTTTTAAATACCACTACATTTAATAGTGGAATTTTTTTTTTTAATACCACTAAATTTGATAGTGCAATTTTTTTTTAAATACCACTAAAATGTAGTGGTAGTGCAATTATTTTTTAAATACAAATAAATAGTTAATGGTAGTGCTATTAAAATTTCACTACCACTAACCATTTAGTGGTAGTGCAACATCAAATTGCACTACCACTAACCATTTAGTGGTAGTGAAGCTTTAATAGCACTACCACTAATTATTTGATTTTTAGTGCACTAAAAATATAGTGCAATATGCCCATCTCTGATATTACCCCTAATTTATCTGGTAGCTATGATTTTGATACATTTATATTTGATATACACACATTTGTATATACGGATTAGAGAGTAAAATGAATTAAAAGTACAATCACCAGCGTTGTCATATGTCAAGGTATCCCTATTTTGCAAGGTTTTCGGGAGGCAACATTTTTTTTTTTTGTAAAAAAAAAGTTTTTTGAAATTTAAAAAGTTGAATAATGTTCACAAACACTGACAATCTCACACTTGATTCATCTTATCTTCCCCTCAACATGATGTCTAAAAGATAATTAGCTTAGCTTAAAGAATTGCTTCGTATAAATTGCGGCTTAACTAAACATTTTTAAACAATGAAAACATTGTCACAATTGAAGGCGATCTTATTAAAAAAAAACTCAAATATACTGGGATTCCATTTTTATTATTTCAGATATATCACTATTATAGTTGTATTGAGTGACCATAGGACTACCATTTCCATATATTTTCATACCTGAGCCCTTTTCCTAATTTTCAAAATGGCCAAAAATCTTCCATTCAGTGGTTCTTTTCCATACCATATCTATTTTTAAATAGTATGTACTTTTTACTTATTCTGAAATTATTATAATTATACCCCCTGGCCCACGATGTCGAACGATAACGTTCGCTTAGATAAAACTTAAGACACAAACTTGATTGTGGAATAAACAAACTTGATTGAATAAAAAAATAGATAGGATAGAAAATTTGTATCTTAAGTCTTATCTAAGCGAACGTTATCGTTCGACATCGTGGGCTAGGGGGATAATTTCAGACATTTATTAGAATTCAAGTATTATGATTGTTAAGTAAATAACAGTATTCTGTTAAGTGGAAAATGAGCTTGGTTAAAAATTGTGGTTTTTTGTCTCTGCTAGTTAACTTGAAATTTGGCTTCACACACATTAACAATTATGAACTTTCAATTATATATTATTCTGAAAAAGTTGTTTGAGTTGGAGACGCCCTTTATTTGACATGCATATTTTCTATGTATCCGAGATATCTTAATATCCTAAATATATCCACAAATCTAAGTAGATGTGTTTTTTTGGTATTATATCTCGGCGTTTATAGACCTAGGTATTTTGTAAAAAAAAAATAATCTTCGAAATTTTGGAACATACTAATAGACATGTTAATGAATTAATAATGAGTTAATCTTGACTAAATTTATTTTACAACATTTAACTTAATAAAGGACACATTTTAATATTTTATGGCAAATATTCAATCAATTCTTAGTATATTTTAATAGATTTTGATGAAAATTAACTTTGGACTTATTAATAGAGTTTAAAACAAACACTATGCGTAGTATTACAAATAATTGAGACACAAAAAATATGAATAGGACAAAAATTAATTTTAAAAAGGAATATATCCTAAGAACCATATATGAAATATTTTATAATTAATTTATTTAAAAACTGAAATTTCTTATAAAAAGTAAAAATTTATTAAAAAATATTTTTTTAAATTTTTTACATTAAATTGTATTCACAAAAACAACGTCTTATGACGTCATTTAAAAGATTGTGCATTACTAACAGAAACAAAAAAATTCAAATTTAAACCACGTGTTTGTAAAATTTCCAAATTTTATACATCCTTATTTGAATCGATTCTTTTTAAATGGCCTCTTTTTTAACTCTAATCATAAAAAATTAAAGTAGACTTCAAATGTACTTTATATGAAAATTTTGTCTAAAAGCACACTTCAAACCTACTTTATTTTTTATGAATACGGCAGTAAGTGCATAATTCCTTTAATAAAAACATTAAAATAAATGCCTCATGTACAACTTATTAAATTTTAAGTTGTTAAAATGAAATAAATAAATAAACAAATAAGCATACACAGTATATGTAAATAAGATTTATAATATAGGTAGGTACATAACTACTATGTATTTATGAAGGAAAAAGTCTGGTGTTAAAAACATAAGTAAATAATAGAATGAACATATACATATGTATATATTGAACATATAAAAATGTTAGACAAAAAAGTCTAAGCAGATATATGTACAAAAGAAATATGTACAGCACACAACAAACAAATTGATGCAGTAGTATTGCTTGCTGTAGAATCCATATACTGATATAATGTGACTAAATGTAGAAAAGCAGAAACACAGAGAGGCATAAAAATAGACAGAGAAGTAGACTACTCCTGTGCATAGACTATAGATAGATAGCATGTGTACGAAACTGTCGGCTAAATCAATTAGTCCTTTACAGGGAAGTAACTTACTACCTATGCATAGACTAACAATAGATAGCATGTGTACGAAACTGTCGGCTAAATCAATTAGTCCTTTAAACGTGTTTTTCTTGCCATTTATGAAAATAGTTTTGTTTAAATGTGGTACATAGGAAATCCCTTTTGACCAGAATTTTATAAGACTTACCTAAAACATCAGCATTTGAGGTGGATGTCTTGAACCAAGAGTCCTCTCCATATTTACCAGGTTTGTATTTGGAGGTTAAAAAATCTTTTGGAAAACCGCACACTACTGATATGAAATGAGGACGAGCTTTAGTTAACCCCCCAGAGGCGGTTGCATTTGTAGCTGTTTCGATTAGTGTGGAGAATCCATTGCGCAAGGCACGCGAAATAAGTCTCGAAGTCCAACTGAGCGAAGAGTGCATGCTGCGCTTATATGGTTTTTTATATTCTTTTGCAGCAGAGTATGTATCTGCTAATATGTATGTCTATATTACTTTGAACAGGAAGAAGTAAAGTACAAATGTTTACTTAAGGATTCCTCGTTTTATAATTGCACCATTGATTTGCAGAGGGATTTAACAAAATGTTCAATATTTTTTCATTAATCACAGTTTTATTACTACAGCACCGTTTTATTAAAACGCTTATTACTTAAAGATTTAGTTTACTTTTATTTTCTTCTTTTCTTCTATTAGTTATTTAACAAATATTATAATTATTTACGCGTTTTCTATTTTTGCATATAAATTATGAATTTTGTTTGTTTTACCAGCTCTCTTCTATTTACGTCAAAGTCACAAGGTGAACGAATATGTCGACCAAAAAGGAATTGAAAAATTTCATTTTTCTTCGTAATATTATCGTTGTAGGTTCGTTTGAAAACATTTATTATTATTTTATTAAACTAATTATTGTTTATGTAACATCTAATCAAGACGAAATGCCATTTCAAATTTGGTTAAATATATGAAAGCTGATTTTCCGTAAACTACGCGTGAAATAGTGGAAATTTTTTACGAATGAAAAACTTGAGCTGCAATGAATCAGCGTTGTCAACTTTGAAATTTTAAAACGCACCAACATGGAGAAAAAACGCGCCATTTGAAAAAAAATCGCATCAAATTTAGATTTTCTTTCTTATTTAAAATAAAAGTTTATTGAAAAATTTCACATAAAAAATATAATATTAATAACAGTCTTCAACAGTTCATTAAGTGTTTTTATAAAAAATAAAAAACTTAACAAAAATAAAAAATAAACTAAACAAATTAGTTTTTTGTACCAGATATATATAATTAATTTATTTTTTATTTTACACATGCAAAGTAACAGTTCGAAAAACTCAATACACTCCCATTTTTTACTAATACACTCAAATTTTTTCACTTGCAGAGCTAGTCGAGTTTTCCGAATAAGTTTCGTATATAAACGTACACAGTACTTGCATGTGTAAAGAAAGGCGGTTAACTTTTTAAAAAGTACTCTATTCAAATTTGGGAAAATGTAGAGCAACATTAATTCTTTCATACGGAAAATTTGACTTGTAGCTGCTAATGTATTTTTGTAAACAAAACATTATTATTATGTTTTGCCTTTTTGTGAGTTTGAATCGAAAATAAATAAAAGTTAAAAATATTTAAAAATCTGTGTTGAATCGAAATCGTTAAATAAAAATGAATAAAAAATATTACTGGCCGCATGTGCAGCAGCACAACAAGTAATAGATATTGTTGCGACAGAAGAGCTTTTATTAGATGACAGACAGTCAACTGTTATTGAAAATTTCACGTGAAACAATTGCAACTTTAATTATTTCGCTGTGAACAAATAATATTGCCAGATACAATTCATATGTTTTTCACAAAATGAACAAAATGAACTTCTTTCTGCAACATCTTTTCATGAAAATTTCATGTGATTTTTTTAACATGTATTTTGACAGCATTCCGCTTGAAATTTTAATTACTAGGCTTAATAGTAAAAATATATGCTATTCGGAATTGACAACACTGGTAACAAGCACATTGGATCACATTGTTTGATTTTTTGGCTACAGGTTGACTCAAACAAATATTTTTTTTGGCATAAGTGTTTTTTTTTTTACGAATTTTTTTGTCTAAAAATAGAATCAAAAATTCCCATATTCTTTTTTCTAAAAAAGTTCGCATAAATAGAACATCCGGTGTTGTTTTTCAAAACACGACACACACACACCACACACGCACACATGCAAAAAGGACAACGCCGCACTGAGGACGTGTGCGGAGCGGACCGGCGAACCGACACACGCTCTAGAGACGACAGACAACTGACTGACGACGAAATGACGTGGAGTGTGGACGGCGTTCGGATGGGTGACCGACGGAAAAATTTTTTTTTGTCGTCAGTGGTGAAAAATTCGTGGTGAGTATAAAAAATCGTGGTGAGTATAAAAAATCGTGGTGAGTATATAAAATCGTGGTGAGTATAAAAAATCGTGGTGAGTTTTTAGAAATTCACCACAAATTCCGTTATTCCAAATTTTTCAAGGTCATTGAAAATTTGTCATCCTAAAAGCAGGCAATGGATTTGCGGTTTACAGTTTTACGGGTGGTTGCTGAATTAGCTAACAAATAAGAAATTCACCACAAATACCGTTTTTCGAAAATTTTCATATTAGAAGAAATGTCATCCAAAAAAATGTGTTTTTTTTTACAGAGTGGTTGGGTTGGTGCAATGCTTTAAAAAGTGGCAAAAATAATTTACAAAAAAACAAAATGATGATGTTGAAAGAAAAAAATCGTCACATCAACTTTGCTATTTTTTTAAACATAAAAAACGTCAAAATGACGATAAATAAGTCAAAATCTGGCAGCTATGTGCGTCTTCGAGTTATAGAGTTGAAAGAATAAAGAAAAAAAAATTCTTTTTTTTTAAAGTTCGCTATACAACGAACCCGGTTTTCTTCTAAGAATTTCAACGGCCACAGCAACCAACCAACAAACACACAAACAACGACGACGACCGACGCACAGTGGCGTCATTTGAGTTTTTTCGTTGCAAAAATCATATCTCTTAAACCGAATAAGAATTCAGTTTAAACAACATATGATAGCCTATGAAATAAATGAGCGTTTGGAAAGGGTGCCATGCTTTGTAGTGGCCTACTTATGGGTTATCAAAGTTAAAATTAGTTGTTCCGAAACCTCTTGTTGTTATTTGGTGAGTATGGATGCCACCTCGACTAGCTCATCTATGGCGTGGGAACTCAACCCGCATCAACTCATCCCGGTTACGACACAACAAAAAAAATTATAATACAACTATTTTAAATATGATCTTGAACTACAAAACTTTAACGAGATTATTAATCTATTTTTCTATTAAACATCCTAATTGTCGTCGCTGCCCACCCAACCATGGTCATTACGTCCTTCAATGACCCCTAAAAGATACTATATCAACCACTCACCATTCCATATTTCTACTTTTCCATATACGGCCCACTGTACCTGTAACTTTTAAAAATAATTAGTACACATATTGGAACAAATTTCCTTTCACATATATATTTATTACAAATGAAACATTAATATTAAAAAATATCGTACATAAACTTAAGTCTAATATCACTAATCTTTAACTAACATCTAAGTTTACGGTTTGTTTGAATAAGAAAAGAGAGACCTTTTGATAACCAAGTAATATTTCTATTAATATTTTGAATTAACGAGCAGATTTATTTATATTATTATTTTTAACGAAGTTTGTATAACCAAAATATTATTTTCTTTCAAATTATTTAACAATTTCTTTAAATCTTTTCTTTCTTTTTTTTTGGACACAACCAAAAATTACATAAATAGGTTTTTTCTCTTTTTTAAACTACAATATTATGCATTTAATTCTTTCTCTTCTTTATAAAACTAAAATTCGATGCTGATTATATACTATCTTAGGCTATAATTACATATAAAACTAGACAACAGACCTAACTAAACTAAAAATCTCTCTATATTGAGCGACAATTCCTGCTCGACATCAACTTATAAAACAAATCCTTTTCCACTGCCTATCCCTAAAGGAGCTCCAACAGGATAAAATCTGGAATATATCTATATTTTTGTACTATATATTTAAAAAAATTAGTCTTTTTGATCCCTTTATTATATTTGTAAACTAAACACTGAAACACAAATAAAAAATATCTTTTTATCATAAATAAATAAATACTAAACCCTACGTACGTTACGTTATAGATGTGACGATTTTTTTCTTTCAAAGTGACGAATTTACTACATACTTCATCATTTTTGGCACTTTGTAAAAAACACATTTTTTTGGATGACAAATTTCTTCTAATATGAAAATTTTCGAAAAACGGTATTTGTGGTGAATTTCTTATTATTTGTTAGCTAATTCAGCAACCACCCGTAAAACTGTAAACCGCAAATCCATTGCCTGCTTTTAGGATGACAAATTTTCAATGACCTTGAAAAATTTGGAATAACGGAATTTGTGGTGAATTTCTAAAAACTCACCACGATTTTTTATACTCACCACGATTTTTTATACTCACCACGATTTTTTATACTCACCACGATTTTTTCACCACATGACGACAGAAAAAAAATTTTTTCCGTCGGTCAACCAACAACCCCCCCCCACCCATCCGTCCGTCCACCACCACGTCATTTCGTCGTCAGTCAGTAGCGTCACTCTGTTGTCGTCTCTAGAGCGTGTGTCGGTTCGCCGGTCCGCTCCGCACACGTTGTCAGTGCGGTTGTCCTTTTTGCATGTGTGGTGTGTGTGTTGTCATGTTTTGAAAAACAACACCGGATGTTCTTTTATGCGAACTTTTTTAGAAAAAAGAATATGGGAATTTTGGATTCTATTTTTAGACAAAAAAATTAATTGTAAAATTACATTGGCATCATTGTTGTAGTTAACCTACAAAACTTGGCAGCACTATCAGCACTACAACTACTCGAATCATACGCGCGTGAACAAATCAAACTCAACTATTTTATAACAAACCGTAACAGCTGATTTATCAAAACAAACTTTTTTTTCTTGAGTGGTGAAAATTGTTTGTTGTTGTTTATGTATCATTGTGTAGATTTGTTAGTGTAAATGCGGTTTGTTAAAAAGTCCATTCCATTCGTTTCTAATTTGAAAACTAACAAACCCAAACATAACCTAAAATACATTGAACAAACTTATGTGTTTATAAACAACAATTGCTAATGTCGATGCAAATAAGTAAATGAAATTTTTTTAGAAATCAATAAATCAATAATAACTAAAACACATTTAATCAAAATAAAATTAATTTGTGAATTTTGTGGATTATTAGAATTTTGTGGATTATTTATTAGAATTTGTGTGCATTATAAGCAATAATTGTTTTATAAATTTCCCTACAAAATCTAAACGGGAGCTTGTGCATTGTTTTAGATAAAATGTAAAAAAACAGCACATTATAAATTTCTTCATAAATTCCAAACGGGAGCTTGTGCATCATATCGGAAAACAGCAATTAATAGCCATTAAATGTAGAAATCAAATTACGTATAGATTTTATCACAAAAAAATGGAACATAGGGGGTATGCCCTATCAAACTTTCATGTTTTAAATAAAATGTAAAAAACAGCACATTATAAATTTCTCTATAAATTCCAAACGGGAGCTTGTGCATCATATCGGAAAACAGGAATTAATGCTATTAAGTGTAGAAATCCAATTACGTATAGATTTTATCACAAAAAAATGGAACATAGGGGGTATGCCCTAAAAAACTTTCATGTTTTAAATAAAATGTAAAAAAACAGCACATTAGAAATTTCTCTATAAATTCCAAACGGGAGCTTGTGCATCATATCGGAAAACAGCAATTAATAGCTATTAAATGTAGAAATCAAATTCCGTATAGATTTTATCACAAAAAAATGGAACATAGTATGCCCTATCAAACTTTCATGTTTTAAATAAAATGTAAAAAAACAGCACATTAGAAATTTCTCTATAAATTCCAAACGGGAGCTTGTGCATCATATCGGAAAACAGGAGTTAGTAGCTAATAAGTGTAGAAATCAAATTACGTATAGATTTTATCACAAAAAAATGGAACATAGGGGGTATGCCCTAAAAAACTTTCATGTTTTAAATAAAATGTAAAAAAACAGCACATTATAAATTTCTCTATAAATTCCAAACGGGAGCTTGTGCATCATATCGGAAAACAGGAATTAATAGCTATTAAGTGTAGAAATCCAATTACGTATAGATTTTATCACAAAAAAATGGAACATAGGGGGTATGCCCTAAAAAACTTTCATGTTTTAAATAAAATGTAAAAAAACAGCACATTATAAATTTCTCTATAAATTCCAAACGGGAGCTTGTGCATCATATCGGAAAACAGGAGTTAGTAGCTAATAAGTGTAGAAATCAAATTACGTATAGATTTTATCACAAAAAAATGGAACATAGGGGGTATGCCCTATCAAACTTTCATGTTTTAAATAAAATGTAAAAAAACAGCACATTAGAAATTTCTCTATAAATTCCAAACGGGAGCTTGTGCATCATATCGGAAAACAGGAATTAATAGCTATTAAGTGTAGAAATCCAATTACGTATAGATTTTATCACAAAAAAATGGAACATAGGGGGTATGCCCTAAAAAACTTTCATGTTTTAAATAAAATGTAAAAAAACAGCACATTATAAATTTCTCTATAAATTCCAAACGGGAGCTTGTGCATCATATCGGAAAACAGGAGTTAGTAGCTAATAAGTGTAGAAATCAAATTACGTATAGATTTTATCACAAAAAAATGGAACATAGGGGGTATGCCCTATCAAACTTTCATGTTTTAAATAAAATGTAAAAAAACAGCACATTAGAAATTTCTCTATAAATTCCAAACGGGAGCTTGTGCATCATATCGGAAAACAGCAATTAATAGCTATTAAGTGTAGAAATCCAATTACGTATAGATTTTATCACAAAAAAATGGAACATAGGGGGTATGCCCTAAAAAACTTTCATGTTTTAAATAAAATGTAAAAAAACAGCACATTAGAAATTTCTCTATAAATTCCAAACGGGAGCTTGTGCATCATATCGGAAAACAGGAGTTAGTAGCTAATAAGTGTAGAAATCAAATTACGTATAGATTTTTCCACAAAAAAATGGAACATAGGGGGTATGCCCTATCATACTTTTATGTTTTAAATAAAATGTAAAAAAACAGCACATTATAAATTTCTCTATAAATTCCAAACGGGAGCTTGTGCATCATATCACACATATGCACAAGCTCCCGTTTGGAATTTATAGAGAAATTTATAATGTGCTGTTTTTTACATTTTATTTAAAACATGAAAGTTTTTTAGGGCATACCCCCTATGTTCCATTTTTTTGTGGAAAAATCTATACGTAATTGGATTTCTACACTTATTAGCTACTAACTCCTGTTTTCCGATATGATGCACAAGCTCCCGTTTGGAATTTATTTCTAATTTGCTGTTTTTTTTACATTTTATCTAAAACAATGCACAAGCTCCCGTTTAGATTTTGTTTGGAAATTTATAAAACAATTATTGCTTGTAATGCACAAAAATTCTAATAAATAATCCACAAAATTCACAAATTAATTTTATTTTGATTAAATGTGTTTTAGTTATTTTTGATTTCTAAAAAAATTTTATCATTTACTTATTTGCATCGACATTAGCAATTATTGTTTATAAAACACATAAGTTTGTTCAATGTATTTTAGGTTATGTTTGGGTTTGTTAGTTTATAAATTAGAAACGAATGGAATGGACTTTTTAACAAACCGCATTTACACTAACAAATCTATACAATGATACATAAACAACAACAAACAATTTTCACCACTAAAGAAAAAAATGTTTGTTTTGATAAATCAGCTGTTACGGTTTGTTAAAAAGTTTCGTTGAGTTTGATTTGTTCACGGGCGTTCGAATCATTGTAAATAAAATAGTGCTGCCAAGTTTTGGTGAATGATACACCATGTGTTTTTTAGGATGTCCCATATATTTAATATTTTTGTAAACGAAATCGTTCACAGTAGTGGCAGTTAATTTTAAACATGTTCAAAACTACTTAAATATCATTATGCATGCCTCATCCAAAATTATGATATGATTGCTGTTTTTGAAATTTGTTGGAAATTGTATTTCATTATTTTTAAATAATTCTGTATTTAATTACACAATACTTAATTTTAGGGTTTATTTGATTAAAAAAATTCGACTTTTATTATATTGCAATATTAAAAATATATGGTTATGTTTTTTCAGTGAGTTATTAGGAATTTTTGCATTTACGGTAATAAAGTAAATAGTTTATTATTTTTTAAAATTAATAAAAATAGAGAAGATTAATTAATACAAAAATTCAACCATTTTTCACTATGAAAAACAGTAGTCTCTACAAATTAATTAATATAAATATTTGAAAACTTAAAATTAAATTTTATCATTTTTTTATTTTCAGTTTTCAATATTTATAAATATATTTTACTTTACATATATGTATGTTATTTTAATTGATATAATTTTAATACCTTTTTGCACAGTTGCTAATTTAGTAGCAAAAGTATGTGCTAAATTTCTTTGCCATTTTGCCATGTCAAAGGATTTTGTTATTTGAAAATTTAAAAAAGATTTTGTTGGTGGTCAAAATTTTGTGCAAAATATGTCTAATTTGAAGCCGTGTCCATATTTGGAAAAATGTTATCGCAAGAATCCAATACATTTTGGAGAATTTTCTCATCCTCATTGTAAGTCTTCTAATATATTTATAAATAAATAAATGAATACATATGTAAAAATATGTTTTCACAAATTTTCTTTACAGTAGATAATATCTACAAGAATGGAATGGATCCCAAAACTAATAAATATATTATACCAACAGAATTATCTTCCAATGGTGATATCATTTTGCAGCAAATTAAATTGCTAGAAAAACTGTTTCCTAAAGATGCTACAAAGCCTAAAAAGAAAGAGGAGAATATCCAAGGTTCGTCAACTTCGCAAACTAATCAACATTTAAAAGACAATAGTAAAGCATGTGACAAAAGTTCCAAATCACCACAGCCTTCTTCGTCTACTGCGAGAAATGCAGGTGACGGTTCAAATTTGGCAAAGAAACAAAAAATAACACGCAACATTAAAGACTATATTCCAGTCGTGGTAGAGAAGGGACAAATGGCGCAAAAATTGGAAGCAGCTGCACCATACAATTTTTTTCTAACCGCCATTACTGATGCTAAGCCTACACATAATGAACCTCTAACAGTTACCATGCAGGGTAGGTCATTTTCCAAAAACGTTTTTTGAAACAGTTTATTAATGGGATTTTTTTTAACAGAAATTTTGGATGAAAGTCTGGGAGTTATAGAAAGTACTGTGCAAATCAATTTCATGGTGGATATTGGATGGCTTCTGGGTCATTATTATTTTGCAGGCATATTGTAACTATTTGTGTTTTCAATCCTATTGATTTATCAGCTAATTCATTCATTTTTTTTTTTTCAAGGAATACTCCACTTTTAGTTTTATATGGTGATGACACACCAGAATTACTATCTATTGATAAGCACAAGCCCCAGGTAACGGCGATTAAAATTAAAATGCCAACTCCCTTCGCTACATCTCATTCCAAAGTTATGTTGTTGGGTTATAAAGATGGTTCCATGAGGGTGGTTGTATCGACTGCCAATCTTTATGAGGATGATTGGCATAATCGTACTCAAGGTATATGGATAAGTCCACTCTGTTCTGCTTTACCCGACGAAGCAGACACTGCGTCTGGTGAAAGTCCAACAAATTTTCGTCAAGATTTAATGCTTTATTTGGTAGAATATAAATGTGACAAATTGCAGCCCTGGATTGCACGTATACGAAAGTCCGATTTTAGTGCTATAAAGTAAGTTAATTACCAAAATGAATTCCTTAGAGTTGAAGTTATCATTTATAGCGATTTATTTGAACATTTACTGAAAAAACGATCCGTAACAAAAATAGAAAATTATTCAAAATTAAAAATATTTAAATAATTTTTTTTAATGAAAGAATATTTGATTAAAGACAAATATCAATAAGATTAGCTTAATTAAATACAAATATATTTAAAATTCATTCAATATGTATGTATCTATACAAATCCATTTTTTCGATGCAGTGTTTTCTTTATCGGTTCTGTGCCCGGTGGACATCGAGAAGGACCACGTGGACACCCCTGGGGACATCCACGCGTTGGCAGTCTTCTGCAAAAACATTGTGCGCCAATTGATGAAAAGATTCCCGTTGTATGTCAAAGTTCCAGTATTGGTAGTTTAGGTGCCAATGTTCAGGCATGGATACAACATGATTTTCTAAATAGTTTACGACGAGATGGCATGGCTATGGGTATTCGACAATTGCCACCATTTAAAATGATTTACCCCAGTTACAGCAATGTCAGTCGGAGTCATGACGGTATGTTAGGCGGTGGCTGTTTGCCTTACAGCAAAAACACCAACGATAAACAGCCTTGGCTTAAAACATATCTACAACAGTGGAGTTCAAAACTACGCCATCGTTCTCGCGCTATGCCACATATAAAATCATACACCAGATATAATTTAGAAGACAAGTCCGTTTATTGGTTCATTTTAACATCGGCTAATCTGTCGAAGGCAGCTTGGGGTAGCTATAATAAAAATGTTAATATATCGCCTTGCTTACGTATTGCTAATTATGAAGTTGGTGTTTTGTTTTTACCTAAATTTGTGGTGAGTTGAAATATGCTTAAAAATAATTATTTTATAATTTTCATATTTTCATTTTCAATTATTATATCGAAGGATTTAAAAAATTGGTGCTTTGATACATTTTCATAACAATTTTATAGAACACTATTTATAAAATTTGATTTGATAACAAAATAAATAATAATTGTTATATCTGTAGAAATTGTTCATATCTACATATCATTAATTTGCTACTAGAGGTTCATAACTCAACGTTATTTTTTTATATTTTGAACAACTTTCTTCCAAATATATAGTATGGAAAATAAATCTATACAATTGTACGCTAATATTTTCTTTTACTTTTAAAGAAAGATTGATTTTTGGATACACTTTTTACAGCGCGTCAAAAACTATCATTCACGTTTATTAAATCTTATCAGCAAAAATAGTCTTAATCTTCAGGCAAAAATCTTCTTAAACACATTTATCCTTTATAGTCAAGATAATTTTGTGACGAATTTGGCGTTTTTAACTTATAGTTAGTTTTGAAAAATCTCTTGCTAGAATCATATTCTCCATAGTTTATATTAGTCACATGCTAAATTTTTTGTTTTAATACAAGATTTAAGCGTTCCAGCTTCCTATATGAAGGTATAGGTCGACTTGGGACTCACTTGAATCGATAGTGCGATAACCTGGCAATTTGAGGGATTAATTCTCCGCCAACCAAATTTATATTTAAAAAAAATAGTTTATATTATGTTTTTATTATTTATTATTTTAGTTTAAGTAATTTAATGTCACAGCATCAGAAGTCATACCTGTTGGATAACAACAAAATATTTTCTATACTTGTTTATTAAAAAAAACTTTTGTATTCATTTTATTATCAATTTACCTATGATTTTTTGTTTGAATAGTTTTCAATTATTTTTAATAAAATTTTCACTACTTTTGTGACTTTCAAACTACATATAAAGAAAATTTTGAAAATTGGATAGAAATCCAATAAGACCAAATGCAATTTCTCGATTCAAAATCTTTTTAATTTTTAGCGTATTGATGGAATTTTTCTCAGATTCTCTTTGATAATTTTAAGATCTCATTTCTAAATTCCTAATTATCAGCCATGTCACAGAATTTAATTCCGTTTGGAAGTGGAATTAATTTCGTATTTTGCTTCTATAGAAAAAGTAAAACGAACAATTTTTTCGAAAGAAACCTAGAATTTCTTAAAATTACAATTTCACATAGCAAATTTAAAGTGGTTTTATTTCAAAAAAAAATTTCGTTTTACTATTTCTATAGAAGCAAAATACGGAATTAATTCCACTTCCGAACGGAATTAAATTCTGTGACATGGCTGTATATTTCAAATGTTTAATTTGTCAATACCATTTTTATTTGTTTCTCAAATCAACAATTATGATCCAAAAATCGTATTAAAATAAATATTATGTAAGTGTAATTACTTCTTTTCATTACTGTGTATATAACTAATAATAATAATTTTTTATACAAGATTTTCTATCTATCTATTCTATATACTTATATGTATATAAAAATGAATGTATGTATGTAACGTATGGACTCCAAAACGGCTGAGTCGATTTTGATGAAATTTTCACATGTTACTGTGACTCTGGAAGGAATAATAGGCTATATGAAGTTTTGATTGTACAAACGGGGGTGACACCGCCCATATAACCCAAAAATTTAAATCGCCATATTTTGGGCATTTTTTGACCTACGTCAATGATATGTGGTACATATGGTATTGACATAATTAGGAATACGTAACAGGAGAAAAGTTGGTGGGACCACACCCCTTTTTAGGAAAATTAAAAATCGTAATATAGTCTTAACTACTGGGCCGATTGTCATTAAATTTTCACAATAGGATATTCTTACGAAATAATAAATTCTTGACTATGTAAGTGGACAAAGGGGCATGGCCTCGCCCACTGAAATGCATTGCTCATATGACGCGCTTCAGTATCATATTATTTTTCTATATGGAGAAGATGGATATCACTTTGTAATGCATCAAATCAATCAAGCAACCCGTAAGGCCGTTAATTATCTTGTTGAGTTCTTAAATTCACTCGATGTGTCAGGCTTTCCACCACTACGGCTTTGCAAATAAAATAATAAGAAATAATTTAGTAGAAGCGACCATTATAACAGGAAAATATAAAGGTACAGATGTACTTTTGCTACGCATTCCAATGCTACCAACAGATTTACCATTCGATTTAAAAAAAAATTTCCTGTTCGGTTAGCGTTTGCGATGACTGTTAACAAAGCTCAAGGTTAATATCCCGTGTATATGTGTATGCTCCTGATGGACAAACAAACTTAAAGCATTGCAATAAATACATTAAAATTAAATAAATAAAACGTTTTATTTTATTTTATAACGAGGGGGTAGCGAAGCACACCGGGTTCCAGTTTTCTATTAAAAAAAAAACAGATTTCCCTTAGTAATTTACTATTTTAAGTCTACATAAATACTTAAACAAAACTACAAAAACAAACAATCAAATCTTAATAATAAACAAAATATGTAGAGCAGTCTTATAAAAGTAATTTGTATATACATATTACAGAGATTTTTAAATTTATTTTTAACTAAATCATGGTGTGACTATACAAGATGAGTGCAGTAGCACAGCTGACTGACTTTGCTTACAATTTACTTATGTCAAAAGTAATATGTACCAGAGACCTGCAACAAGTATGAACGAGCCGACTTATTCACTAACGTTGAATTTTAAGAACAATACAAACAAGTATGATTCAATTTTATGCTTATTCACTTTTTATGCACACACAGAAAATTCAGCAACGAGATAAATCATTTCCAACACTTGGTTCGAACTGCAATGTTTGAAAACAAAAATTCTTGTTTATACACAGTTTGTTTTTTGCATGTCGGCTTTGTTGTACATGATCTGATTGGAATTGAACTAAAAACACACGAGCCACTTATAAGTAAAAAGCGGGTGGCAGAAAAATATGAAAACGTAAAAAATGTGCATTTACTACCTATTTAACATTATTTTGTCGAAAAGAAAACTTATTTGACAAAGCAATGATAAAATTTGTAATATGTACAGTTTGTCAAATATATCTTTACACAGCAAAAAAATTAAAGAAAAAAATGCAAAATGAGCTGCTTCATACATTTAACGACACAGTCGAACATTCATGTTCGCACAAAACAACAAATGAATAAAACACATGTTCGGCTAACAACACGTTGGCTTTGATGTAAAATGAGCTTCATACATTTAACGACACAGTCAGAATATTCATGTTCGCAAAAAACAACAAGTGAATAAAACTGAATGATTGAAACGAACGGTTGCATAAACGAGCGTTTTGTGCATTTGAACAAAAACGATTAAATCATAAAAATCAATGTGCATGATTAAGTATACTCGAAAATTTAGTACTCGTTGCAAGTCTCTGATATGTACTACTTTTTCAAGTGTTTTTGAAAGTAGTACATTATTTTACACAAACAAAATGCCTGTTGTTTTTGTATTGTGTTGCAAGTGTTGCTAATTTGTACTCACCTTGTATAGTTACACCATGGGCTAATTTTTTTGTTTTTGACAAGAAATCACTCTTGCTCCGAAATTCTAACCACTTAAAATTTTGTAGTATCTAATCAAACAACTAAAGGTGGATTCACCCATTTGTTCTTAACAAAATTTTTTTCCAGAGAACAATTTTTTTAACTGAGAGTTTTTTGCAGCACGATTCACCCATTTCGAACGATTTTTCTGAAAAATCAAAGCTGCCATATGTAAACAAAATCTATTAGTTTTACAAGTGCGGCCATTGATTTATTTTGCTTTGGGTTTTAAGTGTCAAAATACAAATATTAGATTATTTTAAAGTATTGTGTATTCAAAATCACAGATATAAATTCGAAATGAATGAAAAAGAACCTTGATTTTGCTGATGGTCATGGAAATACATAAGGCATTGTTATTTGTATGAAAAAATGAAACCTATTGGCAACTCAATTCACTTTTGTCCGGAAAAATATAAAATTAAACCAATTCAAGTTCGTAAAAAATATTTTCTCTCTCTCAAAAAGAGAGACGTCAAACTTCATATAAAAAAAATATTGTTCGAAGAAATTTTTTGTTAAGAACGAATGGGTGAATCCACCTTTATTTCACGTTATGACTTGCTTTTGTCTCAAATCTGCGATATGTACTGTTTAAAACCTCATTATTTTGTGTAATATTTCATGAATATATGTACCTGAAACTTAACAAGTTTAGTATTTTGTAACTATTACATACTAATGATAAGAGATTCCAAAACATATTTATTTATTTTTCATTTTCAGATTGGGGAGGATACATTTCCTTTGGGCGCACCACGTAATGGTATACCACCATTTCCTCTGCCATATGATGTACCCTTAACACCATACGGCACTGATGATAAACCATTTCTTATGGATTATTTGCATATATAAAATCAGTTTTCCTAGTTATATGTTGAAAAATTGTCAGCAGTTCGTTAACCCTAACAGATAAGAATTTATTACTATTTATATTATATACCTACTCATACAAACTTGATTTGATTTTTGCTTGTAATGCTACTGGAGTTTCATCTATCATTAAAAAAATTATTGCTGTCTATGTCATTATTATTTGGAGTCTACAATTAATCGTTTCAAATGAGTCGTTAAAAAATTATTTCAAAATTACCAATTTTGTTTTTTTATATAATTATTGTGTGTTGTACACGCAGAATAGAATGTATTTAATGTTTTTTGTAATCACTACATTTATTGTTTCTTTTAATACTGAAAAATATATTTAATTATTTACAATACAATTTGTTTTTTTATTTTTTTTTTTATCTCATGTTTTTAAAAATATGATCCATACACTACTCCATTTCAGAAGACACAATGGTTTTTAAAAGACACTTATTGAACTTCGCTGGCTTAATTAAAAGATAGGCACGGATTAACAGAAAGAAGAACTGCGTTTGTTTTTATTATTTTTTATAATAATTACAAACGATTATTACAAAGAACCGGTTACAGTGTTAAATAATTGTGAAGTCAATTTACACTATATATTACCAGTCAAGAATGTAAGAAAAACTGGTTGCAAGGTCTATGCAGTTATATAGTTGTTGACGCAGCACACAGTTGATAATTTTCTTATTGCAAACACACATCTTACATATGTATATTTATAGTTAATAAACAAAAAGTTAATGAATTTCACTTGTGCTTTTAACATTTTATTCATGTGCATTGTGCATTCATCAGTGGCTAGTGGAATGGCGGCATTAAATACAAAATTAAAATTTCCCTACGAAATTTCTCTAGTCGATGAAAAAACCAACAATGAACTTTTAAGATATTTTCATGGTAACTTAAACAGAAAGACAATTTTTTAAAGTTTTAAAAATATAATTTCGTTCTATAATGCAGGCGAAAAAGATGGCTTTGTACAAGTTGGTCCAGAAAAATATTTTTTTCCACTTAAATATAAACAAGAGGCAGAATCATATTATAATTTTCAAGCCCGTCCTAATGACGTATGGGTGGTAACTTTCCCGCGTTCGGGTACAACATGGACTCAAGAGTTGGTGTGGTTGTTGGCAAATAATTTAAATTTTAAAACGGCACAAAAAATTCCATTAACACAAAGATTTCCATTTTTCGAGTAAGTAAATACAAAACATTCAAAGTTGCTAATTTATTTTAAAGACATTAAAGTATATAGTTGAAACAATAATTAATTAATTTTAGATTCCAATTGTTTATGCATCCCGTTATTAAGGAAGAACTTTTGAAACAAAATGCTCACAATGAAAGTAATAAGAAATTTATAGAGGCCATATCAACACCAGGTTATAAAATATTTTCAGACATTCCTAAATCCCAAAGACGTTTTATAAAATCACACTTTCCATTCTCTTTATTGCCGCCTAGTGTCATGGAACAAAAATGTAAAGTACGTTAAAATATTAAAGTTTTTATGTTTGAAACTCACAAGAGACTATTTTATTTATGCCCCTATTGCGGTTCACAACTTTTTTAATAATTTGGTCGTCTTTCATAAATCGGTATTGCCATTCACAACTTATATGTAGTAGAGTTAATGTAGAGTTAAAGTCGGGTTGACTGACAGACGACCAAACTTAGTTGAGTTGAGAACGGCAATAGGGGCATTAATTCACATTTCTTAATTCCAGATTATTTATGTTTCTCGTCGACCTAAAGATGTTGCCGTTTCTTTTTATCATCTCAATCGTTTATTTCGTACACAAGGATATGTGGGTGATTTTGAACGTTATTGGGGATTCTTTGAAAAAAGTCTAAGTAACATACACATCAATAGATTTTGTTAAATTTAAGAAGAAATAATAGTACCTATAAATTATGTATCTTTATTGCTAGATCCCTGGATGCCTTATTATAGTCATTTGAAAGAAGCAATGCAGCATAAAAACGACTCAAATGTTTTGTATCTTCAATACGAGGACATGGTGGCAAATCTTGAAGGTTCTATTGAAAAAATTGCAAACTTTTTAGATTATTCTTTGGATAAAACAAAAATGGACATGTTGCTTGAACATTTAAATATTACAAATTTTCGTAATAATCCTGCTGTAAATAATCAAGAGCTAAGTGTAGTAGGCGTTTTAAATAAATCTGAAGATGGCTTTGTTAGAAAGGGAGTAGTTGGTGCCTCAGAGAATGAGTTTCGTAAAGTGCCTGGCCTATTAGAAAGAGCTAAAAAGTGGATAGAAGAAAATGAAAAACGTTTGATGTAAAGAATTAGATATATCTACCCTGGAGAAATTAGGAGATTCCTTGTGTTGAAAATGTATTATTATATTTGAAATTAACGTTTATACACTTGCCCATGTCGGAGATTTATTTACCTTATACAATGAAAACTTATATTTAATATTAATAAAATTTATTTTTTTATTTTTATAAGTTAACGACCTAATTGCTTTTTTTTTGTTAAACAATTCATGTCTAAATAATGTTTATGATCGATTCGTTTTCTTAATCAATGCTAATTGTTTATTCTTAAGAAAAATCTTAACTTATCTTGTTGTAGATTTAAATATTGTTTGGGTTCTTACAAAATCTAATTTTTAAAACATACATATGTACATAAAAGTTACTCTAATCAAGCAAATAACCTGCAATTTCTGTGAGTCAAGAGACACACTCATACTATGTTTCCACGGTACATGCTTCGCTCTCTATTCATGCTTCACACCCCAATCATGTGCGAAACAACTTGCTTCACCATACAAAATTTTAAGAGCGAATCAAGTACATTCATATTGAAAGCAGTTGCTAAGTCAGTTATGATTTGTGAATATGATGTTTATACTATGTTTCCACGGTACATGCTTCGCTCTCTATTCATGCTTCACACCCCAATCATGAGCGAAACAACTTGCTTCACCATACAAAATTTTAAGAGCGAATAAAGTAGATTCATATTGAACCTACTTGCGAAGCCCGAAAAATTGCACTCTTCTCTAATTTTTATCGCAAGTTTATCTGCACTAGCTGTAAAAATTGAATATTATTGTAAACAAAGCAAATTATTTTCTTGTTGCTGGAAGTAAAGAAAGTAAATATATACGAATGTGTTTTTTTTTCAAATAAGCTAATATCCACTGACTTTTGTTTGTCCATTAAAAAAATTATTTTCCACAAATTGTAAATTCTGTTTTTTTTATTCTGTTTGTTTATTAAAGACAACTGTCAAATCGAATTAAATTTATTAGTCATGTAAACAGCATGATTCATAAACAAGATTCAGAAGGCGAAGCAGGTGATTCAAGTCGTCGTGGAAACATAGTATCACGGTCTCAATTCTAGTTTTAACACGAAAAGCGCAAGATTTATAAATATTAATGTAAAATAAAAAGACGCTAATATATCAACAAGATATCATCACTAAATAATAAATGTATATGTAATCGATTACTGCTACAATAACTGTCATCTCTAGCAAACACAGTAAACAAATTTAGTTCCATGGTGGAACTATACAAGGTGAGTGCAGTATCCCAGTTGACTGACTTTGTTTACAATTTATTGATGTCAAAAGTAGTACTTTTTCAAGTATTTTTGACAATAGTACATTATTTTACACAAACAAAATGCCTCTTGTTTCTGTATTGTGTTGTATTTGTTGTCGATTTGCGCTCACCTTGTATAGTTGTACCATGTTTAGTTCTTTACCAGCTTGTAAATCTTTAAAAAACTGGATAAAAATAAAATGTTAGATGGTTGGTATTGTCGTACGCTGGCCAATGAACAACAAGCAGCACAGCAGAACGATAATAATGAACAAAATATGGGACTGAATGACGATACTGATTCAGATAGCCAAGACAATGAAGAGAGCAGACAGGGTGGTGGAGCAACCGGCAGCAATGTGGATTATAAGAACCAGTATCGCTATTTGAAGAGAAAATTGAAATTTTTGATATACGTAAGTTAATATGAGACCAGGTTGATATAAGTATCTTGATTGAATTAATCCTATTTTCATGGTGATGAAAATTTTCTACAAATCTGAAAAATATTTTACAAAGCTTATAATAATTTCCATTGCCTTTTACATTAGGAAAATGAATTTTTCCAAGATGCTTTAAGATCAAATCAAAGACGCTTACTTAAAGTTTCTAGGGATAGAGCATTCCTCTTAGATCGTCTTCTTCAATATGAGAAACCAGAAAATACTTCATCAGAAAGTGATGAAACCGAAGAATCTTCTGAGGATGAGGCTGTTAAAGAAACTAAAAAGTAAGTTACTTTTTTGCATTTGAAACCTTTCAAATAATAATTAAAATTTGTTCAAAGACGCAAACTGGAACAAAGTGTAAATGGTTCTTCAACCGGTTCTACACGAGGTCGCAAAAAGAAAAATTCCGCTCCAGCTCCTGTCAATGAGTCATCCGATCAGGTATCAAACCCATCATACAATCACATAGATGTTGTGGCTTTAAATCAACAAGCTCAGGCGGAGGTTGAAAGGCAATTATCAAAACGTTCTGTAATGGATTTGATTCCGGAAATAGCTCCAGCTACTGTGCCTGCTGAAATGTTCAGTAATGAACCTTCCTTGGACAGTGAACCCACAGACCATTTAGTAGATGGCTCATCTCCTACACATGTAGCAGCCGAAGAATGCGTTCCCATGGAATACAGTAATTAAGATGGATATCTATTATAGTTGTTAATTTAAAATTCATTCATATATACAATTAAAATCCATTTCTTATTTAATTATAGAAAGTTTTATTATTTTTTATATTAAACATCATAATACATGAAATGAAAAAATTTACTTACAAACTAAAATTTAAAAATCTTAGCTTAAGAATAGAATTTATGACTTAAATGTGCCCACAGCCAATAGCAAGTTACGCCGTGTGAAATGTAAAGTCATAAAAGGTGTCGATTTTGTGGGAAAAGCCCTCAATAAGTAAGTATCGCCTTCACTAATTTCAGGATTATGCGAAGCATTGGTGCTTTGTGTTATATAGTCTTCGGTCAATTTTGTAAAGTCCCATAGAGTTAAATAATAGTCCAGACCGCCCACTGCCAATACAGTACCATCTCTACTGAAACACATACTCTGTATCGAGCCAGTATGTCTTACTAAAGAGGTAACCAATTGACCGTGCGATAGATCCCATACTAGGACATTATGATCCGATGAGCCTGAAGCTAAGTATCGTCCACAAGTAGAAAAAGACAAAGCATTTATTTGTCCCTTATGACCCGTCATAAGACGCACCAATTGCCCAGTTAAAACATCCCATAGTCTTACAGTTCTATCACTAGAGCCGCTGGCTATGTAGTTAGAATTGGGATGGAACTGCACACAGTCAACGTCCGAAAGATGACCCGTAAATATTCTTAAAGGTTGATTAGAATCGGTGGCCCAAAGACGTACAGTTTTGTCATAAGAACACGAGGCAAAATAATAGCCGTGTGGTGAAAATCGTACATCCCAAACAGGAAACAAATGACCTTTAAAAACGACAATACAAGTCCAAGTGTGCAAAGACCACAATCGTATAGTCGTATCTTCTGAGCAGGAGAGTAACATATTCTTTTCTGGAGCAAAAGCGCATCTATACACTGGTCCACTATGTCCATAAAATGTTCTAGCCGATTCACCGGTTCTATCGTCCATCATGCGCACTAAGACATCTTCAGCATCTTTATCTATGTCTTTGAGCATTTCAGCATTTTTCATTTCTCTCAATTTTGAGGGTGTTAAAGACCATACTTTAATGCTAGAATCGGTAAAACCAACAGCCATCATATAAGAATCTTCAGAAATTTCAGAACATGTAACACTATTGTGGGAGTTTAAAATGGTGTATAAGCATATTGAGGGCAATGATTCTTTATTGAGTGCTATACGCTTAGATGCTTCTCTTAAAGCCTTAAGTCTTTCTAATTTATCGGCATCCTTAAGCTCAGGCAAAGGTATACGGTCCATAGATGGAGCATTGGGATCTGTTTTGGATTTTTTTGAAAATAGAGGATCTTTCTTAGGTTTTTTCTTTTTGGGCTTATCTGGTGCATCGGGATCATTATCATCCTCTTCTTCAACCGCCGCTGGAGCCGGAGTTGTCAATAATTGAAAATCTACTTCCTTTAGCAAGCCGTAATAGACCCTAATTTTATTATCCTGCCTACGAGATTCTCCGATCAAAGAACCAGCTGTAGCATTACACTGGATTTTGGATCTGGCAGTGCCCTCGTAAGTATCAAAGTGTAAATACTTTGCCACTATATCGGCTATCAGCTCTTGTTTGCGGTCCTGTATGTGACGTTTAAACAAGGAATGTGCATCGCGGGACATGCGAATAATAAATTTATCCGATTCCATTGACGTGTACCAATCATTATTATCCATTTCAGAGCGTTTGGTAATAAGTAAAAGATTTTGTAAATCTTCCCGATAATAATAGTCCAAGTCAGGTCCATATTTCTCCACAAACTCTCTAGCAGATTTTGCATAACCACCTGATACTAGCTTAAAATATATTGGTACTAGTATAGGATACAACACCATAAACAATTCGTGTTTATAAATATCTAAGGATTCATCAACAAAACTCCGTAAATCTCGGTAGGCTGCATCATATAAATCAGGTTCACTTCCGGGACCTGGTTTACCTTCGCCACTGGTATTCTCTACATTTTCGCCCAAGGCTGATGATAATATTGCTATTTCTTTATCATCCACTTCTTCCAATTCATTGGGTTTGATATTTGCCTCCTGACATAGCAACTCCTCGGTTTGTTTAAGATTATATTTCTTGATAAGTTTGAGCAATGCGAGCAAATCACGTTTATCCATTGGTTTCATTTCTCCAGAAACTGGAGAATCAGTGCCATTGACTAATGTATTCATAATTGTTTACGCTCACAAATGAATTTAATAAATACTTCTTTTTATTATTTTCCCACTTTTTTTCTACAAAATGTATTGTTTATGACCATAGCTGCCAGATTTGACGATTTATCGTCATTTTGACGATTTTTTGTTACAAAAATAGCAAAGTGACGATTTGACGATTTTTTCATTGAAAATGACGATTTTCTGAATTATTAAAATTTTCTATCATTTCTTTGTTTTATTAATGTTTTCGTTACCAAATTCTCTCTTTTTTGGAGACAACAACTATTTTTCTCAATTAATATCATAAATATTAAGAAGAACAGGACATACGAGTATTTCAAACACAAAACTAAATGATAGTAATGATTTCTTAATTATGAACAATTATTAAGTTTAAGTATAATAATTCCAAATAATATTGAGTTAGGATAGCAGAAATTATTTATTTATCTGTAAACACAAAAAGCAATTTTGAATGCTGTATTCCATCAACTAAAATTTTTAGAGGAAACAATTTCTGAATATCAACAGGGAAATTCTACAAAAACTTCTCTTATTTCAACAAAACGTCGCGACGAAAGAATATTCAGTCAAATAAATTTAAATAACAAAAAATACGGAATTCTTTGAAAATAAGTACCTGTATATGATGGATGAATTGGATGCTATATTTGTAATTTACTCTGAATTAATAAAATATACTAAATTCAGATATTTATTTATAAAATATGTTGTTCACACTCTTCAGTTTTAGCTGACCAGTTTTTGTTCAATTCTCTTTTGAACTTGCGATTTAATTCACACACGTCACTACAATTTTCGTACGTTTTGATGCAAATCAACATGAATGAAAAAAAAAACAAAAGAAAAAAGAAAATTGACTAGTACCGTCAAATTTGTGCCTCTTTTGTTCTCTATTCCCTTCTCATCTAAAAATACTTGCCTTGACGATTCAGAATTGTAGTGTGTGAAAGTGGACTAAGATAATATAAAAATATTATACAAGTTGTGTTTAACATTATATTTTTTGAGATTTCTTATTTAAAAAGTTAAAATTTATGTATTTTGATATGTATTGTACAAGAGACTATATAAACTTGAATTTTTATGTTTTCGTTTAAATAAAAATTTCAAAATGATACTAGAAATACTGAATTTTTATTTTCCCGATTTTTTTGACGATTTTTAAAATTCGAAATGACGATTTTTTTCTTTTTTATCGGGATTTTGACGATTTTTTTTGAAATTCATCTGGCAGCCCTGTTTATGACTGAAGCGAAAAATACTAAATTTCCACCAGTGCTGCCAGTATTTTTTTAGAGCTTATCCCCAATTTTTGATTTGTCATCCCCAAAAATCCCAAAACTGATTTTTTTGATTCAAAATTTTTTTATGTAAAAAATAATATAAAAATAATAATAAAAATTCATTTTTATGGATAGCTACATACATATATTAGTATTCAAACTAATTAGACTCGTAATTATAAATCTTGTAAAGAAAAAATGACATAATTTAAATATAGAAGTATAAAAAATTATTTACCAGAGTTTAGCATTTCAAAAACTTCAGAATCAAAATCTTCTGATTCATCAGCCTCAGAAATTTTGTTGTACATATTGCTTGTATTAAAAAGCTTTAGCATTTCAGCAGATGGACTAAATTTCTCAAAACAAATTTAATTATTTTTAAAGTATGTGTTTATTCTGAGAAGTGTTTCCAATAATTCATATTGCATTTTGTTACGTATTTTTGTTTTGTATTCATTATTGAAAAAACGCGTTCAACGCAAGCGTTACCCTTTAAAAATATACTCGTATATGTATATTTCAAACCTTTTGTCCAATCTTCGCGTTCCCAAGATGCATTATGATTTTTGTTAATAAAATTAGTATTTGGAGCCATTTTAAACAGTAATAAGTATACTTTTTTTTAATATTAATATACTTCTTTATTAGAAACCATCCACTAGAAATAATAACACACATTTTTAGACTTGCCAGACGAACATTTTTTAGCTCCAAAATCATTCTTTTAAAAAATATCCCCAAAAATCCCTTAAAATTGTGTTGTCATCCCCAAAAAATCCCCGGATCCCAAGATGAAATTTTTATCCCAAATCACGACAAAAAATCCCCAATTTGGGGATAAATCCCCTAAACTGACAACGCTGATTTCCACGAAAAAAAAACGCCCGTGAACAAATCAAACTCAACGAAACTTTATAACAAACCGTAACAGCTGATTTATCAAAACAAACATTTTTTTCATGAGTGGTGAAATTTGTTTGTTGTTTATGTATAATTGTGTAGATTTGTTAAGTTAAGGAATGTGTTGAATAATGATTTATTTTACTTTTGCTGCTCTTCTTTTCATTCGTACTTTCATTATTTGTTTGTTGTGTTTTGTTACCATGTAGAACTGTTTCATTGTTTTTCATTTTCTCTTCATTCGTGTTTTCATTATTTGTTTATTGTGTTTTGTTACCACGTAAATCTATTTCATTGTTTTTGATTTTCTGTTTATTGATATTCGTTTACTATCTTTTGTTAATGTAAAACAGAGGTAGGCACATGGTGAAATTAAATACCAGGTGACAGCATTGCTACAACAATTACAACAAGGCAAGAACAACAGGCATTTTTCTATATGAAAAACTTTCGTCACTGTCAAAAAGTTTTTTTTTATATAACTTTTTGACATTTTCAAATTCACCATGAATAATCAGCTGGCGCTACGCTGTCACCTAGTATTTAAATTCACCTTGGGTAGGCAAAGCGTAAAATGAGGTTGTGTGTGTGAGCATACTACCCAGCAAACATAAACATGCCCTGCCAGCAATTGTATAGTAAACGAATACAATAAACAGAAAATCAAAAACAATGAAACAGATTTACATGGTAACAAGGGAATGGCAAAACATGGGCGCCGCGTTTTTCAATTACTCTTCTCTTACGTACGTGTGCACACACATTGTAGAGAAATAAACAAAGTTTAATGAGTCTAGCCATGGTGAAATTAAATACAAGGTGACAGCATTGCTACAACAATTACAACAAGGCAAGAACAACAGGCATTTTGTTTGTGTAAAATACTTTCGTTACTGTCAAAAACATCTGGTATAAAATAAAGAAAACAAACACAAGCATTGATAAAAAACAGAAAAATTTTATTTTCTTTAAAAATTTTTAGCAAAATAACTCAAAAACAAACACACTATTTAATATAATTTAATATAATAGAGTTTTAAACTATTTAACGCAGATAAAACGGCGACAATAATTCAATTTTTCAAATACAAAATAATTTTGTAACGTTTTTATATAAACTTTGACTATTTGTAAACGATATATCTCAGCTAATTATTTGTGTTAGAACTGTCAATGAAAATTTTGACGTCCACGAAGAAATGTTTTCCCTATATGGCTTACACAACAATGTAAAAGGAAAACTTATTTATGATATTGTAATTGAAAAAGTTCTTTCTTTTATTGATAAGAGTAAGCTTTCCTCTGTATGTACTGATGGTGCCAATGTAATGTTGGGTAAAAAAGAAGGTTTTGCTGGACATTTGAAAATTTAAAACGCATAAAATGTTGCCCATATGAAATAAATGTTGAAGATGTAATGCAATTTCCTGACTGATTTTCTAATTTTTCGCAAATAATAAAATAGAGATTTTTGGAGATTTTAAATTTTTAATTGGGGATAAGTGACGAAAGTTTTCTGGCAACACCGATTTGTGTTGAGAGCGAAGAGAGTATATTACATGGTGAAATTAAATACTAGGTGATAGCGTAGCGCCAGCTGATTATTCATGGTGAATTTGAAAATGCCAAAAAGTTATATAAAAAAAAAACTTTTTGACAGTGACGAAAGTTTTTCATATAGAAAAATGGCTGTTGTTCTTGCCTTGTTGTAATTGTTGTAGCAATGCGGTCACCTGGTATTTAATTTCACCATGGTATATTACTAATAAAATTGCAAAATGTAATAGTATGGGTTGCCTTCCCTGTTTTACACTAACAAATCTACACAATGATACATAAACAACAACAAACAATTTTCACCACTCAAGAAAAAAATGTTTGTTTTGATAAATCAGCTGTTACGGTTTGTTATAAAATTTCGTTGAGTTTGATTTGTTCACGGGCGTTTTTTTTTTCGTGGAAATTTAGTATTTTTTCGCTTCATTCATAAAGGCCTTATGATACTACATTTTTAATGCATTGTTCAAGTTTTGGCGAAGTACAAATATAATGTAATAGAAAAATTTACTAAGTGCAAAGAGTTCTGCAGTATTAACATAAATGGCAAACTGTCAAACATTTTACTAAAGTTATCGATAAAAAATGAAGTTATGTCAAAAAAAAATGTAAAATTGTTCAATTTAAAATTGACATTTCAAGCTTGAAATATTAAAAGTGTTGCTGAATCAGCGGTTTATGGGCAAATTTGGCGATTAACCGTTTTTTTGTTCGTTTTGTTTTTATGTTTCTCATAAACAAAAAGTTGACAACATTTAATACAAAAACAAAAAGGCTTTTTTGTTTACATTTTTTATAGTTTTCTTTTTCTAACATTTTCTGTTTCTTTCTATCAATTCTATATCAATTCAATGAACAAAAAATGTAGTGTCATAAGGGCTTAAACAATACATTTTGTAGAAAAAAGTGGGAAAATAATAAAAAGAAGTATTTTGTTCAGAATTGAACATGTTTATTATTAAAAGATAATATTCATTAAATGTTCAGAATTGAACATGTTTATTATTAGAAGATAATATTCATTAAATATTCATTAGTGCTAAGAATAAAAGATAATATTAATTAGTTCTAAGAATAGAAAGATAAAAAAGGTCATTAGAGTAAGAGGTAATGTAGTTTACATATGTTTGTAATTCCGTTGGATTGGGTATTTTGACAGACACCAACACAAATAATGAAACCTTTTGTATTTATCACTAAAATACGCAGGTACCTAAACATAATCATAAAACACTTAACGAGCAATAAATTAAGGGTCGCTAATGTGTGCATGTATACTAAAGACGTGCATTAGTACACAACAAAGTATTGTACAATGTAGTATAATTGGTAAATACCTTGTATATGTTGTGCAAACGAGAAGTTGTAAAGTAAAGGTACGGTCACATTTGACAAATATTTCCTCAAAAAAGCGTAACCACTTGTTTTAGCACAAATTTGTTTGACGTTGTTTGCTCTTACAAGAGTTTTGCAAGATCAAACAGCATCAAATAAATTAAAACTAAATATTTGTTGTGCTTTGGCCTAAATAAGAAAAGTTTTTTTAAGTAAACAAATGAGTTCAAATAAATGTTATTTAGTGGTTACGTCATTTTCGGCAAATATTTGCCAAATGTGACCGTACCTTAAATGTTGTGCTGTTGTCAAACAGATGGTTGTAGATGTTGTGTCGTTCTGGTTTGATCACTCAGAACATCGCATGTTCGTTCTACTATGTTGTATTGGGAACTACACAACATGCATCCATTTCTCTCTCTCATATACGCAAATACTTATTGTACTTATAGTGTGCTTGATCGTTTTAACGCGTGGCAAATTGTTTTGTGGAAAAGTACAGTGTTTGTGGTAAAATTTTTGTGAAATTTTATATTATATTTGTGCAAAATGAATAACAATGACATTAAAGCTAAAATCCTGTGAATCTTAGCGATTTATGAAATCGAGTTATATGTGTTATTTTTTGTTTGTTTATATGTACATTCAATGTACTACAATGTACGACATTGTACAATGCACATACGTTTTTATATATTTTTATTAAAATGAAATACTTTTATTATATTATTTTATTATTACAGTTATTTATTAATTAATAACAAAATGTGATTTATTTTCCTTTTTTAATATTCGAAACATGTACCAATCTAACGTGAATCAAATCAATTTATGAAATCGAGTTATATAAAATTTTTATTTATTTTTATGTTATGTTAAAATGAATACCTTTGAAAAATTAGTATTTTTTACTATTCACCTTTTCTGATATAAATACAAAATTTTTCCATCCCAAAAACAAATAAATTTGTCTTTTTATTCTATTTTACTGCAGTCAAACAAAAATAGTATTCCACAAATACTCACTACATCTGTTCGAAACGATATACTACTTTGTATTGTGCAACTTGTATGTAGTATTGTAAGTTGATACAACTTAACTACACACAACCTACGAGAGTAGAGCACAACATCTACAAATACAACATAAATGAAAACAGGCACTCAAACTTACTCAAACAAGAAATCATGGCCAACTTGTGCGATGTTGTGTACTAATGCACGTCTTTAATGTATACAATCATATCAGTTCTAGTTAGGTTTAAGATTTTCAATGTTAGTACTTAAGAAGAAGTTTTTAAATAAAAATTTAGTATCCTACAAATACTGAAGCGGGTAGTTATGCTCGTATGTGTTATTAATTTAACATATTTATTAAATTCATTTGTGAGCGTAAACAATTATGAATACATTAGTCAATGGCACTGATTCTCCAGTTTCTGGAGAAATGAAACCAATGGATAAACGTGATTTGCTCGCATTGCTCAAACTTATCAAGAAATATAATCTTAAACAAACCGAGGAGTTGCTATGTCAGGAGGCAAATATCAAACCCAATGAATTGGAGGAAGTGGATGATAAAGAAATAACAACAATATTATCATCAGCCTTGGGCGAAAATGTAGAGAATACCAGTGGCAAAGGTAAACCAGGTCCCGGAAGTGAACCTGATTTATATGATGCAGCCTACCGAGATTTACGGAGTTTTGTTGATGAATCCTTAGATATTTATAAACACGAATTGTTTATGGTGTTGTATCCTATACTAGTACCAATATATTTTAAGCTAGTATCAGGTGGTTATGCAAAATCTGCTAGAGAGTTTGTGGAGAAATATGGACCTGACTTGGACTATTATTATCGGGAAGATTTACAAAATCTTTTACTTATTACCAAACGCTCTGAAATGGATAATAATGATTGGTACACGTCAATGGAATCGGATAAATTTATTATTCGCATGTCCCGCGATGCACATTCCTTGTTTAAACGTCACATACAGGACCGCAAACAAGAGCTGATAGCCGATATAGTGGCAAAGTATTTACACTTTGATACTTACGAGGGCACTGCCAGATCCAAAATCCAGTGTAATGCTACAGCTGGTTCTTTGATCGGAGAATCTCGTAGGCAGGATAATAAAATTAGGGTCTATTACGGCTTGCTAAAGGCTCCAGCGGCGGTTGAAGAAGAAGATGATAATGATCCCGATGCACCAGATAAGCCCAAAAAGAAAAAACCTAAGAAAGATCCTCTATTTTCAAAAAAGTCCAAAACAGATTCCAATGCTCCATCTATGGACCGTATACCTTTGCCTGAGCTTAAGGATGCCGATAAATTAGAAAGACTTAAGGCTTTAAGAGAAGCATCTAAACGTATAGCACTCAATAAAGAATCATTGCCCTCAATATGCTTATACACCATTTTAAACTCCCACAATAGTGTTACATGTTCTGAAATTTCTGAAGATTCCTATATGATGGCTGTTGGTTTTACCGATTCTAGCATTAAAGTATGGTCTTTAACACCCTCAAAATTGAGAGAAATGAAAAATGCTGAAATGCTCAAAGACATAGATAAGAATGCTGAAGATGTCTTAGTGCGCATGATGGACGATAGAACCGGTGAATCGGCTAGAACATTTTATGGACATAGTGGACCAGTGTATAGATGCGCTTTTGCTCCACAAAAGAATATGTTACTCTCCTGCTCAGAAGATAGGACTATACGATTGTGGTCTTTGCACACTTGGACTTGTATTGTCGTTTTTAAAGGTCATTTGTTTCCTGTTTGGGATGTACGATTTTCACCACACGGCTATTATTTTGCCTCGTGTTCTTATGACAAAACTGTACGTCTTTGGGCCACCGATTCTAATCAACCTTTAAGAATATTTACGGGTCATCTTTCGGACGTTGACTGTGTGCAGTTCCATCCCAATTCTAACTACATAGCCAGCGGCTCTAGTGATAGAACTGTAAGACTATGGGATGTTTTAACTGGGCAATTGGTGCGTCTTATGACGGGTCATAAGGGACACATAAATGCTTTGTCTTTTTCTACTTGTGGACGATACTTAGCTTCAGGCTCATCGGATCATAATGTCCTAGTATGGGATCTATCGCACGGTCAATTGGTTACCTCTTTAGTAAGACATACTGGCTCGATACAGAGTATGTGTTTCAGTAGAGATGGTACTGTATTGGCAGTGGGCGGTCTGGACTATTATTTAACTCTATGGGACTTTACAAAATTGACCGAAGACTATATAACACAAAGCACCAATGCTTCGCATAATCCTGAAATTAGTGAAGGCGATACTTACTTATTGAGGGCTTTTCCCACAAAATCGACACCTTTTATGACTTTACATTTCACACGGCGTAACTTGCTATTGGCTGTGGGCACATTTAAGTCATAAATTCTATTCTTAAGCTAAGATTTTTAAATTTTAGTTTGTAAGTAAATTTTTTCATTTCATGTATTATGATGTTTAATATAAAAATAATAAAACTTTCTATAATTAAATAAGAAATGGATTTTAATTGTATATATGAATGATTTTAAAATTAACCACTATAATAGATATCCATCTTAATTACTGTATTCTATGGGAACGCATTCTTCGGCTGCTACATGTGTAGGAGATGAGCCATCTACTAAATGGTCTGTGGGTTCACTGTCCAAGGAAGGTTCATTACTGAACATTTCAGCCGGCACAGTAGCTGGAGCTATTTCCGGAATAAAATCCATTACAGAACGTTTTGATAATTGCCTTTCAACCTCCGCCTGAGCTTGTTGATTTACAGCCACAACATCTATGTGATTGTATGATGGGTTTGATACCTGATCGGATGACTCATTAACAGGAGCTGGAGCGGAATTTTTTATTTTGCGACCTCGTGTAGAACCGGTTGAAGAACCATTTACACTTTGTTCCAGTTTGCGTCTTTGAACACATTTTAATTATTATTTGAAAGGTTTCAAATGCAAAAAAGTAACTTACTTTTTAGTTTCTTTAACAGCCTCATCCTCAGAAGATTCTTCGGTTTCATCACTTTCTGATGAAGTATTTTCTGGTTTCTCATATTGAAGAAGACGATCTAAGAGGAATGCTCTATCCCTAGAAACTTTAAGTAAGCGTCTTTGATTTGATCTTGAAGCATCTTGGAAAAATTCATTTTCCTAATGTAAAAGGCAATGGAAATTATTATAAGATATTATTTTTTTTTCTACAGGATTAACAGTATGCTATTCTTTTCGATTAGTTTATTATACGATAACTGGAGATTCAAGTTTTTCATCTTTAAATATATTAAATGATGAAGGTTGAGTAATATTAAAAAGTATAATAGGGTTGTTAATTTTAAGAATTTTTGGAGGTAGAATATTAAGATGATTAATTTTTTCTACTCCATTAGTAGTAGTTCTTCCTTTTTATTTAAAATTATTAACTTTATTAGTTTGTGTTATAGGAGGTATTATACAGGTATGTGATGGAAATCGAAAACGAAAACGAGTGAGTTTTTGAAGTCAATTTTAAAGTATTTCTAATCAAGTTTTTAAAATTTTTTTTTAAGATTCTCTTTAATAGCAAATTATCTTTATATTTTTTAGTGGGATAAAACTGTTTCAATACAGAAATATTACGAAAAAATTAACTTCTAAAACTCACTCGTTTTCGTTTTCGATTTTCATCACATACCAGATAGGGTATTTAATTTCTAATGTGTCTTTATTTTTTTTTTAATAAGGCTTTAAATAACTATAATTTTTCTTATTTTTTAGGGTCAATGTGGTTTATACCCTATATTTCTACTTATGGGATTAATAATTATTCTTTAATTTTAGGTAAAATAACAGTTAAGTCATTTGATAAAGGATGATCTGAATATTTTGGTGGACAACAGTTTTATTTAAATTTAGTTAAAAATTCTCAATTAAATCAAATATTGCAAAACAATAACTTACAAATTTATTTATTGAGTTTTATTTTTTGAATTACAATTTTATATTTATATATATTTGTATTTTATTCAAATAGCTTATAATTAGAGTATAACATTGAAGATGTTAGGGAGATTAATTTAATCTTTGAATAATGTTTTTATTTTAATTATTTTGTGGTTAAAATATAATATATTAAATGTATGAATTTATTTAATTATATTAATATAATGATTTTTTTTTAGTATTTTATTTAAAAAATTAAACTAATTTATTTTTACAGTGAAAGTGTAATGTTTTTATTAAACTATATAAATTTAGAAGTATAAATGGAGTTTAACCATTAAAAGAAAAAAGTTAGCAGCTTTTACTTGAACATCATACTTCTTTAATTGGAGCGTAATTCTCATTTTTATCATTAACAGTGATAAGCCTCTTTTTGGCTTCAATTAAAGAATAAGGGTAAAAATTACCTAATATTAGGTCGAAACTAATTGCAATTTATCGCTTCATATTCAAGGTAGATTGAAAAATCAATACTTTTTGAATGCAAGTCAAATGTTATAATTAACTACACCCTAATTAATTTGTTCAATTTAGTATACCTTGGTTTCATTCATGATAAAGTCCTAATAATAAAATTAAAATAAAAATAATTGATGTAATTGTTCATATTATTAAATTAGAAAATTTAATAATCAAGATGATTGGAAGAATTAATGCAATTTCTACGTCAAAAATAAGGAAAATAATTGTGATTAAAAAGAATCGTAGGGAAAATGGAAGGCGAGATGAAGATTTTGGATCAAATCCACATTCAAAAGGAGAAGCTTTTTCTCGATCTACTAAAGTTTTTTTAGAAAGAATTGAAGCTAGTAATATTACAATAATTGAAATAAATAAAATAATTGAACTAATTGTTAAAATTGATAAAATTATCTATACTATTAATAATAGACCTTATGATTGGAAGTCAAATATACTTTTATACTATATAGATAATTAATTACTATCCTCCTCATCAGTAGATTGAGATATAAAGAAATAATCATACAATATCAACAAAATGTCAGTATCAAGCAGCAGCTTCAAATCCAAAATGAAAGTGGTTCCGATTAAAACATGAACTCCATGATCAGTATGTAATCCTTGAAAAGTTTCTTCTCGTGAAATATCTCGTCATCATTGATATACAGTTAAAATAGTAATAATATTATCTAATAAAAATAATGATACATCATATTGGTGGAATCATTTGATTAAGCCAGTAACTGATGTTATAGCTCCAATTGAAGCTGTTAAGGGTCATGGACTATAATCTACTAAATGAAATGGGTGATTTGACATTAGTTTACTTCTCTAGAGCAGTGGTCCTCACTAGTATTGTTCAGAATCAGCGTTGCCACGACCAAAAAAATTTTGTAACCAAAATGTAAAAAAAAGTAATCAAAAGCAAAAAAAAGTAACCAAAATTTTTATATATTTAAAATTTTATTTATACTTCAGCTAAAAAATATATATGTAAAATATAAATTAACCATTGCATTTAGGTTTGTAGTTCAGTCTTTAATTAGGTACAATTGAAAGAAAAAATAATTCAGCAATAACAATAATAATAAAAACCAAATGTAATTAATTTCATTACATTTGTTACAAAATACTAGTAGATAAAGTTTATGTAGATGAGGCTAAAAATCTGTCTTGAATGTTCTTAGATGATTTATCCATATAGCGAACGACTAGAACTAGTGATTTCGTCTACTATTAACGAAAACTTTGTCGTTTTTAGTTTGGAAATTAAATTTGCTTTAGATTGACTTCCTAAAATTTCTGTTAATTGAGTTGCTTTACCTGCCACATTTAATGTGTTTCGCAATTTGAGAGTCGGGACAGCGCTCCTCTAATAAGCCTGGTAGATAGTCCATTAATAAAAAAAAGGCAAATTGTGGGAAATAAAAAGCATTACTAATGTTAGCTCTGTTTGGTGCACTTGCTTATTAAGAGTTTCTTTTTGAGAACTTGCAAATGTTATTTTTATTTTCCACATTTTGCTTATGAACACTTTTTTAGTGTGCTTTCATAAATAACTTACGTGATTTGGAATTTTTTTTCACAGGCAGCTCAGAAACAACATCCATCTTTGTTTCTTAGCCACGGAAACTCATCCAACCACAATACACGGAATTTTCTTTTCGGACTGTTTTTAATATCACTAAACAACAAAATATTATTTAAAAAAGTTATTGAAATTGAATGAAAATATACCTATTTCATCATCACTTCCAGAAGATAACTCGACATTATTAGTTTTACTTTGAGCAACCTTTTTAAATAAAAATCTAACAAAAATAAAAATTGTGCTTAAAACCAATATTATTATTTTTTAATTCGAAGTACATACTTATCCATTTTTTACGAAAGAAACCCAATCTTAACTATTTAAAAAACACTTTATTATAAGAAATTAAATAGCACGCTAATTTGTAAAAAATCTTGTTTCGATGTCAAACATCAATATGAAAATGCATTTAGTAGCATGTTTTTAGATGGTTTTTTGAAGAACCTTTTACTCATTCAACAATACAATTATTGTGTTTGTTATGTTTGGAGACAGGCATGTATTTTTTGTAATCCTGTGTTTAGTGTTTTATTTTTAAAAAACTTTCAAATTGTGGTAGTTTAGTTTATCACCAAAATTAGTGGTGTAAATTAAGTCAAAGTAAAAACAATGTAAAAAATGGTTACTTTTGTGTTAAAAAAAGTATTTGGTTACGGAAAAAAAGTACACAAGTACACATTGGAAAAAAAATAACCAATTTTGGTTAAAAGTAACCCGTTTTTGGTTATTATGTTTACATATGCATATAATAAAAAAATTAATAAAAAAAAAACTAATAAGTATCAAGTAAAACAAAAAAAGGTACACAAAAAGTGGCAAGGCATCCGTAAAAGGGTCAAATTGCCACTTTAAGCTTGAAAAATTAGTAATAATTGGAATATGAATTATAGTTTAATAGTATTGTGAAAGAAAATTGAAATAATTTGAAAAATTTTTATTATAAAAGAAAATTTAGTTTATTGTACCTTGTGTATCAGGGGCCAAATTACCGCATTCGATATCGAGTAAAATTGATCGTAATTTTCTTATTTGAGATTATGGCATTCGATAGCGAGCAAGAAATTTAGTGCATTTTATCATAATTTCGATATCGAAATCATTTTTCGATACGATAGCTCATTCGATCACGAATGCGGTAATTTGGCCCCTGGGTTTATTAAATAAAAATTATTTAAATAATTTTCTCGATTTTAAAAGAGTTAATATATTATTAAGGTTAATGTAGTAAAATTATTTTAAATAATATATTAGAAATGAAATGTTAATCGTTTAAGTTCTTTAAGAAATAAATTTAATTTAGAAGTTTTATATTATTTAATTTAATAAATTAATTAAATAAATATTTAATTTTAATATTTTATAAATAAAATAAATTTTTAAAAATAAATAAATTAATTAATAAATATAAGCTTAGAAATAGTTATTATTAATAAAAGAGTTGTAATTTATTTTATGATAGTTACTATTTATTAAATTTTAAATTTTTATTAAAGTATTTATTTTAATACTAGAAATAAATAAATAATGATAAGATTAGTATATATCGAGCCATAACCGCCGAAAAAATGTATCCCACAAACTCAAAATTTTACAGGGGAAGGTTTTTTTTAAATAAAATCAGTTTGAATAAAGCCATTATTTTAAAATTTATAATGTAAATATTGTTTTGTGTAATACATTTAATTTTAATAATTTTAAATGATGTTGAACTATCGATTTCGATTAAAAAACAACAATTGATTATGGTGTGGGATACATTATTTTGGCGGTTATGGCTCGATATATAATTGTATAAATAAATGAAAATGAAAAGTTTTTGTAAAGAATTCGGCAAAAATAATGTTCGCCTGTTTAACAAAAACATGTCTTATTGTAATTTTTTTTAAGTCTAACCTGCCCACTGAAATTTTTAAATGGCCGCAGTATATTAACTGTGCAAAGGTAGCATAATCATTATGCTTGGTTTTCACTATGTCAGTTTTGTTGTCAAATTGTCTAAATTGTTATGAAATTACCAACAATTTGGACAATTTGACAACAAAACTGACATAGTGAAAACCAAGCATTAGTCTTTTAATTGAAGGCTGGTATGAATGGTTGGACGAGATATTAACTGTTTCATTAAAATTTATAATAGAATTTTATTTTTTAGTCAAAAAGCTAAGATAAATTTAAAAGACGAGAAGACCCTATAAATCTTTATATTTATAATATTATAATTTTATAGGCTGTTTTTATTATAATATTTCATAATATTTTATTGGGGTGATATTAAAATTTAATTAACTTTTAATTGTTTAATTCATTAATCTATGAATAATTGATCCATTATAAGTGATTAAAAAAATAAGTTACTTTAGGGATAACAGCGTAATTTTTTTGGAGAGTTCATATCGATAAAAAAGATTGCGACCTCGATGTTGGATTAAGATATAATTTTAGGTATAGCTGCTTATATATTCAGTCTGTTCGACTTTTAAATTCTTACATGATCTGAGTTCAAACCGGTGTAAGCCAGGTAAGTTTCTATCTTTAAAAAATTAAAATATTTCAGTACGAAAGGACCTAATATTTGATAAATTATTATTTTTATATTGAATATAATTAATATAAATTACTATTTTGGCAGATTAGTGCATTAAATTTAGAATTTATTTATGTAATTTTTATTACAAATAGTACTTGTTTTTTAAAGAAAATTTATTATTTATTATTGGAAGATTATTATTAATTATTTTTGTATTAGTAAGAGTAGCTTTTTTAACTCTTTTAGAACGAAAGGTTTTAGGATATATTCAAATTCGGAAAGAACCTAATAAAGTAGGATTAGTGGGAATTCCTCAACCTTTTTGTGATGCAATTAAATTATTTACTAAGGAACAAACTTATCCTTTATTATCAAATTATATTTCTTATTATTTTTCTCCTATTTTTTCATTATTTTTATCTTTATTAGTTTGAATATGTATACCTATGTATATTTGTTAAGCTTTTTTCTTTTAATTTAGGATTAATATTTTTTCTTTGTTGTACAAGATTGGGGGTTTATACCGTTATAATTGCTGGGTGATCTTCTAACTCTAATTATGCTTTATTAGGGGGTTTACGAGCTGTTGCTCAAACTATTTCTTATGAAGTTAGATTAGCTTTAGTTTCGTTAAGATTTATTTTTTTAATTGGGGGTTATAATATATTAATATTTTATAAATATCAAATATTTATTTGATTTTTGTTTATTATATTTCCTATGGCTTTAGTTTGATTTAGCATTTCTTTAGCTGAAACTAATCGTACTCCATTTGATTTTGCTGAAGGAGAATCAGAAATAGTATCTGGGTTTAATGTAGAATATAGAAGAGGAGGATTTGCATTAATTTTTTTAGCTGAATATGCAAGTATTTTATTTATAAGAATATTATTTTTTGTAATATTTTTAGGTAGAGATGTTTTTCATTTTATTTTTTTTTTTAATTAATATTTGTTTCTTTTATATTTATTTGAGTACGAGGAACTTTACCTCGGTTTCGGTATGATAAATTAATATATTTAGCTTGAAAGAGATTTTTGCCTTTTTCATTGAATTTTTTATTATTTTTTGTAGGGTTTAAAATTTTTTTAATTTAGTAAAGTTAATAGAAAGTTTGATTTCTATCTTATGTTTTCACAACATATGCTTATTTCAAGCTCATTAACTTAATTTAATAAATTATCTCATCATTTAATAGTTAAAGGATTAAATATAAAGTAAGAAAAGTAAATTACTGTTAATATTTGTCCTACTAATACATAAGGTTCTTCAACTGGTCGGGCTCCAATTCATGTTAATGAAATTACGGTGACTACTATTATTCAAAATAATACTTGATTTAAAGGGTAAAATTGAATTCCTCGGAATTTTCTTAAATGCTAAAATGGAAGAATAATTAAAATTGCAATAGAAAGAACTAAAGCAATTACTCCTCCTAATTTATTAGGAATTGATCGTAAAATTGCATAAGCAAATAAAAAATATCATTCTGGTTGGATATGAATTGGTGTTACTAACGGATTAGCAGGAATAAAATTATCTTGATCTCCTAATAAATATGGATTAATTAAAACTAATAAAATTAAAATTGTTGTTATTATAATAAATCCTACAATATCTTTAAAAGTAAAATATGGGTGAAATGGGATTTTATCAGTATTAGAATTTAATCCTATTGGGTTATTTGAACCTGTTTCATGTAAAAATAAAATATGAATTAGGGTTGTTGCTAGTACAATAAATGGTAAAATAAAATGAAATGTAAAGAATCGTGTTAATGTAGCATTGTCAACAGCAAATCCTCCTCATACTCATTGTACTAATTCAATTCCTAAATAAGGAATAGCGGATAATAAATTAGTAATAACTGTAGCTCCTCAAAAAGATATTTGTCCTCAAGGTAATGCATAGCCTATAAATGCTGTTCCTATTACTAAAAATAAAATAATTACTCCTATTAATCAAGTGGAGGTAAATAAGTATGATCCATCATATATTCCTCGTCCTACATGTAAATAAATACAGATAAAGAAAAAAGATGCTCCATTAGCATGTATTGTTCGTAATAATCAACCATAATTTACATCTCGACAGATATGATTAACTCTATTAAAGGCTAATCTAATATCTGCTGTATAATGTATGGCTAAAAATAAACCAGTTAAAATTTGAATTATTAAACATAGAAATAATAATGATCCAAAATTTCATCAAGTTGAAATATTAATAGGGGCTGGTAGATCTACTAAAGCATTATTAGCAATTCTAAAAATCGGATGTTTAATTCGTATGGGTTTGTTCATTAGTTAAATATAGGTCGGAGGGTTCCCTTAAATAATTTAGTAATTTTTACAACTACGATTAGCGTAATTAATAAATAATTTATTAATAAAATTGTCAATAAATTAGTTGGATAATTGTATAATTTATTTAAAGATAAAGAATTTTCTATTATATAAGAATTTATATTATAAATTGATTTAATTTCTAAATTTTGATATTGTAATAAATTATTTTTGTCAATAAAAAATAATGAAATAATTATTAAAATAAAAATTGATAAAGAGATTAATAATAATTTAATTGAGAATGTAAATATTTCATTTGAAGCTAAAGAAGTGACATAAATAAATAACACTAATATTCCTCCTAAAAATACTAAAAATAAAATGTAAGAAAATCAGAATCTTTTAGTTGTAATTCTTGATGTTAAAGTTACTAATGTAGTTTGAATAAGTAAAGTTAATCCTATTGCTAATGGGTGTTTTATAAATATAAAAATTAAATTAAAAATAATTAAAAGTGATAATAAAATTCATTGAATAATATCAAGAGGTAGTTTAATTAAAATATTAATTTTGGGGATTAATGATAAAGAAATTTCTTTTCTCTTGAAGTTTTAAAAGATATTTCTTATTTTTGATTTACAAGACCAATGTTTTTATAAAACTATTAAAACTAATGATAACAATTTTAAATTGAAGTTTTCCAAGTATTTTATTTATTATAGGAGTATTTACTTTTGTTTCTAATCGAAAACATTTATTATCAATGTTGTTAAGATTAGAATATGTTGTTTTAAGATTATTTCTTTTGCTATTTATTTATTTAAATTTATTAAATTATGAAAATTTTTTTAGAATAATATTTTTAACTTTTAGAGTTTGTGAAGGAGCTTTAGGGCTTTCAATTTTAGTTTCTATAATTCGTACACATGGTAATGATTACTTTCAAAGATTTAATATTTTACAATGTTAAAAATTATTATTAGAATTTTATTTTCATTCCCTGTGTGTTTAATGTATAATACTTATTGAATGGTACAAAGTTTTTTATTTTTATTAAGTTTTTTTTTTATTTTAATAAATATATGTATATAGAAATTATTTTATATCAATTTCTTATTTATTTGGGTGTGATATAATTTCTTATGGGTTAATTTTGTTGAGATTATGGATTGTTTCTTTAATATTAATAGTAAGTGAGTATATTTATAAATATAATAATTATATAAATTTATTTTTATTAAATATTATTATATTATTAATTTTATTAGTATTAACTTTTAGAAGAATTAGATTATTTATATTTTATTTGTTTTTTGAAGGTAGATTAAATCCTACATTATTTTTAATTTTGGGTTGGGGTTATCAACCTGAACGATTACAAGCAGGTGTTTATTTATTATTTTATACTTTATTACCCAGTAAAATATAGGATCATCCAAAGAGTAATCCTGGAGCGCTCCTCTGCGAGTAATGGATTACTCCATAAAACTCCGAACCTCATAGGATTTTTAACACAGTATGTCCGCAGACACGAGTACTCCTTTTAAGCTCCTTATGGAGTACTCCCGATCTTGAAAATGACGACAGAGGGAGTAATCGTTTTTGTCTACTAAAAGAGCATAGCGGGAGTAATCGTTTTGGTCTCCTAAAAGAACATAAAGGGAGTAATCGTTTTTGTCTCCTAAAAGAGCATAAAGGGAGTAATCATTTTTGTCTCCTAAAAGAGCATAAAGGGAGTAATCATTTTTGTCTCCTAAAAGAGCATAAATACAAATTTGGTTATTTTTTACAAAAACAAGAAAGCCTCGAAAAATAGCAACGGCGGAAATGAAATTTGCAATCCCGTTTTCTTGAATTTGAGTGGCATCACCGGAAATGAATTGAGGGAATTGAGGAGATTTTTTAACAGCAACAAAAAATAGCAACGAATCCCACTGAATATAGAAAGTTTTCCGTGCAAAAAATTGTCTGATTTTTATCTTTATCCCAGAAACTAGCTCTAAATAGAAAAACAAAACGAAAATATTTTACAGTTATGTCAAAGAAAAAAAAACCAAAACGAACTGATACATCCCTCATTGATCCATTTGGAGTATTAAGCGAGGCATAGACAACAAAATAAAAAAAGTTTTGATAGCTCGCTTATTACTCCAAATGGATGAACAAGTCATTACTCCTTTATTGCTCGATTATGGATTAATCCATATATTTTTTACTGGGTAGTTTCTTTACCAATATTAGTTGGTATTTTTTATTTATATAAATTTGCAGGCACTTTAAATTTTTATTTATTAAATAATTATATATTTAATTATGAAATTCTTTATTTTTCTTTAATAATAGCTTTTTTAGTAAAAATACCAATTTTTTTAGTTCATTTATGATTGCCAAAGGCTCATTTCTTTAATTAATAGAATTGTTAGATGATCTTGATTAACTATATTAGTATTATCTTTATTGTCATTTTTTAGAGCTGCTTATACTTTGTATATGCTTATAGTCAACATGGAAAGGGGGTTTCAGGCGTTTATTCATTTAGAATAGGTTCTGTTCGGGAATTTTTACTTTTATTTTTACATTGATTTCCTTTAAATTTATTAATTTTTAAGGGAGATATATGTATATTATGGTTATGTTTAAATAGTTTAAAAAAAATATTGATTTGTGGTGTCAATGATAAGAATTATTTATTTTTAAATCGTGAAGTATTTATCAATTGTACAATTAGTTTTGTAAGTTTATTTATTTTTAGTTGAATTTTTTTTATTTGGGGTATTATTTATTATAAATGATTACAGAATTTTTATTGAATAAGAAGTTGTTTCAATAAATTCAATAAATATTGCTATAACTTTATTATTAGATTGAATAAGTTTAATTTTTATATCTTTTGTTTTAATAATTTCTTCTTTAGTAATTTATTATAGAAAAGAGTATATAGAAAGTGATTATAAAATTAATCGATTTATTATATTAGTTTTAATATTTGTTACTTCTATAATATTATTAATTATTAGTCCTAATTTAATTAGCATTTTATTAGGATGAGATGGGTTAGGTTTAGTTTCTTATTGTTTAGTTATTTATTTTTAAAACGTTAAATCTTACAATGCTGCTTTATCTAATCGAATTGGGGATGTTGCTTTATTATTATCTATTGCTTGAATATTAAATTATGGTAGATGAAATTATAATTTTTATTTAGAAGTTATGAAAAATAATTTTGAAATACTTGTTATTGGTGGTTTAATTATATTAGCTGCTATAACAAAAAGAGCTCAAATTCCTTTTTCTTCTTGATTGTCTGCTGCTATGGCAGCTCCTACTCCTGTTTCAGCTTTAGTCCATTCTTCTACTTTAGTTACAGCAGGTGTTTATTTATTAATTCGTTTTAATATTTTATTAAGTTTTTCATGATTAGGTAATTTATTATTATTATTATCAGGATTAACTATATTTATAGCTGGATTAGGGGCAAATTATGAATTTGATTTAAAAAAAGTTATTGCTCTTTCTACTCTAAGTCAATTAGGTTTAATAATTCTCGAAAGTGATAATCCTGGATTTTGATAGCCCTAGATGGGGGCTATTGAAATCCGCTTTCAAAATGCGTAAACCGCTCAATTTGAAATATTTACAGAGCAACAACCTTTTTGCAAAATTTTATTTTGATATGGAATGCCCCATAATCGGCTAATTTCTCGAAAGTGACATTCCTGGATTTTGATAGCCCTAGATGTGGCATATTGAAATCCGCTTTGAAAATGCGTAAACCGCTCAATTTGAAATATTTACAGAACAACAACCTTTTTGCAAAATTTAAAAAAAATTTTATTTTGATATGGAATGCCCCATAATCGGCTAATTTTTCGAAAGTGACATTCCTGGATTTTGATAGCTCCAGTTGGGCGCTATTGAAAACCGCTTTCAAAATGCGTAAACCGCTCAATTTGAAAGAGTTAATTAACAACAACTTTTTTGAAAGTTTTTACCGTGATATGGAATGCCCCATAATCGGCTAATTTTTCGAAAGTGACATTCCTGGATTTTGATAGCCCTAGTTGGGGGCTATTGAAATCCGCTTTCAAAATGCGTAAACCACTCAATTTGAAATATTTACAGAGCAACAACCTTTTTGCAAAATTTTAAAAAAAATTTATTTTGATATGGAATGCCCCATAATCGGCTAATTTCTCGAAAGTGACATTCCTGGATTTTGATAGCCCTAGTTGGGGGCTATTGAAAACCGCCTTCAAAATGCGTAAACCGCTCAATTTGAAAGAGTTATTCAACAACAACTTTTTTGAAATTTTTTACTTTGATATGGAATGCCCCATAATCGGCTAATTTCTCGAAAGTGACATTCCTGTATTTTGATGGCCCTAGATGGGGCTATTGAAATCCGCTTTCAAAATGCGTAAACCGCTCAATTTAAAATATTTACAGAGCAACAACCTTTTTTAATTTTTTTTACTCTAAAATGGAATGCCCTATAAACGCCTAATTTTTCGAAAGTGACAGATGTGAATTACAATAGCCCTAGTTACAGGCTATTGAAATCCGTTTTCAAAATTCAAAAACCGCTAAAATAACTGGAATATTCAAATGAAACTTGGTATTTAAGGTTTGATTTGAAACCTTATTTTTTTAAAAAATACTAAAATTTATAACGTGGGCACCACAAAATTAGGTTCCTGAGTGGATTCTCTGTCCGCAGTTCTCTAAAATTTTAAAATTCGTTAAAAATTGACTTGTTGGTAATAAGAGAAACTTTGCTATATTTTAGTCTTTGTTTTGTTTACATTTTTTATTTGTTTTTATTGTGCACATGGTAAACACGTGCGTAAAAGAAAAAAAGTTGTTGGAGTGCGGTTGATAATAGTTGTTTTCTTCATGTCGATACTGTTGTGGATGATTTTGCACTGTTTATTTCTTCACATACACACTATTTAAATAATTTATACTTTTTATATGCTAACATTTGCAACTGCGTGTTATTAATTTTCTAGAACAGGGATGTTCTATGAAAAATGCAATAGAAATTATATTTTTTATTTTCATGGAAAAAAAGAAAACAATACCAACAGAGTAAATAGCGAAGATTCTTATTATTATTATTATTCGCTTTAAAAATTACTAAAAAAGCAAGAATATTCATAGAAGAATTTCTAAATCTAAAAATATCTAAAATATAAGTTTTGTTATTGTTTGAAATTAGAGTGGTAAAGGTATTTAACACAAAGAACAAACAGCATCAATTTGTCCAGAACATTTTATCAACGAACTTTATCAAAAAACAAAAAACCCCATTGTGGTGAGTAATCTTAGATTAAGACAAACAATTTTAATTTATTTTATGTTCTACAATGCAATCGTGTATCGTATTACAAGCAGCCCACACCAAATAAATTAAAACATTTTTAGGTCTTCCCTTTTAAGCAATTTATGAAGAGGGGATAAGCGGAATTTACGAATAAATTTCACAACTTTTTAAAGAACTTTGCTTTAATTGTTTTGTAAAACCGCATAATCTGGCACAATGCCCATATTGTATTCCGTGATCTCGCGCGGTACCACGGTACTAGCTAAGTACGCTGAGTGCGTAGGAAATTTCGCTGAAGTAACAGATCAAATTATCTCAAAGATCACTATGGATAACCACAAGTTGACCTACTCTCATGGCGACTACTTGATTCATTATGTTTGTGAACATAAATTGATTTATATGTGCATCACGGATAACGTAAGTAATACCAGAAATATGATATTGTGATTTATGTATGTACATATGTATAACAAGCATAAATATTACCTTAGGAATTCGAAAGATCTCGTGCTTTTCTATTTTTGGCTGATATTAAACAGAAATTTATACAAACTTATGGCTTGACAGTGGCCACTGCCATAGCTTATGCTATGAACACAGAATTTTCTAAAGTCTTAGCTCAACAAATGACATTCTTTAGTCAGTCGAATGAGATCGATGCCATTTCTAGAGTCCATGGACAAATTGATGAATTAAAAGACATTATGGTTAAAAATATTGGTAAGGCATTTTTTTACTTACTAATACAAAATTATAATAAAGTAGATTTTATTTTTTTTAAGATAATCTGAGAGATCGTGGTGAAAAATTGGAACTACTTGTTAATAAGACAGAAAATTTAAGTAACAATGTAAGTATGCTACTTTATTAAAACTTATAGATTATTGAAATATTTGAGGAAATAAGACTTTTCAAGGGAACAAACAACGTCAATTTCAAAATTAGTTTTGGAACTTTTTTATAGTTCAATATATTATTTTTGCTACAAATTATTGATTAAAAATCGGTTTATTGTACAAAATCAAGTGTTTGATGATAATTTCGGACATTTATGGTTCGATTTGTATGATCTTCAGACTTATTTCAAAACTTACTAAGATCACAATAGTCAATATCGTTTTTTCCCTTTTTATTTTTTTAACATTGAATTTGAATACGAAAAGAGGGAAAAAACTCCCGCGGAATTTTTATTCATGATTGGGCTGATTGTCACTTATGGCTAAGGCTATACAAAATTTGTACTTGCCTTAAATTTTAAAGAAATTCATAATTAAACAAAAAAAAAAAAAAAAAACGAAAACTTACATATTTTTCTTATTGTAAAATGTTTAAACTTAAATTTTGACACTTTTGAATTAATTTGTATCGATAAATTAATTATATATCTGTCACTTACTTGACCCAACAACTAAATTTAAATCGTTTCATCACATCCTTTCAAATCAATTGATCTTCATCAAATACATACAATTAGTGTCATTAATATTCGGTATTACTAAAGATATGTGCTAAACTGATTCATTTTAATGCACATTTGCATATTTTTATCATATTTTTTCGATTTATTAAGAACATGTAATGACATCTGGGAATTTACTTTTGTATTTATAAAAAATAACAATATAATAAAAAACTAAATTAATTCAGGTAGCCAATATATTGTGCGTCATTAATAATCACTAACAAACTACTTAGGAGAATTATTAACGGGTTTTTTGTAAACTCTGTTGATTTTGGTTGTGTCGTTTAGACGTGAGACTGTTTTACACACAGACAGATGGACATAGCTCAATCGACTTATAATTCCATAAGAAGCAATAATATATATACTTTGTTGGGTCTCAGATGAATACTTCTCACCTGCTCAGTCCCCAGATCTCAATCCGATTGAGAATTTGTGGGATGAGTTGCACCGGCGTATCCGCAAACACACAATAACATCAGTATCTTAGTTGAAAACTAGACTTCAGTAAAAATGGGACCGAATTCCGGTAGCCTATACAGCTAGCACAGTGAAAACATGCCAAATCGTCTCAGTGAAGTTATTAAACAAAGGGGTTATCCAACAAATTACTAATTTTAGTATTAAAGTGTTTTTATGAATTATTTGCTATGATCTTTAAAGTAAAAACCGAATATGCTATGTGAGATTATAGAAAATGTTTTAATTGATGACATTGATGATGAAATTGAGTTTATTGCGGTTAAAATTCGTGTTGGTCATAGACAAAAAAATGTTTGTGTGGGGCGCAAATTATTTGTCTCAAATGCGGTAGAGAAAAACAAATCTTGGGGTAAATTCAATTTTTTCTTTATTCCGAAATTAATACGGGTTACCTTATTCATCGGCTTATAACAAGACACTAAATTTATTTTGTTACAAAGTTGAGGAATAACCATGAGAAAACAAAAAATGTTTACAAGAGAGAGAGTTTTAAAATACTAACTTTCCAATACAGTTGGGTCTTGCATAATAAGGTTTATAATAATACAACAATAGAAATAATAATAATATATATACAGAGATTACTTTTCTTCATATGCACTTAAACATCCCGGCCCCCTTGCGTTAACGCAATTTCAAAAGGGACTGAACTTTTAAGTTTTTAGTTTTAGAGGTTAAATTCAAATTCAAGGAAAACAATTCATATATAGGATATTTATAATATACAATTCATCGTATGTAAATACATTTTTAGAATATACTATACAATATAAAAAATTCAAAAAATAGTTAAATATTTATAAAAAATAGGAGGAATAAAAAGTATCATTATATTCCAAATTTTCCAATTAATGTCCATCCTAGAAGAGTATCTTGGGCCATAGGTGTGGTAAGTGTTTCCTGGTGAATAGTTGGCTTAACGATTCGCGGGTATACGTCAGCAGCTAAAATAATGTTTATATCGCCTGCTTTATAGAATTTGGGGTCAGCTAAACGTAAATTTTTATAATAATCAGCTATTCTTTCATCAAGATCTTCAGAACGAAGTCTGCGAGGCAAATCATTGGCGATTTGAACAGGAATTGTAAAAATAGGTTCTTCGCCAAAATGTGATTTGAATGATATTTTACAAAATCGATCTGAACCTGTCGCTTCTATCGACAAATTGTACCGTTTAGGTATAAACTCGGCAATTTTGCTATGTTCAGCACACGGGTCTAAGATACCTCGGATATTACCCCATTCATTCCCCAGTTTAATAGTTATGATTACAGTAGGTATCAAGGTAGCAGATCGTGTTATAGATACCGTTCGGTTTGCAGAATCAATGAGGTTGGTCTGACGTCTCTCGTGCTGATGCAATAACGTATGATGTCGTCCACCACACTGGTGGCATCGGTCAATGCTGCGGCACTTACGTAATAAATGGCTATGCGCCAAACAATTTTCACAGTAGCGATATTTTCTTATGATTTGCATCTTTTTAGTGACATTGAGTTGTCGAAATTGGCGACATGTTCTTATGGGATGATCTCGGTTGCATATGCGACAATCAGGAAATTTTCGAAGATGAGTTCGACGAGGTGGTGGACGTCTCTCTTCTTCAAGAGGTGACAGGCTTCTAGATAGACGTGTTTGTGGCGACATAGTACTGGAAAAAGATATAAGTTATATCAATAGTGATTTATTTTTAATTAGAGGGGAGAAGAACTAGTTTTACTATTGGTCTTAAAACGAGACCAGCAGATGTGCGAATAGAAACAACTCTAACGTTCCTATCTTTGCCGGCGTGTAACTTGTCTATACGACCTACACGCCATTCGTGTGGGGGGAGATTATCTTGTTTTATTACAACAAGATCACCAACGGCAAAATTCCGTTGGGGATATTTCCATTTTATGCGTTTGTGCATTTCTTGTAAATATTCATCCTTCCATCTGCACGAAAAATGGTGATGAAGAACCTTGAGTTTTTGCCAGCGATTTATGTAGCTCAGAGATTGGTTACTGAAGTCAGGTTCGGGGGGAGAAAGTAGGGGTGCTCCTATAAGGAAATGTCCGGGTGTAAGAGCACACAAGTCTTCGGGGTTATCACTCATTGGACTCAGGGGTCTGGAATTTAGACATGCTTCTATTCTAGCAAGCATTGTAGTGAACTCCTCGAAGGTAAAATGTTGGGCATGAGTGATTTTTTTGAGGTGTGCTTTAAAACTTTTGACCCCTGCTTCCCACAGGCCGCCCATGTGTGGTGCACCAGCGGGAATAAAATGCCATTCAATATTTTGGAATGCCAATTGGGATAAAAGATTTCTTCTGACAGATGTAAGAAAATTTGATTGTTCACGATCGAGAATATTTGAAGCTCCTACAAAGGCTTTGCCATTATCTGAGAAAATTGCGCTAGGGGTACCACGACGAGAGAAAAAACGTGTAAATGCAGCAAGAAATGCTTGAGTGGAAATCTCACTGGTAGCTTCCAGATGGATGGCTTTGGTAGAAAAACATACTAGCACTAAAACATATCCTTTGGTGGTTTTAAATCCACGGCCTGCAAATGTTTTGATACAAAATGGACCAGCAAAATCCAGTCCTGTATTAGTGAAGGGACGTAAAAGGGTAGTTCTTTCTGGCGGTAATGCTGCCATGATTTGTTGGTTCTGTTTATGTTTATACAGAACACAAAGTTTGCAGTTAAAAATTATAGTCCGAATCAAATTTTTAAGTTTTGGAACCCAAAATTCTAAACGCATTAGACGCATAAGCAGGGAGTTTTCACCATGAACAGAATACTTGTGAATAAGTTGGAGATATAGCTTTGTAAATCGACCTTCATATGGTAAAATCTTTGGAAATCTTTCTTCATATGATAGTGTAGGACATTGAGACAACCTGCCGTTTACCCTTAACAGCTCATTTGAATCAATGAATGGATTCAAGGCCAACAGGTGACTTTTACGTGGTAGGGTTAATCCTCGGGATAGCAAAGTATATTCGGTGATATATGCATTCTGACAAAGAGCTATTAGTCGACATTTTACAAATTTCATTTCAGAGTGTTGCAAATCTACAGTAGGACAATTAAAGAATTGTTTTAGAAGTGGATGCGTGGATTTGTAAAAACGAAAGACATATGAAATCACACGTAGGGCCCTAGCTAGATCCGAAAAGCGAGAGAGAATATCATCTTCAGGTAATTGTGTAAGATGGGTTTTAATTGGTCGTGTTTCTTCCTGTGTTTCTGCAATAGTGACTCTAGAAGGCCAATCAGTGTATGGTCGACACAACCATTGAGGCCCATGCCACCATAGGGAGTTAGAAATCAAATCTTGAGCGAGGAGACCTCGAGAGCCTAAATCGGCAGGATTATTTTTAGAACAAACGTGACTCCATTGATCTTTGCCGACTTTTTCGAGAATTGATGAAATTCGATTAGCGACGAAAGTGGACCAGTGCGAGGGGTGCTTACTCAGCCAAGCTAGCACAATCATTGAATCTGTCCATAGGTAAATCTCGCTTGTATTGAGATTTATTTGAGAGCGAAACGAATAAACCATTTTAGCCAATAATTCAGCACCACAGAGCTCCAGTCTGGGAAGAGTTATGAATTTTACGGGTGCTACTTTGGTTTTTGCGAGTAGTAAATGCGTGAAAATGTTGCCGTTAGGGGTAGCAGTTCTTAAGTAAAGGGTAGCACAGTACGCCTTCTCCGAGGCATCGCAGAAACCATGCAGCTCAGTGGAGAATGTGGGGTTATATTCAACAAAACGTGGAATTTTTATATTTCCAATATTAGAATAATCATTCAAAAACAGATGCCATTGCTTAAGAGTCTCTTCTTTGATACATTCATCCCAATTGGTTTTATCCATCCAGATCTGTTGCATTATCATTTTGGCAACGACAATCTTTGGGGCTAGCCACCCAGCAGGGTCAAAAAGTCGGGCTATTTCTGACAAAACCTCTCTTTTAGTGGTAGATTCGCGATTCGGCTGTCTAGTGGGATTGAAATAGAAATAGTCATGGCAAGCATTCCATTTCAGACCTAAAGTCTTTGTTGTTGCGTTGTCAGACAATTTCATAAATTCGGAACTGAGTATGAATTTGGGATCAAGACCTTCTAAAAGAGTTTTGTTATTAGAAATCCATTTGCGGAGGGAGAAACCGGCAGAGCTTAGAACTCGGTTGAGATTATCACGAGTACGTATAGCATGAGACAATTCGTGTGAGCCGGCCAAAACATCGTCAACATACATATAGTTTCGAAGAATATCCGAAACTTCGGGGTATTGGGATTCACATTGATTAGCGAGTTCTAGCAAGGTTCTTATTGCTAGGTAGGGGGCGCAGTTAATTCCAAATGTGACGGTTTTTAACTCAAAGTCCTGGGGTTCATTTTCTGGAGTTTTTCTGAAAATAATGCGCTGGTAAGGGGTATGAGATGGGTGAACGAGAATCTGCCGATACATCTTCTCTATATCGGCATTGAAGACGAATCGAAATAGACGCCATCGAGTAATCAGAATCGTGAGGTCCTGTTGTAGGGTAGGTCCTGGGTACAATACATCATTTAAACTGATACCATTTGAACTTGGGCTAGATGCATTGAAAACGACACGAAGTTTAGTTGTGGTGCTTTCAGGTTTTATTACTGAGTGATGGGGTAAGTAATATGATGCTGGGGGGTTGGCAGAATTAATTGGGTTTATCATTTGCATGTGGCCTAAAATGGCGTATTCTTCTATCACGCGATCGTATTCTTCTTTAAGATTAGGGTTTCTTAATAGACGTGTTTCATTTCGTAAAAACTGTGATAACGCCATCCCGCGGGACAGACCAAGAGCAATCGAATCCGGAAACCCTGACTTAAAGGGCAACGAAACAACAAACCGTCCATTAGAGTCTCTAAAAGTCGTGGCTTTATACAATTTTTCGCAAAAATTATCTTCTTCAGACAGGGTTACTGTGTTCGGAATGTCTTCTAATTCCCAGAAACGAGTTAATTGATTATTTAAGTCAAGAGTACTAATAAATGACGAAATAGATCGAAGGGTTTGAGTAGATTCTGAATCGAGCTTGCCCGTCAATATCCATCCAAATATAGTGCGTTGTGCCACAATAGACTGATTTGGATCGTAGCGAATTCCATCACGAATAATTTTTGGGTACACGTCCCCACCTAATAGTAAATCGACATGATCCATCGAACCGGATATAAGAACCCCCACAAAAAAAAAAAAAGAATATATATCGCAAATATTTGACTCAAATGCTTATCTCTTTTAAGATTTGGACAACCACACAACAATTTCCCCAAGTATAAGCAACAAAGCACTCCAAGGCAAAATTTTAAAAAAATTACAACGAAAATTAAAGTGAACGGCTGAATATAGAAGTGAATTTTCTACCAAAAAATATATGTATGTACATTGTACAACCATAAGGTATGTAAATTTCATCATCATATAATATTTTATGAATTCTCGTTACCAACAACAACATATAACAAATCTTTACTCTACAAAAAAAAAAAGAAGGTACCGTTACAAAATATAAAAATTGAAATTTCCCTTCATTAGTAACGATACAATCCACACCACTTAAAAACTAATAATTTTGCAATAAGCCTGATTCTCACTGTTATACGCTAACTGCCAAATTCTCTTAAATATACTTTGATATAAATATCATCATATATATATACTAAGAATATTTCTTCCACAAAAAAACAAAAATCAAACAAAAAAAACAAAACAAAACAAAAAAACAAAAATTTGTCACGTGTTCTTATATACCACCTAACTCATCTCTTTTAATATATAATAAACATTTTTCCGCTATTAAATTCGTTCTGAATCAATCAAACACATCCGATATAGTACTTCTACTTGGCGATTTTAATATTCCAAATGTAAAATGGGTTCAATCCTTTGATTGTAATTATTTGCTACCAACAATTATGTCCGATTTTTTAAACTCCCTGCATGGATGCGGATTTTTCCAATTAAACCATATAACAAATGAATCCGGAAATATTCTTGATCTTGCTTTCGTTAATTATCCTCTGGAATTTTGTCTTCGTGATACATTGCCTGTGTCGTATCCCGTTGACCTTCACCATCCTCCTTTTGAAATTGGTTTATCATTGCCGGATAATGAACAATCTATGGCTAGAATACAAAATGTTATACCATTGCAATCTTACTGTTTTACTCGCACTAACTATACTGTACTTAACAGCTTGCTATCTAATGTCAATTGGGATTATGTACTTGCTGATGATAACTTAGATAATAATGTATCAAGCTTTTATAATATTTTGCATAATTTCATTAGTATCACAGTTCCAAAAAGTAAATTCTACAATAATAATGGGCCGCCATGGAATAATCAACACTTACGAAATGCTAAAAATAAGAAAAATAAATGTTTTGCTAAATATTTGAGAACTGGTGCACTGGTTGATTTTCGTAAATACGCTATAGCAAGATCTGAATACAACACTACTAATAAACTTGCATACAATAACTATATTTATCGTATTAAAAACAATATAAGAGTAAACCCCAAATCTTTCTATAAATTCGTAAACTCCAAGCGTCGCTCTTCATGTTATCCAAAGCAATTGAAGTATGGCTCCTTAACTGCTGATGACGATGTTTCAATAAGCAATATATTTGCTGACTTCTTTTCAACAACTTATTCTACCAAGTCCTATTCTAACACAACAAAATATCCTTATACTACGACTCATTCATGTGGGATTTACTTTCCATTTATAAATATTGATACTGTGCTTTCGAACTTAAAGTCGCTGAAGAACTCGTCTAGTCCAGGTCCTGATGGTATTCCAAGCAGTATCCTTAAAAACTGTGCAGCATCACTGTCCGCGCCTCTTACTGCATTATTTAACAAATCTGTTGTAGCGTGTTATTTGCCATCAGTGTGGAAAACATCATATATAATTCCTTTATTCAAGAATGGCAGTAAAAATGATGTATCTAACTACAGAGGTATCGCTAAAATTAATGCAATTCCAAAACTCCTTGAAAAAATTCTTACAGATTGCTTATATCATCAAATTTCTTCCCTTCTATCACCATGTCAACATGGGTTTCGTAAGTCCCGTTCAACTACAACTAATGTTTTGGAACTCACTACTATCGTCAATGAAGGTTTTACAAATAAAATGCAAACTGATGTGATATACACGGATTTTAGTAAGGCGTTTGATAAAGTTAACCACAATCTTCTATTACACAAATTATCACTTATGGGCTTTAGTTTCTCAGCTATAAAATGGTTAAACTCTTATCTATCACAAAGAACTCAACAAGTCAAATTTGGGAATGTTATATCAAAAATTATTCAAGTACATTCTGGTGTTCCTCAAGGTAGCCACCTGGGTCCAATTTTGTTCACGCTATTCATCAATGATCTTCCTACTGTTATTTTGCATTCTAATGTACTGATGTATGCCGATGATGTTAAACTTTTTAACTCTTTTAATGATACAAATGGACATAGTTTACTAAGTGCCGACTTTTACAATTTTTCTCAATGGTGCAGATTTAATTTATTGGAGTTAAATATTAAGAAATGCAAACACATGTCATTTTTTAGACACAATCCGATTGAGACTTCTTATTATATTGATACTGTTATTTTAAATAAAGTTCAAACCATATGGGATCTTGGCTTACTGTTGGATCATAGACTTGATTTTCGCGATCACATCTCTATAATGGTAAATAAAGCCTATGGGGTACTTGGATTCATGAAGCGCTGGTCTAAGGAATTTTTAGATCCTTATATTACAAAACTTTTATATACTTCTCTTGTTCGACCAATTCTTGAGTATGGATCAATTGTTTGGGATCCTTGTTATTCAATTCATATCAATAGTATTGAATCGGTACAAAAGCAATTTTTAATTTTCTGTCTCCGTGATCTTGGTTGGAATTCTTATGTCTTGCCACCGTATGAAAGTAGACTTGCTTTGATAAAATTGCCAACTCTAAATAGTCGACGATTGATGCTGAGTGCTTTATTTGTTCTGGGCATAATTCGTGGTGATGTTGATTCGGAGTTCCTGCTTAGTCAACTAAACTTCAATGTTCCTGTTAGACCAACCCGCAATTTTGAACTCTTAGCATTAAAATACTACCGTTCTGTATATGCTAATAACGATTCTTTTCGTCGTGCATGTGTTAACTTCAATAAATGCTATCACCTTATGAACATATCTGAGAGTAACGACGTACTGAAGAAAAAAATTACTTTATATCTAAATTGTTGAACTAATTATTTATATATATATATATTACTGTTTTGTCATTTATATGTAGTCAGTAAGGATGTAAAATCTATTGACCTAAATAAATAAATAAATAAAAAAATAAATAAATAAATAAAATTAATGTGGCACAATATATTGACTACCTGAATTAATTTAGTTTTTTATACCCTTCACCACCATAAGTGGTGAATGAAAGTGCATATATATACGTTTATCATTCCGTGTGTAACTCAGTGTTACGAGTACATATTATAAATAATGATTTTTTTATTATAAATAAGAGATAAACAAATAAAATCCTTCAGTTTTCTTTATAATTGTCCCAAATATTTTGTTTTATAATACTTGTTCAAAAAGTAACTAAGGGGTACCAAGAGTTTTGGGAGTCACTGTATATATTTGGTACAAATCCAGTTACCAGGTTAAAATTCGACACAAATAATTCCTATAGATATATAAATTGCTGTAATAAATTTTATGATAGTCGGTCCATAATTGGTCATAGCTCCCATACAAGGACCACATCCGAAAAAGTCATTTATCTTCATATATATCTTATAAATACCGGTACCGACACAAAACACTATCACCCCTATCGTGAATAAAAATTCCACATGAATTTGTTCCCTTTTGTTTTTTCAACATTGAATTTTAATAGGAAAAATGTGAAAAGGGAACAAATTTCATGTGGAATTTTTGTTCACGATAGGGGTGTATATATTTCATTTAAATATACACAAAAATCATTCACATGTTATGTTGCTCGTAAAATTGTCTTTCAAACAATACATAAAATAATAATAAAATTTGCACTAAGATGAAAAGAAAACACAGAATAAGATACTCTACTCCTAAAACCAGTGTAGTTTTTATATTTTTTATTACGTTTAGGTGCACTCTAACTTGTTTATACTCTGTTGCGATTATGGAAAAGTGTTCTTTTAATTATATAAATTGTTAAATTACGCCATATATTATTATGCAAATCAGACAAACTCTGTACAATTATACAATTATAAATGTTCAAAATTAGATAAAATTTCAAAGCATTTAAAATAAAATTACGTTAGTGATTTACGACCAACAGGTTGTAAAATTGTCTTTCAAACAATAACTATATAAAATACTAGCTAAAACCCGGTGTGCTTCGCTACCCGTATTTTTTAAAATTAACTTTGTATGGGAGGTACCACGCCCACTTAAAATTTCCAAAAAAAAAAAGTAGCCTATAGCTCCTTCCAGACATACAGAAATATACTGTGAAAATTTCAAGCAAATCGGTGATTTTTAAAATTAACTTTGTATGGGAGGTACCACGCCCACTTAAAATTTCCAAAAAAAAAGTAGCCTATAGCTCCTTCCAGACATACAGAAATATACTGTGAAAATTTCAAGCAAATCGGTGATTTTTAAAATTAACTTTGTATGGGAGGTACCACGCCCACTTAAAATTTCCAAAAAAAAAGTAGCCTATAGCTCCTTCCAGACATACAGAAATATACTGTGAAAATTTCAAGCAAATCGGTTCAGCCGTTTAGCCGTCTATAGAAACTAATAATAATAAACAACGACACACATTCACTTTTATATATATAGATTAATCAAATTTGCACTAAGTCTGAATAGAAAAGATAGAATATGGATATTCCAATCCAATAACTAGTGTAGTTTTTCTATTTGTTCTTATGTTTAGGTGGAGGGTATTTAAGATTCGGCACAGCCGAATATTGCACTCTAACTTGTTTTTTTTTATAAATACAAAAGTGAATTCCCAAATGTCATTATTAAATGAGAATTATTTCTTTTGCGAGTATTGTACCATTTTTTATAAAAATTTTTAATCGAAGTTCACTTCAAGTTATTATATGTATATTCCAATCCAATAACCAGTGTAGTTTTTCTATTTATTTTCAAATAAATTGTATATTATTTAACTTGAAGTGAACTTCCATTAAAAATTTTTATAACAAATGTCATTATATGTTCTTAGTAAATCGAAAAAAAAATATAAAAATATGCAAATGTGCCTTAAAATGAACCAGTTGAACATATGTGCTTAGTAATACCGAATATTAATGACACTAACTGTATGTGAAACTATAAAAATCATTTGTTTAAATGTATTAAATTTTTTAACTATAACATTTTATTTTTTTAGTCTGTGGCATTCCGTAAAGCTTCACGCAATCTGGCACGTAAAATGTTTTGGAAAAATGTACGTTTATACGTTATTGTTGGTATAATTATAATATTCGTATTGTATGTTATTGTCAGCATGGCCTGTGGCGGTTTGGCCTGGAAAGGATGTTTAGCATAGACAAAAAATTTAAAATTTAAGCCTGAAAATATTAAACTGTTATTATAAATTTAGGTGGTAATTCATTGTCATATTTAAAATAGTTTAGTTTCGAAGTTACTCATCCTTTAAAAAAACAAATCGTAATAAAAATTAAAAGCTTAAAATTATTATGACTATGAAATACAACCTTAAAATGCAAACATATATTTTTATATTTATCAGTTTCGATATACATACGATTTTTTCATTTTTTAAAAGGTATTTAAAATAGTATGATATTAAATATATTCACGAATTTTGAAACCATAAATTTAAATAATGTATAAACACAGAAAAGTTAATAAAAATAAAACAAATTTCATTTAAAAATTGCGATTTGTTAAGATTTTTCCTTTAAACTGATCCTTATAAAGGAAAATAATTAAAACTCTTAATTTTCATATAAAAAACTTTTTAAATCTAATAAAAAGATCTTTTAGTGTTTATACATTAGCCAGAAACACAGAAGAAAGCTAATAACTTCCTATTCTCCTTGTTTAGTTTCAGTTTAACATGCTTATTTATTATAGTATATTGTTATAAAATAAGACTATTTCTTTATTAATCTTTATTATACTTTCTTTAATTTTTTTTAATTAAACTTTATTGTTGGTCAATATTTTTGTAAAATACCAATTTAGAATATATATATGTGTATTATAAAAAAAAAAACAAAAAAAAAAAAAACAAAGCTACGTGAAAAGCTTTAAAAAGAAAATTCTAAATAGTTAAATAATATTCCATTGTAAAATAATTTGCAAGTAAAAACTAAATTAATAAAATATGATTAATGTAATAACTTCATTACTATGAAACAGTTTATTAACAATATACAAAAGAAGAGAAAAAAGAATGTATTTCATCAAATATAGGGGAATAATATATAATTTAGTTTGTATTTAACAATAATAACAACAGAAAACAAATGTTTTATTCATTCAATATCTTCTACATAAATGATATCATTTGCTTTGATAGAGCCAGTGTGTCTTAAACCCAAGTGAATGCCCAATGTTGGACTGACATTATCGTTTATTAAACGGTAACTAAAATTAAGGAAACATATTAGAATTTATTTATTATCTTTAACCAAAAAATTATCGAATTTTTGTTACCTCTTAAGTGCTTTCAACGGATTACCATTGGGATCTCTTTCTCCGGTCTTTACATTGATGTTGGTGAATATGCAACGAGTACAAGGTGCTACCTTACGGAAAACAGCATCATCTCCTATGCGCACCCACTGCCAGTTGTCTTCAGCATAGGCTTCATCTTTATCCATTTTCAAATGGAAATTACCACGGAATTGCAAGGCATCTACAGAATCAGGTATGCGTGTATTTAAATCTTGTACAGAAGCTAAATTCATAAGCATATAGCTGGTGGCATCGCCAAAGGTGCCCTAGAATTATTTGATATGCAAGTAAATAGAAATGAAAAGAAAAAACACAAATTAAGGTAATGATAAGAAATAATACGTTGAATGCGAAGGTACAATGAATAGCTTTATATTATCATATGTTTATCAAGAATATTAATTACAATTTATGGGACTTTCTGTGTATTTAATATTCCGAATTTAATAAATAATTCATAAAATCAATCTAAAATTTCACTTTTAGACTGCGTTTTTATCGACATGATATAGGTACATACACCTAATTCTGTTTTTACGCGAATTTGATTTAACGCGTTTCCAAATAAATATTTCATTCTGTTTTTATGCGACTAGATTAAATTCAACGCGATCTAAAAATCTATGTATTTTTACTAGAAAAAAGTTGTTTGTACTGGTTTTGGAGAATTTTAACGGAATTTGTAACAAAAATCATTGAACCATCACCGGCAACTGATCATGATTTCGAAAATATTTTTAACGATGAAAGTGATGTCTTTCGTAAACGAATGCGATTATCAGAAAATGATACTGAATAAAAAATATGTATATTTTTTATATTTATTTTTAAGTTTTATGGTGTTTTGTGATTACTTTTCTAAATGAACTTTTTTTTTATTGGTTTTGTTTAAATAAAATATGTTTGTGCATAAAGCAACATGAATTTGAATTATTTATCTTATTTTACCTGATATTTCATACGTAGATCAAATTCCCTCATTCAATATGTATATGTATACTCTCTCTTTTTTTTACGCGGTTTTTTTGTACGCGAATTTTCGAGGAACGTATCTATTGCGTAAAAACAGAATTAGGTGTATACGTATTTGAAACAAACCCCTGTTCTGTGATTTTCAAAAACAATTAGTACACAAGTAGATGTTCTGTAAATCACACGATTATCTATCGCCCATGTTCTGAAACACGAAAAACGCTTAAAATTGGCGTTTTCAAACCGCTAGTGTATACTGAAGCGATCTAGCTTATTTTATTGAAACTGCACTTTAAACACAAAATGAAATTATGCGCAATTTAAATTTAATATGTTTTCTTTTTATTTAAGCTAAAGCTTGTAACATTTTTCCACGATTTTAATTAAAAATTTTCTTTGAGTTTGTCAATTGTCTGTTTTAATTGTTTACTTTTGAACTAACGATTTGTGTAATGTAATGCATTTTAATTTTAAATTTATTTATTTGTTTACGTTATTTTATGACAAAACATCTGTTTTTATTGTTCGAACATAGCTTCGAAAAATGACAAAACGCTAGCAAATCGTAGCGATTTCAGAACAGGTCAAAATGCGTTTTGCGTTTTTAACCCTAGATGGTTACTCTTCATTGAATCGACGAAAAATTTCTAAAAATAATTTTAGCGGAACAGTTTTTAAAGTTAAAAATAAACAAAAATATTTTTATTTAAGGAATAACAAAAAATATAATGTAACACAAATTTTTTTCTATCTTAAAATTCGATACGAATTTGACTCTTTTTTATGAGTTATATGATAGAGAGTAAATGAGCTTCGTCGAATCCACGAACATTAACCATCCAGGGTTAAGACTGTATGCGATTTGAAAACGCTGCGTTTTTCAGAACATGGGCGTATGGTTTTACAGAATAACAAAATTTGTGTCTTCATTGTAAAACGAAAAAGTTATTGGGCAATACCTATAACTATTTTCACAATTCTTTATTGTCGAGGACTTACTATTTATATGTACATAAATATTTTTGTTTGTATGTTTGTTTATTAAACAAAATAAGGCTGAATCAGCCTTATTATGAGTGTCATTTTCTTTTTACGACGACTGTTTCATAATAGATTAAAGAAACAAATTTAACTTTATCTTTAATCTATTATGAAACAGTCGTTGTCGTAAAAAGAAAACGACACATAATAAGGCTGATTAAATTTTCAATACTCACCGAATCTTCTTTAGTTATAAAAGGCTCTTTAGCCAAACGAGCATTGACAGATCTCACCGGTTTCGGATAAGGATAATACACTAAATGCAATCCCGAATCCCTACTTAAAATAAAACGCGAAAACCATTTGTCATACTTTTCACCACATAGCATGGCATCCAGTTTTGTACCCCAGACCGAAGTGTGTATATCTTTACCCGGAGCATCATCCACCAAGGTGGCAAAATCTAATTCTAAAGGTTTCATACCCTCAGCGGTAATTAACAACTTAGTTTCACCCACCAGCTTAGTGGCGACTAATACCATTTTGGGGTAAACACGGGCTGTTATCATTTCATACTTTTCGTTCACCAACATCAAAGCACGATCTCTAATGCCCTTGTAACGAAGACCCAACACCTCACACAATAGTTCATCTGCAGCAGACAATTCCAAGGGGGCACACGACTTGACGGGAAATAAATTAATTTGTTCCAATATACCAACACGACGCCATTTTAATGGCATTATATCACGTTTCAAGTACTTGTAAAAAAGAATTGATAATGCACCAGTTAACATTGTTGCACCCAGACCGAGGCCTATATATATGGCCTTATTAGCAGCTGCACTGGAAGCTTTAATGGTAAATTTTAGATAATAGAAATTTCTTAAATATTAATTTTTAAAAACCTACTGGACATTGTTATTATTTCTTTGTCGCTGTAGAAAAAAACAAGAGACGCAAATGAAATGCCAAGATGATAAACTTTAGGTTCACAGTTTTTAACTAAAGCAAACATTTAAAATGAAAATCCATTCAAGTCATCTACAGACACATAAAAAAGTCCAAGATTTTGCAAACAACAACTACACCAATGAGCAAACAAAATAAAAACAACTGTGTAGTTGCAGAGGGGGTATATATAATTCCATACAAAAAGAGAAACGCTTATACCATATACATTTATTTCACTGCTGATACCGGTTGTTTACATACGCATATGTATGTATGTTTGTTTTAGATTTTCATTCTCTTATTGAGTATACTAACTTAGCTACAGGTATGAATAAATCTATGCGGAGTGAAATTTCTCAGGAGAACAACAAAACAAAAATAAACAATTAATTTTTTTATTAAGATAATACAGGGTGGTGCAAAAGTAATCCTCCTATCAGAAAATGCTATAAATTTTGCGAGGCCCCTAATGTCAGTTCTGTTTTGACATTTGTGTAGTAAACACATGCGAAATACACGTTAATAAACAATGTTACGCTACACTGCTCCAGAACGCGATATATTGCAGAACTGACATTAGGGGCTAATCGCAAAATTTATAGCATTTTCCTGATAGGAGGATTACTTTTGCGCCACCCTGTATATATATGTACATATGTACCAGTATGTATGCATGTACATATAAAAATAAAATATGTATATTTTTTTATTCTGGCAGACTACTTTGTACAGGTATAAATGATAACTTTGCACAGTGGATATTCTGAAAAGAGCAATAAAGTTGAAGTTGTTAAGATAATAATAAAAAAACATATATTTTTAATTCTGGCCAACTACATACATACTTTGTACAGTGATAGGCTATCAGTCTGAGATTGATGGTTCTATTCCCTTGGCAAATAGCGAGTAAAATTGATCGCGATTTTCTTATTTGAGATTATGGCATTCGATATCGAGCAAGAAATTTATTACATTTTATCATAATTTCGATATCGAAATAATTTTTCGATACGATAGCTCATTCGATCACGAATGCGGTAATTTGGCCCCTGGTTTAAAATATAAATCTCTACAAATGTACCAGTTTATATTGTATCAGTCTTTATTAAACAATAAGAAGTTGTATTAAATATTAACTGATTAACATTTAGTTTTACAGTCCATATTAAAATTTATTAAATAATATTTATTAAGTAAACATTTTAAACAAAAGCCCACTGTGCAGAATTAATAAAAAATAAACTTTCATCACAACAAAAAACCTGAGAGTATAAATAAGTATGAGAGAGATTGTCTAGCAAGAATATGATAAGAGGTAGAGGGTCCAAACAAAAATATAAAAAAAAACAAGTAAGAAAGTATAGTCGGTCAAGCCCGACCATATAATACCCTACACCCAGTATGTGTATAAAACAGTTTTTCAGAAATGGGCGTTATATGGGAGATATAACCTATTGTGGACCGATCATCCAAAAATTTAGTGTCATGATGTCTATGAATATAAATATTATATGTGCTAAACTTTATCTCGATATAAATACTTTTAAAACATTTATGGAGCTTAAATTGAATTACGGAGATGGTCTTATATGGGAGTTACGACTAAGTATGCACCGACCATTATAAAATTAGGTGTCATTATTTCTGTATATAAGAAACCTATTTGTGTCAAATTTTATTTGAATACCAACATTTTTAAGAAATTTATGATCGTTAAAGTGAATTTGGAAAGTGGGCCTTATATGGAAGCTACGACTAATTATGGACCGATCATAATAAAATTGCACTGTATTATTTGCATTAATATGAAATATAATTGCTTTAAATATTATTTGGATACCAACATTTTTGAGAAAGTTATGCTCTTTAAATTGATTTTCTGAAGTGGGCCTTATATGGGAGCTACGAGTAATTATGGACCGATCTGCACAAAATTTGTTGATGTGATTTGACATCATTTACCACTCATTTGTGATGAAATTTGTTTGGATACTTGCATAATTCAAATATTTATGATCGGTAAACCCCAATTTCGGGAGGACATTTGTATGGGGGCCAGGTGAAGAAATGGACCGATTTCTACCAATTTCAATACCATCCATCCTTGGGCCGAAAAAATAGTACGTACCAAATTTTATCAAAATACATATCTTCAAAATTGCAACCTGGTCATCGGACATCGTTGGACCAATATTTCTGGGCGTTACAAACATCAGCACAAATTCAATATACCCTCCCCACAAATATTATAAATTATAAACAAATATTATAACTGAATAATTAATAACGAATTACTGAACACCCTATTAGGTAGAAAAAAATTTCATGGTAATTTTTTAGGTATTTTAATTTAATTTAAAAAATATATATAAACATTATTATTAAATGCTTAAAATTTCTTATTTTATTGAATATTTTAGTTATTAAAATAACATTAATAATTGCAGACAACCCAGAAAGTTCATTATCTGGAAGAAAGGAATCGTTACTTTACATTCGGCAATAAGTTCACTTTCTGAAGATGATAAAGAAAATTGAAAAACTCAATTAATGTGGCAATTTTGATAAAACAGCATAGCTTAAAATGAGTCAAAATATGTTGAAATAGATTTTTTTGTTCAGATACAAAAATCTGAAATAAAAAAACTATAAGTTAAAATCTATTAAGCAAAGTACAATACATACAAGTTTGTTTCTTTACATGAAATAATATTAAACGTAAATAACTTTTGTTGAACTGAAATATTTGAAATTGAAACTCGAGATAATTGAAGAAATCTTTAATGCAGAGAATATTATGGTATCTTTCTGTCAACTTAAGAATACATAATAAACTCGTAAAATGGTAAAATGTTGTACTAAGTATGCAAAGGGCACTTCGTTTTATATTTGGAAACTTATAGCGACTGAACTAAACTATAATTATTATATACTATTTCTCAAAAGTGTTATTCATAAGTGACTTAAACGTTGCATTTCCCTCTCGAAGTTTGCATTTACCATTGCTATCGTTTTTTTGGTTATTTAACCTATAAGTTTGTCGTGGTGGAGTACTTAACAAAACTCATTTTCGATCCTGGTGGAGACCATTAAACTCAGGAGTTGAGTTCGAGAAGTCCGGATTCATATACGAGGATATTGGTCGGTGGATCTTCCTGGACGAGTCTCCTTCAGGTATATTAGTGATGGCGTTATGATATATATCAAGCAATATAAATCCTCTTATTGAGGTGGCAACTTAAATATAAACCCACAAACAAACAAATTGTTGAATTACATTGCAAATGTAATTCCAAACAAATATCACTGGATATACTTATAAAGCTTTAAAAATAACATATGAACACTTTTTGTTTAAATAAGAAAGCTTGTTTGATTTTTTCTACTAAAAAAATGATACATACTGTAAGCGTCAATATAAAGTAAACAGGTTTATTATAATTATAAAAAACATTGTATTTAATGTTTGCGTCCTTTTGACTTTATCAGAGGTGATAATCTTCTAAGCATATACATAAGTAGAATCAACGCGTTTTTTTAATGAATTCATTCGAAATTTTGTTCCATTCATCCTGTATTGCTGCCTTTAGCTTATCCCTGCAGAAATATTACTTTGCCCAATTTTTTTGTCCAGATATTCTCAAATGAATTGAGATATGGGATATGTGGAGGATGATCCAAAGTTTTTGGACAATGACAACCTCTCTTTCACAATTTAGGAGTTATAGATCATTGCCCCTATGAAAAATCTAGTTCTGAGCTAGTTCTAATTTCTCTACACTCGAAGCTCATATTTTTTAAAATATCGAGATAATCTTCCTTTTTCATTGTCGATTATATACATAAATGTAAGATTACCTAACCCCTGATGACGCCATACAACCTCAGACCATTACTGCGCAGCCTTGGTAACATATTTATTACTAAAATCTTCGTTCTTTGGTTGTCATATTTTTGTATGGGGTTTTGACTCCAAATATCTTTCATCGGTAGAAAGAATATTTATTATTCCAAAAAATTTGGGGCTCTTATATATATATATATATTTTCCATTTTTATTTATCAAATTATTTATTGGCAAAACAAAATTAAAATTAATTTATTTTTCATGAAGTTGTCAATTTTTCAGAACATATGGCAACTTCAAATACATAAACCTCACTATAAAATTAAAGGCAACATGATCTTCCCTTTAGCTCATACCTTTAACTATTACCAAGTTTAATAATGGGCCTTAGTTTAATTGTTCTTTAACATAAAGGTCTTCTTACGTGGCACCCTACCATGTATACCATTTTGATGCAAAAATCTTTTAATCGTACTTGTGCTTACAGGTTTTTCCATAAGTTTTTGTAACTATTTTTACAGCACTAGCGATGGGGTTTACTTTTGCTTCTCTTACTATAGCTCTTCAGTTTTTGTAAGACGCTTTGATCGCTTTGCACCAGGCAAATTTTCTACGCTGTTTGGTATACTTGTCTGTAACTTTTTTATTGTAAGTAATGGCTTCCAACGATATATTATATTATGATTTGCTGAGTCTCATTAATGTTTGTCATCCCATTGTATTTTTTTTTTAGTACTTAACGTCACCACTTAATCTCTTTTAATGATAAATTATGAAACTTGTAATTATTTTGAACGGCACTTTACCGTTATACTTTCAAGCAAAGAAAAATTAAAAGAATTGCCACTACATTTTGAATGACAGGTTTTTTTTTTGGCATAAGGATGCCACTGTTTACTTTATTTTGACGTGTAACAATTGGTCTTTTAACAGTAAATCAATTAAATATTTTGTATGTCTCTATTTTGTATGTATTTATGTATTTACTTAATTTAAATTATATGTATGTTTTATTCATTAAATAACTTTGTAATATATTTAATGTATGGCATAATTTAAGGCTTTTTATATTACTTTGAAATAAATAAATAAAAATAAAAAATATACGCTTTTGTTTTTTTCGTGAATTCAATTCTACTTCAATAAAACTATATAAAAATGCATTACAATATTATTTATATTAATAAAATTAAGCTTATCTTTTAATAATATGTGGTGTTGACTTTAATTTGACGCTCACAGTATGTAGTGCAAATTAAATGATTTTTGGTTAATATGTATAATTTAATAAATTTTCTTATGAAAAAAGAGAAACAATCTTTACGCTCTTCTTATCGGAAAAGAGAACATTTGATAATTAAAGTCAAAAACTAAAATAAAGAACACAATTAAAGTTAATGAAAAATTAGTTTTTAAAAAAATTCATACAACGCAAGTCATGAAACCACATCTCCAGTATACAATAGTTGCAGCTAGTTTGGGTGCTATTGTGTTATCTTATATATCATATTATATATGTCGTCGGAAACGTTTGCAACAACCGCCTAAAAATGCAAAATGGGAATTGAAATTGGAAGAAATTGCTGTATATCCTGTTACATCTGCAGCACCACTTTTATTAAATGAAGTACAATGTAAAGTTGATGGTTTGTATTCAGGCGATCTAAGAGATCGTTGTTTGGTTTTGATGCATGAAAATGGCAAATATGCTTTTGCTGGAGTATATCCAAAAATGTTAAGCATTATGACTGAAGTGGGATATAAAAACACCTTAGTTGTCAAAGCTCCTGAGATGGAATCGTTAACTATAAATTTGGACTTTCTAAAAGCAAAACATCCCATAATTAAACACAAACAGGGTAGTAAATTCTATTTAGTGGAAGGTGAGCCGGAACATCATGAATGGTTTTCAAAAGTCGTTATGAACGAACCACAAGGTTTAAAATTATTTTTAACCACAAACACCATATTTCAATACAATTTATTGGGTGAAGATAAAAGTGTTAGTAGAAATATAGTTTTTTAATTCTATTACTTTAGTAAATATTAATTTATATTTTTTTCTAGGAGTTTATACCTGTCATGGTTATGAATAACAAATCCTTAGATGATCTTAATCAACGTTTGGCAACTGATGACAGAGTACATCATTTACAATTTCGTGGTAATGTCTTGATTAATTCTTTGGAAAATGTTAAGCCATTTGCTGAAGATAATTGGAGTTGGCTTAGATTTGGCGAGGAGAAAAAGAGTGAGGCGAAAAATTGCATATTACGTTATCAGGCTCCATGTCTAAGATGTATATTACCAAATGTTGATATAAAAACGTGTAAAAGGAATCGAAATTTCGAACCTTTACATACTCTCAAAAAGTAAGTAGTACTTTTGCCCATTAAAAAGAACATAATTTACTTCAAGAATGCAATTAAAAATATAAAATTCAAATACACTCATACCCCGGTTAGCGTCGCTAATTGGGACCGGAAAAACTAGACGCAAACTGAGACGACGCCAACCGAATCACAGTTTTCCATACATTTGTATTAATTTTCATTTAATTCGTTCCGAGACTCATAATTTTAGTAAAAAAGAATTGATTTTTCAATAGCAAATACCAATTTTTTATTATTATTTGTGTAATAATAGTTTTTATTAAAGAAAAAAAAAAATAACAATTCATGAAAAACATAAAAATATTAAGATTAAAACTTGTAGACAATTAGACTTCGACGGGAATCCACTTTTTCTATTTTTGCTTTGTACATACAAACATTTATTAACGACGCAACATCGAAGTTACGGAAATTTTAAAAAGACGCAATTTCGAAACGACGCAAACCGGGGTATGAGTGTAATCCATGTAGAAGTTACATATTCAAATATGTTTGCTAAGTAAATTGTAATTTGAAAGTGTTTCCTATTGCATCAAGTATAGGTATATGTATTTACAATCGGTAGACATTTTTAATATTTATTTCTTTACAGATACCGCCTTATTCATAATAGTAAAGAGCCAACCATGGGAGCATATTACAAGGTTTATCAAGAAGGTACCTTTAAGTCTAGGGAACCAGTTTATGCTATAATATCATAAAATTAATTTAATGGTTTATAATAAAAAATAGATATTTTATAATATTAAATACTACTAAAGGGTGATTTTTTTTAGCAACTTTCTTGTTGCTTGGCAAGACTGTTTTTTTTCAGCTTAGATGTTTTCGTGTAACATGTTACTGTTAAACATTTTCAGTTAGGTTTATAATTTGACTATGAATCGACTTACAAACAAACAATGCTTACAGATTATTGCATTTTATTATCAAAATTTATACCTAATTCAGAGACGAGTTCGGTGAACAGTTTATTTTACGTTTGCGACCAGTCAATTGATCACCTAGGTCGTGCAATTTAATGCCTTTAGACTATTTTTTGTGGGACTATGTTAAGGCAACGGTTGACGCACTGGAAGCTAATATTGAAGAATTTATTTGTGCGATACCGGTCGATATATTAAAGAGAATATGCCAAAATTGGTTGTAGCGTATGAACCATTTCAGACATTAACAGAAATAATCTTCAAACATTAAATTATAGATCGTTGTATCGACTCAAATAAAGATTTTATACATTTTTTAAATTTTATGTGTTTTAAATCAAATCCGAAAGCTCTTAAAAATCCCTATTTACTAATTATTTACTTCCTCAATTTTATTATTATTTGTATTACATATTTTGTTAGAACTTTGAATTTTATTTATTGCATGGTATCTAAATGGCAAAAGTTGGAGCGAAATTTATTTAGTTTCGAAAACAAAATTTTATTTATATTATTTAATTCATTCAGTTTTGAAATCCTAGCCAAAAAGGGCCATAATCAGCTCCAATCATACTACTCACAAGAGATTACATAAAACATAATAATCAGGTATGCGATGGAAATCGGAAACGAGTGAGTTTTTAAAGTCCATTTTAAAGTATTTCTAATCAAATTTTTAAAATTTTAGTTTTAAGATTCTCTTTAATAGCAAATTATCTTTATATTTTGTGGGAAAAACTGTTTCAATACAGAAATATTACGAAAAAATTAACTTCTAAAACTTACTCGTTTTCGATTTCGATTTCCATCACATACTTGAATAAAAGTAAAATTAAAAAACAATAGAAAAAATTAAAATCAGATAATATTAAATTAAAACGATCAGACAAAAAACAAGTAAGAGTGCTATATTAAGCTATGCCGAATCTTATATGCCTTTGTTGTGGATGCATAATTATGTCGATAAACATCTGTTGATGAATTTGTTCGTAACAATATTAATACACGTTGTGTGCTCAATGCCATCTGTTGATGAGTTTGTTCGGAACAATATTAATACACATTGTGTGATCAACGCCATCTGTTGATGAGTTTGTTTGTAACGATATTAATACACTTTGTGTGATCAAAGCCATTTGTTGATGAAATTATTCGTAACAATATTAATACACTTAGTTTTTTTGATGAAATTTTCAGAGGTTGTCTCAGATTTTGCTGATTTTAAATAGCAAACTTCTCGGAAGCATGTCTGACAGAATTATTGAAGATTTGGGTCCCGAAGATATCTGGGGACTTTAGAAAATTGATTCCAACAGACAGACAGACGGACATGGTTTAATAGACTCCGCTATCTATAAGGATCCAGAATATACATACTTTATAGGGTCGGAAAATTATATTGTGGAAATTACAAACGGAATGACAAACTTATATATGTACACCCTTCTCATGAAGGTCAAAATAATTAATAATTAAGACACTTAAAATACATAGAAAAAAAAATTTTAAGCATATCTAAAAAAATAAGCAAACAATTCATAAAACTCATTAGTAGCAATAAAACATGGTTGAAATTAAGAACAAAAACCAGTACTAGCGAATTAAAGCAAACATAATTAAGTATACACCTGCAATTACCAAGAAAAATTAAAATATACTTCACTCAGATCCTAAAATCACACTGCAAAACTATAAATTTCAACAAGATGAAAAAACTGTCTAGTATACAATTGAATACTAATAAAACAATACTCAATTAAAAATCCAGAACAAATCACATACACATGAATCTAAAATCCCGAGATTATTCCCTTGGAAATTCTAATTAAAAGAGAAGTCACATACAATTATAAGTGTCACCAATTAAAAACACCACCTTATTAACTAAATTCATGTTAATTTAGCAGATTGTTATGAAACAAAAATTTAAACAAACCCAAACCAACCTGCCACCGATTAATTCGTCGTGTTGGGTAAAATTTGTCGTTTGTCGCAGTTGTGTTCGTAATATTCTGATTTTTGATTTCACATATATTTTATAAAGTTATAGGTACATATATATATATATACATATATAGAAATGCTGTAATATTCTGGTATGAAATGTAATTTTAAATTGTATTGTGAATTTAGAGTGTTGCTGAATAATATTTCAAGTACAAACAATTTAAATAACTCATCTTCCAAACTACCTATGTATATTATATGCATGTAACAACAGGCTGCTCTACGAGTATTTAAATTAATGATTAACAATAAAATCACTGCTTTATTCAATTATTCCTAATGCATCTATGTATGAACAATTAAATAGAATCTATTCAGACACACTTACCTGTCATTACAATGATGACATTGATGCTAATACAATCACATCCTCCGGCGCTCGCTTTTAGCCACCCTTTTTTTCGACTTTGTGTTTTTTTTTTTTTGTTGGAAAATTTCTATTAAAACTAGTCTTACAATTTTGATTGAAAATCTCTAGCCATTTACCACGTTCAATGAGTTTTATTTTCCAATTTTTTGATTTGCATTCATCCTTTTGGTACTTGTAGACAAAATGATTTTTACAAAATATTGTATAATGTAACAAATTTTTGCTGATGCCAGTACAAAATACTAGACTTGACCAAACAGCACCAGACATAAGTGAAAAAAAAAATTAACCTTGTATTATTGGTTTCAATCATGCAGGTACTATTCGCAGATATTTAAAGGAATGATTACCATTTCTAGATAAATGTGTACACAAAACTGTTTGGGATAACGAAAATATTTTCCAAACAATACACTTTTGGATTCACTTCGATGATTAAAATCGAATAAAATGACTTATTAATGAATCCTAGATCTTTTGTAAATATAACTCTTTTAAAATGAATTTTACTAAAGAATCAAAAAAAAAAAAAAAAATAACTAATGTTCCTCACTGATGTTCAAATCTTGTTTCAAGCGTGATAATTGAAATAACCGAGGTAACGGTTATTTTTTGATCAGACCTTGTATGTAAAAATATTAATTCAAGAACACTTATGTACGCACGATGAATGACAATTTAAAGCAAAAATCAGTGATAAAAGGACTAGTTTACAACCGTTTCACAAGTGGTTTCTTAATATTTCTAAAAAATATAGAAAAATTTTGTAGCAAATTTAGTTTTAGTCCTGTTTCGCACTCTTTAGTTTTAGCTCACCAGTTTTTGTTCAATTCTCTTTTGAACTTACCATTTCGTTCACACACGGCAATTCAATTTTCGAACTTTTTTCACACAAATAAACATGCACGAAAGAAAAAACAAAAGGAAATAAGAAAATTGACTAGTACTGTCAAGTTTGTACCGCTTTCATTCTCCTTTTCCTTCTCATCCAAAAATACTTGCCTTGACGATTCAGAATTAAAAAGTGTGAAAGCGGACTTAAAATTGTTTAAGCTTGGAAAATTCTATGTATTTAAGTTTGTTTGTAATTTGACAGTCCTTGAAACAACTTGACAATCAAGCTCACTCAAGGCCATATGTCATTTAAAATTGGGACCGTCAACTGTTGTTGTTGACATGTGTCTTTTTCAGATTTTTCTAATTTTCTTTACATTTGTTTGTAAAATTAGTTCCTTTCAAATTCTGGCCACAAAATCTATCAGATATTCCCCCAAACATAGCTGATTGTAAACAGTATATTGATTATAATCATGTTGTGTTTTTTTTTGGTAACCGTTCCATAGTGTTGTCATCATTATCAAAGTGATGATGAGATGTGTTCTGTATAGACACAAAAAAATTGTTAATATACATACTTAAACTGAATGATAAATGCGACCAACAAAATATGCATCTAAAAACTGTGTAATTTTGAAATTCAAGTACATTTTTTGTTAGTACAGCAATTAATATTAATTATCAACATATATGTAATTTGTAAAAATTTTTTTCTCATTTTCGAAGTGATTTAATTTCAAAAATAAATACAAATAATATCAGTTAATTTTATTTATTTATAATATATGTATGTATGTAAATATGTATAAATAAATGGAGGTTTATTTTCATTTAAGTGCCAAATTAATACATAATCAAATACTCGAAATCGACATTACCTGAGCTATGTCCGTCTGTCTGTGTAAAACACTCTCACGTACAAAAGACAACCCCAATCAACATAGTTTACAAAATCCCGGTTATAATTCTCCTAAGCAGTTTGGTATTGAAAATCAGCAAAATCGGTGTAGTAGAATCAGAGTTATGGACCAAAATGTGAGACAACTTCCATAAAAATTTGATATTTTTAGACAGTTTTCTTGCAATTTTTGAAATATATTGCAGATATGCCATGAAATTTTGTATACGTTATTTTTATGATAAAAGAAGACTCTGTGAGGAAAATAGTAAAAATCGGTCCATTATTTCTCATAGTCCCCATACAAATATCTTTCCGAAATATGGCTTAATGTTAAATAAATGCCTGTAAAATTGGAATATTAATACAAAATTCAGCAGAAATAAGTGTCATGTGAAAAGAAATCGCAAAACGAAATCTTGTTTTGGTCGGTCCATATTTGATCGTAGTCCCCAAATAAAGTCCACATTTAAAATTCTCTTAAGTACATATAAAACTAGTATAATAACGTTACCAGCTTAAAATTTGACACAAATATTCCTTATAGGTAAATAAATTGCTGTACTAAATTTTATGCTGGTGTGCCCATATTTGGTCATAGCTCCCATATAAGGACCACGTCCGAAAAAGTTATTAATCTTTATATATATCTTATTAATATCGGTACCGACCAAAAACTTTATATATTATTTAAATATACACAAAAATCATTACACAAAATTTTGTGAATTTCGGTCCGTATTTGACCGTATCCCCCATATAAGGCCCTCTTCCGAAAATCAATTTAATACTCATAAATCTTTTATAAATAATGATACCGATCCAAAATTTTACGTATCATTTACATACATGCCAAAATCCAACTGCTGGATTTTGAGAATATCAGTCCATATTTGACTATATCCCCCATATAAGGTCCACTTCCGAAATTCACGTTAATACTAATGTATCTTATTACGTTTACATATTCATAAAATTCATTGCTCCAAAATTTAAGAAGATCGGCTCACGATTTGTCTTAGCTGCCATATAACAACCATTTCCGAAAACCAATTTAACTAACCCACAAAAATGTCTAATAAATATCAATATCGAACCAACTTTTATATGGATCAGAAAATTTAATTCAGAAATCATATTAATATCAGTTATACGGCAATTATCCTGTTGGATTTTGTAGCTGTCAGTCAATAATAACTTCTGAATAAACTAATATTCCGAGCATAACAACCAAAATAAGCCCAAAATACATAGAAATCACATTAGTGAATACTGAATTTAGAAGCTATAAGTCCATGATTGGTCCACTTCTACTATGCCACCCATAAATTTCTTGTAAATAATATTATTGAGATCAAATTTAACCAAAAAAAGCATCACTTTATATTACCCTTTTTTTTAATATTTTTTCTTAACTTGTTGTGAATATGGAAAAATGTTCTTTTAATTTTAATTTTATAAATTTTTAAATTACACTCAAGATTGTTATGAAAATCAGACAATCTCGGTAAATTATGGTAAAAATTGGTAATTAATTACAAATTACAAATGGTCAAAATTACTGTGTCGTTGTTTTGGGTTCGAGTCTTTAATGTTTTTAAATTTGCAACATCATTATATGCTAAAACGATGACCAGTACAAGAAGTGCTTTGATGATCGAAATGGAGTGCTTGCTTTCTATTTGGAATAAAAATCAAGTAGCGCAGAGAATACCATTAAGTAAAATGCTTATTGATGATTTGATGACATAAAAAGTAAATCAAGAGTAAATAAAAAAGAAAATCCAACGATAATGCTAGTAGTAGGTTAGGTTAGGCAATACAGACAAATGCTACAAGGAAATTTATTTTACGTTGAAAAGAAGCTGTTCAGCAAACATTGGACAAATTTTTGTGGAAGCAAGCCGATGACTTAGTATTTTCGTATTCCTAGAACCTATTTTCGATCTTTACATGGTTTCCCATAGAAAATCTTAATTCACTTAGTGTCGTTTCAATTTGCGTCGTGTTTTTTTTTTCTAACGTAACCTCGACGCAAAATTAGGTATTGGTGTACATATGTATGTATATTCATATAAAAGTCGACAAAAATTATTAGTCAGCACTAAAAATTTCCCAAACATTCTCGTCACTGTCATTAATAGCATACATATTTTCATAGTTAAATAATGAATATTTAACTCTTAAAACTGTTTCTACTGTGAAAGTATTTCGCATTTTATTTTTTTATAATACTAGTCTGCTAATTTTCGGAAATTTTTATATGTCGCATGAAGCTATTCTTTGGCTAACTTCATGCCAGAATTTTTGGAAGAGCATGTGTTATTCCAACATGCATAACAAAGACTTTTCCATTCCTCCAAAGTACTATCGATATCTTTAACAATATTTTTAAAATGAACTACAATATTTGTAATGTCTAGTTTTTTGACGTTTAGTGCATTCTCTGGTGAAAATTTTGTTATTTGTTTTATTCTGGAAGTCTCTGTTTCAATTGTTCGCATAATTCTATAATAAAATTTCTGCAATTTCCTTTAATTTCCTTTAATTATGTGCTTTCTCGAGCTTCTATGGGCATTAAAACTTTTTTTGTGGGCAAGCAGAATGCATTTATAATATTTACAGGCGGCTTGTTCTTCGTCGTCCAGGCAAACAGCAAGCAAACCTTTTAAAAATAATATTGTTTAACACATATGCATTTTTAATACAAAATTAAGCAAATAATCACCTTTAAATTCATCTTCTTTTTCCCATTCCCTTTTATATTTTTGATAGTATTTTCTTGCTTTTGACATTTTTAACGCATAAGTTTATTTTTTTTTTCATATAGTTTTACTGTTAAGAAATTTAAATTAAGATGAAAAGAAATTTGAATAGTTGCAATACTAAGGCCTAAATATAAATACTACTAAATCAACTCTGAAATATTAACCCTAAAATCCCCCAACCATTATTTTTGTATCTTAAATTTTCCCCTGATACTACATTTACACCTACGCAAAATCTAGTAGATTTTAATTAAAATCTTAAAGAAAATTTTTAGCTTTTACACTACTACTTTTTAACATATTGTTGGATTTCATTTTCATAATGAAAACAGCTGATTGAAAAAGAAAATATATTGTAAACTTTTAGTAACAAAAATGGAGACACAAAAACAAATTTTATTATATTTGACATCGAGATCTGATAAAACAATCGGAATTAAATTTTTTCCGTAAAAAAATACAGGATCATTTGTTAAACATAAGGTTACACAAACTTCTACACGCAATTATTATATAGGAGGTTCTTCTTCCTCCTACATCATCGAAGCTCTCCAATATGGTCTCCCGAAAGTGTTATTAAAAGAGCCTCTTCGTTTGTATTCCACTACTTCTTCTTTTTGTTGGTACGTTTTCTGTAAATTAAGCTCGGTTGTAGCATTACAGTTTATATTATTATAATAATTTACATACCCCTTATTTATTATTGGTTTATCCATTTCTACAAATGTTTATTTATTTATTTAGTATATGGTGTAGTTTATTTTATATCCCGCTTTGTTTATTTTTTTTAAATTTATTTTTGGTGAACTTTCAAATTTTTCTTGCTCAGTGCTGTATTTTTTAGTACTTTAGTATGAAATTCAGAGTTGTATTGCAAGATTTTGTGAGATTTTGCCAAAATCTCGTGACGAACTAGATTTTGTTTTGTATGGGAAATCTAGTAGAAATGAACAAGATTTCGCTCAAAATCCCTTAAGTACTAGATTTTGCGTAGGTGTAAATGTAGTATGACACTATTTTACACCCTAAAATTAACCCTAAGCGTAAATAAAAACCCTAGATTTTGGGTAAAAATCCTAACTTGGCAACACTAGTTTCAAGAAAGTTGTTCAAAGTTATTGCAAAAAAACGGCAGTCATTGCCAAGTGTGTTGTTGTTATCGTAGTTAATCGTTTCGCGCTTTTGCTATTGTCATATTTTTGGAGGAATTTGTTCAGCAAGTGCACATAAAGTTTAAATTTTAAACTAGTGAAGAATTGTTAATTAGTTTTTTATTAATCAGTATACTAAGTGTAAAGCAATTTATTAAGCTCGATTATAAAATATGTAAATAAAAAAATCAATACACATTAGGGCTATAACCAATTTTTTGGCATAGTACCACGAGATGCGCCATGATGTTTTATTAATGAAAAGCATTATCTTGCATCATTTTAAGAAAAAAACTTCACCCACCAAACGCATTTTGTAAATCAATACAAAAAAAAAATTAAAAAAAATTAAAATTTAAGTAATTTTATTTCCTATCATAACGAGTTATTAAACTTCATATACAATTGTTATATTAAAAATAAAACACAACAATATCATAGCATCCATTTAATTACTATTGTAGGATAAAAATTTTAAGTTTAAAGTACGTGTAGATTTGCAAAATGGGTATATATCCTGGACAATTTTTATTGCACGTTCTGCACAAATATTGCTCCATTGCTGATTTTTGATGAATGAATCATCTTGTGCCCAATGTTTAAGAAAGCATTTCTTGGCGTTTTCGAATCTTGCTAATGATAGGTTTAAAAGCTGAAAATTATCTTCGTTGAATTGGTGATCTGAGAATCATATATCGTACCATTGACCGCAAATAAAATCACAAATTGGGTATAACTCAGACCGATATTTTGGTATTAGTATAAAAGCTAAAAGTGCAAGGATGGCCCTCGAATTCCATCGTGCATTGCTGATCGGCGGAATAGTTTTGATTTGTTATTGCTAACGGCATTTAGAAAGTGATTGAGAAAATGACATGCAATTAGGAGAGCGCAAACACTGCAAGCAATATTATTAGCACATGCTGATGATTGAAAACAAAACAAAAACAGTGAGTTCATACATATAGGAAAAAAGTGGAACTCGAAAACGCGTCGGAGAAGCTAAAATTTCCATTAAAAGTAAAATGAAGTTTGACAAAATTGTTTTTTGTTTCCATATTCATATTCTAAACTTCATCGCTGTTGGTGGGTGAACTTTTTTGACGCTAGCGAAAAAGTAAAAACATATTTCTTCATAGTTTTTAATGGCCTATTGGACTATAGTATGCCAATTTTGAAATTCGCAAAAATTGTTAAAAAGTTATAGCCCTAATACACATACATAAATCCTCGTATGATAAAGTCAAGTGCATTTAAACTAGTGATGTGTTAATTAGTTTTTTATTAATCAGTATACTAAAAGTGTAAAGCAATTTATTAAGCTCGATTAGGTATAAATTATGTAAATAAAAAAATTAATACACATACATACATACTCGTATGATAAAGTCAACTGAAATGTACATACATACATACATATATGTAAAAGAAAAAATTGTCCTTTATCAACGACATGTACTATATACATACATACATATAGAGGTATGTACATAAGTATATATTTATACGCCTTAAAAGGTAAGTTCTTTTTATTATTTATTATATTATAGGTACATATATTGTTAGGCCTTTTCGTAATACTGTACTGTATGTAGGGATGCTATTCCTGAAATTTCCGAACATTTTTTAACATACATATTCTTTAGCATTTTTAATAAGAGAAAATATAAAAAAATCTACTGACAGATTTCATATTAAATCACACTTGAAAAGTTCAGAAACATTTTAACATTACATACATATGTATTTACAAAGTCATCAACAAAAATTTAATGTTTACAAAAAGTATGTATATCGGAGAAGTAAAGGTGAAAAAAATTAAAATTAATTAAGTTAAGCTGATAAGTTTTTTATGATGGGTGGACTCCCTTGTGTGTGTGGTTGCGTGGATTGTACAATCATTAAAATAATTCACCTACATTACACGAGGAATGATATGTATGTGGACCAGCATGGAAATTACTCATTGAATATGATGATGATATGCGGGCCAGACTACACATTTTACAGTATACGAGTAAATGCATTTTTTTTCCATTTTTATTTTCTATTTAGCAACGCAAAGTGAAAAGTGATAAGAAATAAATGCAAAGATGATTAAATGCTTTGAGGCACCTTTGGACACTCACTTTGCAAGAGAGTTCAAAAACGTTACAAATAGTGCAAAGTCTTTACAAAAAATTGCTTAGTGCAAAGTGAGATTTGAAAAGAATATTGTAGAACAGAAACACTTATCACTTAGCCAAAAATTGCAATTTTTTAAGTGCAAAGTTGATAAGTTATTTGTGGAATAGGGCCCCGGCTCTTATAAATATTATAATATTTTATGTAGAGATAAAGAACTTTATATTCTAAAGGCGTAGCTTTATTACAAATAAAAATTAATATCTACTATGATCTGTTCGAAGTAAAGGAGCTTTACTAATTACATAATTTATATATTTTCTTTAGTGGTTAAGACTGTTTCGGTCATAAAAGGTTTTTTCATAAAGGGTTTTTTTTTAAATCTAAAGTATTGTTAACATTAAATCCGGTCGTCTAAATGTTTTAATATCTATGTAGCGATACTTTTGAACTAAAAATTGATACTTATTAATTAATATTTAAGAAAAGCTAAAAGAACATAATTAAATTTTTTTTCTAAAAATGCGGGAGGCTAGGTTCAACTGCTAATGGATTTTCACCAAACAATTTGCGAATATTTAAAACAGGCTTGTACTGAATTTAGCCACGATAGCTACTAACGAACATACTAATGAGCATTTAAAAATATTTGTAAACCGATTTTCAAATTTCATCGAATTATCATAACAATAATGATAATGATAATCATATTTCGACTTTAGACGGAAGTAAGAACATTAATTGTGGACATAGCCTACGAAAATATAAATATGTAATGTTCAGTTTTATTATAAAAACAAGTAAAAAAGTATAGACGGTCAAGCCTTCCCATATAATACCCTACACCCAGTATGTGTACAGTTTTTTCAGAAATGGGTGTTACATGGGAGATATCACCTACATAATTTGGACCGATCATCCAAAAATTTAGTGTCATGATTTCTGTGAGTATAAATATTATATGTGTTAAACTCTATCTCGATATAAATACTTTTAAAAGATTTATGGAGTTTAAAGTGAATTACGGAGAGGGTCTTATATGGGAGTTTGGACTAATTATGGACCGACCATTATAAAATCAGGTGTCATTATTTCTGTATATAAGAAACTTATTTGTGTCGAATTTTATTTGATTATCAACATTTTTAAGAAATTTATGACCGTTAAAGAGATTTTTGGAAGTGGGCCTTATATGGGAGCTACGACTAATTATGGACCGATCACAATAAAATTCTACCGTATTGTTTGTATACATATGGGATATATTTGCGTTAAATATTATTTGGATACCAACATTTTTGAGTGAGTTATGCTCTTTAAAGTGATTTTCGGAAGTGGGCCTTATATGGGAGCTACGACTAATTATGGACCGATCACAATAAAATTGTACCGTATTATTTGTATATATATGAAATATATTTATGTTAAATATTATTTGGATACCAACATTTTTGAATGAGTTATGCTCTTTAAAGTGATTTTCGGAAGTGGGCCTTATATGGGAGCTACGACTAATTATGGACCGATCTTCACAAAATTTGTTGGTGTGATTTGTCTTCATTTACCACTCATTTGTGATGAAATTTGTTTGGATACTTGCATAATTCAAACATTTATGATCGTTAAACTCCTATTTCGGGAGGACATTTGTATTGGGACTAGGTGAAATATTGGACCGATTTCCACCAGTTTCAATCCCATTTATCCTTGGGCCGAAAAAATATCACGTACCAAATTTTATTTAAATATCTTCAAAATTGCGACCTGTACTCTGCGCACAAGCTTTACATGGACAGCCAGCCAGACGGATGGACGGACATCGTTAAATCGACTCAGAAAATGATTCTGAGCCGATCAGTATACTTTAAGGTAGGTGTTGGACCAATATTTCTGGGCGTTACAAACATCAGCACAAATCGAATATACCCTCCCCACTATTGTGGTGTAAAAAAGTAGTAGATCTAAAACAAAACTTGTCTTTGGTATGACATTCATCTGCTAATACTCGTATATCATTTTATATACTAAATAATCTGGTAGCTCCAAAGAATAAAAATAAGTTGAGTACAATTAAACTGAGTAATTTACAACTCTGAACAATTATTTGTCTGAAAAACCAATCGAAATCACCGAATAGTACCTGCTAATAAACCTTATTATAACTTAGCAAGGGATTGTGACAAGAAAGAGTAAAACACAAAAACAATTAGGTATATGTACATAATTCTTGGATATTTTGAAGAAATTAATTAAAATTAGTTAATTTTTCTTTTAAGCTATTTTAGTAAATATGAATTGATTTTATAAAATATTTCTGAGGATTGCATTAGGGCTATATAATTCGATTATTCACACTAACGACTTTTTGTTGAAAAGAGTCAAAATTAAAAAAATCGATTGATCGACTTTAAAATCTTTTAAAATCTATAAATCTGGCAAAAATATTTTTTATTACATTAAAACAGAATAACATGTTGAAAGGTTGGAAATTGGACGGCATTATGCTTTAACTATAGAAACCTAGGTTGTATACTTAACTGATTTTTTTTACCTAACACATATAGGGACTGCAATCTATGGTTGGTCCTGCTAATGTCTCAAATACAGAAACATCTGCCGTATGACGATACAACAAAAGTATGATGTTGCTGTTGTTGTGTATCTACAACTACACCTTCCGGACAGCCAGTCCAACGCATTTCCGTTATAAACATAAACCGCAATCGGTTGAAAAGCACTACTGCTACTTCAGGTTCCTACAATTGCACATACTTGTAAAAACTCATCTGAGATACCTAAAATGCATACAATACACATACAAATATGGTGCTAAAAATTGTATGTTGCTGTTGGTGGTGTTGTTGTTGCAGTTGTAGTTTTCCTGTCATCATCGTTATCAACACACGTTTACAAAATTTTAATGTCACTTTAATATGAAACGGAAATAGCATGAAATTGTTTCACTCTTATAATCCAAACAACACATACAAACATACTCGAACATACAATATACGAATATGAGTACACACATCCTTGCAAACAAAGAGACAAATAAAATGTTTGTACATAAATAGATATACAATGGTATGGGTATACATGAAGGCTGGATAATAAATTCTTTCAAAATATCTATAAAAATGTAGTACAAAATTTCGTCGGGATTGCGACTAGTATCGAAAATTACTGTGTCAAAATTATCAAATAGTTGCAAGTTTTTTTTTTAAATACATGTGCAGGTTATAACGGTGTCTTCAACAAGAACTTTGCTTTAAAAAACTAAATAAAACAAAGAGTTTTAAGGCTGTAAACGATTTGATTGTTTTTGTACTGTACTTGTATAATCCAGTGGTATTAAATCGTACAATCAGGGCGGACAATTACCAGCTGAATTTCGTAAAATTATGCAAAATTGTAAAAAATACAATTTTTGGATTTTTGTCTTAATTTTTCGGAACTGCTGGATTTTCTTTGTACTAAATTTGTTTACAACGAATTATTCAATATAAAAAATTTAATACTACGTTGAAAATGGAAATGCAATATGTTGATAAATAAAGATTTTATTACATATTTGTTGAATCTCTAAATAACACTATTATTCTTTTATAAAAATTTTGATAAAAATGCAAATATCGATTCAGACCCACTGTGTACTAAAATGTCAACAACTAAAATGTGAAAACTTTCATGTCATTCCAATATGCCGCTGTTGGAAAACAAAGTTCTTGTTGAAATAAACTTTATTTTATAAATTCGCAACATCTCAACTATATGAAACATTGAATTCATCTCTACAATTCAAAAACGACTTTTTAGTTTGCCTTCTTATCTATATGTATGTATGTATATAATCATGTACAGCATAGGGTGTTTATGTTGTTGGCCAGACTATCTGACCATCAATCAATGCATATGTGTGTGTGCGCTTTTAAAGCTTCATTCGCATCTTGTTGATTACGTGGTCAACACTGTATGACGAATATGCTAGAACAAACATTTCAATTCTTATATGTACATACATACATACATACATACATATATACATACATACAAACATGCAATGAAAAAATACAAAATGTTTGTTTATCCATCCATCCATCTATGTATGTTGTATGTACACACATAGATACACCTGTATATCTATGTAGTATGTATGCACAGTGACTTTTACAAACATCTGTTACTGTTACTATTGCTGTAGGGAATACCAAAGCTTTCCGGTGTTTGTAATAGTAGTTTGTTTTGTTGTTGTTGTTCATGTTTTTTTCTTTGTACGGAAATGTATCAGACAGACATTCATTCTTTAGTTTTTCACAATTACAATAATATTAAGAACGACTACAAAATATTGTTGGCATGTATCCTTGTATTTGAACAAATTGTACAGACCATTAAAATCACATTTTGAACAGTTGTTATTTCAGTGTTTAAGCCCGCCACATAAACATATTTACATACATATACATACATATATTTACATCCAAGTACACAGTTATTTGGACATATGGACTCACATAAATACTTGTATACATTGTGGTGTTGGTATGACAAGCTTCTCGGAGTGAGTTTTACTGAAAACGTGAAAATACGAGGGTCGTTTCGATTAAACATAGTTTTCAAATTAAGCCTTTTAGTTGTTGGAAGCCTGTACAATATAAATATTAATTAATATAGCTTAATTCTAGTAATTTGTTCAATAGTCTAATAATTTAAATTACGAAATAACAAATTTATGCACCATCCCTAGTAAATGCCATTTTGATGCAGTTTTACTTAAATTTGAAAAATACCAGCAAATAAGTAAAACCATCCAAATATATTTCACATTTAATCATTTCATTTGCTTGTTTATTTTTTACAGTCAATATTCCTTTCATCTTATCTGTGTTTAACTTTAACGTTTTTCTTCGTTTTTTGTTTGTATTTTAAGTGCAAGCTCGATTTGAAATGTTGCTGCGACTGGAGGAAATATTTAGCAACTGCAGCACTTTCATTTTAAAACATAAAAAAGAGAATTTATCATCACTGATGCAGCACAAATACACCTAGTGTCCAAACATGCCAACTGACTAACGGTCGGAGAGACAGACGGTCTTGTCCTTTTAGCTCCAAGTTTTCTTTCTATATGTATTTTTTCGTTTTAATGTTTTTCAATTGAACTTTTCTCGATGTTTTACTACATGTGTCATACAATTGAGTTGATTTAGATTGCTTTTTTCCACTGAGTTCTGAAGGTGGATTAGTTTGTTAGTTGTTTAAGTGTTTTTTGTGGCACTTTCTTTTTAGTTTTGGTTTTTGTTGATAAAATTGAATATGAAAAAAAATTTAGTCTCGCCATTTTTGGTTGCGCTTGAATAAGCGTAAAAAAAGTTATTTTAAAATACTTAAACTCTAATAAAATTTTATGACAGAGTAATATTATTAATAATATATTAGAATTTCATTACACCAAATACTCGACTAACTTTTGATTTTAATCCCAATACCTGTAATTTCCTAATTACTACATAGGTACAGCTGGCAACTCTACTTTTCATGTCAAATTTACTCCTTTCACTAAAGTCTCATAAAAAAACCTCTATTACATTTTATTTATTATCATAATTCACATAATGTTGGTTGTAATTAATATTGTAAATAATTTATTAGCTCAAGAGCTAATTTTTCCAAAAAATTCTGCATTTCGATAAAAACCATTCAAATAAAAGTGAAAAAAGCCTTTAAAAGAGGCGACCATTAATCTCAATTTAGCAAAGTCATTAATCGTAGTTAAATACATATGTACATAACTTGCTGTTCTTGTTGTTGTTGCTATTACTTATTGCAATGAAATTTCTCTGTCAAGTGTTTTGTTTTTGTTATACCCTACACCACCATAGTGGGGAGCAGAGAACGGATTGATTGGTTAATTTTAGATTTTGAATACAATCACAAAAAACGAACCTCATGTTGACAACATAAATCAATTCCGTAAAGCAATACATGTCATTATTCACAAAACGGAGTGTAACGAAAAATGATGATTGCATTGCAAATGTAAACGTATACTCCCAAAAGCAACGAATACTTAACGATTGGTACGAATGGTTAATGATTGGTATGAATGGTTTCAATGCTGATTGTATCGCACATAAAGCAACAACCAAACAATATTTATTTTCTCATTAGGTTTTGTATTGTTTTTGCTCTTTCTTTATGTTTTCTTTCACTGAAAGCAACGAATACTGGACGAATGGTGTGAATGTTTTTAGTTTTTTCATGTGGCATTGAATTATTTCGTTGCTTGATGTAATACGGCATAACAAAAAGAGAATGTAAAATAGCAATCAGTAATAAGGAATGAGTAAACAAACAGCAATGTACATTTTTATTATTGTCGAGTAAAAGCAATGCAAAAGCAAAGAATTTGCGAATGGTTAGCAAATGTGAATGGTCTCTTTCTGTCCTGTGGTGGGGAGTGTTTGTAACGCTCAGAAATATTGGTCCAACACCCACCTAAAAGTATACCGATCGACTCAGATTCACCTCCTGAGTCGATTTAATGATGTCCGTTCATCCGTCTGGCTTGCTGTCCATGCAAAGCTTGTGCGCAGAGTACAGGTCCCAATTTTGAAGATATTTGGTACGTGATATTTTTTCGGCCCAAGAAGGGATGGGATTGAAACTGGTGGAAATCGGTCCATTATTTCACCTGTCCCCCATACAAATGTCCTCCCGAAATAGGTATTTAACGGTCATAAATGTTTGAATTATGCAAGAATCCAAATGAGTGGTAAATTATGCCAAATCACATCTACAAGGTGGCGCAAAAGTAATCCTCCTATCAGAAAATGCGAGGCCCCTAATGTCAGTTCTGTTTTGACATTTGTGTGGTAAACACATGCGAAATACACGTTAATAAACAATGTTACGCTACACTGCTCCAGAACGCGGAATATTGCTGACTATTTATTTGACCAATAATCGGTCCGTGACAGCCAAAAAACATCGGAAGTTTACTTTTGCGCCACCTTGTACAAATTTTGTGCAGATCGGTGTATAATTTATCATAGCTACCATATAAGGCCCACTCTCGAATCTCAATTTAAAGAGCATAATTCTCTCAAAAATCTTGGTATCCAAATAATATTGAACACAAAGATGTTTCATATATATACAAATAATATGGTACACTTTTATTATGATCGGCTCATAATTAGTCGTAGCTCCCATATAAGGTCCTCTTCCGAAAATCACTTTCAAGAGTGTAACTCGCTTAAAAATTTCGGTATCCAAATAATATTGAACACAAATATGTTTCATATTTATAAAAATAATATGGTACAATTTTATGATGATCGGTCAATGATTAGTCGTAGCTCCCATATAAGGCCCACTTCCGAAAATCTCTTTAACGACCAGAAATTTCTTAAAAATGTTGGTATCTAAATAAAATTCAACACAAATAAGTTTCAAATATACAGAAATGATGACACCTAATTTTATAATGGTCGATCCATAATTAGTCGAACCTCCATAAATCTTATAAAATTATTTATATCGAGATAAAGTTTAACATACGAGTACATATACAATATTTATATTCACAAAAATCATGACACTAAATTTTTGGAAGATCAGCTTCTACCATGTGAAAAATTCGTTACGATACCTGTAATAGATCACGAGATATCGTGGTGGTTAAATAATTATTTTAGAGTTATAGGTCTCACAATCATCATGTTGTAACGAGTAAAGCTTCAATAGCTACCGGTATGATTTGTATCATTATTATTTGTTCTCTTAAGCAACAATAAATATGATTAAATGTCTCTTAATTAATTCTAAATTGAACTTAGTTCACTGATTTTAATGACATTTTCCTTTATACAATTTTGTTTATCATAACTTCCTCACACAGGTACCCCATGGATATAACTTATTTTAATATGTATTAGAATTGTGCAAATTCTCTACATTTAATTTTTATATTTATATGTATTATGCCACTTTATTCAATTTCATTTACAACTTCCCCTAATACACCAGACACTTTAACATTTTATTTAAATTTAATTCAGCTATAAATGTAAATCATACCTCTTTATACGTTTAATCACCTAAGGAATGTTTGTTTGTGTGCATTTCAACTCATTTAAATGTTTTCCTTCTTAAAGGCCTATAAAAAAATTCTAACACCTTTTTATTGCAATCTAAATGAGTGGCATGAGTTTAAGGTAGATTTGTTCGTCTCAGGTTTATTGATGCTCGTAAATATGTTAATCGAATAATAATGTTCGCACCCATTTCATTCTTTTTAAACATTATTTAAATGGAATTCTTGTTTTCTTATCCATTTAATAAAAGTGAGTAAGAATGAATCTTTGACGCCCACTCCAACTCCGTTCAAACAAACTCATTTCCAATTCACAAACAGAATAAAAGACAAAATCAAAAAAATAAAAATTCAAGCAACTGAGAGGAAAATGAGAAATTTGCAAAAAGGCCAAAAATCAATGGTTATTTAAATAATACAAAAAGCTAAAAAAGTAAAAATAAGACGAAAAAATAGATATACATACATATATAAAATATTCATTGGCATTTTCCGTATTCGTTTTAATGTTTTCCCCCAGTTTTCGGCGTTCTTATAGCGGTAGTAGGTAATCTACATAAAAATGTAGTTATGGAAGCAGGCTGTGAAGTAATTTCAAAATTTTAGAAAAATTAGATTGTTTAATTTTTCCTCATATGTGCATCATTTCTAATTTCTGCAAAATGGACTTGCTTTAGTTTTGTATTCACAAAATACCTTTGGGAAAGCAAGCCGTTTAATTTGACGTTTAAAGAACTTTTCAGATTTCCTTAGTATTTATGCCATTGAAGCGTTTTTCATTTTGTTTGCTTTCTTAGAATGGTGTTATTGCTGTTGTAGGTAGCTTTATAGCTTTATAACTTGATTTATTACATTCTTATGAAAGAGCCGAACAAATAAAGTATACAAACGCCTAGATATACAAATGAAATACAGTTGATTTGTTACACATCGCCACAATTTTACAGCTTAAGTTTAACTTCCGCTTCAATAACAAACTGTAATTTTTACTACAACATACATATACTTCTAAGGATGATGATGTTTTCGTACTTCTGTGCGTATAAGTTATTTGTATCAATATACAATATTTTTTTATATACAAATCATAAAGTGATGAAGAAGAAATTCGTTAAATCATTTTTCTATCTGTTGTGATTATTTTTTTCTTATTCAGAATCTTTCTTTGTGTGTAAATAATATAACAATAAATTTTTTATTTAGATATGAGTATATTGAAATGCTTTGTATTAATATTTAAATTTGTTAGCACTTAGCCTTAAATATTTCAAGGAATAAAGTAGTTTTAAACATTTGAAATATGTAATATATACCTTCTTGTAAAAATATATTCTAAATTCGTTTATATTGTAGGTGGTTTGTGCCGATGGTGAATATTTTCCAAGGTTGGCTATAGATTTGAGACGGTTATCCTCTATTAACTAAAACACATTGTCATGTAACGTCGCGGCGTTGCAACGCAATAAAATGTTTGTGATATGCTCCTTTTTATACCTTACACCACCATAGTGGGGAGGGTATATTGGCTTTTTACTGATGCTTGTAACTCCTAAAAATATTAGTGTAACACCCACCTTAAAGTATACCGATCAACTAACTATCAAATTCGGAGTCAGTTAAACGATGTCTGTCCGTCTGTACGACTGACTGGCTGCCCATGTAAACTTGTGCGCAGAGTGCAAGTCGTGATTTTGAAGATATTTCGATAAACTTTAAAACGAGAATTTTGTTCGGCCCAAGGACGATTGAGATTGAATTTGGTTAAAATAGCTTCAATATTTCACCTAACCCCCCAATAGAAATGCTCACCTGAAATAAAGCTTTATCGTTCACAAATGTTCGATTTATACATATATCCAAAAAAAAATCGCTACAAATAAGCTGCATATCAAACCTAATCACACCTAAATTTTTTCTGCAGATCGGGCGATAATAGCTTCCATATAAGGCCGACTTCCGAAAATAACTTTAAACAGCATAACTCTTAAAAATGTCGGTATCCAAATAATATTCAACATAAACATGTTTCATGTATACATACAAATTCGGCCCAGTTTTATGATCAATGTTCATGTCCAACTTCAGAATATCACTTTAACGAGCATAACTCTCCTAAAAATTTTTGCATCCAAATAAAATTCCTAACATATAAGTCTCACATATACACAGATCATGAAACCTAATTTTTTAGCGATTGGTCCATAAATAGTCATAGCTCTCATAAACGCTCAGTTTCGAAATTCAATTTAACATGCATACATATTTTAAAAGTTTTTATATCAAGATAACATTTAACACAAAGAATATTCTTATGCACAGAAGTCATGCCACTAAACTGGATTTGTGTTGTTTCTAGTAAACATTTGAAAATTGGGTCTTTGCAAGAACTGTAATATTTTATGAGGGTTAGGTTACAAGGAAACCTTTTGGCAAGTTTTACTAGATTTATTAATGATATGTATTTGAGACAGTCAAGATCATGAATTCATGTCATGATATTTTCTAAAAAGAGCCAACACAGTTTTTTTTGCATTTTGAACAAGATCATTTATCGATCATGTTCGATACTGCAGCCTCTTTTTTTTTCTTGGACCAGCACTCAGAGGACGACCCCTACTTATGCAATGCATTTTGTTGGAACTAGGAAAATAGCTCATATACCCATTGCTCATTGGCAATATCAACCTGGCATTGTGATGCTATTTCGATATCATTACGCTCAAATTACTAGATAGATGCAAGACTACTCAACTATAGTCCTACAAATATCGATATATGACAGTCATTGCGGTATGCCCCTTGTCACATACTTTATAGTTATGCCCATGCCCAAACTAAAATTTATAAATTGGTCTACAGCATATTCTCCACCCAGTTCGTCACTTTAAGTATTTACCGGGGAATAAGATATTCCTGATATTTGTAGTCTATGATTTTCGTATTTGAGTATAAATGCCACAATTATATTAACGTTCAATAGTTTGTTATGATTTTCGATATGAATAAGTAAGACAAACTTTTATCAACAGACTTACCTCCGATTTGATGATCTCTTATTTATATAATTCAAAATAAAAAATTATTTCACGAACATTTATAGGTATTTTAATTTGTTTGCTTTTAAGTCACTGTGAATAACACAAGGGAAAAACCTTATGATTAAGATTATGAAGAAAAATGCCCGACATTCACTTTAACAAATCAAGTCAGCATGTGAAATTCTGGCATTCCCGCATTAATTCACAGATTCTAATTTAGAACAATAAAATGTGAATTTCGTTAACCGTCCAAACGTATCTCAAAAACGAATATAATATTCTTAAAATTTACATAATTTGAATCTATTGTACTAAAACACTTTAAATAATTTCTCTACTGAACACAATACAATATTTGAAATGATATAAATACATAGATACCGTGAGCGTCAATATAATGTCAACACCATATATTATTAAAAGAAAAACTTAATTATAATAACATAAATAATATTATTTTAGAAAATTACACTCGTAAATTATTACAATACTATTGAATTCACAAAAAAAGAAACAAAAACAAAACGTATACAAATTTAATTGATTTATTGTTATATATATATTGTTATATATAATATATAAACAGCGGCATCATCCTTCTGCAAAAAATCCTCTGTCATTCAAAAAGTAGTGGTAAAGTGCCGTTCAAAATAATTGCAAGTTTGAAATTTATCATTAAAAGAGACGGGATAACATACATCAAACGAGTTTTGGCAAAGCATAATAGACTAGCATACATAGAAAAGGTTGGTGGGGTTCGCTAAAGGTGAATAGGGTGAAAATCTTTGTTTGAAAATAAAATTAACATTTTAAACATGGAAACTGAACTGTAGACGAACAACCAGGGTTAGAGTCCCAGTAGAGCTCTAACAAATTACATTGCAAAAATTCAAACAGAAGCTCCGAATAGCATATTGCGAGTTAAATTTTGAGTGGTTAAATGCTTATTTCATCTATATTAGCTCGTTTATTAAAAAAAGGATTTTACTATTAATCGTTGATCTCCTTTTCAAAAGTTTTATATAGAATTTATGAAATTAAAAAAAAACAAGTTAGAGTGCTATATTCTACACTGGTTAGAGGACTAGTATATCCTAATATTATATTATATAATAATAGTATAATATTGAAAAACAACATTACCCGTTGGTCGTAATTCACTAATCTGATTTTATTTTAAATGTTTTAAAATTTTAGCTAATTTTGACCATTTATAATTGATGTAATTACCGATTCTTACTGTAATTTACAGAGTTTGTCTGATTTTCATAATAATCTTGTGTGGAATTTAACAATTATAAAAAAATTAAAAGAACATTTTGCCATATTCATAACAAGTTAAGAAACAAAGCATAAAACAGAGTATAAAAAAGGATAAGATATAAGGTGAGGCTTTTTTGTTTGAATTTGATCTCAATAATATTATTTACAAAAGATTTATGAATGACATAGTAGAAGTGGACCAGTTATGGACTGATAGCTTCTAAATCCAGTATCCACTAATGTGGTTTCTACGTATTTGAGGCTTATTTTAGTTGTATTTCATCTCAAAAACGTTATTTACCTGAGTTATGCGTTTGTTTAGTATGGAAGTGGACTTAATTTGGGAGCTATTGCCAATTATTGACAGACAGCATTATTGCCGAATAACCGATATTAGTATTATTTCTGGATTCAAATTACTGATCTATATAAATGCTGGTTCGATATCGATATTTATTAGACAATTTTGTGGGTTTATTTGTTTTTCGGAAATGGTTCTTATATGGCAGCTATGGCAAATTATGGACCGATCTTCTTAAATTTTGGAAAAGTGATTTTTATGTATATGAGGATATTTCACGTCGAATTTCAACATAATAACGGCATATTTAAGATACATATATATTAGTATTTATGTAGGTTATATGGGGTATATAGTCAAATATGGACCGATATTCTCAAAATCCGGCAGTTTGATTTTGGCATGTATGTAAATGATCCGTGTAAAATTTTGGATTGGTACCCTTATTTATAAGAGATTTATGAGTATTAAAGTGATTTTCGAGAGAGGGCTTTATATGGGGGATACGGTTAAAAATGTACCGCAATTCACAAAATTTTGTGGGATGATTTTTGTATGTATGTAAATAATCTGTGCAAAGTTTTGAGTCGATACCGATATTTATAAGATATATATAAAGATAAATGGCTTTTTCGGTTGTGGTCCTTATATGGGAGCTATGACCATTTATGGGCCGACCACCATAAAATTTATATCTGGGGACTTCAAAAGAAGATTATCTCGACATTGTAAAAAACAATGTAGTTCCTTTAGACCTCAGACCCCAGACCTCAGTCCAATTGAGCACCTGTGGGAATGTCTGGACAAAAAAATTGAGCAAAGTAATAATTCTTGCAGGTATATAATCAAATGGCAGTAATACAGGATGAATGTGACATAATTTCGCCTGATTTCACTAAAAAACTCGTCAGTTGTGATAAAGGCAAAAGGACTACAAACAACATAATAAATACAATGTATCACATTATTTTAATATACCTGTTTACTTTAATTACACGCGAAAAATCTGGTACTTTTCAGTTTAAATTGAATTATTAATTTTTTATATTCCTTATTTTCCTAGTTTTATATTTATTTTGCTTGAGTTACTTAGGAATTATGCAATTATTTTGTTTTACATTTGAACTTGTACTATACATCAGTGATGGAAAATTCAATACTATTGTACTATTTTCAGTACTTTTTCACAACAAAAATATCACAGTACCCCCACATCATATTTAGTACTCTTTATATGTTTTGCTTTGTTGCCTGTTTAAAAATCCAGCGTTACTATTTTTATAATCATTGACCACATTGGCTTCAAAACAAGAACATAAGGAATGCACAAATTCGTTATTCATGTTACTTATTTGATCTGGGATGAGATAATCAGATGCATAAAGAATTAAAGTTGTTTGTGGTACTATTTTGATAATTTTTTTTAAATTTCTTATGTTTCGTACATTTTTGTAATTCTCATTTCTTGTTTGAGATTTTTTGTGTATCATATGAGTTTGAAAACTTCAAACATATTGGTGAACGATCTATTAATGATATGACATTAACACTAACACAATGCAGGCATGCTCATATGTTTATTATCTTAACCCACAACAAATAAAAAATTTTGAAACATATATTTTTACATAAAAATGAATTAATTTTTAGTTTGTTGTTATAATAGTTTTTTTATTAAACTGAATTAATTTTATTTTTGAATTATTTTAAATTTTATTTTTGAATAAAAATATGTATATGTTTCCTAAAAGGTACCAAAATGTTGAAAAAAGTACTCTTTTTGTTGACGGTCAGTAACATTTCAATTTTTCATTTTTCCATCACTGGTATACATACATATATATGTATGTAGGTATAATAAAACATTTACTTTTACTTTATATTGACGCTCACAGTATGTTCATACATTTTTTACAATTCAACAATGAACAAATACATTATGCAAAATTTCATTTAACATTCATTTTATAAATAAATTCATAACTCCATAATTTTCTTCCTAATGACTTCTTTTACGTTTAATTAAGCTTAAAACATAATAGCAATTAAATATTTTGCTTCGAATTTATGATAATAATACTAATGAGAAAATTAAAAAAAAAAAAAAAACGAAACAGAGAACAGAGAACAGAACAGTTTTATTATGCCAAAAATAATACAAAATGAGCTAAAATAATACACTACTACTAAATATACTCGCACATACATACATACATAAAAACTATTAAAACAGCCAATAAAAATGCAACAAAGAGTTGAGGAAACTACTTATTTACTTCTTTTTACCCTTTAATTGCAGTTGTTGCTGTTGTAGATACTTAAGCATAAAATGAAATTAAAAAGGAAGGAAACTTTTATTTTCGGCAGTGCATTTCAACGGATATAAAAACAAAGACCAACACAAACTACTGCTGAGGAAAAATAAACAAAACAAATGAACAAACGAACGAACGAGCTAACAAACATGCTTTTCTATTGTATTCAAAACTATATTTATTTTTCTTTATTTTTTTCTCGTTTATATTGTAAAAATTCTGCTAAAATTCATAATACATACAGCCATTTTACTGAGTTAGTTGAGTCTTGTTGTTATTATTACTGACATTATTGCACTTGGATTTTTATGATACTCGTTACATTTCTTATTGCCATAATATTTTTGGAAGTTATTAAAATAAAGTACAAGTTTGAATAATATAAAAGGCATGAGCACACAAACATCAATTTTGATTATAATTTTTTTGTTCATCTATATACATATATAAAATTCAATGTATGTATGTATGTATGTATGTATGTGTGTAACGTATAGACTCCAAAACGGCTGAACCGATTTTGATGAAATTTTCACAGCATGTTACTGTGACTCTGGAAGAAATAATAGGGTACTTTTTTTTTACCACGCCCACTTTTACGCCCACTTTTTTAAAATATTGTAATTGAAGACCAAACCTTTGGACCGATATTTTTGAAATTTTCACAGCATTTAACTGGGACTCTGGTATGATTAATAGGGTACTTTTTTTTGGCCACGCTCATTTTTACGCCCACTTTTTAAAAATTATGTAATTGCTCCCATATAGTTTTTAACAGATTTACTTCAAATTGTATACACATTATATACTCCAGGCGAGGTAAAAATAAAGATTTCTTAAGCCACGTCCCTTTCACGCCCCTTTTCACGCCAAATTTTTTAAAGTTTTATTCTCAATAGGAGGCCAAACCCTTGGACCAATCTGCCTGAAATTTTTACAGCATGTTACTGTGACTCTGGAAGGAATAATAGGCTATATGAAGTTTTGATTGTACAAACGGGGGTGGCACCGCCCATATAACCCACAAATTTAACCCGCCATATTTTGGGCATTTTTTGACGTACGTCGGTGATATTTGGTACATATGGTATTGGCATAATTAGGAATACGTACCAGGAGAAAAGTGAGTGGGACCACGCCCCTTTTTAGGAAAATTAAACATCGTAATATAGTATTAACTACTGGACCGATCGTCATTAAATTTTCACAACAGGATATTCTTACGAAATAATAAATTCTTGACTATGTAAGTGGACAAAGGGGCATGGTCTCGCCTAAAGCATTGCAATAAATACAATAAAATTAAATAAATAAATGTTTGTAAATATATAAATACGTTTTATTTTATTTTATGACGAGCGGGGGGGTAGCAAAGCACACCGGGTTTAGCTAGTTATTCACATAAAATCGGTTTTAATACTTTTAAAGTCAATTTTATTCAATAAATGTTTAAAGGAGAAACTAAAATTCAGTACCTCAAATACAAACTGTATGTTTGATGGATCGCTTTAATTGTTGCACAATATTTCGATCCACCTGTGCTGTATATGCAAAATTTTTGCTGTTGTAAAGAACTATGTATGTTAACACTCCGTTTTAATTTTCCTTTGACAATAGCCCATGGTTCAAATTGCCAATTTCATTTTTCTATAATTGGGTGTATACTTTAAAAAAGTGGTTATCTTTCGAATGAGCTTTTTGTATTTAGTAACTTATACCCGTATGTAATTTTGACAGCTTATTTATTTCACTTAGTTATTGAACATTAACGTAAACACAAAGTTTTTTTTCTAAATTCTAAAACGTTTGCGAGCAGCAGTATTTATCCAAAAGCAGGGAAATTGGATACCATTTAAACTGAAGCCGAGATACCTTGCATGTCAAAAATTCCGCTTAAACTTAATAAAAGGAAATAATTTTTGCACCGAATTGCGATAACTCGAAGCGTAATAGATCTTTTGCGTTAAGGTAATAGCTCTGTATTTGGTGGGACCAAAAGTGTCCTATGTATTATGAGCTGCTGAAATCAAGCCAGACCATCACATCGAACCTGTACCAAATGTAACTGATTCGTTTGAAGCGAACATTGAGCGAAAAATTCCCAGATTATGCGGTCAGACATGAAAACGTAATATTCCATCACAACAATGCTTGGGCACATGTTTACCTACCTGTTAAAAACTATTTAAAAATTAATGGTTGGGAAGATTTGTCTCAGCCGCCTTAAAGTCTAGACCTTGCCCCGTTCGAATACTATTTGTTGCGATCCTCTCTCTAGGATACGCTTCACTTCAGAACAGGTTATGGGAAATAGGCTTGTTTCGTTTTTGATTGATGAGCAGTTCTTTTGGGCTGGAATCCATATGTTGCCAGAAATATGGAAAAAGGTCATAGCTAACAATGATAAATAAATTTATATTGTACAAATGTTTCACGATAAAAACTAAAATTCAATAAAAAATCTCGCATAATATTTCATACATGCAAATCAGATTCCAAATTTTAAATTGTCAACATTTTTCTAAACGAAATTATAAAAAATCGAAAACATTTTGCTCGATTCTAATCTAATTACAAACACAAATTTTAAAGATTAAACGTCTTATGTGTTTGAGGTGGGTACCGATTTGGAGTTGGCGAATTTCAGGGAAATTTTGTTAACATTATTTCATTAAAAAAATAATCCTTTATGTCCATGTAAAAAACTATATTATTATTAAGTATGCTTAAAATAATAAGACATAAGGCTAAATGCAATCATATTATGATTCCAGTTCAATCATAATATGATTATTTTTAACAAATATTACATGAATGCTTACATGACGATAGCATACAGTATTTGGGGTAATGTCATGCATATAAATATAACAATTTAACCCTCCGATGAGTGACAGTCCTGAACTTCACGGCCGTGTGAAACGGTCGCTATGGACCTTTTTTGTAAATCATGTTTTTTTTCGTATACAAATTTTTTTTTGATTTTTTTTTTTGTTTTTATTGTTTATAACGAAATTCTACATACAAAAATAATTTTTTAAATTTTTTTAATTTTTTTATTTTAGGGATGATGATAAAAACAAAAAATTCTAAGAACTGGTTTATTGCTAGTAGTATAAAATTAGAATATTGTGCCTTTCCTTGGAAGCAATAAAGTTCATGTCTTCGAATTTTTTGTTTTTATCATCATCCCTAATGTCTTTGAGTTTAGGTCTTTGTGTTCAGAACAAGTAAATTATGTGTTGAAACAATAAAAAAATTATAATGATGCCCAAAACATGCATTTATTAGTGAAATTCAGTACTCACACGTCCGCGTACTATTCTCACTAAAACCTCAATAACTCCTAAAGTAATGATCCGATCGGCTTGATTTTTTTCCAAAAGATGCGCAACAAAATACTCTTGGAATACAGAGTAACTTTGGGGGGGGGGGGGTTGTAGTGGCCGAAGTAGGAGTAATTTCAGTTTGAAAAGGCAAAAAGGTCCCTAGGGACCTTCTCACTCATCGGAGGGTTAATTGCAGTTAGTATTTTAATAAACACAACACTGTTTTAAATCAATCATATAGCGACAATCATGTAATTATAAAATATTAACCAAAACATTATTGGTGTCAATAAGTTATTATTGAAATAAAAAGTATTTTTAAATATACCCACAAAGTTGTTTGAGAACTTTTTTATGTGGTTGCATAAAACACAGCATAGTTGGCGCGACCATGTCATAATCTTGTAATTTTTGTAATAATGATTTAAAATAACCATGTTAATGGAAAAGCCCAGAAACTAACCCCCTGGCCCACGATGTCGAACGATAACGTTCGCTTAGATAAGACTTAAGACACAAACTTTTTTTCGTATCTATTTCCTACTCAATCAAGTTTGTTTATTCCACAATCCAGTTTCTGTCTTAAGTCTTATCTAAGCGAACGTTATCGTTCGACATCGTGGGCCAAGGGGTAAATAATCAAATTAGCACCAACCAATCATTTATTCTTAACATGTTGACTGCCAAGGCCATTTACAGAAAACTGGCCAAAAATTACATTTTGATTTTTTCTCATTATATTACTAAAAACTCTTATTTCTAGATGATGGTATCATGAAAAAGCAAATATGTATGATGTTTTTTTTTTTTAGGAGGAGCCAAAACTAACTTTTTTTTCTTTTCCCAGAAGCTATTTATCGATATTAACACTGATATAATACGGTTTTACTCGTAACTACACAAAAAGTGAAAGTTTTAGGAAGGGAGTTATCTCGTAGTTGGCAGTAAACGTGTTAATACTAAAAATATATACTTTGACTCTTATTCGATTATTTAAATTGCATAATTGACCTTTTCAATACACTTTAAAGCCCTTATATGTATATGTATCTTCCATAAACTTCATCCCCTGTCAGTTACAACGATAATTTAATGTTTAAACTCATTTTATTTTATCTAATATTAAATCATATACAAACTGAAGCTCTTATCTGCATATACATGCATATGTAAAATACAAATAATGAGATAATGTGAATATAATCGATGTTAAATAATGAAAAATTCCTTTCACTAGCACGCGTGTTGCATTATTGTTTGATATTAAGGATTTTGTTGGTCCTTTGAGTACATCTACAGTATGTACTCAAAAGACACACACACTCGTATAATCTAATCTCATTTGGTTAAATGGTGAACCGCAGCAAACATCAAAGAGCTAGGCTAACGATTTTATAACGATGATTGGCCACTAGCAGCCCAACTAGAGCCGCAAATATATACGATGCAAACATGTACATAATCGTAAATGTTAAGCCAACAACCCCAAAGCTAAAGGGAATTTTTATCTTTTACGGCGTTCTCTTTTTTTTTTGCACAAAAAAAATATATATTTATATAAGTGTATATACATATGTACATGTAAATATATTTGTACATAATTTTCATTACTTATATATATTTAAATTTTCATAAAAATCTGAGTTTATGTCACTGGGCTGCCAGAATTCAAGTCAAGAGGAATATTATATTTTAATTATAAGTGCGCGTTTTCACTTTGTCAGTTTTGTTGTCAAATTGTCCAAATTGTTGGCAATTTTATGCAAACGGGTTGTCATATGGCGTCATCTATGTTTGCAATGATGATTGCAAAAAATTAAATTTATTGATGACAACCCGTTTTCATACAATTGCCAACAATTTGGACAATTTGACAACAAAACTGACAAAGTGAAAACGCGCCCTAACTTAAGTGTTTAATACTTAGGATTACTCATATAAAAGTTAAATTTCATATTAGTTTAGTAAAGAAGCCATTACCAAACTACTTCTAAGTAGTAATCATTAAAAAGTAAATTGCAGTATTTGCTAGTTTTTCTGTTTAGTAATTTTGCCTTAACCAGATTAGAATTTAGTTGCTTCTTTCTCAACATTAAGTAGTAGACCAATTTTGATATACAGGAAAGTACTTTTATAAACAGCAGTTAGTCTGGCAACTCTTTATATTATATTACTTTTTAAAGTTTATCCGTACAAAATATAAACCCAGAACAAAAGCTTATTGATGTGGCCCTGATAAGAGCAACAACTCTTTGTGGTCTGTTTTAGGATAATGAAGTTATTGTTGTCGTTTACTGCTGTTTTGCTGTAACTCTGCTTTAATTTCTACTCTGTTGCTTTTACTTTCCTTTAAAATTAACAAAAACAAAAATAAAAAAAAAATATTCTTGTGGTTTTCGCCAAACAAAGTTCGGTTTTCTCTTGTAAATTTATTTTGTGTTTATTTATTTAGTTTTTATTAAAGCAAGCAAGTTTTCTTGCTTTTAATGGTTTTTAATAGGATACTAACTCATCATCGTATATTTATTTTAATACTTTCTAAATGCTTTGTCCTGTTTTATGCACACAGTCTGTAAATATTGCATTTTTTACAGTGGGAGGTTTTAGTTTTCGAACAAAAATTGTTTTTAATTTAACTTCATTTGGAATTATGGAAATTTGACATAAGTTGCTTCCCAGCATACCATTTTAGGAGCGCTCCGAAAAAGGAGTCAGAAAAGAGTCCAATAAAAGAGCATTTTCGGAGCGCTCCGAAAAAAGGAGTCAGAAAAGAGTCCAACTAAAGAGCATTTTCGGAGCGAAAGAAAAATTTGCTTGTTACTGTCCTGAGTCGGCACGCAGTATGACTCAGAAATTCCACTTAATTATGTGTGTACCAAAGCGTTGTTCTCCTGCTATTTGTGCTTTGAACAAAAAAAAAACATAGCTGTACCACACAAGAATGATAAAAACAAGATTACACAGAGCCCAAGAAAAACCTCATAAAAGACTCTTTTCTGACATTATCTAAGAGTTCTTTCATAGCTCAAAAAAAACCCCTCATAAAAGACTCATTTCTGACATTATCTAAGAGCTCTTTCTGACGGACCATTTTCGAATGTAATGACCCTCTTTTCTGAAGGTTTTCGGAGCAATTATGATTGTTTTTTGGGCTCATAAAGAGCGTTAACGCTCTTTTCTTAAGAAAAGACTCTTTTCGGACTCATATGGCTTGCTGGGTTATTTAATCTTTACGAGGGCGGTTCGGAAACTTCTTAACCTAGCACAGAAAGAGAATAGTTAGTTTTTCAAAAATATTTTTATTTTTCCATATAATCTCCTGAAACTTCAATACACTTAGTCCAACGCTTATCTAGCAATTCTATCCCTTGATTAAAATAGTTTTCCTCAAAGCCTTCAAAATAGTGGTTTACAACTGTATTTGCATCTTCATTTGAGGTAAAACGCTTGCCAGAAAGGAACTTTTTTAGATTTGGCAACAGGTAAAAGTCACTATGAGTTAAATCAGGAGAATAAGGTGGCGATCAAGCAACTCGTACTTTAATTCGTTGATTTAAGTCATTGTTAAAACATTCTTGTACGCTGGTGTGTTGTCTAGTTGAAAAATTATTTTTTTGTGTAATTGATCCAAAATGTTGCAATAGTACTCTGAATTTATTGTTTTACCCTTTTGCAGAAAGTCAATCAATAAAATAACTATTGAAGTCCCAAAAAACCGTTGTCATAACCTTACCAGACGATGAATTGTTTTTGCCTTGTTTGGGGCACTACGACTACTTTTGTCTCTGGCGTATAGTAGTGGGTGGATCCATGTCTCATCGACAGTTATGAAACGACGCTTAATATCCATTTTATTTTTCTTAAAACGATCCAAACAAGCTTGAGAAATTTTCATTCTTATGCGTTTTTGGTCGACTGTTAAGAAATGTGGCACCCATCTTGCCGAAAGCTTTCCCATCTGTAGTTCTTCATGCAAAATTAAATAGACTCGATCATTTAAGATGCCCATTATATTAGCTATATTACGCACTTTTATTCGTCGATCATTTAAACCATATCATGCACTTTGTACGACCACGTTTAAATTCAGCAACCCAAGTTTTTACTGTTGCATATGATGGAGCAATTTCACCTAACACATTCATCATATCATTATGAAATTCTTGTTCCGATAAAACTTTTTTATTTAAATATTTAATGACACCACGAATTTCTAATTTTTCCATTGTAAAAAAATCGCGGAGGCATTTTTTTGAACACCTGTTTCTATATGAAGAATTTGCTAGATCGAAGAGAAATTTAACAAGTGTTCATAGCACAGATGGAAGTTTCCAAACCACTTAACTTTTTTCTGTTTATACCGCGCTTTCTGTTGTAGGCTAAGAAGTTTTCGAACCGCCCTCGTAACTCTTGTTTTAAAATATTCTTGAAGAAATCTGTTCTGAATTCGATTTCTCAACAATTGTGAGTTATGTATTGTATATAAACGCTGCTGGATTATTTTTTTGGAGCCATTTTTAAATTATTCTGAAATATAATATTATGTTCTGCATTGACTAGATAAGCGAAATGTAGTTAACAATTTGCTAAAAATATGAGACGTCTGCTGACTAACTAGAGGTTGTTATTAGACCGACATATTATTCCAATATTAATATTCATATTTCTGCTTTACATTGATATACGAATTGTATGTAAATAAAATTGAATTTATTCAATTACACACAAAGTCTTATCTACTAATCTCATATTTGCCTAACCTGTAAATGATTTTATTAAAAGAGATGTTTAGCTATTGAAGAAGCCTGCAGTTAGTTTGCAAATTAGAATGTATAACGTTACTGAATGTTAGATTCATCATCTCACAGCCAAAACTCCAGAAGCTTTAGTTAGGATTTGGTGGGTGCTAAACAAATTCGTTCCAGTAAGAACGATTTTTTTGGTAGTTCGAATTTTCATGGGGTAAAAATAATAAATTTAAATAATACAGATTAAAAATCCATTTAATCACTTCACTTTTTGGGAATCTTATATATAATATTTTCAAAATACTTTTTTCTACAAAATTTCACGAAAAATCCAAAAATTCTTACTTATTTATTTAGATCCAAAATAGACCTAATTTAGTAAATAATTGTTGATTTTTTTTAATTTTTTATAATTTTTGATATTTCTTTAATTAGGCTTGAGTTCATTAAATTTAATTTTCATTAATTTTCATTTTTCAATTTATCAACAAATTTTAATAATAATTTTCATATAACAATTCCTACCTTCAATAAAAATAATTTAATGAAAATTAAATTTAATGAACTCAAGCCTAACTAAAGAAATATCAAAACTTAAAAATTAACAGTTCAATTAAAAAATAATTATTGTTCTTAAAAATTTTTTATAATGTTATTTCGATTTTGGTTATTTTATAACAAAAAAAGATATTCCGCTAAAATTGCAAAAAGTCTTCATAGATACATGCGCCAAATATTGAAAAATCCTATTCTTGAGTTAAAAAATAATTTTTTTGATAGATATCCCACTCGCATCCCATTATGCGATTATAAAGACCTTAAAGTAAATTGTATAAGCTTTCTTTAAAAAAAGGTCCCAAATTGAAAAAAAATTAAAAAAAAAATATTTAAAAAAAAAAATTAAAAAATTTTTTTTTTAAAAATTAAAAAAAATATATTTGGAATGATTGAAGAAATAGCTATCTAAAGTCCTTTGGATAATTTTTGCTAGGCTCAATAGGTGAAAAGTTACACTCATTTAAAAAAAAAACCCTGTATGACCAAAATGTCCAACTTTGATCCCCTCTAACTTTGGCAGTTCTTGAGCGATAGAGCTAAAAATTTGTGTCTGGCTTACTATCCAATAGTACTAACTTTGGTGCAAATTTCATCGAAATCGATTTTTAACATTGGGTCACTTGACGTGAATGTAAGTTTGTCATTCCGTGTGTAACACTGATAAATACTCATCTGAGACCCAACAAAGTACTTACGAAATTCTAAGTCGATTGAGCCATGTCTGTCTGTCTGTGTAAAACACTCTCACGTTCAAAGGACACAACCGAAATCAATAAAGTGTACAAAAAATAGTTATAGTTCTCCTAAGCAGTTTGGTATTGAAAATCAGCAAAATCGGTATTGTAGAACCAGAGTTATGGACCAAAATGTAAGACAACCTCCTTAAAAAATTGATGTTTTGGAATATTTTGTTTGCTCTATAACCTTTAGTAAAAATAACGATTTGGACTGGCGCTCATAAACTAGAATTTAATCTTATTTAGAACTTTTGGCTGTCCATTCATATATTCCATATATTCCAAAAAGTGTTATGTCTACCCAAATGATTTCAAAAGGCTGTTAATAAATAAATATATAATTGAATTAATTTTAAATAATTACCAGTGTGCATTAGCAATTAATTTAAAATTATATTTACTAACTAAATCCTTTTACTACCAAAAACACAAATAACTTCATTAATAAATACCTTTCGTCTAATAAACTCCCAAATTACTGGCAACTCTGCTCTAGTAGCAAAATAAATCTTTAGTTTCTACGCGTACGCCTCTTAAAGCTGTTGTCTTAATTTCGCTTCGTCTTTAATTCCTTTTATATATAGTTAAAGTGTAGTAAATATTGCAAAATTAAACAAATAATAAACTTCTTAATGTAAATGAATAATAAAGTTATTAACTTTTATAAGAATCAGTGTTAAAATCAAGATTTTATTGAAATAAATCAGTGAAAGAATAGCCATCATCAAATACATAAATCATTGTTTGCAATAATTCTATTGTTGTTGTTGTTGTAGTTAACTGTTGTATGTATTCAATTGTTATTGTTGTTTTTCTACACAAAAGCCCTTTGCACATGATTTTGTGTGTATCTAAAATTGATGTGACCTAATGCTGTGTATTAAAATGTGTTGTTGTTTTTTTGTTGCTAGTAAAAATATAAAGAGCAAATAAGAGAAAAATTAAAATAATAAAAGCAGAGCAAGAAAAAGTAAAAGTCATGTAGGAATGAAGTTATGTTTTTGATATTGCGTGGTAGAGTTGTCAATTTTCTAAATAGTGTAAATAAAACGGAAATCGGTTCGGGCGTTTAATTTAAAGATATGTAATAAGTTAATTTAATTTGTATTTAAGGTAAGTTTTTTATGCAATTAAAATGTTTATTAAGTACATACATACATATATGTATACATATATGTTTGTTATTGTACTAACAAATCTTTAAGGAAAAGAAATAAGAAGTTCTCTTTTTAATGCAAATTTTTAAGTGTTATAGGTATTAAAATATTGATAATAACTCATACTCATTTGAAGTAATAATGTTTATTTTCATGTATTTAAAAGATATACCTAATAGAAAAATCTGTAGTATTTCGAAAAATAATTACCTTTTAAAGTAAATATTCCTATTATTAAGTTTTTCTTGTTACAAATTGTGTAAATACCTATATGTACATATGTATATTAGAATTGCTCTCAAAATAAAGATAAAAATAGAACAGGTGGAAAACTTTTTAAATTTATAAATTAGGTTTTTTAAATGCTAAAAAGAAAAATAATTATAAAATTTATTTAGTATGAAATTGGTATTTATTCAATATCTGTGGACTTTTAACAAAACAATCTCTTTCAAAAACTGCTATTTTACAGGAGAACGAAAAAACTGTTAAAATATCTAACAACGTTGATTTTGAAATATTTGAAATATTGAAGTGAAGATTTCAATAATTTTATTCTAATGCCAACAGATTTTCAGAAAAATTAAGAATAAAAAATTAACTTGCATTACACAAGTTGTTTTGTTAAAATGGTTTTAAACAAAAACGTGATTCATATTTTGCGCTTATCTGAAGGCAAGTTTTTTTTTTGTTAAAATGGAACTAATAAAAAAGATGGTTCTTTACGGCGACGCGAGTTTATATCTAGCATCTGAAATGACTCTTCTGGGTGTAATGAAAATTTGTACTGCAAAACTCCTGGCTTGCTTTTTTCGTATCTCAGCCATTGAACGTTTTTCCACTCAAACTTCTCATCTAAAAATCAGAAGATTAAAAAAAACAATATTGTGTTGAAAAGAATGTAGGTATTTAAAATTATACCTGAAATGCTTTAGTAGTGCACTAAAAAATCCTCTTGTCTTAATTCATGGACAATATAATTTTTATTGGTCGCCGATATTAATTTTGCCCAATCGTTTGAATATTCAATAGATCCGAAGGAATTTTTTCTTTTCTATTTGCGCATGTACAATATCATATTCAGGTTCTTTCAGAACGTAGATCTTATTGTCATGGGAACAATGTATAAAAATGCAAACTTTATGGAAACTGCAGTGCCAATTTACATTTACTCTCAGTGTACTTAACTGCAGTAAGTTAATAAAAAAGTTTCTTCAGTTTGTTTTTTACTTGTTCTTCTCTGGTTTTGCAAAACATTTGCGAAAAACTTTTAATAGCAGGAAAGCAACAAAATCTTTGATTGCATGTTTCATTGGCATTATAAATGTGTAAGAAGTCTAAAGTCATAAAGCTGTCTAAAAAATAAAACATTTTAATGTCCACTAATTGCATCATATGGGTAATGAATGATATATGATGGCCACAAGATTAACTTCAACTTATACTTGTATAAGTATTGACTAATTATAAGATTTGTTTTGTGGTTACCAATTTTATAGAGAGTGTAAGAAATTTTAAGACAATTATAGCAAACTAATTTTTACTTAAAATTATGGAGTAATATAATATCCGGCCCAAAATATGTTTCAATAAATCTAAGAAAAAAAATTGAAATTGCATGAAACGGTTAAATAAATGCCTCGTATATGTGACATTACATATGGAGGAAAATCGAATGATTCAGTCTAAGGTCTAAGTGCTCTAAATTTTTATTTGTGACTAAAAAATTTAATTTGCATTGAAAAAATTCTCTAATTTCAAGCGTATTCTATCTTTAACCAGCAGTTTCACAAGTAGTAAATTTTTTGATCAATTGGCTGACTGTACTTATGCTCTTGATTCATATGGCCCTTTTGGCGCTGCGAATAATGGCCCCCAAAAATTACACTGAAACGAAAAATAACCCCAAAAATTGCACTGATTACGAAATTTTTGGTCTCTTTTTTCATTTTTATTGGGGTTATAATGCCCTTTTTCTTTGGGTTAATTTTGCATTTTAAAATGAATAAAAAATTACCCCAAAATCGTATGATGAAAAAAGAGCCCAATAAAATTTTGTTTTTGTACTTTGAGGCTAATTTTATCGTTAATATTGTAAAATATACTAAAAATATAAAAATTAAAAATTACCCCGAAAAGCTCATGCAAAATTTTGGGCTTTTCATTATTACTATTTAGAAATAGTACTTTATAAAAATTAGAAAATTTAGCGTAAAAATTCATTTACATATTCGAGACGATTTTTCGCTATGAAAAATATCCCCAACATTTGGTGACACTTTTAATTTTAGCCTTGGGGAAGTTTTAAAATAAAAAATTAGGACTAAATTTTGTAGTGAAATGTGACCCTAAAATTTGCCATTTTTTCTGAGGCATAATGTTATTTGTAGTGCAAATGGAAGTTAATTGGTTACTATATACATATATACCAGGTAATCCAGCGTAAAGTCAATTGCCACTTTAGTGGGTCTAAGTAATCTAAGGTGAAACCATTTTAAATTTTAATTTTGTACTGTACTTTAGAAAGTTATCAAGTAATCTATGACAGAGTCAATTGTCACTTAAACACTTTAGGGATAATCCAGTATAGTCATTATAAAGTAAATATTGCTGGATGTTTTAATATAATACTGTCCCTTGTTTAGCCCATCTGTAGTCATTTTAAACGACTTAGTATATTTATATTTAAGGATATATTTATAATATACTCCATTAAACTTTTCAGTGTCAATTTGCATATTATTCCTAGCATTACTTACCTTCAATTCTAATGCTTATTCCCTCGTTTATTAACGAATTCTAAACTTTTGTTCATATACTATTTGGTACCAGTTATTTGACTGTCCCAATGTAGCTGGTTATGTATGATTGTAGTAAGCGAAGGATGTTTTTTTTTTACAAGACTCCTGTTATTGGACTCTATCTTTGTAAATACTGAGTGAGTTCGCTGAGAATAAGTCAACTAAAGCATTGTTCACAAAACAAACCAGCCGCATAAATATTTTAATATTTAAGAAAACGTGGCTTTGTCAGTTCCTGGTTTCTTTTAACGCTTATCCTTACTTCAAAAATAAAACGCATATGACATTAGTGGGTCAAATTTGCCCAATACAAAAAATTAAAATATTTATTCAGTTTTTTGAATAATATATTATCAGCCACTGCACTTCAAAAATAATTTGCAAATTGAATTATAAGGAGTCTATTGGAATATTGACTCTCAAAAATAAGAAATTATTTTCAGTAATTCAATAATTACTTTCTTTATAGTACTTGATTTTTAGCGAACGTACAGCTTTAGACCAACAGTTGAGAAAGTCTCTAATAATTATTCAATATTCTTTCTATATTTATGTCCCATAACAATTTCCACAGTCTGTATGAACTGGACGTGATATAATAATGAACATTATTCCCAACGATTTACAAAAAGTTAAAAGTTAGACTTTAGAGAATTTTGTGTGTGGTAAATAAATTGCTAAATTAAATACATAAACCTTCTTATGTAAAACAGAAAATACACATAAGTAGGTATACTTAGATATACTTATACATATACAATATAAACATAATTAAATGTATCAGTGTGTGTATATACCAAATTTTTAGGGTCAAGTAGATGCTAAAACTTATGAATTCCTTAGCACTGAGTAGTACTTGGCTACTAGGAAAACATATACCACGAACAATGTTGGTTGGTTGGTTGCTGGTGCTGGTGCTTCGTACTGTCGTCATCTTGAGGGAAGAAAAAGTTTCTTTTTTACTGTTTTTGTTTTATTAGCAGCCAATTTCTGGGGGTTTTCTTTATGTTAGTGTAAACACTATATTGTGGTGCTAATTGATGTTACTTTTGTGGCTAATAATCCAAAGTAATTTAACTCATATAAAATTCGCTTAACGCTTAAGAGCATTGAGTAAACTTTTGCTTCATCACCATTAACAGCACCACCAACACTACTAAACGAAACGAGAAACGAATCAGTACATGGCTAATTCCCATAGCTCACAAAATATGGAAGACTTGAGTAAAGGCACACACCAACACATCAACACCGTCATCCTGATTCGTATGCAGACACACATACAACATTCATTTAACCAGAGCAAAAAGTTTGGCAACAAAAAAAAAAAAAAAAAAAAGAAAGAAAAAAGCTTTTGCACACAAAATGCAAATTGTTTGACTTTCGAACTCATTAAAATAATTTCACGCTGACCAAACAGCTGTCAGTGTACAAAGAAAAGAAACGCACACGCACACTCATACCAGCAGTGAAAGGAAACACCCATCGTATGCAGCATAGAACTGATGGACTTTAAGCTTTGCTTTTACTGGCAGAGTAAGATATAATAGTTCCTGCTCTTATACCAATATCCTAGTATATCCTTGTATATCTTTGTAAGTTTCATGTTAAAAAAAAATGTATGATGGTGTGTGTAAATGTAAATGTATAAATGTTAGAGTGTTTGTAGGAGCATTTATCTCGAGGGCAAAATGTGAAATACCAACTCATTCTAAAGGACTTTTCCTTCTTCGTTCGCTCTAAATGCAGACAAAAGTTATAAAGTACAAAATGTACATGCTGTACATCCATCGCATTGCATGCAATTAAAGTTTTTCACTTTATTTTATAAATTTATTTTTCTTTTAGCTTTTTCAGCTTCATAGTTTTTTGTTCTTTTGGCTTTTAGGGTTTGTTCTCTATTATTATAATTTCTTTTTTTCTTATTTAACTTGTTGTTTTTTCTCTATACAGAAAGTGACCTCAAACTCTGTTACATTATTGTGTTTTTTTTATATTTTAATTCTTGTTAAAAATTTATGTTTTAGATTTCTTTTTTTTTCTGCAAACAAATGCATATTTTAATCCCTTTGGTGTCATTTTTACATATCTTTGACTTTGATTTTTCAAGAAGTTGTAGAGGAGTGTAGGAAAAAGGTTGAAAAGTAAACAAGAACTGTTTAAATAATTCTTTGTTTGATTAAACCATAACTACGAGTGTTTATTCATAATTTGTCTTTAATGTTACTGCACAGTGGCACTGTTATATACAATATTTTCTATAGAAAACAGTTTGAAAAATTAAAATTAAATTTAAAATTTTTCCTACAAAATATTGTTATACAATAAATTTTTAATAGAAAACAAGTTAAAGTGCTATATTCGGCTGTGCCGAATCTTTAATACCCTCCACCTAAACGTAATAAGAAATACAGAAACTATACTAGGATATTCTTATTCTTTGTTTACCTATTGGTCGTAATTCACTAATGTCAATTTATTTTAAATGTTTTGAAATTTTATCTAATTAATTAGTATTTAGTTGAACTGTTAATATTTTAATTTTGATATTTTCTTTTAGTTAGGCTTAAGTTCATTAAATTTAATTTTCATTAAATTATTTTTACTGAAGAAGGAATTGTTTTACAACTTGAAAAATTTTTATTTTTGATAATTTTTCTTGACTGGGATTCGAACCTGGGTTGTTGGTTGAATTTACATATGTTTCGAGAAACACCACTTTCTCTCATCAGAATTCTGTGCGTTCTGACCCTTGCACCACTACGGTGCCTGCTAGTCAACAGACAACATCAATCCTTTAACCAGTGACCAGTGATAAAGAGAATGTGAAACATAGATAATAATAACAAGTTATTTTTTTCATGATTTTTGTTTAAATTTCAATTCGTTAATTTGCATGCAAGACAATCGTGTTGTTTTCAGGTTAGATATGAGCGACGACGACAACAAAACTTTGTTCACTTGTACACCTCCTCTAGCCCACTGTATTGTATAAATAATAAACAACATTTTCTTGCGCTGGTTCTCTCGGAGGCTTAGCTTTTCTTCCTATAGTCTTAATTTTTGTTATCCCTTTTTCTGTTCTGTTCTTTTATTTGTTTTTTTTGTGCATCTTCCTACATTGTAATCTGTTGAGAATATCAGTTTGAAAAGTAAAATAAAATAATAATAAAAAGTATAAAATAAAAAAAAAATTACTATATAGAAGTTGCAATATCTTGTCAAACATTAGTTCTTTTCCTTTTTTTCATTGCTTTCTTTTATTTTAAGAAAACACAACAAAAAAAAAAAAAAGCAATTTGAAAGTTTTATTACTTTTTGCCTTATCATCTTTCTAGGGAGGTTTTCTTTATTATTGTCATGTACATAATAATTTCTTTTTACAACAATAGAAAAATAAACATAAAAAGAAGAAACATTTTTATTATAGGAAAGAAAAAACAACAACAACCCAAAAGAATATTCTAACATCGTCAACAAACAGTTGCAGAATCATGAATGCAATTTTTACTTTAATTTTTGAAGTTTTAAATAATGTTGAGAAAATGCGTTATAAGTTGAGGGAAGATTTGGAGTGACAAATGACAAAAAAAAAAAAACAAAATAGTTTTTTAATAGGATGCTTCAGAATACTTTGAGTCCAGAATTTGTTTTAATGTTGTTTTAAAAGGCTTAGACAGTCTTGGATAATTAATAAACTAGTTAATATTAATTTACTGTTAAATTTTTCAAACTTTATACTGATGTTTCCCGGAACACAAAATAATTTCTGTAAATTATTTCAGCTGCCAAATGATCTGCATGTTGTTAATTTTAAATGTTCATTTGTCTTTATCTTCGCTTTTAAATAAACAGTCCATATTTAAGCGGAAAACAAAAGTTCCAATTAAAAAATGATCATATAAATATTCATTTCGTTAGTTGTGTTTTTTGTTTTCTTGACAATGACACACAAAAATACTACTATTGCTACTTGAAAAGTATAAAAGCCTTTATTTACATGCCACCGTTTTCTCAGACTCAAAGGCAGAGGAGAGAGGAAGCCAAACTACTTTGTATGTCATTAACAAGAATAACAACAAGAATCGTATTTGAGGATCATAAATTAGTTTCATTGAAATTTTCACACATCCTTTTATGCCAAATTAAATGTGATTAATTGACATAATGATACAAAATTACCCAAAATATTTGCAACGTCCAATCACATGAAACAAATATCGACAGCAAAGAGAGAGGAAACTCTCTGCTCGTACATTCGTTTTAGCAAAACGGCAGTCAGAAACAATTGAAATATGTTCTACTACACATGTGTAGCGTAAAAACAAAAACAGAAAAATAATACGAAGCAACCAACTCTTTGTTTCCTGGCATCTTACAGCCCCAATCAGCCATACAGCTACTTTGGGATGTCTCATCAGCACGCTTAACTCTGTTTTTTATCAATGATTTACGGCTTGCAGATGCAGCAAACTGCAACAAAATAAACTCCAACTCCAGTCAATATTATAGAATTCATCGTCTTTGTTCTTTTATTTTTCTTATTGGTTGCTACAAAGTCTTAGTTAAGTACATGTTGCAGATGTTGTTGTTGTTGTTATTCTTGCTGTGGCAGAGCATTAGTAGTATGTAGTTGAAATGTTGGCACAGTTGAAACAAGCCAAGAAATGCGTTTTGTAATGTGGCTCAATTGCAAAATGCCACATTATAAGTTGCGTTGCAAATTGAAACCATGATACATGCTGCAATAGCCACAATTTTTGATGTCAGCAGTTTCACCATCACCACCACCACCGTCAACGACAATCAGAGCGATATGCTGCAGGAGCGAGTGTTGAGCAGCAGCAGTGGCAACAAACTATCAATGAATTGTATTAGTGCGACTTTTTAGTTTAAAATGTTTGCTGTTGTTGTGATTGCGAATGTTTGGTGTGGTGTTCGAACGTACGGGTATTTAGAGACCAAACGTGAGTCTCCCTCTGCGGCATTTTACTAATAAATTTCTCTAATCTGACACGATCTCTAAAGTTGATCAGTGTTGCCAATGCCTAAGTGACTTTTAGCCACCAGTTAGTTGTAGTTATTACTGTTTGTGTTGGCTGTTCGTATAATTGTTTTTTATGGCTGCTGACAGTGGGTCGTCAGAAATGAAAATGTATATTGTAAACTATAAACCGGAATTATTTCAAATTATTTCAACTTTATTACAAGTTCTTTTTTAAACAATATTATGTTCACTGTAATTATTTATATGTATGAATGCGGTAAATGCTTGCCATAATTAATTTAATTTTAATTACTACCAACATATTGCTGTAATCATGTTGATAGCAACTTTAATATATTATGGTTGAAAATAAGAATTTTAATAAAGTTTAAATGCTTGTGGTTATCATGTATAACTTTTCTCTGTGATTTACAATCGAACGTCTACATCTACAATATTGTGTATTACAGTTAATTTATTTAGTCCAAACTCTTTACATACATATATCGCTTTAACCCTTATCCTGTGCTTCAAAAATAAAACGCATATGACGGTAGTGGATCAAATTTGCCTAATACAAAAAATTCAAATATTTATTCATTTTTTTATTATTTTTTTTTACATTTATTACATAAAATATTGGTCTCAGAATGCTTTTTGCAAACAAATTTTTGACATTCGGAACATTTGTTTCAAAAACATCCGCTAAGTATTTAAAGAATAAATGAGCAATAAATACTGTTTGGACAATTTTGACCCCTTAATACAGGATAAGGGTTAAATGAAAATCCATCATAGTGCATATTAGCGTTTGTGCTGTTTGTGGCCGCCTAAAACTCAAGGTCCAACACTTTCTATTAAGTATACCAATTCCATCACTTACTCAGTCTATTTAAAGAGAACTACCCGTCTGACTGTTTGTTTATGCGAACCCCTTTAAAGTAGTAATTTAAACTTTAAATCCCATAAAATAGTATGTTTAACTTGAAATAAATTTTTGTTCGTCAAAAAAAAAAATTAGCAGCGTTTGGTAACATAGAAAAAGTCCGCGGGAATCAACTATAAGAATGCCTACACCAATTTTGCATACTACAAAAGTTTTTTTTGTTTTGAATTCACTAAAAATGTGGATTTAATGCCAGAGTTGTGAGTAGACCGTATTTTTTCCTCGATGAAAATGATTTCGACTTTACAGTCAATGGCGTTGATATATTGAAGGAGAAGTTCATGTAATCTCGAGAAAATGGTGCAATGATCCGGCCAAATATACATTATCGTATTAATTTTTTTGCGCGTTTATTATCGGAAAGACCAGGGGGGTTACTTTCTATTGCGATGCGAAAGCAAATTTGATGCAATTTCGCATCGCAATAGAGAGTAACCCCCCAGGACTTTGCTCTTTTAAACTTTATATATTATTTGTAAGGGCTCGGGTATGACAGTGGGATATCTGAAATAATTTTGGGATTCCAGATAATTTGAGTTTTATGCAAAAATAAATCTGGAGAGGATTTTTGGCCATTGTGGAAATTAGGAAAAGGGCTCGAGTATGACACTATATGGGAAAGTAGGTCCTATGGTCACTTTATGCAACTGTAATAGTTCAGATATCCCACTATTACAGTTGTATAAAGTGACCATAGGACCAACTTTTCCATATAGTGTCATACCCGAGCCCTTTTCCTAATTCCCACAATGGCCAAAAATCCTCTAAATATGATTGCTGTTAAGTGAATAACAGTGCTCTGTTAAGTGCAAAATGAGCTCGGCTAAAAATTGCGCTTTTTGTCTGTGCTAGTTAAATTTAAATTTATCTTCACACACATATCCTACACAATGTTCTAATTGTCATTTTTTGAAGGTCTTTCGGTTCTGGTTCTTATTACTTCTTATTTTTATCGGGTTTCGTTTAAAATCAACTTATTGCAATTAAATACATATGTATACACTTTTTCTTTTCCATTTGTTTTCACATTTTGTATTTAGACTCCCCACTGTAACAGTCTCTGCCGTACGGTGTAAATGAAATGTGAAATTTTGTTTTTATTCTTGTTATTTAGATCCCCCCAAAACAAATGTCCAAAGTTTGTATGTCTTATATTATTTCAATTGAACAAAAAGCCAAGATCTACGTGTAGTGCAACATATTAAGCCAATACGTGATTGGGGTTGGCTGTAATGATGTTGATAAGCTCAGAAAAAGTTTTTGCTTAATACGTACAACAGCTACTGCTACTCAATCTCAAAAAAAAAAAAAAAAAAAAAATAGTCGACTGACTTAACATACATATATGAACTCTTTTTATAAGAAGCCGCCTTATTACTCTTAAATATACTATTGACAACGAATCGCATTGCATCGCATCTCGTAGTATCGTATCGTATCGCTTCTCACTAAATTGCATTGCTGGGTATATTTGGTATAGAATCGTACCGCATGTATGTATCTGACGATACCAAACTCATATCATATCTTTGTATCGTATCACATCTTGTTATAGCAGCGTCTTGCAATCGCCAAAAGGAAATAAGTTTGAAAATTCCCAACAGATTTGCTAAAGCTACCATACAGCTTATTTGCTACTTACTTGTTGTGGCCATACGCTTACCAATATAGGATTTTTCTTACTCTGTTGAAGGTTTAACCGAAGATGTGCGATGTAATTATATTGTCCACAGCCCACATACAATAAAACAGACCACCTTTTACTCCTCTTATTCGACTTTATCTGTGTTAGCATTGGTGATCGTAACTCAATTTGAGTGCAAGTTTATTTATCCCAGGTTTAAATTGAGTGTCGCATCATTTAAGCTAAAAGTTTCCGTTCACTTGACTTGTATTTAGTGGCAAGTATGAGAGTTCGATATACATACATACATACATATGTATGTAATGTGTATGACTGGGATGTTTAGATGGTTTTGTATGGCTGGTTGACTGGAATCTGGTAGTTAAGGAGCTTTGGTCTGTTCCTTTTTCCATTTTCTGTTCTTGTACACATTAACGCTACAGGTGGTCTGCTTTTTGTGTGTGTGTTTTTTTTGTTAGTTAGTTGTATTCAATTCTAGTTAAATGTATGGCATACATGGTCACTCACTATAAAGTATTTGTATGCATGTACGGTTCATTCCCATAGGGTTAACGGAAAATTGTGTTGTATTTAAGGATTTGTTTAATAAATTCTAAGGATTTTTTAAATTATTTCAAGGGATTGTGTTGTACTTTAAATGTGGAATGTTTATTAGGTGGTGTAGCAGTGAATAATAAATATTATAAATATTATTTTTAATTGAAAAGTGTTTTTTGAAGTTTTTGGAAAACATAATATATATTTGATTCTGTCTTATATTTCTAGGCGGAGGACAATATTAACGAAAAGCAACAAAGGGGGACGTGACTTTTGTACAGGAAAGTCTAGATTTTTTTCTTCTGCCTAAGTTTGAGTTTCTTACTGACGGGATATAGTAGTTTTATACTAGTCGATTATTCTTCATAAAATAATTAATCGAATTATTCGTTATTCGAAAATGGCAATTTTAGGATTCTTCAAATAATTATTCGTAAGAAGTTGTTCGATTATTTGAATTCAAATTTAATGGGGAATGTTTAATATCATTTGAAAGAACATTATTTGGCGGGGCACCCGATAGACTATGCGATAGTGTGCCGGACTATCAGTCAGAGAGTTGCGGCTTCGATTCCCGCCAAAGACTCTGGGTGTTTTCTGCAGACAAGCCAAAAGCTTCGCAGTTTGTGTTTGTTTTTCAAATAAAAAAAAAATTATTTTTTGAAAATTATGTCTATCAAATGTTGGCCGTTGCTACGTCGCAGATGGTCTATCCGCTGAGTCCAATTTTCGATGACTCGTTCGTGCACTTCGACGGTAACTGGCGAATGACACGCGTAATGTTTTCCTCCAAGGCCTGAATCGAAGCGGGTTTGTCCCCGCAGGAAAAAGTCTAACGATATGATATCACGCGATCTTGGTAGCCAATCGACCGGCCCAAAACGTGAAATTATGTGCTTACCGTAGTGTTTTCTCAATAAATTCATTGACTGATGCGTGGGAAGTGGCGCCGTCTTGCTAAAACCAAATGTCGCCGAGATCACGAGATTTAGTTTCAGGCATCAAATAGTCGGTTATCATGGCACGATAACTGTCGCCATTCACGGTTACATTCGCACCGGTATCATTTTTAAAGAACAAACCACACCAAACCGTTGTTTTTCTGGATGAAGTGGCAGTTCTTGAATTTCTTCAGGTTGCTCTTCGTCCCAAATGCGGAAATTTTGTTTGTTTACATACATATTGAGCCAGAAATGGGCTTCATCGATGACCAAATTAGCCTCAAAAACGTCGGATCTTCTTGGAACTTTTCAAGAGCCCATAGAGCGAAGCGATGACGCTTGTTCAGGCGTAAGTCTTTCCATTATGAAATGCCTAAAAATACTAAACGAAAATAACATGACAGCATGACACGACTCACACGTCGTCAAAAAAAGGCTATTGAAAAAAGTATCTCTATTTGAATCACCCATTATATAGGCGATTGCTGATCTTTTTACATACTTTCAATAATAAAAAAAGATAACTCAGATTATCGTTCATTTTCGATTGAACCATTTTATAAGAAACTACATCCATTTTTAGTTTTTTTTTTTTTAAATTTGCTTACTAAAAATCAAGTATTAAATATTTCGACTCACTGAACCCCTACTCTTAAAACTCTCAATCAATTGCCAGTAACATTAATAGCCATCGCAAAACGATGAATTGATGATGTTTGTTGTTGAACAAACGAAACGAAACTACATGGAAAAAAAAACTAGAAAACTAATGGTATAATAAGTATGAGAAAAGAAAAAGTATCTAGCTAGAAGAAATCTAAGATTTTAGCTTATCGCTTAACAGATCTAATAGCACTTGAACATTTATTTACAATAAACACCAACAGCAACCAGCACGGCCATAGTAACTTTATAAGACATGTACCGCGAATACGAGTAAACTTCAGTATATTAGAGTAGCTTAGAATAGAATGTGTGGCTAAACAGTTAAATAAGAAAAATGTCAATAAAAACTTGGCAATAATCATTACTATAACTTAAAGGAAAGCTACAAACAAAAACAACATTAGCAGCATGAAAAAAAGAAGTGTTTTATTACATTCTTTTAGATTGTGATCGCAACACTCGATTAAAAGTAAAAGAAAAATAAAATGGAAACACAAAAATAATTGCTGTTGTAAACAGTTCTGGTCGCTTAATGATGATGAAAAAGGAAATTTTATATTTTTATTAGTTTAATATTAATGTTTAGATTCCTATTTAATGACACTAATAGTTAAAATTATAAAAAAATGTACTCGTATATGGTTTTGTTTTATATTCGTATTTGAAAGTCGATAAAGAAAGAGATTACAATTATTATGTTGTGAGAGGTAGTGTGAATAAAAAACTGAAATGGTTAATACTTAGGTGTAGCCAAGAATCTGCATTAAAGACTGGACAAATTGATAATAGCCTTAAAAAATACTGCTTTGTTCACATAAAATTCGTCCAGCTTTTATAAAAACCTTGCAATACTTTTGTTTTGTTTTTTTCAGTGTTTTGTTTTTTAAACACAACTGTATTAATTTTTATATATTCAAAAAAAAAAAAAAAAACCCAACACTGTGGGGTTTAATAATTGTCAAAAAGCTAAAACTAAAAACACTGTTAATGATGTTATAAAACGATATAAGCAAACCTTAAGCATAAATCGTAAACAAAAATAACGCCAAAATGTCATTAAATGAAACAAGGACCTTAAGAGGAAAACACTAAGTTGAATAAAGCAAAATTTGGATCTATTCGCGCAAAAACTACCACTCCAGTGTAAAAAGGTAAATATTGGAAAATATTTACTCAAAAAAACTGTAACCACTAATTTTAGCACAAATTTGTTTGACGTTGTGCAAGATCAAACAGCATCAAATAAATTAAAACTAAATATTTATTGTGCTGTGGTCTAAATAAGAAGTGTTTTTTTTTTTTTTAAGAAAAGTAACACTCAAGCATTATTATTAATATTTGCGTTACTTTCTTTGGAAAGGCGATAGTTGAAGAAGTAAAGGTGGTGAAAGAAGAAAACTTTTTATATCACAACTCTGCAATTGCGCATTATGTTTGCTTTTAGTGCAGAATTGCAGCGCCTCTGGTGGTGAGTAGGCACATTAATGTTAAAGCTTGATAGCCTTTATTTCATTATTTTACTTCGGTGGTGTTTAAATGTTATACCACCGAAGGATGGCGCTGTGATAAATATTAGTTATATGGATAGAAAAGAAAACTAATAATTATCAGAAACTGATGTTGTTTGAGTGGCAGCGGCTGGGAATCGAACCCGTGCTACAAATACCAACTCATGCTTAATGATCAAATGCGCTAATCAATTAAGCTACAGCACGCTCATATATTTGGCATATATTTGCCAAATGTGACCGTACCTTAAGTTTCACAAGTACAATACTTGTGAATGCTAGTTTTCAAAACCCATCGTAAAAAAAGACCTCAAACTCAGGACACTTTAAAAACTTAAAATTGCTTGTTGTTTCTTTAATGCCTGTAAAACCGAAAAAAGGACTATAATCTGTGATAACTAATATACAGTTGGTAGTACAGTAGTTTGCACTTTGAGTACTAGTTAATGCGTAAAAATTAAAATAATTAATAAAATTAAGAAAAATGTACTTTTTATTTACGTCCGCATCCGTTAATAGCTTTTTGCAACTTCTGATTTATGGTTTGGTAACAATAGCACGCCTTTTTTGACTCTTAAAATAGCATAGAATATCTACTTTTTGTCAATGCTAGATTATTATTGTCAATGGCTCTTGGCAGTTTCTTCATTTTTTATTTATTTATTATAAAAAAGTGTTTACCACACGCAAGTAAATTAATGTCAAACTAATGTGTTTTTTTTAAAGTGATAAACAAAGCAAACACATGCAAATCTTTCGGTAAACTTATATATTTTTGTGCAAATATATTAAAATACACACTTGTGCAAAATTAAGTACATGCTAGTTATACCCAATACCAAAAGGATGGGGGGTAATTAAGTTTGTCATTCCGTTTTTAAACATTGAAATATTGGTGGTAGAACCAAAAAATTAATATATTCTGAGATTGTAAGACATTTCCGTCCGTCTCTTGAAGGCACGATAGAGCTTTGAGGACCAATGACAATGCTTTGTTCCAACGAATTATCTAGTATTAAAATTGGGCATAATGGGTACAGTAGGATACAGTAGGGGCCTACTTATGGGTTATCAAAGTTAAAATTAGTAGAAAAATCAATTTTATGGTAACTAAAAAAAATTATTTTTAAATTTTTAGATTGTTTTTAGTTTTTTTCTTTAGGGTGTTATGTTTTAAATTATTACCCAACAAATTAAAAAAAAAATAATTTTTTTTAAAATTTTCTGTAAAATATTCATGTGTGTGAAGTTAAATTCGAATTTGAGTAGCAAAGACAAAAACCATATTTGCTAACATTGATAATGTTACAGTCAACAGACCACTGTTAAGCACTTAACAGTCAAATGTACTTGTATTTTGAAAAATGTAGCTTCATTAGAGAATTTCATCCTAAAAGTTAATTTTTCCAAAAATACATTTTTTTCAAATTCGATTTATTCAAATTCCAAAATTATTTCAGAAATTCGACTAATGTAGTCTCATTTAGGACCCTTTGGACTACCCTTTCTATATAGTGGGATACGTGTGTAACTCGATATTTGTCCAAATTCTTCTAGAGAATTTCATCCTAAAAGTTCATTTTTCCAAAAATACATTTTTTTCAAATTCGATTTATTCAAATTCCAAAATTATTTCAGAAATTCGGCTAATGTAGTCTTATTTAGGACCCTTTGGACTACCCTTTCTATATAGTGGGATACGTGTGTAACTCGATATTTGTCCAAATTCTTCTAGAGAATTTCATCCTAAAAGTTCATTTTTCCAAAAATACATTTTTTTCAAATTCGATTTATTCAAATTCCAAAATTATTTCAGAAATTCGACTAATGTAGTCTCATTTAGGACCCTTTGGACTACCCTTTCTATATAGTGGGATACGTGTGTAACTCGATATTTGTCCAAATTCTTCTAGAGAATTTCATCCTAAAAGCTACATTTTTCAAAATGCAAGTAAATTTGACTGTTAAGTGCTTAACAGTGGTCTGTTGACTGTAACATTATCAATGTTAGCAAATATGGTTTTTGTCTTTGCTACTCAAATTCGAATTTAACTTCACACACATAAAATATTCATCCATTACCATAAAATTGGGTTTTCTACTAATTTTAACTTTGATAATCCATAAGTAGGCCCTCACAAAGCGTAGCACCCTCTCCAAACGCTCATTTCATAGTCTGAACAGTTATCTATCATATGCTGATTAAACTGTTCAATTATCTTATTCGGTTCAAATGATATGATTTTTGCAACGAAAAAACTCAAATGGCGCCACTGTGCGCCATACAATTTCTGCAACCATGTCTTTTTAACCTGTTTTACCTCTAGAAACCAAACGGGCACGTACGGACAGATAAAACCTTTTGAATTATGTAAAGAAATAATCAAAGAACAGATTTTGCAAATATGGCAAATATACAAATATATACATTTTTTTTATTTTCCGTCAAAGTTGAAAAATAGTGAAAAAACGGATAGTTTTTAAATAGTGATTTACCAGGAGAAACACAAAGCAAACAGGTAATTTTTTTTATCATTATACATTTAATAAATACATCAATCAATACAAAGAAAAAATATGGCGATTCGTTACCTATTTTTCGTGATATTACACCTGAAATCGCAACAAATTAACTAAAAATTGTGTGTTTTTTTGAAAATCGAAGGTCGGTCAACTTTGAACGGTTATATCTTTTAAATTAAAAATGTGATATTATTAACAGTGACATATTTGAAATCGTTGAAAAGTTTCCTATAACATGGGTTTATTCAAAACTTCGTCGGCGCTCATGAAAATTTTAATTTTTGCAACCTCGTTTGCTCTACGGGCGCCATTGTGCGCTGTAATTAGGTTTGTTTGCCAAATTAATTGTTTAGTTTGGATATGTTTTTGTTATTTATTTTTACTTCCCTAGGCCTTTATGCTTATTAGGAGAAAGTATTCAATATAAATAGTCCACATAATTAATGAATGAAATTAAATTCACTTGAATTTGTTGCTGTAAATTTATTAATAACCCTTTTCGTTAGCTGTGTAACCCGTTCGGTCGTTGTCTTGCTGGCTGGTTTTAATTTTAATTACCAACGGAAATTCATTTTTCTTTAACGTAGTTGTTTTTGTTTAATTTGTTTTGTGATGAATATAATTACTTTTTTTTGTTTTGTTGTTGTTTTTTTTTTTTTTTTTTTTTTTTTTGCTGTAGCCAAACGTTACGCTTTTAATAACAATTTGCATAATTTATTATATTTAATTTATATTTCATTTTCATAATTTACTTAATGTTTTTGCTGTCAGTTTATTTTATGTTTAAAATTTTTTTGTCTGTATCTGTTTGTGAACCATTAAACAGAAATAATGTTGGAAAAAATGAAAGAAAAAGCACAACTGAAAATAATCAAAAGATTAATTTAATGTGAAGCAACCAGTTTTATTCTTATTTTTATTTTTAGAGTTATTGTTTCTGTTATCCATATTTATAATGTTTGTAAACTATTTGGGACTTTTAATTTTGCTGTTGTTCAGTTTTGTTTGCCGGTGAATGGCCACATAATATTAAACTTTTATTTAAGAAACAATAAATAAAAATATTTAAATTACATAAAATAAAAATGAGGAATTACGGCGTCTTTAAAATAATTTGAATAATTTGTGAGTCTTAGTTCTGTTATAATAGCAGTTTTATCAGCAGGGCCAACATTTTATATCTTTTAAATCTTTCTTAGAATCTTCACTATTCAATTTCACTGATACTTGTCAATAAATACACGTTGTCGCTGTTTTCTGCCAAACTTCCCCAAAATCTCAAATCTCGCGGGAAATAATTTCACAGAAATTTAAACTTCTACTCCATTTCTATATGCATCAATCATTTCTACTTTTCACTTTGCCCCTAATTCAAATTATAGTTTTTGTTAACATGCCACAAAATAGAGGGTGTTTTCTGTTGTACGTACGTACATAGTTGATTGTTTTATTAAATGCATAATTAATTATCATTAGAGTAACAGCGCACAAGTGAATCCCTAGAAACTATCATAACATTTAAAATATATAACAAACAAAATAGAAAAAACTAATAAAACTCAGCAGAGGAGTAAAGTAGAGAAAACACCTGCTTATTATAATTTAGGGAGAAATTTCTCAGGCACTCAAGCAACTAATTGAAACTAACCAATAATTCATTTGTCGTATTAAGAACTAATTAATTACAGACACATAAGCATGCACAATGCAACAAACAAACATACATACAAAATAATTTTACTAATTTTGTTCATTATAATGCTTGAAAACAACATAACATCCACCACCTACATACATATGTACGTGCAACAGCTACATTTATATACACACATATTAACATATGTATATACGACTATATGTATATGCATAATGTATAAATCTAATAATGAAAAGCCAATATTCATAAACTGAGCAGCTACTCATACCTTCATATATATATGCCAAAGCCTAATTAGAAAATTATACATTTTAATAAAGACAATTATAAATGCAACAATAATAGTAATAATAATGATAATAATAATAAAAAAAACTTAAAATATTATGATAGTGTAGTGGTGCGCTTGCTACCGTTTGTCAGTTTATTAAATAAAACAGAACTATGTATTTATTTGCTGTAGGTATTATCTACATTAAAATATTCACATCTATGTCAGTGGAAACACTGAGGCAAGTGTAATACTTTCAAGTTAAAACGTGGTAGTGGTAGCTGTTGCAATGGGAAGTTGAGAAATTATAATTTCTATAGTTTTGTAATTATTGTGTGGAAGTAAAAATAATTTCGTAAAGTAAATCTTATTTTAAAACAGAGAAGCACTTGCATGTAACTAACAATTAGATCTTTGCACTAATAACTTCGGTTCGAAACGACCAGAGTCTCGCACAACCAAAAATTCTCAACTGAACTACAGCAGTATCAACCGGTTGTTTTTTTTACCAGTGAAATAAAGCGTGATCCATTTCGAGGTTGCCTACTTAAAAAAACAACACAGAAAATTCAAATATAACCGGGAATGTTTATTATCACTTGAAAGAACATTCTTTGGCATTTATTTTTTGAAGATTATGTCTATCAAATGTTGGCCGTTGCTACGTCGCAGATGGTCTATTCGTTGAGTCTAATTTTCGATGACTCGTTCGTACATTTCGACTAAAAACTGCCGAATGACACGCGTAATGTTTTCCTCCAAGGCCTGAATCGAAGCGTATTTGTCCGCATAATTTTCAGATTAACGGTCTGATATCACACGATCTTGGTAGGCAATCGACCGGCCCAAAACGTGAAATTATGTGCACACCATAGTGTTCTCTCAATAAATGATTGATGCAATGTGTAAAAAGTGGCGCCGTCTTGCTAAAACCAAATGTCGCCGAGATCACGAGATTCAATTTCAGGCAACAAATAGTCGGTTATCATGGCACGATAACCATCGCCATTGACGGTTACGTTCGCACCGGCATCATGTTTAAAGAACAAACCACACCAAACCGTTGTTTTTCTCGATGAAGTGACAGTTCTTGAATCTCTTCGTAAGAAGATGTGTGTGAAGTTAGCTCCGTCAGTTAGCTCCGTTTTTAACATTACCTATGTTAATGTATAAATTAACATACTTACTACTCATCGACTGTTAAGTTAACAGAGCTGCATTTTTTCCTCTCAGTTTTTATTTTATTATTAAAAACTAACAGAAAACGTCAGTATCAATTATTCAGAAAATATATAGAAATTAATACACTTTGTAGATATTAAATAAAAATTAAATTTTTTTATGAAGTGTATCTGCTTGTACAGCAGAATTGTCTTAGTAAAAAAGTGGTACATGAAAATGTTCAAAAAAGTACAAAAACTAGAAATTGTGCACGATCTGTGCTATATAGGGTGGATAGCCATCACTTTAGAGATATCAGAACTATATAGCTTATAGTCAGAATTAATATCAGATCGGAGATATATAATTTCCAAAATGGAGAAATTTAACATTTTGCCAAAAGTGGTACATGAAAATGTTCAAAAAAGTACAAAAACTAGAAATTGTGCACGATCTGTGCTATATAGGGTGGATAGCCATCACTTTAGAGATATCAGAACTATATAGCTTATAGTCAGAATTCATATCAGATCGGAGATATATAATTTTCAAAATGGAGAAATTTAACATTTTGCCAAAAGTGGTACATGAAAATGTTCAAAAAAGTACAAAAACTAGAAATTGTGCACGATCTGTGCTATATAGGGTGGATAGCCATCACTTTAGAGATATCAGAACTATATAGCTTATAGTCAGAATTAATATCAGATCGGAGATATATAATTTTCAAAATGGAGAAATTTAACATTTTGCCAAAAGTGGTACACGAAAATGTTCAAAAAACTACCAAAACTAGAAATTGTGCACGATCTGTGCTATATAGGGTGGATAGCCATCACTTTAGAGATATCAGAACTATATAGCTTATAGTCAGAATTAATATCAGATCGGAGATATATAATTTTCAAAATGGAGAAATTTAACATTTTACCAAAAGTGGTACATGAAAATGTTCAAAAAACTACCAAAACTAGAAATTGTGCACGATCTGTGCTATATAGGGTGGCTAGCCATCACTTTAGAGATATCAGAAATATATAGCTTATAGTCAGAATTAATATCAGATCGGAGATATATAATTTCCAAAATGGAGAAATTTAACATTTTGCCAAAAGTGGTACATGAAAATGTTCAAAAAAGTACAAAAACTAGAAATTGTGCACGATCTGTGCTATATAGGGTGGATAGCCATCACTTTAGAGATATCAGAACTATATAGCTTATAGTCAGAATTCATATCAGATCGGAGATATATAATTTTCAAAATGGAGAAATTTAACATTTTGCCAAAAGTGGTACATGAAAATGTTCAAAAAAGTACAAAAACTAGAAATTGTGCACGATCTGTGCTATATAGGGTGGATAGCCATCACTTTAGAGATATCAGAACTATATAGCTTATAGTCAGAATTCATATCAGATCGGAGATATATAATTTTCAAAATGGAGAAATTTAACATTTTGCCAAAAGTGGTACATGAAAATGTTCAAAAAAGTACAAAAACTAGAAATTGTGCACGATCTGTGCTATATAGGGTGGATAGCCATCACTTTAGAGATATCAGAACTATATAGCTTATAGTCAGAATTCATATCAGATCGGAGATATATAATTTTCAAAATGGAGAAATTTAACATTTTGGCAAAAGTGGTACATGAAAATGTTCAAAAAAGTACAAAAACTAGAAATTGTGCACGATCTGTGCTATATAGGGTGGATAGCCATCACTTTAGAGATATCAGAACTATATAGCTTATAGTCAGAATTCATATCAGATCGGAGATATATAATTTTCAAAATGGAGAAATTTAACATTTTGGCAAAAGTGGTACATGAAAATGTTCAAAAAAGTACAAAAACTAGAAATTGTGCACGATCTGTGCTATATAGGGTGGATAGCCATCACTTTAGAGATATCAGAACTATATAGCTTATAGTCAGAATTCATATCAGATCGGAGATATATAATTTTCAAAATGGAGAAATTTAACATTTTGCCAAAAGTGGTACATGAAAATGTTCAAAAAAGTACAAAAACTAGAAATTGTGCACGATCTGTGCTATATAGGGTGGATAGCCATCACTTTAGAGATATCAGAACTATATAGCTTATAGTCAGAATTCATATCAGATCGGAGATATATAATTTTCAAAATGGAGAAATTTAACATTTTGGCAAAAGTGGTACATGAAAATGTTCAAAAAAGTACAAAAACTAGAAATTGTGCACGATCTGTGCTATATAGGGTGGATAGCCATCACTTTAGAGATATCAGAACTATATAGCTTATAGTCAGAATTAATATCAGATCGGAGATATATAATTTCCAAAATGGAGAAATTTAACATTTTGCCAAAAGTGGTACATGAAAATGTTCAAAAAAGTACAAAAACTAGAAATTGTGCACGATCTGTGCTATATAGGGTGGATAGCCATCACTTTAGAGATATCAGAACTATATAGCTTATAGTAAGAATTCATATCAGATCGGAGATATATAATTTTCAAAATGGAGAAATTTAACATTTTGCCAAAAGTGGTACATGAAAATGTTCAAAAAAGTACAAAAACTAGAAATTGTGCACGATCTGTGCTATATAGGGTGGATAGCCATCACTTTAGAGATATCAGAACTATATAGCTTATAGTCAGAATTAATATCAGATCGGAGATATATAATTTCCAAAATGGAGAAATTTAACATTTTGCCAAAAGTGGTACATGAAAATGTTCAAAAAAGTACAAAAACTAGAAATTGTGCACGATCTGTGCTATATAGGGTGGATAGCCATCACTTTAGAGATATCAGAACTATATAGCTTATAGTAAGAATTCATATCAGATCGGAGATATATAATTTTCAAAATGGAGAAATTTAACATTTTGCCAAAAGTGGTACATGAAAATGTTCAAAAAAGTACAAAAACTAGAAATTGTGCACGATCTGTGCTATATAGCGTGGATAGCCATCACTTTAGAGATATCAGAACTATATAGCTTATAGTCAGAATTCATATCAGATCGGAGATATATAATTTTCAAAATGGAGAAATTTAACATTTTGCCAAAAGTGGTACATGAAAATGTTCAAAAAAGTACAAAAACTAGAAATTGTGCACGATCTGTGCTACATAGGGTGGATAGCCATCACTTTAGAGATATCAGAACTATATAGCTTATAGTCAGAATTATTATCAGATCGGAGATATATAATTTTCAAAATGGAGAAATTTAACATTTTGCCAAAAGTGGTACACGAAAATGTTCAAAAAACTACCAAAACTAGAAATTGTGCACGATCTGTGCTATATAGGGTGGATAGCCATCACTTTAGAGATATCAGAACTATATAGCTTATAGTCAGAATTAATATCAGATCGGAGATATATAATTTTCAAAATGGAGAAATTTAACATTTTACCAAAAGTGGTACATGAAAATGTTCAAAAAACTACCAAAACTAGAAATTGTGCACGATCTGTGCTATATAGGGTGGATAGCCATCACTTTAGAGATATCAGAACTATATAGCTTATAGTCAGAATTAATATCAGATCGGAGATATATAATTTCCAAAATGGAGAAATTTAACATTTTGCCAAAAGTGGTACATGAAAATGTTCAAAAAAGTACAAAAACTAGAAATTGTGCACGATCTGTGCTATATAGGGTGGATAGCCATCACTTTAGAGATATCAGAACTATATAGCTTATAGTCAGAATTCATATCAGATCGGAGATATATAATTTTCAAAATGGAGAAATTTAACATTTTGCCAAAAGTGGTACATGAAAATGTTCAAAAAAGTACAAAAACTAGAAATTGTGCACGATCTGTGCTATATAGGGTGGATAGCCATCACTTTAGAGATATCAGAACTATATAGCTTATAGTCAGAATTCATATCAGATCGGAGATATATAATTTTTAAAATGGAGAAATTTAACATTTTGCCAAAAGTGGTACATGAAAATGTTCAAAAAAGTACAAAAACTAGAAATTGTGCACGATCTGTGCTATATAGGGTGGATAGCCATCACTTTAGAGATATCAGAACTATATAGCTTATAGTCAGAATTCATATCAGATCGGAGATATATAATTTTCAAAATGGAGAAATTTAACATTTTGGCAAAAGTGGTACATGAAAATGTTCAAAAAAGTACAAAAACTAGAAATTGTGCACGATCTGTGCTATATAGGGTGGATAGCCATCACTTTAGAGATATCAGAACTATATAGCTTATAGTCAGAATTCATATCAGATCGGAGATATATAATTTTCAAAATGGAGAAATTTAACATTTTGGCAAAAGTGGTACATGAAAATGTTCAAAAAAGTACAAAAACTAGAAATTGTGCACGATCTGTGCTATATAGGGTGGATAGCCATCACTTTAGAGATATCAGAACTATATAGCTTATAGTCAGAATTCATATCAGATCGGAGATATATAATTTTCAAAATGGAGAAATTTAACATTTTGCCAAAAGTGGTACATGAAAATGTTCAAAAAAGTACAAAAACTAGAAATTGTGCACGATCTGTGCTATATAGGGTGGATAGCCATCACTTTAGAGATATCAGAACTATATAGCTTATAGTCAGAATTCATATCAGATCGGAGATATATAATTTTCAAAATGGAGAAATTTAACATTTTGGCAAAAGTGGTACATGAAAATGTTCAAAAAAGTACAAAAACTAGAAATTGTGCACGATCTGTGCTATATAGGGTGGATAGCCATCACTTTAGAGATATCAGAACTATATAGCTTATAGTCAGAATTAATATCAGATCGGAGATATATAATTTCCAAAATGGAGAAATTTAACATTTTGCCAAAAGTGGTACATGAAAATGTTCAAAAAAGTACAAAAACTAGAAATTGTGCACGATCTGTGCTATATAAATTTCTCCATTTTGAAAATTATATATCTCCGATCTGATATGAATTCTGACTATAAGCTATATAGTTCTGATATCTCTAAAGTGATGGCTATCCACCCTATATAGCACAGATCGTGCACAATTTCTAGTTTTTGTACTTTTTTGAACATTTTCATGTACCACTTTTGGCAAAATGTTAAATTTCTCCATTTTGAAAATTATATATCTCCGATCTGATATGAATTCTGACTATAAGCTATATAGTTCTGATATCTCTAAAGTGATGGCTATCCACCCTATATAGCACAGATCGTGCACAATTTCTAGTTTTGGTAGTTTTTTGAACATTTTCGTGTACCACTTTTGGCAAAATGTTAAATTTCTCCATTTTGAAAATTATATATCTCCGATCTGATATTAATTCTGACTATAAGCTATATAGTTCTGATATCTCTAAAGTGATGGCTATCCACCCTATATAGCACAGATCGTGCACAATTTCTAGTTTTTGTACTTTTTTGAACATTTTCATGTACCACTTTTGGCAAAATGTTAAATTTCTCCATTTTGAAAATTATATATCTTCGATCTGATATGAATTCTGACTATAAGCTATATAGTTCTGATATCTCTAAAGTGATGGCTATCCACCCTATATAGCACAGATCGTGCACAATTTCTAGTTTTTGTACTTTTTTGAACATTTTCATGTACCACTTTTGGCAAAATGTTAAATTTCTCCATTTTGAAAATTATATATCTCCGATCTGATATGAATTCTGACTATAAGCTATATAGTTCTGATATCTCTAAAGTGATGGCTATCCACCCTATATAGCACAGATCGTGCACAATTTCTAGTTTTTGTACTTTTTGGAACATTTTCATGTACCACTTTTGGCAAAATGTTAAATTTCTCCATTTTGGAAATTATATATCTCCGATCTGATATTAATTCTGACTATAAGCTATATAGTTCTGATATCTCTAAAGTGATGGCTATCCACCCTATATAGCACAGATCGTGCACAATTTCTAGTTTTTGTACTTTTTTGAACATTTTCATGTACCACTTTTTTACTAAGACAATTCTGCTGTACAAGCAGATACACTTCATAAAAAAATTTAATTTTTATTTAATATCTACAAAGTGTATTAATTTCTATATATTTTCTGAATAATTGATACTGACGTTTTTTGTTAGTTTTTAATAATAAAATAAAAACTGAGAGGAAAAAATGCAGCTCTGTTAACTTAACAGTCGATGAGTAGTAAGTATGTTAATTTATACATTAACATAGGTAATGTTAAAAACGGAGCTAACTGACGGAGCTAACTTCACGCACATCGTAAGAAGTTGTTCGATTATTTGAACGATCATTATTCGAATGCATACCCTAGTAAAGCGTGATCCATTTCGAGGTTCCCTACTTAAAAAAACACAGAAAATTAAAATTTAACCAGGAATGTTTATTATCATTTGAAAGAACATTCTTTGGCATTTATTTTTTTAAGATTATGTCTATCAAATGTTGGCCGTTGCTACGTCGCAGATGGCCTATCCGTTGAGTACAATTTTCGATGACTAATAAAGCTTTACTTTATCAATTTATAATTTTCATGCAAAATTTGGTTTATAAATCTTTGAAATTAAATTTTAAAATCTATAAACTATTATTCAAATAAATAACATAAGAATATTCGACGATTTTTAGTTCCGATTTTAAGGCAGACAAAAACTCGGGTTAAATATTCAAAACACTAGAAAAACTGGTTGATTTCCATGTCATGAAGTGATTAACGTGGACGTGTCTGCTGTATCCTCTCCATGAATAATATTTACAAGCAACGTATCTCTAAAGAGATGATAAGGCATAATTTTTGATTATAGAGAATGTTTTTTACATATCGACAGTTCAATTCCAAACCATGCTATATCGACTTAGGATGTTTTTAATTTTTTGCGTTTTTGAATTTAGATTTTTTCAACTTAAATTCTGTCAAATTTTGGTTGTGACTGGCTAGTCCAATCAATAGTTATAAACAACAAAGTTCTACCTCATATGGTTTTTTAGATATCGCCTGTAAACTTTAGGAGCTTTTCCTGCAAAACTCACTTTTTCGGCATAACATGTTTTGGAATTGAGCTGTCGATATGTGAATATAATGCTTAAGGTTTTGAGTATATTTATATTAAACTGCACAAGAAACATGCTGCTAAAATAACACCGAGTTTCTTGCAATAATAATTGAACTTAAGAAGTGAGTTAGTCATACTAACATCATGTGTGAAAACCAAAATTAGTATTTTTTAACAAGTGTTTTTTCTTAATAATTTTTAGGGACCGTTTGCAGTTTTAGTGGTCTACATTTTCAACAAAACTTAACATAGTATGAAAAAGATATAGTACAAAAGATATTTAAACTAAATTCAAACCCCAACCAATATCATTTCTACTTAAAAAACTAAAAGTAATTTCATTCCGAGAAAATTTTCCTTTTACCTTCTCTGTAATCAAAAGTTTTAAATTTCATGGTTAAAATGTATTAATATTAAATTTTAAAATGAATTCCGAAGAATTGAAGATTTATTGTTTATGGATCGGTCAACAATTGGCAATAGCTCCCGAATTAAGTCCATTTCCGAGCATAATAAACAACCTTACAACTCTTGTAAATAATGTTATTGCGATAGATTTCAACCAAATCACATTACTGGATACTGGATTTAGAAGCTATCAGTCCATAATTGTTCCACTTCTACTATGCCACCTATAAATCTTTTGTAAATAATATTATTGAGATCAAATTCAAACAAATAAGCCCCATCTTATATCTTATCCTTTTTTATACTCTGTTTCTTAACTTGTTGTGAAGATGGAAAAATGTTCTTTTAATTTTATAAATTGTTAAATTACACTCAAGATTCTTATGAAAATCAGACAAACTCTGTAAATTTCAGTAAGAATCGGTAATTACATCAATTATAAATGGTCAAAAATAGATAAAATTAAAAATCTTTTTACTTTATTAATTCGGCTTGAGGTCTCTTTTATTAAAAATATAAAAACTCTTGTTCGTTTTTTAATTTTTATTATATTTTATTCGTTTGCAATATTTCGAACAACTTTGTTGATCATCTTCAGGGAATAAATATAATTTAATGTTTAATACTGTGTTGTCCGATGTTAATGTCTTAAGTTTCTTTCACTGTGGTCTATGGAAAATCTGAGTGCGATATCTTGGAAGTAGAAAGTCAGTAGGAACCAACCGATAAGGTGGTAATTTATTAGTAACTAATTTTAAAATTTCTAAAATAAACGCCATTTTACAGGAGAGTGTCCTATATAGGACGACAGTCCGATACATACATTAAAAAAAAAAATAAAAAGAGTTTAAGAGATTGTGTCAAATTTTTCTTTGATACAAATTCCAGTGGGAAAAGTTAAGGATAAGTTGATTTGAAAACCTTTTCCCAATGATTTTAGAAAACATAAAAATGTTATAAAACTAAAACTTCAGAGCAAATGAAATTAACCAGCTTTGACTTTAGCAATAAGTTTCAATAAATTTGTACAGAAAATTTAACTGATAATTCCTTTTTTTCAACCAAATAATCAAAATTTCTTTATCATAGCTTATCAACCAACATTTTCCCCGTTTCGAAGAAATTTAAAATAACACAACAACTTAACAATACTCAACAACATTTTAATTAAACATAAACTTCTGATGTGTCGAGCATAAATTTATGAAATATATAAACAAACTTACGATGTCATTTGGGCGCACTCTGGCATTAGAATAAATTAATTGCTTAATACTTACGAGTACAAAGCATAATAAAAACACAAACCCAAATATACATACATACGAGTACATACATAAATTTTTGGAAAGAATAAAGACTTTGAGCAGAAATGCATGCGGACAGATAGACAACCAACCAACCGACAAGTGGCTTTAAAAACAATAGAAACTGACAGCAACTATTAACATTCTACAGCAACAACAAGAGCACCAAAAACTATTTAAATACTCTTATGTAGTATGACTAACCATTTAGTAAATTCCCTCCCCCCCGTATTGTAAAACTCACTCAACTGTCTGTATGTAGAGAAGTACAACAATAAATGTCCGGAAATAATCATACATTTGCACCTGTAAATTACCTTTATTGTTTAGGTCAAATATCACAATCACTCCATGCACGTTCTATGGGTTCACCAACAAGCTCAACTATTCATCCGCATTGTTACAACTTTATACATAATAACTAAATATAGATATGTATTTCCAATTGGTCTAGAGTTTAGTTTAGTTAAATTTTTCTTTATTTTAGTTTATCCAACATAGTTGTAATGTATTAAATTTAATACTCAAACATAGACATCTACAAAATACATTCATAGTTTTAGTTTTACCATAATAATATTTTTGGTTAAATACACAAGCACACACACTCTTTGATATTTAGATGTTAATGTGGGTTAGTAAGTATTACTAAAATTTATGTGTTTGTAATTAAATAAATGTTCTCGTTGAACAACATTTGGGCAGTAGGTTTTTACTTGGGCATATAATCGTTAATTAGCTCAAAAATATATGCACAAATAGACACTTATATATAGTTTGTCCATCTGTTCTATTGGGTGTATAATTTAAAAATGCCAGTTTCATAACAGATACGGGCATATTTTTCGAAAGCGGGTGTCATTTTGAAAAGTTCATAGCTGTCATTTATTATCACAAAGTCGACTTTCATATTCTTCAATTCTGACTCGTCAAGTCAAGTATTTTTGGATGAGAAGGGAACAGAGAATAAAAGGGATACAAACTTAAAGGTACCGGTCAGTTTTCTTATTTCCTTTTGTTTTTTTTTTCTTACATGCCTGTTGATTTGCATTAAAAAGTACGAAAATTAGATTGACTTGTGTGAATGAAATGGCAAGTTCAAAAGAGAATTGCGCAAATCTTGTCAGCTAACACTGAAGAGTGTGAAACAAGACTTAATAATTGACCATTTTTGCTACGGAAATGTCGAATTTTGTGCCAATTCTGGAAGATTTGCTTACATACCGATTGGTCATCGCTTGTGTTTCATCGGTTTTAAAGAACGAGAGGTTGTTTGTGCGTTTCAAATGTGGTGATTTTGATACAAAATACAAAGTTCGCCCATCCCAGCAAAACATTTTTGAAGACCAAGAATAGGTGACATTACTCCGTTCAAATTGATGTCAAACTCAAAAGCAGAATAAATCCAGTAGCAGGAAAATTTGGTACCATATGCATTAAAGCCGATAGACCTTGAAAGACGATTTTGAATATGCGAAATGTTGCTATTAACGATAATAATTTTTGCACCGAATCATTACTTGCAGCGAAAAATGGATCCATTACGATAACACCAAGTGTAAGAGATCGTATGTGAAATCCGGCCAACCAGAGGAATCGACACTAATGGCGTTTTCTTTTCTGGCAAAAATGTTACACGTTTTTCCCATTTCGCATCTTTTTTAATTTTTTTGTGTTCTTTTCTGAAAAAATGTCAACACTGCTAAAGTGTAGTGTGTTCTTTTCTATAAATGTCACACTATAAATTAAAAAACTGGTGCACCTTTCACACTCTGTATTTTTAGAGGGGGAGAATCGCACGATAAAACAGCTGACCAGTAATGCCAACTTTTGAGACTCAAAACGCGTAAACATTTTTGAAAAAAGGGCTAAATGGAAAAAATCCATATAAAACCACGTCCAATTTTCTTTTTTTTTGCGTTTTGAGTGACTAAAATCCGGCTAAATCTAGCCCGAAAAGGGCTAAGTTGGCATCGCAACAACTGACATTTGTTTTGTTTATGAATGTGTATTTGTGTTAAGAAACAAAAAAAATATACAAAATGGAAAATATTACTACTTTTTTATGAGCTGAAAAAATTTTGGATGACTTGTTGAATTCATCTTCATCATCTGATGATGTTAAAATATTTTATATGATTATGGAAAAGTGAAAGGCTTTGTAGAGAACGTAATTATAAATACTCTGAAGTTGATGTATGTCAAATTTCATAGGACAATATCTCCTACTTATTATGTATATATGTAATGTATGCCTATATATGTATATATAATTTTTATTGTTTAAGAATTTGCGTATTAGTCGGGAAGGTGCCATTGGTCTTTTTGATAAATATTTATTGTCTTATTTCAAGCGATCTTACCAGGGAGCTATCTGCTTCTTCTTTTTTAACAAAAAAAAATAAAAACAGCTGTACATGAAAAAAAAGTGTTACACTGTTGTAATTTTATGTTCTATTCTGACCATTACAAATGCGACATCTTTAAAATGTGGGGTAAACATTAGAAAAATGTACATAATAACGGTGTAACATTTTATTTCAGAAAAGAAAACACCATAAAACTAAATATCCGAGGCACTAAGGTAACGCTCTGTATTTGTTGGGTCCCGCCTATTATGAGCTGCTGAAATCTGGCCAGACCAAGATGTACCGAATGCAACTGATTCGTTTAAAGCGTATATTGACCGAAAATCTCCCAGAATATGCGGCCAGACATGAAAGCGTAATATTCCATCATAACAACTATCGGTCACATTTGGCATTATTTGTTATCAAAAAATGGATTTAGTAAGAAATGACAAGCTCTTGCTCAGTCTGACTACTATTTGTTTCGTATGATGCAGAACGCTATCTCTGGCATATGCTTCACTTTAGAACAGGGCAACCAAAATTGGCTTGATTCGTTCTTGGCCTCAAAAGATGAGCAGTTTTTTGGGCAGTAAATCCATATGTTGCAAGAAAGATGGAAAAAGTTTATAGCTATCAATGACCGATACTTTGAATAAATTTCTATTGTGCAAATATTTCAAAATAAAAACTAGAAATTTAAAAACATCCCGCATTTTTAGATTATACACCCAATAGCACATACATATATATTTGCCCATCTGTGCATGAGAGAATTGTTTAAATGTTTATAGTTGTGCAAACAACAACAATAATAACAGCAGTTAGCAAGTGTAAATGAATAGAATGTATAATTTACATAAATATACTTATATACAAACTCTGCCCAGTCGTATAAATTTTTGGAATATTCTGTTTTATGCTGGTGTAAAGTGTTGTTTTATTTGTTTTAATGCCTAATGATAGTAAATTTTGAGTTTAGAACAGTAGTTTTCAGTATGCATGAAATTATGTAATATTGTAGTATCTTGTAGTTAGATTAAATATCAAGATTGTTTGTAGTTACAGCTAATTTACACTTTCAGTTTGACTATCGTTATTGAAATTGTCGAAAAAACCGTTACCGTTATATAATTGATCACGATTTATGATATAAATAAGACTTGCTAGTTTGATTAACAAAATTTTAATAAATAAAGAGAGAGGTACCTATACAACTTTAAAACGAGATTATTAAATATTTTTTGCTTTTAATTTAAAACATTTGTACAATATAAATTTACTCAAAGTATTGGCCATATTTAGCTTTTACCTTTTTCGATTTTTCTGGCAACATATGAGTTCAGTTTCAAAAGACCGACTTATAGTTTAAGGCCAAGAACGGATCAAGCCAATTTCGAATACCCTGCCCTGAAGTACAGAGTATCCCAGATAGAGCGTTCTGCATCGATCGAGGAAATAATAGTCGGACGGGGCAAGGTGGCTGAGTATTGTCATAATGGAATATTACGCTTTCCTGATAAGCCACATATTTTGGGTGTTTTTCGGCTCGCCGAATTCGTTTGCATTCGGTACAGGTTGTCTCACATATTGGTCCATAACTCTGGTTGACCTAAAAATCGGTTTTCAATACCAAAGTTATCTGCAAAATAAAAAATATTTTTCTGGAAATTTTGTTTAGTTAAGTTGTATAGTGTGGACGTGAGAGTGTTTGACATAGACGGACAGACATGGCTAAATCGACTTAGAATTTCATAAGGATCAAGAAAATATATATGTACTTTGTTGGGTCTCAGATGAATATTAAATAAGTTTCACACGGAATGACAAACGTAATATACCCTTATTCACCACTCTTGGTGGTGGAGGGTATAAAAATAGCGATGGTTTACCGTTATTAAATTTGTTTAACTAAAACTATCGATGCAAACTTTTTATTTCCGAAATGAGGAATTTTTTTTGTTAAAGTATCCGGTCTACCCCATTCGTTAAGTAAATCGGTTAGTCAAAGAAAGAATCGAAGGAAATTTGTGCTATTTAAAATTAAGTAAATTAAATTGCTTGAATAAATATTGCATTGCATATTTATGTGTAAATATTTATTTTCAATGTTTGTACAAAATTATTATACACTTTTAGTTTTTTAACACCTATTTATACTATTATACACAACTGGCGTTGTAGTGTTGTAAGAGTTTTAAGTCGTCTGAATTTACAATAATTCTACAAATGTTGTAGGTATATTCTATATACATAAATGATTTGTACAACACCTACAACATTTTTACATATCTTTTTCAAAAGTTGTATGAAACTTTAAGTTTTGCCAAATACTTCATATCTGTATATTATACCTAAATTAACTTATACTTCATCGTCTGATGCGAAAACAAACTAATTTCAAAACCTTCCTCATCTTTCATTTACACGATATGGCTGCATTATAACAGATACAAACGTATCATTTGACTTATTCGAAAATGTTTTGAAATGTTCAAAAGAAGAGAGGTTATTCAAAACTTGATAAAATCTTTTAGTTTTTTCGCTTGTCTTATTCATTTTATATATTTATTGATAACATGAGACTTTGCTCAAAATTGTGTTGAAAATCAGATAGTTGTATCATACAATGTACAATTTACAACACCAGTTGTATATTACTTATATATTGAATTACATTTTTTTTTAATAAAAATTAAAAATTTTATCAAAAAGTTATGTATTTTCGTTTTACGATTTTTGACGATTTTAAAAATGTATTGCCGATTTTTCCGTTTTTATACCGACCACCAAAAAGATGGGAGTATCGAAATAATGGTCCTAGAGCCGAAAAGCCTATTTATTCTAGGTTCTTATAAGATTCTGTGACGATCTAGCCATGTCAGTTCGTCTGTCCGGCTGTTGAAATCACAATAGAGCTTTGAAAAAAGACATAAAACAATAAAATTTTTATCAGACATTTTTTAATATACCGAAATGTTTGGTATTGTAAATGGGGAAAATCGGTCTAGTAGGATACGAGTTATAGATTAAAGTTTCAGACTACCTCGATATTCTTCAGATATTTTTTTGCTGTTTTCCTCAAATATAATGTAGATAATATCATGAAATTTTACACACTTTAATTTCGTTATAGAAGGACTAGTCCTGTTAAAAATGATAGGAATCGGTCCACGATTCCATACAAATATTTTCCCGGAATATGGTTTTATGGTACATAAATGTCTTAAAAAAAGCCATATCTAAACAAAATTCTGCAATAATAAGTTTCATGCAAGTGAAATCTCAAAATAATATTTGGTTTGCATCGGTCCATAATTTTGACATAGCCCCATACAAAGACCATTTCCGAAAATCACTTAAATGAACATTAATCTTTGACTATCCAGTTGAAATTCGATAAAAATTTTAATATTTAAATCGTGGTACCAGATTTCATGATGATCGGCCATAGAGATGTCGAAAATTTCTTAAATGCGCATAAATCTCTTATAAAAACCACTAAGAAGTTGAAATTCAACACAAATAGTCCATACATTTATAAAAATCGTCCATCTCAATATGATGATGATCGGCCCATATTTGACCGTAGTCCCCATATAAAATCCACTTCCAAAAATCATTTAAATACGCATAAATCTCTTATGAAAATCACGAACAAGTCGAAATTTAACACAAGTAAACCGTATATACATCTAAATTATTGTACCAAATTTCATGATGATCGGTCTACGAGTATATTTGACCGCAGCCCCCATATAAAGTCGAGTTCCGGAAATGACATAAGTGCGCATTAAGCCCTTATAAAACCACTATCAAGTTGGAATTCAACACAAATAGTCCATAAATATGTAAAAATCGTCGAACTCAGATTTATGATGATTGGTCCATATTTGACCATAGCTTCCATATAAAGTCTACTTCCGGAAATCATTTAAAAGCGCATAAATCTCTTATAAATCTCCATAACAGGTGATTTGGTTTTTGGCACAGCCGAATATAAACTCTTACTTGTTATTATCTAGTTTTGACAATAATTATCTGGCAACAGTGTTTGTGATCCTTGTTAAACACATTTGCCAAGCAATTGATTGAAGCAAAACTTCCAGCATATGACGCTTTGTTGGCACAAAATACAATATATTCGAAGAAAAAATAGATTTTTGTTTACACTATAATGTTCAATGATTAAATGAGAATATATGACAGATATGTACCCTTCAAAATTACATATATATATATATCTGTTCCTTTAAACTCCTACAAGGAGCATAGGGCCAAAATTACATAAAAGCTACTAAAGACAAAAACCTCGTTATTTGTTATGAATGCCGCATTTTGAAAGTATACCTCCAACTTTTCTTCGTTTTATACGATTATTACACACAAAAAACTATTCGTATTATTCGTAATTTGCAAAAGGTAAAAAATTCATTGATCATTCGATAATATTAATATAACTTCTCTACATGTAACAATACTTACTTACTGATTAAATTAATATAATTTTTGGATTGTCACGACGATATAATTTTATATTGTAAGTGTTTAAATATATTTTATTCTTAAAACGCTTTGTTCCTCTAACAATAAAATTTGTTGATATTAGAAAAAAATTCAAATTATAAAAAAGAAATTTATGATTTTTGTGCAAATTTAATTTCGTATATGTAATCATTCTACTGTGCCACAATTACACAATGTTACATAAATATTTACATGTGTAACTAGGTATAACATCTAAGTGCATACAAATAAATGAATAAATATATGAATGCAAATAAATTTAATAATAATTTTTGTCGAGTTTTTATACAAAATTTAAATGTAAATATTGTTTGTTCACTCCATATCAGTTCAAGCTAGTTTACATTGGTTCGGTTGGGTTAGCTTTAGTTAAGTTCAAAATGTTGTAAAACATATGAATGCGTATTGATGTCATAAATTTAAATGTACTTTTTCCCCAATTTAATTAATATTCTTGTACATCAAATAAACAAACAGAATGTGTACAATAATATTCATTAAAAATTGTTTCCTTTTATTTTAAAAATAAAATACAACTCAACTACATACAAACATACATATGCGCATATTTACAAACAACGAATAAAATTGTAAAAATTTCATAATTACTTAGCAAAACACATCAAAAGTGATTTTATTTAAATTTTTATACTCTACGAAATTTAGTTTTTCAAAAATAACTAAATATGTACTAGATACATACATACATACATATGTATATGAATTTTAATGCATGTGCATCTATTTGACATATAAAATCTAAATTAAAAAAAAAAAATAATTTTTCAGAAAAAGAAAAAACTAATTAAATTTGACAGTTGCCGTTAATGGTGTTTTTTTTTTGCAGTTGCTGCTATTTACAGTTTGTAATTCCAGTTGCTGTGTTTTTGTTTTGTTTATTATTTATGTATCTTATTTTGAATTTATACATTCATTGGTTATTTTAGCTCTTTGCTACTTTAATGCCCCAGGAATAATGTTGTCAGATCATAAATCTTAAAAATAGCTGTCAAGATGCAAATATTTAGTTGGAAAAACTAAAAGCAAATTAGAATTTTGTAATATTTAATAAAAAAAAAATTAGTTTTATTACTTGTTGGTTGCAACATACATATTGTCAGTGGCGACATTCTCTTATTATATTGATATTCAAATAAAGTGTTTTTCAATATGACGACCATATTAAATTTGTGTCGGCGAGTGAATTAATTAGTTTTCTATAGTTATTAATGTGCAAGTCTTGGGATTGTATATATATATATACATATATAAACAGACTTATTCACCCCATTAAAATATTTTTTTAATTTTGCCAAACATTTTATTATAATATAAAAATTTCCAAAAAAAAAAACAAGTAGTTGGTCAAGCCCGACCATATAATACCCTACACACAGTATACAAATTAAACAGTTTTTCAGAAATGGGCGCAATATGGAAGATATAACCTATTATGGATCGATCATCCAAAAATTTAATGCCATGACTTCCGTGAATATAAATATTGTGTATGTTATAACTTATCTCGATATAAATAGTTTTAAAAGATTTATGGAGGTTTAAGTGAATTACAGTGAATGACTAATTATGTATCAACCATTCTAAAATTGGATGTCATGATTTCTGTTTGGTTTACGTGGTAGTTCATTACGTGCGAACACTTAACTAGAGTCGAAAGGACCCCGTTTAATAATTTTCATATGATTTCTGTACATATGAAACTTTTTTTTATTAAATTTTATTCGAATAACAACATTTTCAAAGTGATTTTCGGAAGTGGTCCTTATATGGGAGCTACGACCAATTATGGACCGATCATCATAAAATTCTATCATATTATTTGTACATGTACGTGTTAATTCCAAAAATCAAATTTGTATTCTAATTCATTTACTTTTTATTAAAATTCAAAATGCTTTGTACCAATTACTCCAAAAAAAATGAAACAAAATGACTTTCATAGCATGTGCAATGACGCCAAAACTTCAGTGCTACCAATGCACCAATATTATAGTGCAATTAACAATATTTAAATGTCACTTATAAATATGTCAAAGGGATGCCAGATTATTCATTTCTAACAGTACGAAACATATTTGTGTTCAATATTATTTGGATACCAAACTTTTTAAAAGAGTAATGCTGTTTAAAGTGATTTTCGGAAGTGGGCTTTATATGGAAGCTACGACTAATTATAGACTTATATTTACAAAATTTGTAGATGTGATTTATCTTCAGTTATAACTCATTTGTGGTTAAATTTGTTTCGATACTTTCATAATTCAAACATTTATGATCGTTTAACTTCTATTTCGGGAGGACATTTTAATGGGCGCCAAGTGAAATAATGGACTGATTTCCACCAGTACTTGGGTCGAAAAAATATCACGTACCAAATTTTATAGAAATATCTTCAAAATTGCGACCTGTACTCTGCGCACAAGCTTTACATGGACAGTCAGCCAGCCAGACGGACGGACGAACATTGTTAAATCGACTCAGGAAGTGATTCTAATGTCGGGCGTTACAAAAATCAGCACAAATCCAATATACCCTCCCCACTATTGTGGTGTAGGGTATAAAAACAATTTTGTTGGACATCTTCCAAAGTTATACATATCGCACCCTAAATACAAAAGGGTCACAACTCATAATACTAAAATTTTCGGGAGAGACAAAAAACTGCATCGTGTACAAGCAACACACTTAACATAAAAATAGATATAACTGTATTTTTCCAGCTAAAGAAGATAGTGATGTGCAAGAAATTTTTGCGGTAGTTGGAGATGTGTACTCTGAATTAATTTATGAAAAAAAGCCAGTTTTGGAAAATTTTGAGTTGTGCACCTTTTGTATTTAGGGTGCGATATGTACACATTTTGATAAATCTGAATATTCTTTTTTCTAGTTTTTTTATAGTTCGAATTCAATCATGGATGTAGTCAATCGAGGATCTTTAATAGTCCAAAATTTACAGTGATCTGTATTAGACGAAATTTTACATCAATCATGGATATTTCCTAATCGTGAATCATTAATAGTCCAAATTTTACATTAACCATAGATATTCCTAAAAAGTAAATTTAATATAGTGAAAACTTTATATAAATCGTGAATCGTTAATAGTACAAATTTTACATTTATTTACATTTGATTTTCGTTAAAAGTTCATTTTATATAGTCCAAATTTTAGCTCAATCGTGGACCTTTTTGCAGTGTAAATTTAACATCATTTCTGGATCATCATCAGTTTTAGATCTTCCTCAATTGCGGATAATTTATAGTGCCAACTTTACATATATCCTAGATCTTTATTAAATTACTGATTTTACATGTGTCCTGGGTTCTTGGCCTGGTGGGTCTTTTAATAGTTTACTTTTTACATCACTCCTGGATCTTTTTTAATCGTGGTATTTTTCCAGTCAGCATTTTATATAAATTGTTCCTTAATTGTGAATAATTTTTACATCATTCCTCGATCTTCTCTAATCAGGAATAATTTAATAGTTTCAGTTTTACATCATTAACGATTCTTCTGGATCCAGGAAGGGATCGTCTAAATGTCACATCATTCCTGGATGTTCTTGATTTAAAACGTAGACTTTAATAGTCTATCTAATTCTTTGTAAATCTGTTCTATCTAAATCTTTTTTAATTCCTGCATCTTCTTTAAATGTGTATCTTTTTATAGTCAAAATTTTACACCATTTCTAAATCTTTTTAATTGTAGATGTTATAATAGTCCATATTTTACATTATTCCTGGATCTTCTTCAATTGTGGACCTTTAACAGTCCACGGTTTACTTCATTCCAGGATCTCCTTCAATGGGAAATAATTTAGTAGTCCGAATTTTACATCATTCCTGTATCATTTTATAGTCCAAATTTTACATCATTCTTGGATTTTCTTCTATCATTTATGCTTTAATAATTCTCATTTTACATCATATCTGGATCTTTTTAAATCGAGAATAATTTAATAGTCTACATTTTGCATTATTCCTGGATCTTCTTTAATTGTGTCCACACTTTACTTCATTCCTCATCATCCTCAAACATCCAGGATATCCTTCAATGGGAAACAATTAATTATTCCGAATTTTACATCATTCCTGCGTCTAGTTAAAATCCAAATTTTACATCTTTCTTGGATATTCTTTTATCGTTTCTGCTTTAATAATTCTCATTTTACATCATTTCTGGATCTTTTTCAATCGAGATCTTTTTCAATTGCGTATCTTTTTATAGTCGAAATTTTATGCCATTCAAAAATCGTTTTTAATCGTAGATTTTATAATGGTCCAGATTTTGCATCATTCCCGGCTGTTCTTCAATGGTAGATCCTTTAATAGTCCACACTTTATTTCATTCCTGGATGTTCTTCAATCGGGAATAATTTAATAGTTCCAGTTTTACAATATCCGGATTCTTTTTTAATAGTCCACATTTAACATAATTTTTGAATCTTCTTCAATTGTGGATCTTCTTATAGATAAAATTGTACATTGTACCGTTTCTTCAAACTTTACAAAATTTTGAATCCAACTTTGATAATAACTAATCTCAGACTACCATAAATCAAAGATCATTTTATATTCCAAATTTTACGTAATTTAATTATTAACGTTATCTAGTCTAAACTTATCAATATTACAATTTAAACATAAACCTTTTTTCACATTTGCATAGAAATAACAATTGCAATACATTAAATATTTATAGCTGGAAGAACATGTCTATTTAATTACACAATTAAATTGAAATTTCAGACTTTATTTCTCCACAATGTTTGTGTTTACAATGCAACTCACAACAGAAATAATGTTCACTATCATATTTGTAGTAATTTAAATAATACCTCGGGCTGTAAATTTATCAGCAAATAGAACAACAAAAACGAAAAAGCTACAACACAACGCAACTATTCGTAGTCGTACAAGTTGCTAACAGACGTAAATCTCAACATGAACCCAACATACTTTTCATACACAAAATTTTCATTCACAACAAGTAAAGTAAGCAATACTAGTAAACACACACAAGGCAACGAATTTGACTTTAAGATATAAAAGATTTGTAAATAAGTTTTAGTGTCTTTACATAAAAACTAAATATATACATTTTTATAATTCCAATAATTCCAATTTGTTTTCAAAGAATTGTATTGTTATGTTACTTTTGTAATTAACTGTATTTTGTTTAGCTAGTGCACTTACGTAGTATAAATAACTGTAAAATTGTAAAAATTTTTAATGGCAGCAAATGTAAATGTGTTGTATTTGTATGGCATCACATTTTCGTAACGCGTATGTATTTATTTCACCGTATGTTTTGTTTTCATTAGAGTGGGGTGCTTGCTTTGGCAGGGATATGTAAATGAATTCATATAATAAATAAATGTATTAACATAATCTTGTACTATAAATGTTGTTATTAGGTATTAGACATACATACATATGTGTATGATTAAAACTAATTTAAGTTTCTTGTTGTGTTTTTTATATCTCAATTCTATTAAACATGTAAATGTTATTTCTTAAGGCATAATTAAAAATAGTTACGACATTTTAAATGCTTTAAATTAACGAATTTCGTACAAACTAGGGATGCCAAACGGAACTGGTTTTTCAAATCCCGGGATTCGGGATCTCATAAATGAATCCCGGGATTTTCGGTATTTTTGCTTCATTTCAGTTTATAAACCATTAATAAATAAAAAACATAATAACATTATATTGCAATGTTCGATTGACAAAAATAATTTTTGTATTCTAATTTCATAAACAGTCCTTTCGCACCCTCCAAAACAAATAATTCTTAGGCAATATTTTATTCCATATTATTACAGACATTATTAGGCGTTGTGGAAAGCTTTTAAATATTTAAATTACATTCATTATTTGATCCGTTTCGCAATCAACATTTTTAATACATTTCTTATGGCAAACATCAAATTCACTCTTCAATATGGTTTTTTTTGTTTAATTAATAAAAGTGTTGAGTAAAACTTCCTTCTTTTTTGGTTTCTTTTAAGGAGAGATTTCACCAGATGAATTTTTGATATCTCTTTGAAAGGGCAACATCAACAGATATTGATATCACTGCGACAAAGAGCTTTGTCTGTTACTTAATCCTGGATCTTCCTTATTTAGGAATATTTTGAAATATACATTTTATGTCTGTCCTGGATCTCCTCAACCGTAGATCCTTTCATGTCACAAATTTTATATCTCTCCTGGATCTTTTAAGAGTTAAAATTTTACTTCAATCCTGGAGCTTCCGCACCGTGGGTCGTTTTGCAGTACACATTTTGTATATGTGCTGGAGGTATCTCAATCGTGGACCCAAATTAAAAAATAAATTTTTGCATTTTGAGAAACAATATATAAAGTTTCCTACATATATTAAATTTTGTAACGATCATAAGTTTGTAAGTCGCCATAACAAATTGTTATACCCTACACCACAATAGTGGGGAGGGTATATTGGATTTGTGCTGATGTTTGTAACGCCCATAAATATTGGTACAACACCAACCTTAAAGTATACCGATGGACTCGGAATCACTTCCTGAGTCGATTTAACGATGTCCGTCTGTCTGGTTGTCTATGTAAAGCTTGTGCGCAGAGTACAGGTCGCAATTTTGAAGATATTTAACAACATTTGGTACGTCATATTTTTTCGGCCCAAGGACGGATGGGATTGAAACTGGTGGAAATCGGTCCATTATTTCACCTGGGCCCCATACAAAGGTGATCCCGAAATAGGAGTTTCACCATCAGGAATGTTTGAATTATGCAAGTATTCAAACAAATTTCACCACAAATGAGTAATAAATGAAGCCAAATCACATCTACAAATTTTGTGAAGATCGGTCCATAATTGGTCATAGCTCCCATATAAAGCCCACTTTTATAAATCACTTTAAAGAGCATAACTCTTTTAAAAATGTCGGTATCCAAACAATATTGAACAAAAATATGTTTCGCATATATACGAATAATATGGTCGAATTTTATGATGATCTCACTTCCGAAAATCACTTTAACGACCATAAATCTATTAAAAATGTTGTTATCCGAATAAAATTCAACAAAAATATATTTTATATATACAATAATGATGACACCTAATTTTATAATGGTTGGTCCATAATTAGTCAAAACTCCCATATAAGACCCTGTCTGTAATTCACTTTAACTTCGATAAATCGTTTAAAAGAAGAAATGGCTCTTAATTTTTGGATGATCGGTCCATAACAGATAATATCTCCCATATTGCGCACATTTCTGTAAAACTATTTTATACATATACTGGGTGTAGGGTCGGGCTTTTTTACTTGTTTTTAGTTTAAAAGCACTTGTCCAAAACAAGTTAGTAATTTTAAACTACAATAACATTATGTTTCTGTTTCAATTTATTTACTGTGCTTCATACATCCAACATCAAGTAAATTGTAATCAATACAAATATTTGAGGAATTGAAGTATATTCTATTACAACTGCTCAAATTTACTAACATGTTTTTTATATACTATTGTACATGCAAAGAAATCTTTTCTTCTTGGCAAACAATAAAACAATGTTGCATTTTGCATTGTTTTGGCCAAAGAAACAGAACTTTTTTACAAGTTAGAAGTTGCTGATGTTTCCAGTGTCTATTACTTATTCTTCATGGGAGTATCCATGTCTTTGAGCCACACTATTTACACATCGATCACAGTGTATATGTATGGCAATCACTAAATATTCGTACGATTTTTTGTTACAACACAACAACGGCCATAGACAACTGTATGTTGTATGTTATTTTGATTTTAAGAAACATACAACATGTTGCAAACATTTAAACATTAATACATATCAGCACAAATTTATGTATGCATACAGACTTATTTTAGTACTAATGTAAGCTTACATATTAGTATGCATGTGTATTAGAACCTGAATATTGTGAATTAAACTGTTACAATAACAACAAACTATTAGAATCTAACGTAAAAAAAAACTAAATGAATAGAAAAATAACAATACTAACTTGCTGCTTTTAATCCATCTACATGTGTTTTTGTATATGTTCAAAAGCAAGTCTTTAAAAGAGTTAAATTTGTCAGATACAAATATTTGTATTTAATTCAATGATATTGCAGTTTTATACAAAATACTTTTTACATCCTGTTTTATATACAAGTACAGAGAAAGATTGCATAAAATATTGTATGTAAAATGGTCCAATTTCACATCAGCCCTCAATCGCGGATGTTGTTGTAGTCCAAATTTATAATATTTGTCTATCTTGGATCGTGTATATTTTTACCGTCCAAATTTTACATCTATCCTGAATCTTCCTAATCGTGGATATTTTTATAGTCCAAATTTTATATCCTTGATCTTCATTAATCTTGGATCTTCATTTTTCGTGGTTATTTTACCGTCCAAATTTTATATTTCTTCTGCATCTTCATTAATCGTCAAAATTTTATATCTATACTGGATCTACATTAATCGTGGATATTTTTATAACCCAAATTTCATATCTATCCTGAATCTAAATTAATCTTTTATAGTCCAAAATTTATATCTATTTTATATGATCTTCTTTAATCGTGGATATTTTTATAACCCAAATTTCATATCTGTCCTGGATTTTCATTAATGATGCATATTTTTGCCATCCAAATTTTATATCTATCCTGGATCATCATTAATCGTGGATATTTTTATAGTCATCATTAATCGTGGATATTTTTATAGTCCAAATTTTATATCTATCGTGGATCTATATTAATCTTCATTAACCATGGATATTTTTATAGCCCAAGTTTTTTTTTATCTATCGTGGATCTTCTTTTATAATCCAAAATGTATCTCTCCTGGTTCTTTTTTAATCGTGGATCTTTTATTTTAAACATTTTTTTGTCAATAGCTAAATCTAAATCTAGCTAACTAAATGAATTTTCTAATAAAGTCGAAATCTCTTGATCTTTCTCAATCGATATTCTCAAAATATATTTTAAACCATATTTTCTGAATCAGGTCTTTGAATAAAATAACTGCTGGATTTTATTTTTGTACATAATTTTATTTTTTTTACATGATTTTATTCTTTTAAAATATCTTTTCTCTTAAACTTAATGTCCATATATGTAACTACAGTTGTGGATAAAAATGGGGTACATTATAAATAATTGTTACCTATTCTAAAAATAATATAATTAGTCTAATTTTTTTATTAAATGCTGCCAATTATCTTATGTTGTTAAATTGAGAAGTCTATATTTTCAATACAACAATTAGCATTGAATTTAATGAAGTCACATTAGGATAAAATTTTTTAGCTAAAGTTTTCTTAAGGAACATTTTTGCCAACATTAATAACCTGCTAAATGATTAAGGAAATATGTAGAACGAAAATCGTTTTGGTAATTATAACATGGAGATTCAGAACTACACTGTAAGTGAACATCGGACCTGCACAATAATTATGTAAATTTGAATTAGTGAAAATATGAAAAGCTTTAACTGAAATGTGACTTAAAAGGTAAAAAAGTAACAATATGTAAAATGAAAGTGTTCTTCTATTTCTTTGACCACAACTGTATTTCTATAGTTCTCGAGTTCAAATTTTGTATGTATGCATGCGTACTGGTAGTTGTATGTTATTTTGAGTTGTACACTGTAATCAACAAAAGAAATTGCATACATTTTATTACTACGTTTATGTTGTTTCTTTGTTAATGCTTATACTGTTGTTCTTTAAGTTGTTGCTGATGCTGATGATGCTGTTGCTGCTGAAATTGTTGCTCTGTTCTATGTATTAGATATATGTAGTAAAGTTCTTTCTTAATGTTTCTGTTGTTTTTAAACAATTTCCTGTATTGAAGAGTATAGGAAAAAAATATTAATTGAATCATAAGCTTAAAGCGTTTTTAACATGACAACTCTCAGTACCATGCAGCCTCCATTTACTTACAGAACAACTCTGTACAACATGTCAATACATTTTATTTACCGTGTTTCGTGTGTTAAAACTGGACTAGATGTTTTACGGAACATGAACACAACTTGTACAAGTACCAATAGTTTTAAAAAACAAATTTATAAAGAACATTTTCTTTGCTACAGTTGTCAATATTATAATTGATAGGTATGTATTTATATACTATTGCAAAAAAAAAAAATAGGAAAATAGAATATAGAATATTTTCAAATATAATCTGTCATATAGTCAAAAATTACATGTATGTTATACTCGTATACATATGTATGTATCTACTTTAAATTATAACAATTATGCTACTATTATACTTTACTTAACTTTATTTTCCTAACACATGTATGTTTATACGTGTGGGTGGGTGCTCGTTTCTTAAATTTTGCCAATAAAACAATAATATATGTATTTGATTTTTGACAATATAATATGGCTGTAAGTAGCAACATGAAAAACAATATCAGCAATAAAATCAAGTTGTAAAAAAAAAAATTCAAGAGAATTATAAGTCTATTTAAACACGTACAAATAAATTGTCAAATTTGAATATTGTTTTCAATAAATCTAAATGGAAAATTACATACACTCAGTGAAAAATTGTTAGATGAAAAGGGAATGTTTCATTTTACGCGACCATTTCCATGTCATTAATTTGTATGATTTTAAATATACATTAGCTGTTTTTAATATATGAATATGAATATGAAGCATGTTTCGCTAATATTTCAAATTAAATCGTCATCATTGGCTGCCAAATATGGATCGACCCTAATCAGTTATTGAGCTAGAAAACATCAAAGTCGTGCCGGAACTGATATGGCATAGCTATTGTGATTTATTGTGAATTTTTAATTCCAAAACAGGCTTGCCAAACTTGGGGATTTGTTCCAATGTTGGAGATTATGTAAAGATTTTGGAGAGAGAAAATTTTGTCAAGGTATATCGCATGGAGATGAACCATTTAACCGTTGGGGTTACGATGATGAATTCACTTAATCAGTAACCTTTCTCTTTATATATAAAATTTAAACAGCTTCATTGTGCAACATTAAAAGTGGATTCACGCATTTGTTTCGAACAAAAATTTTGTGCGCAGAAAATTTTTTTTACTGAGAGTTTTTGCAGCATGATTCACCCATTACGAACGATTTTTCTGGAAAATCAAAGCTGCCATATGTAAATAAAATCTATTAGTTGTACAAGTGATTTATTTTGTTTTGGGTTTTAAGTGTCAAAAAACAAATGAATAAATTATTAAATGTTCCAAAATTTTAATGAATAATTTAATTTCAAAAACACCGCAGCTAGAAATGTAACCTATTGGCAACTCAGTTTATTTTTGTCCAGACAAAAATAAAATTAAACCAAAAAAGAGATACATTTTTCGTATCTTTTGATGACTTCAGGTACCATGCATAATCCTGGCAATTTTCGTATCTTTTGAATATGGACGCAAAATGTATAAAAACAAAATAATAAACTTTCCGTCTCTGACAAAGGTTTTTAAAGTTATCATTTTGCTATTGCCAATTATTTTATATTGAAGTTTTAAAACAAATCAATTTAAAATTCGTATTTACCGATGAAGTATTTAATATTATAAATATGCCATTAATCTTTTAAAGAAAAGGATTTAACTGTTGTATTAAAAAAATTTCCGTCTTTGTTAAATTTTATCGACCAGAATGCTCAATCACGAAGAGCTTCGACATGACCGCTGATGAGTATTGGGAAAAAGAGTTTAATTTAAAAAATGTTGTTAATGAGCCGATGTTTAAAAATTTTAAAAAAGTAGTTTGTTTATCATTTGTACTTCCATTTTCGAATACATATGTGGAGAGAATTTTTAGCCAACTAAAACTTATTAAGACTGATCGTCGTGGTGAAAGAAAACATTAAGGAAGTTTCAACATACGATCCACCTAAATCGATGATTACTAGTAGTGCAAAGTTGTTCTAAGGAAATATGAACATATTGTTCATTTTCAGCAGATTTATAAAATTTATAAGCACCTTAACTCGTATATTAATTTTTACAAAAATGAATTTGTTTTGATAACATCCAAAGATAGTTACATATAATTAATTTTAAAGTTTGCTTACTGTATTTTTAAAAATTACATACATACCTAATATTTATGACTTAAATAAATATAAAAATGAATTTATATATCATTTTCTTTACAATATTCATGAAATATGAAATAAAAATGTTATGTTAATAAATGTTATATGTTAAAAATGGATTTTTGTAATTTGTTTCCTATGTAAGATAATTGGGCCTAAATTATTTTATTGTAAATTAAAAACACATTTAATTCCAATTTTTTTCCCGACGTTTCGTCAATTTTTTGTTGACTTCTTCAGGGGAATATAGTATGTATATTTATTAATTTAAATGGAACATAATTTTTTATTATTTTCATATAGAGTCTGAAATTTAAATTATCAAATCTATAAATTATTTAATTGCTACTGATTTGGATTTAAATTTTTTTTTCAAAATGTATTTTTTTGGGAAAAATGTATCTTTTTGGGAACTAAAATGTATCTTTCTCGAAATTTCACTGGCAACACTGGTTGTTCGTCAAAAATATTTTCTCTCTCAAAAAAGAGAAACGTCAAATTTTATATGAAAAAATCTGTGTGTGAACAAATATCCTGTTCTTGAATGCTTTAATATCTATTAATAAATTTTCTCTGAGTGTAGGTAATTGTATAAAGTTAAAATATAAGCAAATAATAGGGGTTTAAGTAGGAAATTTTGTTGATATGATTATAATGTAATAATGTTCTACATATGCATGAGTACAACTCAACTACAACTTATTATTGTTTTACCAGAAAATCTGAATATTTATAAGCAAAATTATCATTATCACCGTCATTATTTCATTGTACGATGAAATTGTAACAATTGCTTTAGATATTAAAATACACAAACACATACTTGCTTCCATATTTTCTTAACCATCATAGAAATTTGATCAAATAAACATAAAATATGAATTATTATACGAACTTAACACAACTTCTCAGTCAGTAAATTACTAAAGAATTATTGCTATTTTCGAAATTCTAGCAGCAGTTAGGGGCTGGAGGGGGTTAAGATTTTGATTGCCGGGAGTGTAGTATAAAATAAATCAGACAGAGACAATAAATTATGAAATACAATGTTTTACCTTAAGGCATAAATTCATGCTACTACCACTGTTTCTTATTGCCATATTTTCAATTTTCTCCCCCGACCCCAAAAATTAATATTTACTATATACACACATAAGTGTATGGGATTGAATGAAGAATTGGGAGTTATAAAGAGACATACATATGTATGAACTCGTATATAGCAAAGTTATACCCAATCATATTGGCAAACGACGTATTTGTATTTGAATACATACTACATATATTACATATCGTTGGTTGTACAGCCATACATATGTACATACATACATGCTTTCAATACATTTCAATTTGCAGTTTATTTTATTTGTTGAAATATCATTAAATTTTCGAAGACATTTTCCATATTCTACTATTGTTATTATGTTGATGCTGTTGATGTATGTTCTTAGAATCTTCATATGATGTAGTGTCCAGCTGTTCTGGGTGACTAGTGCTTTTATCTATCATTTAAGATCTCCACTTATAATTAGCTATATTTTAGCATGTTCGTGGCCTAGAAAGAACTCAATTGATTCTTTAGATTTTACTAAGACTAACATGTGGATTGCAAAAGGACACATTAAAGGCCGTTGATCCTCCAATAGACTACTTGTGGTAGGTAAAATAGCTACTTTCTAAAGTGCAGTCTAAATAAAATTATAGTGACTACCAGCTACATTACATAGAGACACTAAAGTGGCAATTGTCTTCAAGCTAGATTACCTGGAATGAATAAAGTAATCAACGCAGTGTAAACAGAAGTGTCACGAAAAGGAAAATAATGAAGTTTTATATGTGTTTCTTTCTCTGAGAACTGCCTTTTTTTTCTTTAATGTGGTAATCTTTGCATTGCAAATGCAAAATATTTAAGTAATTTGATATTAGTGAAAATTACCGTTTTAAATGGATACATTCACTACTTGGAAAACTGCTGGGAAATACAAACTCACAAGCAAATTTATATATTTTCTATTGATTAAGTAAGTTTTTGCTTACATATTTATGCAATTTATCTATAAAATATGAAAATTATTGCATTTGTAACAGTTTGATGCTTATGAAATTGGCAAATTGCATTTTAGAACATTTGTTTGCCTTCACACAAACAAATACAAACTTGACTTGTTAAATAATATTTGCTAGTTAACAATAACTGACTTGAAAAGTTTTAAGTCATTCTTGGTAAACATCAATATTATAATTATAATAAATAAACACATAATATAATCATTGCCTAGCCCAAGGTTACATATACTAGATATATTAATGACTTAGATCCGACTGAGAATGGCGTAACCCTAGAAGGGAGTAAACTGCCATATTTTAGACTTTGTGTCAGGTTTATGTCATGATTTAATGTCAAAATAAATTTGTATAGGAAAAATATATTAATAAATACGAAAAGTAATAAAAATTATAAAAATTTAATGATGAATTTTCCGAAAGTACCAAAAGTATATAATACCGTAGACAGACGACAGAGTTAATGCGCATTAAAAACTCGCTAATGTGAATTAAGATTTTACCTTGACAGACGATAGTTTCTGCATTTAAACTGTATTTAGTAAACAGCTGTTTGTTTGTCAACAACTATTTAAGTATGAAAAAATTTGTTTGGCATTTGCTGAATAAACAGTATTTCTTATGTATATAAATAATACGGTACAATTTTATAATGGTCGGTCCATAATTACTCAAAACTCCCATATAAGACCCTCTCCGTAATTCACTTTAAGCTCCATAAATCTTTTAAAAGTTTTTATATCGAGATAAAGTTTAGCACATATAATAATTACATATATTCACAGACATCATGACACTAAATTTTTGGATGATCGGTCCACAATAGGTTATATATCCCATATAACTCCCATTTCAGAAAAACTGTTTTATACATATACTGGATGTAGGCTATTATATGGTCTGGCTTGACCGACTATACTTTCTTACTTGTGTTATTTAGATTATTATTTAGATGCCAGTTATGCTTTTTAAAGTGATTTTCGGAAGTGGGTTATGGTCAGTTATTGATCGATCTGCATAAAATTTGTAGGTATGATTAGGCTTTATGTACAACTTATTTCTAAGGAAATTTGTTTGTATACGTGCATAAATATAACATTTATGATCGACAAACCTAGTTCAAATAATGGACCGATTTCAATCAAATTTCATCCCAACCAGCTTTGGGTCAAAACAAAAGTCTCATGATAAATTTTATTCAAATACCTTCAAAATTGCGATCTGTAGTGTGCTGACAAGATTTACATGCATTTAATAGTACTTTTATTTGCCTGATGTTACCTACAAATGAAGACTAAATGGTACTTTTTAAGTGTATATAATTAATGAATTTATAAACATGCAATGAGGTGAATAAGTGCCTAATTGAAGTAAAGCACCAAAAATTAGACGTATTACGTATTTTGTCAGACTTGCTGATATAAAAAGATATTGAATTTGCTCATTGATACTTTTTCTCCCTTATAATAGTACTTTTTGGATTTGTGTACATTTCTGGAATCTAGAAACAATATAAAACTCATATATATTTCAGTGTATCTTACTCGGAAACATACACTTGTTTTTATTTTTTATTTTTAAATCAAAAAATTGTACAAAAATATAGAAACAGTAGCATGGTTTCATTTGTGTGGGTTATTACTTCACTGAGGAAAATACTTCTCTAATATTGAATTGCTAAGTTTATTAATTAAATAGGCATAACTGATTAAATTGTTAAAATTTTGACCCTTAATGCTTGTAAAATATTAAAATTGGTCGATAAGCTCCGACACTCTTTTATGATTTAAATTGTATAAAGGTCTATTCTCTATTATTTTTAGTCGAACTGTTAATTTTACAATTTTTGATAATTGTAGTTGGTATATGTTTACATTCATTTGCTAAAGAAATGTTTATATAAATTTTGACCCTTAATGCTTTTAAAATATTAAAATTGGTCGATAAGCTCCGACACTCTTTTATGATTTAAATTGTATAAAGGTCTATTCTCTATTATTTTTAGTCGAACTGTTAATTTTACAATTTTTGATAATTGTAGTTGGTATATGTTTACATTCATTTGCTAAAGAAATGTTTTAAATTTAATACCAACGTGTACGTATATTTTGCCAATTTCTGCTTGATTTCCAGGCTGCGTTTTGATATTTTTTACAAAATTGACTCAATAATGTTGTTGAAAATATAATTTCGCGTAATACTTATTTTAGTATCGTATTTTTATCACCTTGATGTAACAAAAACAATGATCAGAAAAGTAAAAACGAATAAAAGAGTTCTGATTTTCAGAAAGCACCAACAAAATTTATAAATTTTGAATTGAAGGAAAATAATCTTAAAAGTTTACATTCATTTTCTATTTTCAAATGTTTAAAGTTTGACAAGCAAACATACTTGGGTACATTCAGCTGGCTTCGTTGTGTTTAAAAAAATGCAATGTATATAAAAAGAAAGTACCAAAATATCATTTTAATAATTTACACTTTCAAAAAGGTACCAAACTTGTGACTGAAATGTTTTCTATTTAATTGAAATTTATGAGAATTTTCAAAATACAATTTTTATACTAAATTATATGCAAGTATACAAGTGTGTTAAAAAATAATTTAAGATAATTTGTATGAATTTCTTTTAAACAAAGTCAAGTTGACTTTACAACTCTCACATGTTGTTATATGCAATTTCATTCTAAAAAAAGAAGGAAACTGCAACAATTCTACATAACAAATTGTAAACATAATTGCTTTCAAAATTGGTAAAATTTTAAGAAAAACACGTTGCAAATACATAAATATAATCGGAAATCCAAAAAAACATAAAAAAAAACAAATTTAGTCGTAAGTATTGCAGACAATCAAAAGGAAAAACCATAATTTCTTACTTGTTTTTTGTTTAATATTTTCCATCATTGTTGCAAATAACAAAATTATCCTTATCATCAATATCAACTACTCCTACTATTTACTACGATTACTAGAACTTGTTCAGCCTCTAAGTCCTCATCGTACACATAAAATCATTATTATTACTTATCCATGTACTATCTGTTTGTGTGTCTGTCCCAATATCTGTTTTATCATCAAATATATGTACGTATAGATTTATACATTTTCCTGTTATCTTTTATTTGATTTTTATACTTGTCTACAACATGCAATTGCTGCAAGTATTTATTTCTGTTTTTTTTTTATATTTTACAAACAACTTTATGCTTTTATTGCTGCTGCGACGGCTGATGTTGCTGCAAGTATTAAACAATAAACTTGAAATTTGAACATTTGTGTTTTATCAGCAAAATAAAATCGACATTAAAACAACAACAACAACACCAACAACATTATACATTTACAATTATTTCCAATTTCAATTTTTGTATATGACAAGAACTACAACAATAATAATAGAACAAAAAATCTCATTATAGAAATACCATGAATGAGCTGGAAGTTATTGTGAAAAAAAATGTTCATTTACTACTCGTACTCGCACTCTACTACTGCTGGTACACACTATTCGATGACTATGTTGATGATTATTATGGGCTGTAAAAAGAGCAATAGAATAGAAGAAGTGGTAATCATTAGGCACAGTGGTTAAAATGAAATATTCAATTAACCAATTTAAATTTTTATACTATTATTTAGTATCTAGTGTGATAAATTTTCCACTTTTTACTTTGTTTATTATAGATAAATATTTAAAGCCTGCAAACATTGTCAGGTCATGCCCTATTCTCCAAACATGACCATCTTGATATGGGAAAGCAATGCTAAGGCCCTAATTATGTAAATCACTTACGTTCAATGCATCTCCTACGCTTTTCCGAACGCATTACAGAAAATATGTAAATTTGTGATGTAAATCACTGCGTCATTACGTTTAGCGAACGCAGAAATATTACGTTGTTACAATACTGTCAAATCATTGCATGGTTAAAGTTGCCATTGTAAATGTTGATGCTGAAATTTAAAATAAAAATTTACATAAAGTAACTCTTATTTTGCATTGGCAATGCTACAAACCTATCAGCTGTTCAATAAATTTTGTTTGGTTATTTATCAAGAGAACAATTCAAATTGTGAAGAAAAAAGCTTTTAAAGCAAACAACTATAAATACAAAGATACTAAGGGGTATAAAAAAATGTTCGCATTTATGAATATGTCTTCTTTTTCGGATGATGAAGATTCTTCAAGCGTCCTAGACATATCAATTGGAAAAACCCAATTGCGCTCTACTACTTAACGAATAATGATTATGTAAAATAACACTGTAGAGATTTACAACTTTTTAATTACTTTTTAAAGATTTCATATCAACTTTAGAATAGACAATTGTAATTGCAGTTAGGAGTTTCGATGTAGCTTCCCAAACATTATCAACAGTTGCCTTTGAGCTGTCAAAAGTAGGCATTCCACGAGCCACATCTAGATGCTTTTTGCCGTTGTGGCTTCTTTTTTCGCCCTAAGAAAAATTTTATTAGTATTTTATACTAAATTAATATGTTTGTATACATTTACTTACATCGTATTATTAAGATCCTATAAAATGTTAAATTAATTGAATAATTTTCATTTTTAATAATATTTGAAATTAACTTTTAAAACTAACGCCGAGAGAATGGAGGCGTTAAAAAGTTTAGTGTTGCGCTTTATAAAATACAAATTTCAAACAGTTGTATTAACAGCAACGTAAGAATCAGCTGTTACCACGCAAATAATCATTTGCTTGAACGACGTGATTTGCAAAATGTAATTTAACATAACGCTTAGAAAATTGTGGCCTTGCGTTTTACAAAATTAGGGCCTAAATAAATTAAATAATTTTTAGCGAAGAAGAAAATATTGAGGAAAAACTACAAGACTTTCGTAATTCGTCATTATCTAGCTAAATGACTAATGTTTTGAGAGATAATTTTGGGTCATTTGCATTTGTTTAGCAGCATGCAACTAAATACAAACTGTTTATTTAGTTATGCACTCTTGTCTGTGTAAAACACTTTCATGTCTAAAATACAAAACGAAAATGAACAAGATTCAGCTAGAATGTTTATTAATGTGCTAGGCTGTTTGGTATTTAAAACCAGTAAGTTCTGTTTAGAATAGCAGAAGTTATAAACCAAAATGTCAAACAATCAAAATCAATCTTAAAGATTTTTGCTTTACATTAATGTTGATGCTTAAATTGTTGTTGTAATGTATATTAGACATAATAAAACAAATATAATGTGTTTAAGATAAATCTGTAATAACTAAAGCGTGATCCATTTCGAGGTTCCCTACATTTTTTAAGAAAAAAAAAAAAAAAACACAGAAAATTTAAATGTAATAGGGAATGTTTATTATAATTTGAAACAACATTCTTTGACATTTATTTTTTTAAGATTTTGTCTATCAAATGTTGGCCGTTGCTACGTCACAGATGGTCTACCCATCCGTTGATTACAATTTCCGATGGGTCGTTCGAGCATATCGACTGGTAACTGGTGAATGACACCCGTGACTTTTTTCCTCGAAGGCCTGAATCGAAACGGGTTTGTCCGCATAAACTTTAGATTTTACATATCTCCACAGGAAAACGTCTAACGGTGTGATATCACACGATCTGGGTGGCCAATCGACCGGCCCAAAACGTAAAATTGTGTGCTCATCTAAGTGTTCTCTTAACAAATCTCTTGATTGATGCGATGTGTGGGAAGTAGCGCCGCACAGTGGCTGAAAATCGTTTTTCATTGGCCAAAAGTCGAATTTTTTTTTGTCACCGATTTTTAAAATTTTTACACCCTTGTGGAGCTAATATATCCATATTAAGGTAGCCAAAAAATTAGGTTAAACTATTAATAATTGTGGGCGTGGCATGCTGTCAAACTCAACTGTTTTTTTAATTTCAGAAAAAGGTGTTTTTTATTTGTTTTTTGTCAAAAATAAATGGTTACTACTCGCAAGCTATCATCGATAATGGCCTGCGGTCTTTTTTATAATGTTGGTAGGATTATAGTCTTTAGTTGTTGTAAGTGGTTACCACTCTAGCGTTTAATATTAGGGGCGTTCTGAAATATTTATGAAGCTACTATATTTTTCTGAAATTTAAACTTTAGTGGAATAGAACTTCTAGGGAACAAAAGGGAACAAGAAACGTATACCACCCGAAGAAAGGTGAAAGTGTCTTCTTTAACCCTATATATACTTTTGCACCCGCCACGACCCGCCGGTAGAACACTTTTTTAATTTTAATGAGATTACTCTAAAAAAATTCTAATTACGATAATTTTAACAGCCCTATAGTTACTCGTATACAATGGTGTATTAAATTTTCACTTTTTCGCCTAAAGGTTTATGTTTTTTTACTTTAGACTACGTAAAACTAAAATAATTAAATATAATACCTGCGAAAGGGTTTTATGGCTTTGTTTTGATTAGCAAAAAAATAAGTCATAAAAATATCACAATAGGTTCTACAGTAAACATATGATCTCTTTTTAATATACCTGTTATCAACTGTTAGGGTCAACCAAAGTCATAAACAATTTTATAATAATAATCGCGACATTCAACCACTAAAGAAAAAAAACCCAATATTGGCGAGATACTAATTAGTTTTACCTGATATTAACCCTTTCGGCCGCACTTGAATTTAGCTGTGACTACCAAGAGCATCACATATTTGTTCATGACTTTTTACTGTGGATCAAATGACGACTTATGGAACATATACTAAAAATCAGTTATGATTTGGATTTCGGGTCTTCAGGATCCATAAGAAACAATGGAACCAACAAAAAGTTAAGAAGTTCAAAAAAAAAACATGTTCAAGATGAATATCGCAAATTTGGATTAATTATAGATCAGCCAAAACAAGGGTCAGGCAATACAAATGATGACAATACCGCACGAAGATTCTTTTCAGATCCAGAAACAGCAGCTGAAATAACAGGAGTGGATTTAAACCTTATTTTCAGATTTAAAATAATCCTAGAAGTACTTGCGTGCAATGAAGAAATTGACGCTAGACAATTTGGAGATTATGCTAAGAAAACTGCAAAAATATATACAACCAACTACCCATGGAGAAATATGTCTGCAACATATCATTTGGTGCCACTTGGAGATCTATCAGAGGAGGCTCAGGAAAAAAGGAACAAGGATTACAGATTTTATAGAGAGCACAATACTAGAAAAATTTCACGAAATTCCACAAATGAAGATCTATTTAATATATTATTGGCAACATCAGATCCGTTAATATCCAATATTCGAAATCAATGGAAAGTGGAACATCGGGATTTAGATGAAGAAGCCAAAAAACTACTAAAGAACAGAAATAGCGCAGAACAAAATATAGAATATTTGCAATCAATATTTGTTTCAAATGAATAATAATTATAATTGCCTTCATTGTTATTTCAGTACGAAAAACATAGTATTAGTAAATAATTCTTTAAAAAAAACCGACTTCAAAATTTCGGCCAAATAAAATGTTGGATTAACTTTCAAAAATGTTTAATATAACTAATGTTGTTGCACTTTTTTGATTGAAAGAAAGAATTTTGAAAATCTTGTTAATCTTCTAAAAAATCGGTTTATGCTAAATCTATAATGTTTTCCCATTAACAGAGCTAAATTTTGATACCCATATTCGATATATTCTTAAAAATCAGTTTATGCTATATATCCCCGATATATCTCAATCAATTTCTGAAATTTTCATTTTTTTTACCTTAAATATATTTTTCTGCAAGCCATATCTTCCAAATAAAAAAATTATTTTTAAAATTGATTCATAAATCACGAAGTTATTCAACAATTTATAAGAGAAGCACAGAAAAAATATAGATAACGGTAAATAAAAAACCGTATGTCCGTCCGATCTTCATAAAAATTAAATGGGACCCACCTGCAAGCAAACCCTTTCAAACAAAAAAAGAATTTTTAAAATTGGTTCAGAAATGGTTATCGTGGAACAAACATAAAAAAAGCAACATACCATTCGAATTGATAACCTCCTCCTTTTTGAAGTCGGTTAAAAATAATAATAAATAGAACCTACTATTGTTACAAATGCTAATAAAATCTATTGCAGTTTTTATTTTTAAAATGTTTTTTAAAATTATCAAATCTGACAGTAAAAAAGAATAAATTTTTCTGTAGAAACAGCAAAATCTCCAGTGAATTTTACTATTTTTTTTAGTGTAAACATTTTTTTGAGTGTAAAAATTTTTTTGAGTGTAACATTAAAAAAATTCCATTATCACAAAAAATAATTATAATTATTATTAAGTTCCAAATATTAAATTTTTTAATATGTAAATAAAAAAAATAAACCCATATTTCACTCCAAAAGTTAAAAAAAATCAAAAGTTCAACTTTGACCTAGAAGTCCTTAAAAAATCATCAATCAATTTTAATGTAATTAAAACTGAGCCAAGCTGAACTAAATATCTATCCATTAAAAAAAAAATTACGTCAATATTTTGATCGGTTCAAAAGTTACAGAATTTTGGCCAATGAAAAACGATTTTCAGCCACTGTGCGCCGTCTTGCTGAAACCAAATGCCGCCGAGATCACGACCTTCAATTTCAAGCATCAAATAATCGGTTAGCATGGCACGATAACGGCAAACAGCTCCGAATCGACTCTCCACGGTCTTCGTGTACACTCTCAGCTACGGCCGTTATATTTTCTTCACAGCGTGCTGGACGTGGTCTATTCTGTCAAAACAGGCTATTGAAAAAAATATCTCTCTTATATTAAAATGTGTGTCAATCAGCTTTAATATTGAGGCGAGACTAATTGTAGTTAAAATTGAATTTAAATATTTAGGACCCATGACAAAGTAAAACGAATTTATTACCAAAAAAAATTCTTACAAACCACTGTGGCATTGATCATTATACTACAGATGCTTTGAGGAAAAAATAAATGTTACCATATTGTAAAGTAAGCAATAATACATGAAAAAACTATAAAACACAATAACAAAAACAAGCACTACAATAGAAAATGATACAAACACAAAAACACACACAAACTTATTTACCAACATTAATACAAAAACAATTCCCAATTGGCACAAGACAATGATGTTTGAAACCTGCACATTCAAACACTTTGTGTTGACTTTTTTCATTGCTGTTGTTGTTTAATTCAAGCAATATTTATTAGACTAGACTTGAATCGTATCAAATCTCCATACAACTAGATTTCCCATAAGTACTACAAAAAAAAAAAAGGAAAAACGCATAAACTGTCGTACTATAGCCAGAGCTACATAGATAGATCGATGTAATCGTACATGGGCTGCATTTGTATTGTACTCGTATTGTACACTTCATTAATATCTGCAGCCCTATTTAACATGAATAGGCCGAAAAAAAGTCCCTTAGAATTTTTTCCTATTGTTGTTAAATGCATCATGATGACAATGATAGACTCACACACATCGTAAAAGAGACTGAGCATCACAGAACTAACTCATCTTATCAATGTTTTTCAAACACTATGTATGAGCTCTTAAACGTATAGAAAATGAAATCAAACTACACACTAGTAGTACATAAGCGCAGTTTTATTGGCATATTACCCCTACTGAACAACAACAACAATAACGACAACTACAACAAAATAATCTTTTTGCATTCAATAGATTCCCATGAGACACTCCCCGGAGTTTAATATATTTACTCGGCATTAAAACAGCCAAGGGCAGGAATACTATCATGATTCTTTTCATACACATATATTCACATACATACATACATACATTTCATTCAAATTCAAATAATTTTATAATGCACAGAAGATTAAAAATGCGTCAAATGTGCTGCATATGAACGATTATGAACTTTAGCGAAATATCTATTGTATTGTCATAATGAGTTAGTGAGTAGTTTCTGTACAACTTGTATTCAAAAGCTGCTACACAAAAAAATGACAACAGGAATATAGATTTTTGTTGGAAGTTTTTATCAATGAAACCAACAACAAACAACAAGTCATTCATGATGAATAAACTAGTGAACAAATGCATAAAATGACAAAATGATCATTAATCATGTTTAAGGGTGCAAAAGGTTACAATTGTGAAGTGGCTGACTTTTGAGCCTTATCGTTAGCTTCTTTTTGGTGGCATAATTATAAGTTTGTAACTGCTTAAGAGGATTTGTTTGATAAAGAAAAGTAAACAAATTGTTTAAGCACAAATGTAGATTTTAATTGTAGAGCCTAGAAGTTTATGCGACGACTGAAGAATTGAAGAGTTAGAGGATTTGATAGCTTTTGGTAAGTTTAGATTTGATTTATTAGAAAGAAACTTAATTTGTTTTAAGATCTATTTTCATTTTAGTGATTGAAATATTTATTTAACATTTTTTGACAGAAAAACCTTTTCATAGATATTGCCAATGAATTGAAGATCATATAACTATGTGTTTCCGTATGTTTATACAGAGAAATGATATGGTTGTGGGGATTTAGATGATTAGATCATATTAGAGTTTCTAAAACACCGGTTGTAAAAAATTGAAACTCGATCGTTTTCGATTTTAAACAATTAAATCCAATCGCTTTCTGTTTTGGGCTAGTTTATTAAATATTGTGAAATTAACTCCCAATTTACACGAAGCAGTTTTTATTAAAAAGATTGATACAATTTAATTGCTTAAATCACTCGTATTTTTATTTGAGAGTATACCTATACCCATTTACATACACATATGTGTTACTCTCTTATTAGTATTACATACATATGTGACATATTATGTGTATACAAAGAAGAGAGTAACACGAATTGCTAGCAGAGATGTCAGATATGGCGATTTTTTAGTGCTTGTGTCGACATAAATTTCCATTTGGCGTCATGGCAATTTCTTTGCAGGTTTTAAATGAGATGTCGGTTTTTTTGGCTAATTTTTCTTAACAATATTTTGTTGTGTCGTCACTTTATGGTGAATATCACATTTAAAGTCAACAAAAATATACAACCCAGCATACCATTTTAGGAGCGCTCCGAAAAAGGAGTCAGAAAAGAGTCCAACAAAAGAGCATTTTCGGAGCGCTCCGAAAAAAGGAGTCAGAAAAGAGTCCAACTAAAGAGCATTTTCGGAGCGAAAGAAAAATTTGCTTGTTACTGTCCTGAGTCGACACGCAGTATGACTCAGAAATTCCACTTAATTATGTGTGTACCAAAGCGTTGTTCTCCTGCTATTTGTGCTTTGAACAAAAAAAAAACATAGCTGTACCACACAAGAATGATAAAAACAAGATTACACAGAGCCCAGGAAAAACCTCATAAAAGACTCTTTTCTGGCATTATCTAAGAGCTCTTTCTGACGGACCATTTTCGAACGTAATGACGCTCTTTTCTGAAGGTTTTCGGAGCAATTATGATTGTTTTTTGGGCTCATAAAGAGCGTTAACGCTCCGAAAAAGGTGTCAGAAAAGACTCTTTTCGGACTCATATGGCTTGCTGGGAAGTAACATTGATTGTTGATCACATCTTGTCTAAGGATAGACGTACATATCGCGATTTACAATTAAACAGTTTTCATTTTATAACGTTTTTTGCTTCTCCTGTAAAATTATGATAATGAGGGTTACGTCTTTGGGCATTTTAGGTGACGATATTTGTGCTTAAATTAGAAAAGAGTCTCAGGCTGTGTTTACTAATACATTGAAAATGTTTCGATTTCCTTGGGTTTAGATCAAATAATGATTTTTTGGCGGAACCGGTTTGGTTCGGATTCGGCAAGAAAAACTGATTTCGGTCGAACTCTAGTTAATATGCATATGTATATTGTATGTCATATAAAACAGGAAAAGAAAGTGCATAAGAAGTTATTATAATATAAACTGGAGGTTCTCTTTATACTTATACATAAATTATAGAGAAATTTAGAAACATTTTCGATTACAGAAAATAAGATTAAACCAAAATAGATCATAGGAGTATGTACTCGTATTGGGCTCAAATTTATGCTTCAATTTTGCTGAATAATGATTTATTCGTGATACTGGACTCAAAGCAAGAATTAAACATGATTTCAACTTGAATTCCCGTAGAAGTGCTAATTGGTTATAAAATTAAAGAATTTTAATCAAACTTCAGAATAAATATTCAATGATCTCTATGAAATAAAAAGACACAAATATTTGATATTTACTTTGCAATGTTGTAACAACACAAACGACGTATTGTGCATTACTATGCGAACTCACACACATTGCTATGTTCTGTCATGCTGCAATGTCTAGGGCGTGGTTTCTACATTTAATACTGTCACTTGTGACGTACATCCTTTACATACTCTGAGAAATGCCAATGAAGTAACCGAAGAACATAGATTCTGTTTTGGATTAATAATTTTAAATCTAATTTGTTTAAAATCCATTAATGAATTATCAACATTTCAAACACAGTTACGACAAATGACACAAATTTCTTCGAAGCGTTTTTTTAAGTTAGTAAATTAGATTAGACTAGATTGATTCTTAGTCGATGCAGTAGTTTAGAATATTTTTTTTACCATAATTTTACGTTTCACCTATGCTTTTAATATTTTCAATTTACAATTTCTCTAAAGTAAAAACAAATAATTAAAGTTCCCATAAATGCCAAATTTAAAATCCAATTTTAAACTAATGACGTTTTTATACAATTTTCCAAATTTTCTCAGAAGCATTAATCATTTGTCACCTTCATTCTAGTTGATCTAAAATCAATCAACTCTTCAAATTCTTCACATAATTGTGCCAAAATGTTTAACACATTTTGCTTCAAAAAATTTTTATTTTCAACCCCACAAAACACTGGTTACAACAACTGCATGCTTTCTGGCTGTATTAATATACATAAGTATTGAATATGAATATTCAACTTCCCTCCCAACACCCCCTTTTCATATTCAGTAGTTTTAATCATGCAATGTAAGAGTGTTTGTAAACACTCACACACACATGCAGTAAAAGTGAAAAATTACCAAACAAGAAAAATAAGAACAAAAAAAAAAATACCAAGAAAATCAATTCCCAAAATCACGAACTAAATTAAGAAACATTTTTCAACACATTCTTCCTTCATCTTGATGTTTCACACATTCCAGACTTTGTAGAATAGACAACAGACACATCCATCCTCAAAAACACACATGCACACACACACATGTACATTGCATATTGCTACATGAAGGATGTGGAGATATTGTTTTTTTTTTGTTGTCGTTTTGGAGTGACTCGCCTGACTTGACTCTGTGTGTGTCTTGTGCTGCTTGTATTCATGTTGCAATTTAAGGTAATTTCATACGTTACAATTTCGAAAAATGTCAAGAGATAAGACTGGCCAGGCTGGACACGCGTCAAACATGTGACTGTATGCAAGAGTATGTGAATGTGTGTGAAACGTGAGTGGTGTAAAAGGAATGCTTTAGCATGTGCCTGTTTGGCTCTCTTCTGTTTTGCTGTTGTGTTGTATTGCTTAAGCTTTTACTTGTGTGTTGTTGTTGTTGTACGTAAAATGCATTGTTCAATTTCCGTTTTTGGTCAATTTCCGTTACGCATACCAAAAATTGAAATCAGTTAAGGCTTAAGATTTCCACAAGATTAATTTCATTTATTTTTCCTTGTCGAAGTGAAAAATGAAACGTGTATTTGATAAGAATGTAAAATGAGTTTCTTTGGGAATATTTTGAAGTTAATGGGGTGAAAAAACTTAAATTTGTTACATATTTTCCATTTGTTTTTATTTTCTTTTCTTATAGACAAAATTTAAAACGTTATTAAGGGGCTATGCTGAAAATTTTAAATGTTTGTTAACAAACAAGTTGTTATTAACAATTATTTGTTTTATACTTTGAAACTTAAACAATTAAAAGTCAGTTGGAAGTTTGGATATTTATCCCTTTAATTTATAATAAACTTTTATTTTACTAAAGATGTATAGGTACAATTTGTGTGAACAATGTATTTTATAGACAAACATGCTTTTAAAAACTGAAATATCCAGCAAAAATTAATTTAAACAAGTTAGAGTGCTATATTCGGCTGTGCTGAATCTTTAATACCCTCCACCTCAACGTAATAAGAAACACAGAAATTGCACTTGTTATAAGCCTAGTATATCCTAATTCTGTGTTTGCTATTTAGTCTTAGTGCAATTTTATTATTTTTTTATGAAAGACAATTTTACGATCAACATAATTTATTTTAAATGTTATGAAATTTAATTTAATTTTCACTTTTTATAATTGATGTAATTACCGATTCTTACTGTAATTTACAGAGTTTGTCTGATTTTCATAATAATCTTGAGTGTAATTTAACAATTTATAAAGTTAAAAAAACATTTTTCCATATTCACAACAAGTTAAGAAACAGAGTATAAAAATGGATAAGATATAAGATGAGGCTTTTTCGTTTGAATTTCATCTCAATAATATTATTTACAAAAGATTTATGGGTGGCATAGTAGAAGTGGAACAATTATGGACTGATAACTTCTAAATCCAGTATCCACTAATGTGGTTTGAGACTTATTTTGGTTGAGTTTCATCTCAATAACGTTATTTACAAGAGTTATGTGGTTGTTTAGTATGGAAGTGGACTTAATTTGGGAGCTATTGCCAATTATTGACAGACAGCTGCAAAATCCAGTAGCATTATTACCGAATAACCGATATTAGTATGATTTCTGGATTAAAATTACTGATCTATATAAATGCTGGTTCGATATCGATATTTATTAGACATTTTTGTGGGTTTATTTGTTTTTCGGAAATGGTTCTTATATGGCAGCTATGTCAAATTATGGACCGATCTTCTTAAAAAGTGATTTTTATGCATATGAGGATATTTCACGTCGAATTTCAACATAATAACAGTATATTTAAGATACATATATATTAGTATTAATGTAGATTATATGGGGTATATAGTCAAATATGGAATGCTCCGTGTAAAATTTTGGATTGGTACCGTTATTTATAAGAGATTTATGAGTATTAAAGTGATTTTCGGCTTTATATGGGGGATACGGTTAAAAATAGACCAAAATTCACACAATATTATTGGATGAGTTTTCTGTATATGCAAATGATCTGTGCAAAGTTTTGAGTCGGTACCGATATTTATACGATATATATAAAGATAAATGGCTTTTTCGGATGTGGTCTTTATTTACCTATAAGGATTATTTATATCGTTTAACATTATTTATATCAGTTTTATACGTATTTAAGTGAATTTTGGAAGATTACTTTATATGGGGTGTATGGTCAAACATAGACCGAACAAAAAAAATTTCGTTTTGCGATTTCTTTTTCCATGAAACTTTTTCCTACTAAATTTTGTGTAGATATTCCAATTTTATAGGCATTTCTGTATAATTGAGCAATATTTCGGGAATATTTTTGTATGGGGGCTATGAGAAATCATGAACCGATTGTTACTATTATCCTCACGCTTTCATCTTTTATCATAAAAACAACGTATACGAAATTTCATGGGAAAATCTGCAATATATTTATAAATATAGCAAGAAAATTTTTTAAAAATATAAATTTTTTTATAGAGGTTGTCTCACATTTTGATCTATAACTCTTATTCTACTATACTGATTTTTGTGATTTTTAATACCAAACTGCTGATATATAAGCGGTTTTTTGTAAACTTTGTTGATTTCGGTTGTGTCGTTTGGACGTGAGAGTGTTTTACACAACCAGACAGACAAACGGACATGGCTCAATCGACTTAGAATTTCGTGAGTACTAAGAATATATATACATTGTTGGATCTTAGATGAGTATTTTTCAGTGTTACACACGGAATGACAAACTTATATATACCCTCATTCACCACTTATGGCGGTAGAGGGTATACAAGTAATAGGAAATATTCGACCAGACTACAGTGCACTCGCGAAAATATATATAGAAATATTCACATCCAATTAAATGATGATCGGTCCATATTTGACCGTAGTCCCAATATAAAGTTCAAAAGCGATTATTACGTTGAAATTCAACAAAAATAATTCGCGTGCACATATAAATCGTCGTACAGAATTTCCTTGCAACAAACCAAATTGATTTGTTGTAAATATCTTCCATTCAATTTAAAGATAGAATTTAAACAAATCATTTATACATAATATTAATGTTTATTAAGTATTTATGATTTTTTAAAGAGAACATATAACAACATGATGCTAAACAAACTTGTTTATTTGAATTTCATTTAACTTTAATGATTTTGTTTTTATTACAAGTATTAACATGATTTTTCTATGAAAATGAGAAGAGATGTTAGAAATACAGAAAATAAACGAAATTGAATCAATTTATGTTACAATATTTATACATCACTATACAATATAGTACGAATAAATATCTAGGGAGATTGGTAGGTAGATAGATATTTAGCACTGTATGTAGTCCCAGGCACTTCATCAACAAATCGTAAATAAACAATGAAAGTCAGAGCCAGAAATGATTGCTGCTGCAAATGATGCCCATAATGTTGATGCTAAATAAAGAAGATGCCATGAATTTGAGGGTATGAAAGGCTACATATACTCATTCCACAACATTATTGAAGGAGACATAAAACAACAGCCAGTGTATACTACCTCACAGAAATGAAATAAAATTAGAAAATAAGTTACAAAAAAAAAGCAATATAAAACAAAAATTTAAATGAAATATTTTCTAAAGATCCCATCATCGCAGTCATTAACACTATACAACATACAACAGAAAATAGCTGATGATGTCGTTGCTAGTAGTCTGTCGATGTTACTCTAATATTTATTATTGGATGGATGAATGGATGTTTGGTTGGTTGGTTGGTTGGTTGGATAGATGCTCGTCATAATGTTGATTGAATCAGCATTTAAGGTGATGTACCCGGAAAAAACGATTTTATTTTTTTATGTTCATTTTTCTTTGTTATTTTTTATACCCTCCACCACCCTAAGTGGTGAATGAGGGTATACGAGTATATAAGTTTGTCATTCCGTATGTAACACTGAGAAATGCTCATCTGAGACCCAACAAAGTGTATATATTCTTAGTCCTTACGAAATTCTAATTCGATTGAGCCATGCACGTCCGTCTGTCTGTCCGTCTGTCTGTCTGTCTGTCTCTGTAAAACACTCTCACGTCGAAAGGACACAACCGATATCAACAAAGTTTAAAAAAAACCGCTTGTAGTCCTCCTAAGCGGTTTGGTATTGAAAATCAGCAGTACCAGAGTTATGGATCAAAATGTAAGACAGCCTTCATAAAAATTTGATATTGTTAAACATTTTTCTTCCAATTTTTTTAAATATATTGCAGATATTCCCATGAAAGTTCGTATACGTTGTTTTTATGATAAAAGAAGAAAGCGTGAAAAAATACAAAAATCTTCCCGAAATATTGCTCAATTATACATAAATGCCTATATAATTGGAATATCAATACAAAATTCAGCAGGAATAAGTTTCATGCAAATAGAAATTGTAAAACGGATTTTTTTTTAGTTCGGTCCATGTTTGACCAAAGACCCCATATAAAGTTCACTTCCAAAATTCACTTAAATACGTATAAAACTTGTATAAATAATGTTAAACGGCTAACATTTTACATAAATAATTCTTATAGGCAAATCAATTGTTGTACTAAATTTTATGCTGGTCGGCCTATAATTAGTCATAGCTCCCATATAAGGACCACATCCGAAAAAGCCATTTATCTTTATATACATCTTACAAATGTCGGTACCGACTCAAAACTTTGCACAGATCATTTGCATATACACAAAAGTCATCCCATAATATTATGTGAATTTTGGTCTATTTTTAACCTTATCCCCCATATCAAGCCTTCTTCCGAAAATCACTTTAATACTCAAAAATCTCTTATAAATAACGGTACCAATCCAAAATTTTACACGGATCATTTACATACATGCCAAAATCAAACTGCTGGATTTTGAGAATATCGGTCCATATTTGACTATATACCCCATATAAGGCCCACTTCCGAAATTCACTTTAATAATAATATTTTTTTTAAATATACCGTTATTCTGTTGAAATTCGACGTGAGATATCCTCATATGCATAAAAATCACTGTTTTAAGAAGATCGGACCATAATTTGTTATAGCTGAACCATTTCCGAAAAACAAATAAACCTCCAAAAATGTCTAATAAATATCGACATCGAACCAACTTTTATATAGATCAGTAATTTTAATCCAGAAATCATACTAATATCGGTTATTCGGTAATAATGCTATTGGATTTTGTAGCTGTCAGTCAATAATTGGCAATAGCTCCCAAATTAAGTCCACTTCCGAGCATATTAAACAACCATATAACTCTTGTAAATAACGTTATTGAGATGAAACTCAACCAAAATAAGTCTCAAACACGTAGAAACCACATTAGTGGATACTGGATTTAGAAGCTATCAGTCCATAATTGTTCCACTTCTACTATGCGACCCATAAATCTTTTGTAAATAATATTATTGAGATGAAATTCAAACGAAAAAGCCTCATCTTATATCTTATCCTTTTTTATACTCTGTTTCTTAACTTGTTGTGAATATGGAAAAATGTTTTTTTAACTTTATAAATTGTTAAATTACACTCAAGATTATTATGAAAATCAGACAAACTCTGTAAATTACAGTAAGAATCGGTAATTACATCAATTATAAACGTGTCAAAATTAAATTAAATTTCATAACATTTAAAACAAATTATGTTGGTCGTAAAATTGTCTTTCAAACTACATATTTAAAAACTAATAGTAAAATTTGCACTAAGACTGAATAGAAAACACAGAATAATATGTTATAGTTATAAAACCTGTGTAGTTTTTGTATTTCTTAATACGTTTAGGTGGAGGGTATTTAAGATTCGGCACAGCCGAATATTGCACTCTAACTTGTTTTATTACACTCTTCTCATTTTATTTATTACAAAACATTAAAACATTAATTTGATATTCAAACACTTTATTGAAAAATGCAAATCGTTTTTTAAATATATGTATGTAGTTTGTTGAGAACAAAAGGATGAAAACATAAAACCAAATCTTAATACAAATAAACTTTAAATTTTCCAAATAAACAATTTTTGGGTTCGAATTTGTATCTGTTCGTTTTTAATATTCGCTGTTATTGGTAGTTTTTGTGTTTATAAACTTAACAAAGCAACACAAATAAAAACAATAAGTGTAATCGTAGAACAATGGATTGATGAAGATGGCTGGTTCGTTGGTGGAGTTGTTGTCTTTTCATTGTTTGTTGTTTCTATTCAAACAAATGGCACCATCTAAGTCATAAAACTTAATATGCATGCTGCATAAAAAACCTGTTGAAATAACAAGACTGCCAGACAGACGGACAGATATTGTAATGCACGCATGTTGCTGGAGATGACCAACTAGGCTTTGGCCATAGAGATTGTGGTCTATAAATTGGCAGTTTTTAGGAATTATAATTTCTTCTTGCATAACTTGTTGTTCTTTAGAAGTCTGAAGAATAAAAACAATTGGCAGAATTGCCTAAAAACCCTTAACTTCTTCCAGCTTTGGCTAAATAAACAATATTGGGCTAAGTTAAAGCGGAGTGCTAAATCGAGCGAAAATTTTACTAAACAGTGACGTTATTAGACGCGATAGCAAACGTTTCCTTTATTATAATATCCAAAGTCATAGTTAAAGAGTTCGAAATTGTATAGCAAACCATTGCTTTTTTTAATCAAATTTGTCTAAATTTTTGTATATTTGAAAGCCCTTCAAAAAGTTTCCATGCTTTAATATCCATTGCTTAGCTTTCATAAAAAATAAACATATTCGTTGTTCATCAACTCTATTCAAATTGATTATTTCAGATAATATTTACCACATTGTGAATTCTAATTCATTGTATTTCTTTGGAAGCTGTTATTCTTTTCGGCCTAATAGTTGGTCACATTGCGCTCTATGCACTTGACTGATGACAGCGGTACGTATTGATTGGTTAACAAAAGATGCGTTTTATTTTTATTTTATTGTTGTGACCAATATTCTTCTTTTATGGTTTACCTGTCAACTCAATATTTAACATTTATACAGGGCCATAATTTTGTCAAAAATTACACTTTTTTTGTTTGAAAATTGTGTGGTTACAAAGATTTCTCTATCAGCATCAAACGAAACACTAGAGATTTGAAAATAAATATAAGAAAAGAAAAAACGAGAGGATAACGATCTCTTACTAGAAATGAAATCATATGCGTGAACTGTATATTAAATACAGTGAAAAAAATTTCAATGCTTATTAATTTCATACAAAAAAGAATAATTATATTGACTGCTGTTTTTAGCGTTTTGGTAAAATGACAACAGAATAAATTTAAAAGATTATACATCTTATTCGAATAATTCATTTTATTCGAACAAAAGAAAAATCCAATAATTTGGTTACCCTACCTATATACCTTAGAATTATGCGCGCTTCCGAAAGCTGATGAATCACATTTATACAGTTTTTAAACAGACCCAAAATTTCGTTAATTAAATCAAAAAATTTAACTCTATTTTAATTACTATATGAATAAACAGTAGAACAAAACTCAATGCATTAATTTAAATGTGTTCAATTATTTTCAGACATCACGACTTTTCTGCGGGAATTCCGCTTGCATACCATTGATACCGTACTGCCCTTTGAATAGATCTTGGATGCATTTTTTAACCGTAGAATTTTCAATTCTTTTTGGCGCTGAAATTCTAGGATTTTTTGCTACGTCTTTTAAAATAAGTGACATCTCGCCCAATAGTGGAAGGCCAATGTAAGCGGCATGCGACCAAATCTGGTACAATTTTGTTCAACGATTTTGCCATACTCATGCACATACCAGAGATCGGCAATGAATCGTTTTTTTACGATTCACATCTACTTATAACATTTTAAGTATAAGTGGTTTTATATCATTGCAATATAACTACTCTGAGTTACTCAAACTTACAACAACGTTGACTTATAAATGCAAGTGGATATAAGTATGAGTACTACGCCGACTTCGAGCTCATACCATTCCCAATATGTTTGATTCATAAACAACGGTGTTTAGATTTACATTTTAAGAAAAATACTCACATACTCATAAAGTATTCAACTCAGTTAAGTCATTGAAAAAAATTTTCAGCTAAATCCGTTAGGTATTTATACCAAATAAGTAAAAAAGAAATATAAAAACATACAAGTAAGTTTATAGGAAAACATATTGGGGAAAATATAAAATTTATTATTTTATATAATTTTTATAAGCAGGCTGTAAAAAATTAACGACACATGAGTGTATGCGAGTCATACTTATTTTTTTTTATCGTCTACGTACATTGAGTTAAGGAGAGTCAAAATAAACAACATCATACATGAGATTAAGTATGAATATAATGAGTACTTCAAACATATAAAGATGAATATTGGTTTGATGATATTGAGACAAGTATGAGTACGTATAAGTACAATAAATTATAAATCATGATTCAAGTATACTCACTTTTTCAGTACTCATAACTGATCTCTGGTACATACATATATAATATGTGAAATAAATAAAAAAAAAAGTAAAATGGAAATCGACGACGAAAAATTAATTGCAGAAGTAAAAATATACAAATTATTGTATGAAAACACTTTAGTACAATATAGGAATAAATTTAAAAGGGTAATGGTTTATTTTAATACTTTTTACACCATGTACACAAATGTGTTCAAGTTTATCGTGAAGCACCTGCCAAAATGGCTTATCTTCACGGCGCACTCAAAAGCAGGACGGACTCGGCCCGTCAACCGCATTGTGTGTCCTACCAAAACACAGGAATAGCCTCATAGGAGGACTACTTTGTGTGCCTTACCAGGGTCACACAATTAGCAATTTCTCACTACTTGACTGCAAGATCACAGTAAAGATCACCATGTACACAATAAGAAAATGTTTATTTAATTATTTATTATGTAAAAAACAAATAAATTTATTTTTTTGACATTTGCCGCTTTAAATATACCGCGCACATTTAACTACCTACAAAAAGTATAAGCCGCAAAAAACAGCTGATTGCCTACGGAATTTGCCGACTTCACTTCAATGACTCTGAAAAGCAGGAGATTAATTTTTCCAACGAAACCTGAAGTATAAGTTTAAGCTATATAATTTCTATAAACGCTGTCGGAATATAACATTCATGTAGTCTACTCAAATTCAGAAGTAGAAATATCTAAGCCATGTTGCATGAATAGACGTATATTAAAGGTATTTGATGTCTAACCCTGATATTTCAGAATTCGTTGCAAGGACCAGGCGCAGCCAATTTTAATAAACTAGTTATAAGTTGTTTATGGTGATAAACTAGTTTGAGAAACTTGTTTATCCATACAAATCAAAAACAGGTTTTGTCACTAGCTTTTAAGATAAACTAGTTACAAACAACCAGTTTATGCTAAAACAACTCTGTTTTTTCAACATTTTTCTGGCAACGCTGGACACATTTGACATTTGCTCAAAAATAAAAAAGTTTTCTTTAAAGAAAGAAACTGTAATTGAATTTTATTCACCCTGGATGAAAGACACAAATTTAATTTCTTTTTTCATAACAACGTCCATATTTTTATTAAATTTTTAATATTAAATTAAAAATTAAACCTCTTAACTGTCAAAAATGCTGATGTAAACGGTATGGTTTATAAAAGTAGCTTATGATTATAAACTAGTTTGAAAATTACAAGTGTAAATGCACTATTAGAGAAAAACCTGTTATCCTATATTGTATTTGATGTCAATAGACAGAAGTCAGAAGAAGAAAAACAATCGACCAAATTGCAGTCAGTAGAAACAAAAAATTTTAAAATCATTTAGTATTTCAAGGAATTATAACTTAATTTTTTCAACGTGTAGAATGGGCGCCAGCACCTGTAAAATAATAGCACAGTTAAATTGACCTGAATGCATTGTTGGTGGCAAATGCATACAAGTATACCTAAGCATTTGGTCAGTTTTTTTTTCCAACCAGCCAACCAACCAGTCATATCCAACAAATATTCAGACAGACAAACAGCAACTTAAACAGCCAGAATATATGCTCAATCAAGCTGTGTGCTTTGTTAGACTATAGATGCATATGAATATACTCGTATACCTACATACATATATACTTTTGATGGGTCTTTGAATGCCAATCGTAATGATGTGAGTGTTTGCTTGAGTGCGTGAGAGTGTGTAGGATAACAACGTGGGGTCTTATTGTATCTTTCGCTATCGAAATTCAATATTTTTGTTAGTTTTGTACAAATATATGTATATAATATGTATATATGCTACAAAATGCTCGTTTAAGGGAATCAACAAACCATTAAACATTTTGTAACTGATAACGTTAGGTGATAATTGTCGTTAACTTAACAGACGCCCAAAGATTGTTTATCGCTTACCAGCAAAACCCTTTGGCTGTTTAATTTTGTATAAATTTCCTCGTTGCAACTTGCATCTTAGCAATCAATATTGAGACAAGTAATGCTGAAGAGGAGGAGGAGGAGCAGAAGAGAAAAAAAATACTTTCACTAATTCATAAATATTCGTGCATACTCATCGTAAATGTTTTTTCAATAGTCGATTAACATATAAACTGTTTTTATATGATGACCATTGTTTAACGATAAGCCCAACAAAACAAATATAATTTGATATCCATTATGCATAAATTAAATAAACATAAATAAATAAATACTCGTAAATAAATGGTTACTTCAAGATAATCAACCAACAGTTTGGCGCACGATGGGAAGTATTTTCCGCATTTGTTATTTTCTTTTGGTAGAAAAGTGAATTTCTTTGTGCTTATGAAATAATAAAAATGATGACAAAAACTACATACGAGTCTTTTAGTTAGGGTTTAAATTAATTTTGTTAGGTTTTATGATGCTATGAAAAAATCGAAAATAATTAAAATTAAGTTCATGAATATGTGATAATTAAGCAACTAGAGAATAATTTCCATGGTTTATGTTAATAAAAAATTAACCGCATATTGTTCCTTCCACAAAACAAAAATCGCTTAAACAATAAACCTTATTAAAAACATTTAAATTTAAAATTGATTAAATTTTCTTAATAAATAAAGGTACATGTCTCAAAATGTGTGAAAATCAAATGATTTTCTTGCTATAAAAAAATTGCATTACTTAATACTCATAACTAAAAGAAAACTTATTTTCACTGTCTCTGAAGCACTTCCTTTATAATAAAGGGTCCGCCAAATAACATTCTCAAAAATTTTTTTTTTATTTGAAAGTACAATCCTTTCGTTTAATAATGGAAAATAATTTCATTTAGAGCTGCCCCGGCTGGCCATGCAGTAGCCTACACGATCGGTCCAATTTTTAAGCACATTATCGATTGTGTGCAGCTGTATTTCACCAATGGCTTCACGAATATTGTCCTTTAAAACGTCAATTGTCTCTGGCTTGTCGGCGTAACACTTATCTTTGACGGCACCCTACAAATAATAGTCCAACGGTGTCAAATCGCAGCTCCGAGGTGGCCCAACGACATCAGCTCTGCGGCTGATAATGCGATCTTCAAAAACAGGGCGCAAAACATCGAGTGTAGCTTCGGCTGTATGGCACGTAGCGCCGTCCCGTTGAAACCAAAAAAATTCGTTCAACATGGCCCGATAACGATCGCCATTGAGTGTAATGGCCCAATTATGCCTCTGGGCCAAAATCCGCACCAAATAGTGACTCGTTTTGGGTGCATCGGCTTTTCAATGTATGCGTGCGGGTTTTCTGTGCCCCAAATGCGACAATTTTGTTTGTTTACATACCCGCCAAGATCAAAATGAGCTTAATCTGAAAGATGATTTTTTTTTTTTTGCAAAATCGGCATCTTCTGTAAGTCGATCGTAGGCCCACTTAGCGAAGCGAAGATAAGCGTATACACAACCATATTCGTTCAGCGGCAGGATAAAACTAATTATCTGTCAAATTGGAAATAAGCACTAGTTGAAAAAAAAATGTTATATGGCGGACCCGTTATCATTGGTGCTGTTGTAATGTAATGGTCCTGATTGTAACTGAAAATTCATTATCATATTATCATCAATTCAAACTAGTTTGTCGTTTAAATAAAGGTGTTATGTGTTTTGACGTTTACATCCGATATATTCGCCAAGTCATAATTTGAATGGCTCCCTATATCGATACCCTAGAATAAGCCAATGAAAGGAATGCTACCATGTGTTCATACCACGTGTTCATATACAGGTTTTTAAGGTTCCTGCAATGTTTGCGGTCACATTTCATTATCAGTTCTACCAATATTAGTGTCCTCTCCTAACGAATGAATTTCTGCTGTAATTCAGAGGTATACTGTGGAGACAGGGCACACTGATGAGTCCTACAAACGCATATGAACATCCAGTTATGTAAACATACAGAATAGTGAACAACAAAATTTAAACACATGAAGTTCTAAAGAGTGAACACAGCTATCTCTGTTATGTGAACAGCTTTCAATCGTTGATTCTTTTTAAATGTTTTTCTTATTAGAAGTATATACATACATATATAAAATTAAAAGACTTATTGAAAATAAAAACTTAATGTAATAAAAATAATGTGAATTACTTATTTAATATACTCCCGATTATGTGAACTCCTCGATTTAGTGAAGAGGTTCTGTTTGTATATTAGTTCATATAACCGAGCGACTACTGTATATGTAAAAATAAAAAGATTTCGAAAATCTATTTGATAATTTGTATTTACTGAAATTTCCCCATATTTAATTTTTTAAAATTTATTTCATTGAAATTTCAAGTATACGTTTACTAGTCAAAACCTTGAGAGTCCTAAAATAACTGCAGAAAACTACTCTCAAACCTGACTAGTTGAAGATTAGATCAGTCTTAATAGATCGTCACAAGCCAAACAGTTCTAAAATAATTGCATATTTGGTAAAATCATTGCAAACGAATTTTCATTTCAACTTGGGCGCAAAACACCGAAAATGGGAAAGCTGCTTCCATTCAACGTTGAGCCATTAGTAAAGATATCAAATTAATACTGTAAATAAAATGAAAGGATTTACCATCTCCATCCATCGAGAGCAGAATATCGGGGATTGTTAAAAAGGAATATCCTGCTTTATGAAAGGCATTGAAGTGGCACAGACATGTAGTTCTATACAACATCAGCCTTGACAACAAACGAACGAAGTCTTTCGAAACAGATGTTATTTTTGGTTTAAATAAGCACTACGAATATAAACCTATATCGGAGGTCAAATATTCAACATTGTAAGGCTTCGATTTAATCTATCTTGCTATATACCTCAGAATCATGGACGATGAGAAAAGCTGATGAAAAACATTTATATTATTGATTGAATTTCCCCGATTTCATACTCTAATACTCGCTATATCAATTAAATACAAATGCATATTCGAAAACACGATGAAAAAAATTTAAAAATCCATTTCATATTTCCATATTAATGCTTAAATTGTTTATGTTCTTTCCACGGATAATTTCACTGACTTTTGAGAACATAATGTTAAAATACGGAAAAAAGCTCCAAAAAGAATTATATGGAACGATAGCCCTAGTGCTATCAGACTCGAAGATACTTGGGGCAGTACTACGCACTCAGTTGATCCTTTAACGCTACCATCATCCCAACTGTAGTTGAGGAGATAATCAAGATAAAGTAAACCTGAATGATAAATCACGTTGGTGAGCGGAGAGTCGAGTATTTTGACTGATCTTTTTTCTTTAGTCAAGCTAAAATCATCAATATTTAATGGCATAAAAAGTCATTGTTACAATCCGCTTTAATTATCAGTCGTTCCAAAGGTAAAAACGTTGTAGAAGAATGGTATGATTAGCTGAGAAATAAACAGTCAAGAACTACCAAAATGCTTCCAAAGACAGTTCTAAGTGCATCTATACTAAGGGAAAAAGGCGATGCCAAATCGAATACTTTGACCCATACATTGCATTAGTAGATCACGACATTTGTCTCTCATTCAAATGTTTGATGACATATATTGAATACTTTGGCAAACATTGCAGGAAAATATATTAAAAATACATCTAGAAACATTATGTTATACTTCCACAAAACCACCTCTAGGCATAACACACGAAAGGGCATCGAAAGCATAGATTTGGTCTCACTCAAGAAATTTTAGGAAATATCTTCGAATACACAAACAAATAATTCAGATGTGTGATATACTCGTAATTATTGTTCGGGTAGTTTTTTTCAATTCAACAGCATTCAATTACTTACTACGAAGAGAAAATCAAACAACTCTATCTATCACTAATATCCCTTAGTTTTGTCAACAAACTGAGCAAATTTCCTACAACAAAATATAAAAAAATATCTTTTTTATACGGATTAAATATTCCGAACACGTGTTACAAGTTTAACCCTTAATGAGGTAATCGATACATCAATGACATTACAACACACCAACATCATTCACTTTTTTTTTTTTTGTTTTTTTTTTTGCGATTTCAGACAAAACTTTTGTTTTGTTTCTAAAACCAGCTAAAAACAGTTACAAGGAAAAAAGTAGTGACAGATGCGTAAATTATTGGTTAGAAATATGAAAGAGCCTCATAATCACACCTTTTTAATTCAAATAAACAACATTAAATAAAAGGGGTGGTTAAATAGGTTGGCAGTATCAAACGTGCGCTAATAGAAAAAAGTATCAAATAACATACAAAAACAAAATCTAAAGTCAATATATTTTATGTAGCTAACACAGATAAAAAGATAGAATGAAATAAAATATTCCATCATTAACATCATGTGTTGGGCAAATAGCAGTGAGAAAAATGCTAAAGTTAAGCTTATTAGCAACATTATTTTGATTGTAGACACTCGTCTCGATTGTTTGCCAAACGAACAATAAAAATACATACATTAATCCTTAGCAAATCAGGACAAACAGCAAAAGATTTTAATGAAGCCACACATACTCGCACTTACTAGAACACAAATCTAATCTGAGCTGAGTTAGGTAATACAACTTACGTTTCAAACACAAATATACGTAACGAATGTTGCAACTCCCTTGTCGATAATTTTATTTGGATCTTAAATCGATTTTTGACGCTTGCTGTCGAAATACTACATATTCACAAAATAAAACTGAAAACACACTCTCATACACATCCTGGAAGACAAATAGTTGTTGGTGTTAAAAATTCCTATCACGTGCCATTGAAAATCGGAAGAAAATTTTTATATATTTTTTTTTTTGGCATAAAATAATCTAAAAATTAAAAAAACATACAAACATATATAAAACGTTATGGTTATCAATAATATGTGTGTAAAACTGGAGTCATCATCATCATCTTCATCAACACACTCCATCACACTACCACCACCAACCATCATTACCATTATTCCGAAATCTGTATTATGGACACACGTGCCAATAATTCGTATATTTGCTTAACTTACCACCCCCCCAACCTTCTTGTATTTGTTCACAAGACAATAAATAACTGAATTGTGGTTAAACCTGATGTGTTCAATGATTTGTATAGCTACGAGTATATGATGACAATATCATGCTTAATGATTCTAGCACATATTTACTTTCTGCTTGTGTTCAAGCAGTGCATTAAATGGTCACTTTTTTTGTATGAAATTTGTTAATTTGTTCAAATTGTAAGTAAACTAATTGTTAATTGGTGTTGTTGTATTCCTTGCTTTTGGGAAAATTTCAACAATTGATAGTATTCCTTTTCACTACTCATAGAATTCTTTTTTTTTTAGGAAATTTAAAAATTTGTTGATTCATCAAAGTTGACACTGATATAACAGCAAACATTTTACAGGTCTATAAACAGTGGATATCATAAATATGTATAAATATGTTTGGGTCTTGTGCACTTGTTGTTGTATAAAAATATAACTAATAAATAAAATTACAAAAAAATTGTTTTGTCATTTATTTTATAGTAAATATGTAGTTAACAAAATGATTTATAAATCAAAACTAAAAGTTTCAAGTTCTAACAAGAAAGATAAATGAAACGAAAACACTCAACTCAAATTTTTACAATACAAAAACTTTAGGGAACAAAGGTGGATTCAACCATTCGTTCTGAACAAGATATTTGTTCGGACAAAGTGTTTTTCATAAAAAGTTTGACGTCTCTTTTTTTGAGAGAGAGAAAATATTTTTTTACGAACAACTCTCAGCTTGAATTGGTTTAATTTTATATTTTGTCTGGATAAAAATTAACTAAGTTGCCAATAGGTTACATATTTCATAATGCTTTATATATTTCCATGGCCATCAGCAAAAGCAACTTTATTTTTTCATTAATTTTGAATAAATAAAATTGTAAAATAATTTAGTTTTTGTTTTTTGACACAAAAACGCACTTGTAAAACTAATAGATTTTGTTTACATATGACAGCTTTGATTTTCCAGAAAAATCCTTCGAAATGGTTAATTCGTGCTGCAAAAAACTCTCAGTAAAAAAAAAATTTTTCTCCGGACAAAATTTTTGTTCGGAACAAATGGGTGAATCCACTATAATAGTTTTTTTTTAATTTAGTCCAAAGTCCGTTACTTCGTAAAACACTTTTAACATGCTTTGGCATATTCTCCGCCAATTTTTCAATTAATTCATTTGCAATACTCTTCCATTCGCACTGTACCTGCTGCCAAAGCTTGTCCAAATGGTTGGAGTTAAACGATATCTATTGTACCAACTGTCTCTACATTATTGCCCACAAATTTCTAATTGCATGAAGTTCGGGACTTTTTGCTGGCCACTGCATCATAAGAAAATTTTGCTCGCTAAGCCATTTTTTTTTTACCGATTTTGAAAGTGTGAATTGGATCATCATACCAGAGTCTTTGGCGGGAATTGAACCCCCAACCCTCTGACTGATAGTCCGGCACACTATCGCCTAGTCTATTGGGGCACCCATAAGTAACTTTATCCACACGATAGACGCTCTTGTACACAAAATCGGGAAGATGAGTTTACGAAATACGCAGATAGTTTACTGTCCTAAATATTATTTACAGTCGTCTGAGGAGCCACCACCTCCGAGAAACCCCATGACGTTCATGACGTTCCTTCCACCATGCCTCATTGTTTCCTTTTCATGAATTCCATTGGATTCTCTAGGCTATTCGGCGCCAGTAATATTGTTTACTTTCGAATTGAAAACGATTAAATTTGAATTCCTCTAATCAAATAACACGTTTTAAGTCATTCACTGTTCAATTTCTGTGCTCTTTGGAAAACTTGGCTTAATATTTTTTATCGACAATTCAGGTTTTAATATTTTTTTTACCAAAGTTTTTTATTCGAAGATTTCCTTCTAGTTAATCATAAAATTTATTTGAAATTTATTTTTGTATACTTCTGTTATATGTTCTACATTAGCTTTCCGTTGGAAAGCATAAATGTAAAATCATATAGAAATATACAAAGAGACACTAGCAAAATGTAATGCATTTTCTGGCCTGCTAAAGCCGTCGTCAGCATTCTTTGTGTCTAATATTGTTTATTTTCAAATTTTTCATATTTAACTTTTTAAATTAACTGCATGAGAATTTTTCCTCTTGCGAGTATTATTGTAAAAAAATTTTTATAAAATTTTTTATTCCAAGATTTAAATATAAAAAAATTTGTTTAGCTATTACTCGCGTAAAATAGCTACTTTTTGTCCTTACTAGAATATTTTAATCAATGGCTATTGACAGTTTATTCATTATTTATTATAAATTGCTTTATAATTCGATTTATGTTGGATAATTTGCAAAAAGTGTTTACCGCATGCAATTAAATTAATATCAAACTTAGGTTTTTGAAAGTTATAAACAAAGCAAACACATACAAATCTAACGGTAAACTTTGATATAGTAGTGCAAGAAAGACACACTTTTACATGCATAATAAATAAAATACCAAAAAACATTTTGCAGTTTTCTTTATTACTTTTATTTATATGCAATAAACAGTGCAAAAGGCACAAACATATACTCATACATATACTTGTGGTTCCCACTGTAAAACTGTTATTCATTCTTTTTCCCATTAAAATCAATTTTGGTAAGAAAAATCTAAAATTTGATGTTATTAGCAAATTAGAGAAGTTAAACCGAAAATGACTTAAATCTGTTTTATATTTTCGTTCTTAGGTCAAAGCAAGCCCTCGAAAATCTCTTTATTGGAAAAAGGAGCCAAAAAAAAAAAAACAATTGAAACCCAATCCAAAGCTATTTAACGACTGTAAACGACGACAAGAAAATATGAAACCAAAAAACTTTTTAAAAAAGAACACACTCAACGATAGACCACCAGTGGTTGAACATTTAAAACACAATATTAAATTTATGCCGTAACTTAAGTCGATTTTTAATTCATAAAATTAATTTTATTAAACAAACTGAAATTCATAGGAATTAAACAAATACACTAGAGCCCCGATTTGCATCGTTAATAGGGACCGGGGAAGTGCGACGCATATCGAATCACTTTTTTCTATAAAAATGTACTAACTTTTTGTTAAATGGTTTCAAAATTTAAACTTCAATAAATAATTGAAAATCGAAACGGCGCAAAACGGGGCTCTAGTGTACCTGAAATATAATTATGTACAACATAAGCAAATTATGTTTTGTATACAAAAACAAAGGAGAAAAAATCATAACGATGAATGAACACATGTTGAAATGAAAAAGGCGGCATAAATTAAAGACTTTTTCCCCAATTTTCTAAACTAAACGATCTAATCGAATTTTATGCTCCATTTAATTAAAATCTGACTGTTTTCTGTTTTTGGGTTTTAAATAAATTTTGAGTTTTGAATACAACTATACATATGTATGTGTCTGTATGTACATATTTATGTATGTAGATAGATATTTAAGAAACAAGCTAATGAAAAATATATTAAAAGAAATCGATATTTTATTAATAGATTTCCAATGAAATATTAAACGTTTTAATTAAACTAAAAATGTTCACTTAAATAAATATTCCACGAAATAATAATCGTATATGAATGATGTGTGACTGTTATTTCTTTAAATATAAATTGTATTTTCAAATAACTTTCTATAAATACTTATTTGTTTAATAAAATTTACATTTAAATTGTTAAATTATTATTTAACTATAAAATAATATTTAAAGTTTATTTTTAATTTTTGCAGTTGCAAATACATTGTACATTTACGCTTTTATTGATAATTGCCCTTAAGGCCATTTTATATACATACATACTCGTACATATGTACGTACATGTGTATATTCATATTATTTTTTATTCAGTTATTCTTGTTGTTGTAGCTGGGATTTTTTTAAACTTTTAGTAATTTTTTGAATGGTTGAGTCCTTTGTGCAAACAAAATGTTTGTTTTTTCAAATTCAAAATTTTTTTTTTTTATAATTGAATTCTTTTTTTAATTTTTCTTTTTGACACACACACACACACTTGCATACAGTTTTTTCATGCACAGGAAGAAATTATATGTATTTCGATTGCGCACGTTGATTTTTCGATTGTAACATCAGACAATTAAGTTCGTTAAGGGGGATTATGATTGAAACAAGCATGTATTTATTAACTCATATGCAATTTTAAAACTACAACTGGAGATTCGGTTAAAATTGACACTTTAAATTTAATAATAACCTCATACTATTTGATGTTTTTGAAGGTTATCATGTTCTGTAACTTTAGTGAAAACTTCTCGCGTCGAAAATATGTGACAAAAATTATGAAATGAGCGTTTGGAAAGGGTGTTACGCTTTGTAGGGGCCTACTTATCAAAGTTAAAATTAGTAGGAAAGTCAAATTTATGGTAACTAAAAAAAATATTTTTACATTTTTAGATTGTTTTTATTTTTTTTGCTTTAGGGTTTTATGTATTAAATTATTACCCAACAAATTAAAAGAAAAATAATTTTTTTTAATTTTTTTTTTAAATTTTCTGTAAAATTTAACTTTGATAACTCATAAGTAGGCCCCTACAAAGCGTAGCACCCTTTCCAAACCCTTTCATAGGCTGAACAGTTATCTATCATATGCTGTTTAAACTGTTCAATTATCTTATTCGGTTCAAAAGATATGATTTTTGCAACGAAAAAACTCAAATGGCGCCAATGTACCCCATACAATTTCTTCAACCATGTCTTTTTAACCTTTTTTTACCTCTAGAAGCCAAACGGGCACGTACGGGCAGATAAAACCTTTTGAATTATGTAAAGAAATAATCAAAGAACAGGTTTTGCAAATATGGCAAATATAAAAAAATTATATTTTTTTTATTTTCCGTCAAAGTTGAAAAATAGTGAAAAAAACGGATAGTTTTTAAATAGTGATTTACCAGGAGAAACACAAAGCAAACAGGTAATTTTTTTTATCATTATACATTTAGTAAATACATCAATCAATACAAAGAAAAAATATGGCAATTCGTTACCTTTTTTTCGTGATATTACACCTGAAATCGCAACAAATTGACTAAAAATTGTGTGTTTTTTGAAAACCGAAAGTCGATCAACTTTGAACGGTTATATCTTCTAAATTAAAAATGTGATATTATTAAGGTGGCATATTTGAAATCGTTGAAAAGTTTCCTATAACACGGGTTTATTCAAAACTTCGTCGGCGTCCATGAAAATTTTGATTTTTGCAACCTCGTTTGCTCTACGGGCGCCACTGTGCGACGGCAACAAAAATACAACCGTCGGCTTTACCAAATAATGTATAATAGTACGACTTTAATGTTTGTTGTTTACAAAATAGTTTGCTTTAAAATAAAAGTATTTCGTGGTGTTAAAAGAAAAATTTCTTCTGCTAAAAGAAAATTGTTAAAGTGGTTCATAAGAAATTATTCATTGCGATTTGAATATTTTTTATTTTTTAAATTATATCTCGACGCGTTTTTATTTGTGAATATATTTGACAAAAATTGTATAGACGAGTAATGTTCCTACGTGACAGCGATTACTCGCCAAAAAAAAGTTACAGACACATTTTTGTGAGAAAAACAGCTGTTTCTTTCAATTTATAACATTTCTGTGTTATTCCACACATTTTAATCGCAAAATTTCTCGACGCGGAGTTGCAGAACATGGGCACGGGACACTTTGTCATACGAGTGCAATTTGCTCATTTGACATTAATGGCCAAGCAACTCGTACTTTAATTTGTTGATTTCAGCCATTGTTAAAACACTCTTATGCGCTGGTGCGTTATCTTGATGAAAAATTATTTTTTTTTGTTGTAAGCCAGGACGTTTTTCATGAATTTTTACATTTAATTGATCTAAAATGTTGCAATAGTACTCTGAATTTATTGTTTTACCCTTTTTATACCTTTGAAGTCCAAAAAAAAAACCGTTCCCATAACCTTACCAGCCGCTTGAATTGTTTTTGCCTTCTTTGGGACACTTTCTCCCGCTTCAGTCCACTGTTTGGGTTGTTCTTTCGTATCTGGAGCATAGTGGTGAATCCATGTCTCATCGACAGTTACGAAACGACGCTTAATATCCATTTTATTTTTCTTAAAACGATTCAAACAAGCTTGAGAAATTTTCATTCTTATGCGTTTTTGGTCGACTGTTAACAAATGCGGCATCCATCTTGCAGCAAGCTTTTTCATCTCTGGTTCTTCTTGCAAAATTAAATGGACTCGATCAGTTGAGATGCCCATGATATTAGCTATTTTACTCACTTTTATTCGTCGATCATTTGATACCATATCATGCACTTTGGTTACACTTTCTGTTGTTATTGCTGTTTTATGACGTTTAAATTCAGCAACATAATTTCTTACTTTTGTATATGAAGGAGCACTTTCACCGAACCTTTTTTTATTTAATGATTTTTTCCATTGTAAAAAAATCGCAGATGTTTTTTTTTTTTGAACACCTATTTCTATATGAAGGAGTTCCAAGATCGAAAAGAAATTTAACATGTATTCATAGCAGAGATGGAAGTTTCCAAAACACTTAACTTTTTTCTGTTGGTTTCTTTTCTATTCTAAGAAGTTTCCGAACCGTCCTCGTATTATTATTGTTATTTCGTTCTTACTCATAACACGTAAAAAAATATGAAAACATTTTAATATTACATATTTAAAATGAACTCAAGCCAAATAAAATGTCGCTAATAATAATAAATCCAATATTTGAAACAAGTTTGCCCATTTGATTGAGTTGCAAATTTTTGAAATTTTTACAAAAAAAAAATGATCTTGGCATTTTTGAATACAACAATATAATAACAAGAAAAAACTAAATTTTTGTAAGTATTTTTCAATTAAACATTACACTTTAACTTTCCTAGCGTTTTGTTTTAAAATCAAATTTTTTTTAAAAAGTGGACTTAGTACACTTAGCTTACTAAGCTAACTTTATAACTTTTTATATACATATGTATGTACATTATTCTCCTAAAACTAAAGTTTTGTTGAAATTGTAACTTTATTTCCACAGAATTCCCCTAAATTTAATTTTCCATTTCTCTAAGTGTATTACATATGAATTCCACATTATTATTATTTGCTAGAGCTGCTGTAGTTTTTCACGTACTACATATTATTTTGTTTAATGGAAATTAGAATTTACACTTTAACACCAACACATTTGTATTCACACACACACACACACACACTCTTTCCCAAACACTCACACAATAATATTTACTGATAGATAAATATTCAACAATATGTACTCAAAATATGCATATAGATTGCTTTCAAATACACACATATTTTACGCTATGTTTTTACACAATTTTCAATGCGCGTAGTTTTTTTTTATTTCAATTTAAAAACAAAATTTGTTGCACGAAAAGTGCTACAGGCAAAAGTAATTAAAAAATCCTACAATGGTGTAATATTTTATTTGCAACTGAAACCGTCTGAAAAAAAACCGAAAATTTCAATTTCGATTTTAGTTTGGGAACGTTTTTTTTTTTTTTTACTTTTATGCATTTATTTTACTTTTGTTGAGTGTTTGTTAGTTAGAGAGAGAGAGAGTATTTTTTATGTTTGTGCAGTATTTAGTTTTTACTTTTGTTGCATATGTTTGTGTTAAGGTCATAAAATTTCCGTTTTTTTAACTAAATGCCCCCCCCCCCCCTTTGGATTGTTTGTTTGCTGTTGCTGTTTTAGTAAACAAATACGAGTTACATCCAGCTAGGAGCTGGCAAGATAATAAAACTAAATTTTGAAACTTTGTTCCTTTATACCTACTCAGAGAACTTTTGCTCGTGGAATAAGTAGTTGTAGTAATATGTAGTAAAATAGCAATAGTCATGGTTAGTAAAAAGTTACTAAAAAGTAAATGAAATTTTTCTGTTTTAGTCAATGTGTTGTTTGTTTTTGAAATTTAAAAATAGAATTTTACTATTTTTGTTTGTAAACAATAAGTTTGGTGTACCGATTTTGTTAAGACTTATGAAACGTTTAGTTTTTTTAGGAAATGCTAGTTACAATTACAGTCCAGCTTATTTGTAATTTACACAGATGACATGAATTAAAGTATTGTTCACATAAAATCGGGCCACGTTATAGAATCTGCTTTGAGTTTTTTTTTAACATAAGGGAAATAAAAATATGAACAACCAACCTCAATATTATCCCCAGCTTTGACCAATTGAACAAATATTGGGCTATTGTTTAAAGAAAGCGGAGTCGTACTAGCTCTTGACAATAAAATAAGTTAGAGAACTGAAATTGTATACTTGCAGCGCAGTTAAAGTAATCCATTAAAATTTTCTTAAGAGGAAGTGAATTTTAGTTTCTTCTTTTAGCTTTTTATAAATATTAAGAAATGAGTATGAATTTGAAGCACTTTTTTTGTTACGGATTTTATGTTAGCAGTGAGTTAGATAGTCATATCGTGCACTTTGTTCCCTTTGCACTTTTATCTATGCCAATATGCTGCAATCGAAAGATGTTAAATTATTAAAGGCCATCGCTTAAATTTATATGGATATATTAGAACTTTCAGATACGTGCCCTCCTCAGCCCTCAACAAATATTTTAAAAAATTACAAAAGTTTGGCGGTAACCGTTCGAAAATTTCGTACAAAATATCAGTAAAATCAAAACTTTGTCTAATGTAAAAAAGTACTTGAAAATTTAAGAGTGATTGAATCAATTGGCCAGTCAGAAGCTGGTAGTTCAATTGTCAATATCGATGTATTATTTGAGAGTGTTGGTGAAATAAAAAATGTAAATATCATGATGCTTTTTACGGCGAATAGTTATTAACGTACCTGCTTAAAATCTTCAATTAAGGCTGAAGCATCTTTGGGCCATATTTTTTTTTCTAAAAAGGTATTGGCGACATGATAACATACTTGCTCAATTAAAAAGTGATGTTGTATATTGTACATTGTATGATACGACTAACTGATTGTGAACACAATTTTGAGCAAAATCGTATGTTTCTGTTGTCAAACCTTCAAAATGACAAAGAAAAAATTGTTTAGAAAGAAATATACAAAAAATAAAAAATAAATATTTTCCAAAATTAAAACATACCGTAGAATTTTCAACAATCTCCGTTATTAAATTTTTTTGTTTATTATTTTATTTTCTTGTTTTAAATTTGTCAATCGGTTTATGATTTAAGTGTTCCCGGTTGACTATTATATTCACTATTCGAAAAACATATGTAAAAATGTCGTAGGTGTTGTGCAACAAATTACCGACTTACAACTCCTACAACACTACAACATCTATTGTGAATTGCACAACTATTTTCTGTCTTTTTTTATTGATATTAAAGTGATTATAATGATGAAATATATTACATGAAACAATTAATTTAGTTACATTTCTTAAGATTTATTTAATTTATTGAATTTAATTACATTTCTTGAGAGTATACCACTCTTTCTATTCGGTGAATTGAACCCCTAGATCGTCTGATTTAACAGCCTTTGATTGTTTTTATGGTGCTGCTTAAAGTCAATAGTCTATGCCAACAATTGCACATTCACCAGGACATGACAAGAGTCTATGCCAACAATTGCACATTCACCAGGACATGACAAGAGCAAATTCAAAGTTGCATCAACGATATTCGGCTACTTTAGTGCAAAATATTTATGAAAAGTTTCGACTAAATGTGTGAGATAAGCCCTTTGTCCGCTGTGCTCTTCCATATGTATTCAATAAAAAATAACAATCTTGGGAAAACAAGGGTGTCCTTATATTTTGGGACCCCTTTATAATCCATTCTGTGTGTTAATTGAAATAAATTTCAAGAAGTGATACACTTAAACAAAAAATGTTGATGTTGAATTTATTTGTGTATATGACACATACAGTGGGTGGCTAAATTATTAGTTCCACTTATTAATTAAGATTCAACCGCTTTTAATACGTATATAAATTTATTTCTTGTACCAGATGTTTTCGTATTTTAATTCTGGTAACACTGTTAAATATTTTGTGCAGTGTCAACAATGATTGGTGACATTAATGTCATTCTGCTCTGAAGTGTGAAATATGCAATTTTGATAAAATTGATTAAAGTCTGGCATCACGATGAAGAACTAAAAGAAAATGTTCAAAAATGCATTTAGAGCATACCAAAAAGGGTACAAGCTGTAATTGATCCCACAGATCAAGATTTTTTTTCAAAAAATTTTGTAATATTTCTTTTCCTCAAATATATATTTTTAAAACAAAAGAATTTATTTTTAATTGAATTAGAAACACTTATAGCGTTTTCTTTTCTGGCAAAAATATTACACTTCTTTCCTTTTTTATATGGGAAATGGGTAAAAAGTGTAACATATATGTAACATTTTTGCCAGAAAAGAAAACGCCATTAGTTTACCTAAAAGAACAAATAAAAGGATAAATTTCCACTATTTTAAAATGTTATACGGCTTCAAACTAAACAATTTTGCATGTGTAACTAATAATTTGGCCACCCACTGTACATGCTTATCAAATGAAGGGTACTTCAAACTCCTCTCCAAAAAGTTCGCCAATTTCGAATACTTTTACCAAAAAGTTTTTTCGCCCAAAAAGTAATGTTTTTGAAAGACACATAGAAAAAAGCACATTTACTTTTTTAAAAAAAATGTCGTTTTAAATAGTACTTTCTTAACAAAGTATCATTTTGGAAAGTACCACTTTAAATATCACTGTAAATATGTTTGCTGTTATTTTGTCTTTTCGTTGTAACACAAAGAAATATTGGCTATAGACTCATATGTAGCTAGTACGTCCATCTGTGGGAGATAACTTTTTCTACAACAACTTTCTGTTGAACAGAAATGTATGCTATTGAGAATGGGCAAAATCCAAAATAAAAAAGTAGAGTTTTCAACAGTACTTCTTAAAAAAAGTACCGTCAAAATAGTACTCTTAATATAAAGCCGTTATAAATTTATTAAATATAATAAGAAAAGGTAATTTCACTTACATTTAAAAATTTTAAATTCATTTATAAAAGTCCTTTTTCAAAAGTATTGTTTCAATAAAACGTTTCTGATAAAAAGTTTAAAATCCCTTAAAACCTTACGTTTAAAAAAGCTTTTCTTAATGGAACCTTTTCAAAAGTAAAGTTTTAAAAAAGTACTTTTTTGCTATACCTGAACAATATATGTAATAACTAATCGTAGCATGAATTCAAAATGCTTGTCAACCACTACTTATTCCCTTCTTTATTGCATTTATTTTATACAAAAATTTGTATGGATTTACTTGTTTTATATACAAACATACTGAAAAGCCAAATAAAATGCCAAAAAGGAAATTCTATTAATACAAAATAAAGGTTACAAAAACCTTAATATTGCTTACGCTGCACATAAAGATTGCATTTTATGTTATTTGAAGCAAACAAAAATATTAACAAAAAAAAACTACAAAAAGTATAAACTATGACACAAGCGCATTATATAGGTATTATTAACTTTGAGGAAGGAGCAAAAGGGTCTTTAAATACCATTAAACGGAAATCTCTTACTAGACTTTAATAAAAAGCACAGACTGTTTATGAGACTGCAGTCATTATAATGACTTTTTATGAAACAGAAATAAACAAAATAACATAACAAAAAAATGCCGAGCAGAGCAGGAAAAGTTTCAAGAACTTTTTCTAAATATGGCAGAATTTTTTTTACTGTGTTGTTTTGTACTTGTTTCGGTATTTAACTATAAAATATTGTTTGCTGCTTTAAGTCTACAATACCTGTAGCAACTGTGAGTTAACAGTCAACAAAAGAATAGAAAAGAGAAATACTGAAAGGATTTTTACTTTGTGTAAACATAAAAATGCATCCAAAGTTGCTGCTTGTTAGCTTTTTTCATGGACATAATGGTGCTGCTGCGTTTGCTATTGCATTAAAAACAAACGGAAACGGAAACATAAAACGTAATCTTAGCAAAGTAAAAACTAAAAAAAAAAAATAAAACAAGTACCAGCAACACCATCACAAAGCGGAAGTAAAGTAAGTACTAGCCATGTCCAAAATAGAAAAAAGCATTAAGCTAAATATAAGCATAGCCAACATTTAGGGGGTAAACGAAAAGCATCAGTCACATAATTCAATTGACACCCTTTACAGAGTGAAAATCAGTATAATTTTTGGGATAGTTAAGGGAAATTTAAAAAACAACCATAAACGAATAAAGCAAATTTAAAAAAAAATTCGAGGTTATCATACATTTTGGTTAACAACTTGGCATACATCTCGATAGACGCCGTACTTGGCGTCGCTACATAGAAGCCAAGAGGCTTCATATGAGACTGAAATCTGCTAGTATGCACTGGCTAATTAACGACTAATCTAAATTAAGCCTTGACAGCCTGTATAAGACTGTTTTAAAACGAATTTGGACATATGGATTTCAATTATGGGGAACTGCAAGTAATACGTATTATAATTGATCTTATACAGAGGGACCAGTCAAAAGTTCTTAGGAACATGACGTAAAAAATGAGAACATACATTTAGATTTAAAAGTACCATTGGTTAAAAATGAATTCAGAAAAATTCGCAAGAGATATATCTTAAAGTTGCAAAACCATCCGAACCCGCTGGCGAGAGTGCTTACTAGAACTCAAACAGAAACAAGGCTTCGTGAGCTGCTTTACCACCCTACTAATTTGGGTCCCGTTTGTCCATTATGACTCTCTCAACTGAGAGCAAACAGTTTTTAAGGTTTAAGTGTATAGCTTTGTATAGACGGCTGCCAGATCTTACAACGTTGTCCGAAAACTGTTCAGAAAATGTCTAAAAACCGTGTGAACTCAAAATTTTTGTCTTCCAACGTTGTAAGAAAAACCATTGACAATTCACCTTTTGCTAACAATTTTTCAGTACATTGCTAGCACATTGCTAGATCTGACAACCGTCTATACATAGCTTAAGATTTAACTACTTATTGTAAAGCCTAGGAAGTAAAGACAGATTCAATAAATATTTAATAAAAACTTTTTTTGTACTCAACCGATTTAAGTAATTTTTACTACCGAACTGCCTAGGATAATGATAATTATTTGAGATGAATCTCACGAAATTCGATGTTGTATTTATAAGCTGGGCGTGTTTTACACACACACACACATGATAGAATAACAAAATTTCCTTACAATTTCAAAAGCATCAAATGTTTCATATATTTCAGGAGGCATGAATATTTCTAAATGTTGCTCAAGTAACAATTGTCCTCCACCACAAGTGTTGGTGGAGGATATGAAAAGGACAAATACATACAATATTTTATTGCAATTAAAAAACACGTACAAAGTGAGTTAAAAAATATCTCACTATTTTTTAATATTAAATAGAAAATTATAAAATACACCTGCAGTTGCAGAAATCTAATAAAACTGCATACAAACAATTCACATTCCCCTTTTACAATTCCCATTCAGTGCTGTGTGGTGCTGCATGTTTAATGAAAATGAATTCAATTGTACTCAATGGGTTTTAGAGTATGAGATGCTTAAAATAAGCACAAATAAACAAAATAAAACAACGACTACAACAAAATACTTTCATTACTTTTACAAAAACACGAAAAAAAATTTTGTTTTTATGCAAAAAAATGCAATAAATTGAAAGCAAAATTTCCTGCTGCAAATAAAAGAACGCATTGCATCGTATAACCCTTGTAAAGTATTTTTTTTTGCTGGCCAGGTCATTACAAAATAAAAGTAGCATTTGTTTGGTTATTTGTTTTTTTTTTTTCATTTAAAAAAAGATTTCATTTTCATTATTGTTGAATAATTTTAACCTTGGTTTTAGGGGGAGAGAATAGAGGCAAAGGCAGTATTCAAATATAAAAACACAATTTTAATGAGAGGGAGTTGAAATTTTATTAAAATTTGTAAATTATGAAAGTGCATACAAAGCGTTAATGTTGCCTTTACTACCTATAGATAAAGTCAGATTATTTTAATTATTGTTTTTTTCTTTCACTTTTTGATGTGCAACAAAAATAATACAAAACACACAGAAAAAGATTTTGGTATGGGCAAGTAAATATTACAAACAAATTTACAATTATTTTTGTAATTTAAATTTCAAAACTGAATTTTAGCCCTGAATAATGTTTAATTTATTTTATAGAAGCAAAGCTTTCAAGTGGTTCAAAGGTGGTGGTGTTAGGGGTTCAAGTAATTGTCGGGCTACTGATAAAGGGTGGGGAGAGTGTTGTTTTGAAGAACTGATAAAATTAAGTCCAAAGCATACAATTTAAGGGGAATAAATTGAAATTTATTTGTATAATAAATTATTTTTCAAAAATTTGTTGATTAATACTCGCAAGAGGAATAATTCTCATTTAATATATAATAAATTATGCAATAATTTGAAATTTATTGTGAAGTTTTGCAATTATACAAGTATTTTTTATTTATTATGGAATAATTTAAATCTCTCATTGTTTCAAAGATTTTCAAACATTTAAGGTTTAATTTTAAACATTTTGTGAAATCATTTTCTTAGTAATCTTTAAAAACTCGAACGTAAATTTCTATAATATAAAAAATAAATTTATATTTGACAATTTAGAAAGAAAGCATTTATCGTATCGTTATACTACAAATTATGTAGTTATTGGTGGCTAATGTTGCATTCAAGTGTAAAAAACTGACAACTGGTTGGCACAAGCAGAACATAACATATTAGTACATACGAGGGCGGTCCGGAAACTTCTTAGTCTAGCACAGAAAGAGAATAGTTAGCTTTTCAAAAACATTTTTATTTTTCCATATAATCTCCTGAAACTTCAATACACTTAGTCCAACGCTTATCTAGCAATTCTATCCCTTGATTAAAATAGTTTTCCTCAAGGCCTACAAAATAGTGGTTTACAATTGTGATTGCATCTTCATTTGAGGTTAAACGCTTGCGAGCTAGGAAGTTTTTTAGATTTGGGAACAGGTAAAAGTCACTGGGAGCTAAATTAGGTGAATAGGGTGGGTGGTCAAGCAACTTGTACTTAAATTCGTAAAGTGGTTGATACTTTTGTCTCTGAAGTATAGTGGTAGATCCATGAGTCATCCACAGTTATGAAACGACGCTTAATATGCGTTTTATTTTTCTTAAAACGATCCAAACAAACTTGAGAAATTTTTCATTCTTAAGAAATGTGGTACCCATCCTGCCGAAAGCTTTCCCATAGTAGTAGTAGTTCCTCATGCAAAATTAAATGGATTCGATCATTTAAGATGCCCATTATATTAGCTATATTACGCACTTTTATTCGTCGATCATTTAATACCATATCATGCACTTTGTACAACCACGTTTAAATTCAGCAACCCAAGTTTTTACTGTTGCATATCATGTAGCATTTTCACCTAACACATTCACCATATCATTATGAAATTCTTATTCCCATAAAACGTTTTTATTTAAATACTTAATGATATCACGAATTTCTAATTTTTTTTTGTAAACAAATAGCGGATGCGTTTAAACATTTATGCGTGATTTCTCCTCCCTTAGCCGGGTTTAATTCATATATTTTTGTAGAACTTGTAGCGATGCAGATATATCCGAAAACCATATAAATTTTAATTTAGAATGTTTTGGTATCTCTAGTAGAGAAGTGGTTATTAAAAATCTGTTTGTTAAGTATTTGGTTTCTTATTATTAAAAGTATATAAATGCGTCGAAGGCATATTACCTGTGTTAGTAAAATTTCTCTTTTTATCATGCCATCAGATGAGATAGTAGATCTGCTCTTCCCTGGAAGTAGAATACATTCGTGATCACCTGGGTATGATTAACTTCAAATATTAGTTTGACTTGTAGTAATCAAAGATGCTTTGTAGACTGCCCTCAGTCTGCCCTCATCAGCGAAAACTTGAAGAATTTCGACATTAGTGCAAACTCCGTAGAGTATTCAGTATTGAGATCATCCAGTTCGCCTTCTCTTCCTAGTATATAAAAAGCTATGTGTCCCTCAACTGCTAAGATCAGTCAAATTTTGTAGTATACAAATTTTCGTTTTTGGCTTCTGTCTGTTCCTATCTGTGGTAATTTCTATCACAATCACAGGCATTGCTGGACATAATTCAGACCAAAAATATAGAGCCAATTTTACTTATCTGCGTTATCTTTCATCATGTCATTGTAGTAAATTAAATCACTATCCAAAAAATGTATTGGTATTAAACACTGAAAATAAATACAAATGTCGGTATCTGTTAGAAATTATACATATCATGAATGTACCTACAACTAAAAGAATCAACTCAAAGCAAATACTGAAAATCTAGCACATATTGACATTTAGTACATTAAAAATAACACAACTTACAAATATTGTATAATTAGTAATATTTTCTACTTGTTATAAATTGTTTTAATATTTTGTTATGTTAAAAATTTTCATATGGTTTTTTTTCCTATGGCAAATAATTTTGAAATTTATAAAATAAAAAATTTTTGCTGCAGACGCTACACAAAGAAGTAATATCGAAAACAAAAAATTTTATTTTAATAAAAAAAGACCTTAAGCTTGAGCAAATACAAAAATATAAAAGAGTATAAAGTTCGCTTGTATATTAGAGTTTATATAATTCAAAGATTTGCTAAAAGCCATATTAAAACGAATGCTTTTCAAAAATCTTTATAATTATTTTCCTTTGTATTATAGAAGTGATTAAGGCTGATCAATTATAGCAGTTCTTAAAAGATCTTATCTGCCTTATGACCATTTGGATTTTAAATTTTCTAATCTTCTGCTTTAAACGGTTTAACCGCTGCTAAGGATACCGATTTCTGGCGATTATTCCAAAGGTTTCCTATTAATTTTTAAGCAGTAAATACTACAAGCAGTATGAGTTATCTTAACTGATCATTGAAAACATTACATTAAAAGATCTGATCTGCTTTTTGACCATTTGAGTTTCGAATTGCTTAATATTAATATTAAAATCATATTTAGGAATGTTTCCGAATCTCCAATTAAGATAGCAGATATAAAATTTTTGAATACGAAATCTTGCCTACAATTTCTGCACCCGAATCTTTTTTTCAGTTTCTTTGCTCTCTTTTGGTACTTGGGAAATACGAAATAGTTTTACATAGACATCTCCCGATTTATGTGTTTTTACCAATATATTCTCGTTAAAGTCCTAGGACATCCTTTGAGGTAATTGAATTAAAGATCAAAGGCATTCTAATGTTTCCTATTTAGTTTAAGTAATTCCACTAAATAAGCCTAGATTTATTAAACCAAAATTAATGCTGACTTATTATTTATTTTGAAATAGTAAAAAAAAACAATAAATTAATGGAATTGTAGCAATCTAAAATCTTTAAAAATACCTGAAAATTTTAAAAATTTTAAAATGAAAATTTTCTGAATTGAATTTATAAAAACTCTTTCAGGCATGTGATGGAAATTGAAAACGAATGAGTTTTAGAAGTAAATTTTTTCGTAATATTTCTGTATTGAAAAACTTTTATCACATAAAATATAAAGATTTCATTGGGCTGCTAAAGAGAATCTTAAAACAAACATTTTAAAAATTATATTATAAATGCATTAAAATGTATTTCCAAAACTGATTTGTTTTCATTTTCGATTTCCATCACTTTCGGACAAATTACACTGTGACACAAAATCAAACTTTTGGAATCCGAATGGGATGAGACCAAATACAAATGATAGCTGATATTGTCCATAACAAAACCTCCAAGGGATTTTTTTGGTTCAGTGCTAGAATTCTTTTTACAAGCATTTGAAATTTGTGATTTTGGAACCCTGGCTAACGAGAAAAACTCATTACAATTTTGATAAAATAATGGCTATATATTTTTACTATCCGGGAGAAATGTGATATATTTATGTTTTTTACAAGACCGATTTGTGCGGTTTTTGTCCGCACAAGAAAATACAAATATGTAGAAATGTATGACTTTATTTTTTAATTCTAATGCTAGGTACACACTACGCAACTCGTTTCTGCAATACCATGCCATAAAACGCGACTACACACTATGCACCCAACATCAATGCAACCAGAAAATATCAAAATGTTTAGATATTTTTGCCTGGGGCCAAATTACCGCATTCGATATCGAGTAAAATTGATCGTAATTTTCTTATTTGAGATTATGGCATTCGATATCGTGCAAGATATTTAGTACATTTTATCAGAATTTCGATATCGATCATTTTCGATACGATAGCTCATTCGATCACGAATGCGGTAATTTGGCCCCTGGTATTCTATTGGTATACCTGGAACAGGTAGAAACAGAAATCGTCCCGGCTTTGTTTTTTTTTTACAAATTATGTTCCTAAAGGTCTTGACAGGTACTTTGATAAAAAAATTACAGTATAAATAAGAGTTCCTCAACCCCTTCAACGGCATATGGAAAAGATTTTGCTTCCTCCGCTCCACATCAAACTGGGTATTGTAAAAAAATTTTATAAAAGCATTGAACCCAGATGGAATTGCTTTTACCGAATTGCGCCGAATTTTTCCACGATTAAGCGGCATGAAAGTAAAAGAAGGTATGAACTCTAGCTACTTTATTCAATTAGATTTATATTTCATATCATAATGTTTTTATTTTACAAGAATTCTTAATGGACCGGACATTCGTCGTCTAATGAAGGACCAACAATTTGAACTTGCATTGAATGATATGGAGCTATTGGGCTGGAATTCTGTGAAATCAGTAATAGAAAATGTATTAGGAAATCATCGGTCTGAAAATTGGCGAATTTTAATTAGAGATATGCTAACCGCATTTAAAAACTTAAATGTCAAAATGTCATTGAAAATACATTTTTTGCATTGTCATGCGGAAAAATTTAATGAACAATCACCAGCCGAGTCTGATGAACATGGCGAGAGATTTCACCAAGTAACAGCCAGACTCGAACACTGGTATAGTGGCAAACAACTTGATTCGCTATTAGGGGATATTTGATGGAATCTGCAGGAGGAAGGAGAATAAATTTGTAAATAAAAACTTAAACTTTAATTAACAACAAAAATAAATGTTTTAATTTTTGAAGTTTCGTCTGGTTATTATATATTTCATCTTTTGTGAATAAAATCAAAAGTTGTAGACAGATTTTAATTATTTATGTCTTGTTTTGTTTGGAACTTTGTTTGCTATACCTGCAGAAAAAATTAGAAGCACAGCTGCGTTTTCCAATTTTTTATGCCGTTTTAAAAAACAAAATTTTTGAAATTTTTCTAAAAAAACTATTTTTTTTTGTTAAAAAAAAATTATGTTTCTACAACGACTGCGCATATTGGAAAAAAGTTTAACCTTACTTAAAGAAAATTTCATTGCGGAATTTCGGTTTTTTTAGTTTGTTCAATAAACTCAACCGTTTTTGAGGTACGCGAATATATGTTGTGCAACCTCCACCATTTTCGAAATAACGGTATATTTCGAAAAAACGAGCTAACCTAAAAAAACGGTTAGCACCACTGGATTCAGCGTACCCGAATTAGGTTAACCCGCCAGGTGCCCCGTTTGTCACATTTTCCAACTAGCACAGTATAATTGATTAGATTTCTTGATTATTTTTGATTAGATTTGATTAGAATTGATTAGATTTGATTGATAGTTGATCTAATCTACTATAATCAAAAATAATCAAGAAATCTAATCAATTATTTTTTGGATTAGTTTTGATTAGATTTGATTAGAAATGCTAATCGTCACTAATTGTGATTAGATTTGTGATTATTTCTAATATAATCAATTAGTAATCGTCTAAAATGGATAACTAATCATAATTAATAAATTTTTCAGAAAAATTAAAATGTCTAATCCAATTGCTAATCATTAGGATTTCTAATCATTATTCCCAAGCTATGCTTTACACTGAGCTGAACAATTTATTCTTAAGTATCACAAATTTTTACTCACCGCATACCATACTTCTCTCTCTCTCTCTCATCAAAATGTATATTACCACAAAATTTTAATACTTTTCTAGTATTTAAACAAAATGAACGAACAAAATATTCATAATAAAAGAAAGGACTCTTCTGAATAGAATCTCTAGGGTGCAATTAGTAAATATTTCCCGTCGAAAGAAAAGAATAAACACATAAAAAAACGAGAAACAAATAAATAAAATTAAGACATTTTTGTTGGTTAAATGGCATGGCATGGCATGCAAACGCGAAGCTGGTGGAGATGAATAAAAATGGTTGCATGCATAAATAACGTTAAAATAATGGAAGTTGGAAGAAGAGAAATGATTATTTCGTAATTTAAATTTATTCACAAATAGATAAAAGAATGATGAAGAAAATTTTTCACTTATTTTTTTTTTTTGTGAAAAAGATTTCATTAGAGGGAAATAGGAAATAATTTTCTTTTAACGGTTTTTATTTTCATTTAACTTTATTTCATGAAAGGACTAAATTAAATTCATATTCTGGCAGCTGTACTAAACGTACTTAAGTTTTTTCTTTTTTTTTTGTTTTGGAGGAAAAATAATATATCGTTTATTTTACAGCTAAAATCTACAATAATTACACTTCTAAGCATTAGTTTTAGTACAATGGTACAGTGGGTAATACGGAGAAGTATGGTAGAGCAATCAGATATTTTGAAATTAAGGAACAAAATTAGAGAAATTAAATTTCTGTACACACTGTGCCGCACCAATAAGGATGCTGTTTTCTTTGTGTCAGTTTCCTGTGCAATAATTTCTATGCTCTTTTGTTTTTATTTCTATGGGAGCAAGATGTAATGAAGTAAACGATACACACGAGTGTAGTACTACACTGCGTATCTATTTACTTTTATGGATATTGTTGTTCAGTGCGTTACACTCCTACGTACAATAGTCGTCGTATAATTCCAAAATGTTTATTAAAACGAGAAAAATTTATAGACAAAAACAGTAAAGCAGGAAAGAAAAAGGCATAAAAATAAAAATACAATTTCGGCCACAAAAACCTAATGTCTTATTTTACTCTAGAGCGCCTTCAAATTGCCAAAGCCGACAAATTACTTTTGCTATCACGGCTGCTACTGCTACTGTTGCTGCTGCTTGTAATTTTCCTTATGATGACAATGACTTTGTTGATGATCCTTCTCATTTTTAGTAGTAGGAATGAATGGACAATGATTTTGTGAAAAGAATGCTTGTTACCGTTGTTGCTTTGCCTGTTTCCTTTACGGTCGTCGTTGTTGTTTACTCTTGTTGACAGCATTAAGAAAATATTGGCCAGCTTAAATTATTGCCTTATTTCTCATTGCTTATTATGGCAACAACATTTGTGTTTAAATGAAAACATTTGACTGTAATAATGGTCAAGAACTTAAGGTTTCGTTTTTATTATGATCTAAAGGAATTTTTTATAATTAAATTTGTGTGATGGAAATGTAAAATGTTGTAGAGAACTATTTGCTAAATTTGTTTTCAGATTTTCTATTTTATTAAGTTTTTTTTGTTTGTTCTGTTTAAGAGTGAGTAGAGTATCTTAGATTCGTTGTTAGGTTAGCGAAATTGGGTAAGTAGGAAATTCCCCATCTTATGGAATGCTTATTGACAGCAATTCATTAACACCAGACATTAAGCTTTAATTTAAGATTCATGCCAAAGAAAATTATTATTTGAGCATTATAGATATTGTCCTCATCATGTCATTCTTAATAAGAAGATTTAGGGCAATTACTTGTCTGATACTTGAGATATTTGAAAATTATTCACGAAAAAAGCTTTTTTATTAACTTTAAAGCTTTAAAATAGCAGATGCGTTTTGCATCTGGAAACTTGTTTACAAGTCCTTCCCAAATGGGAATGCCGAATCTTGTTTTCAGGTTCTTTGCAGCAGAGCGAAATAAATTATACACTCACATTCCCCTATACATGGGTTTAATATATTTACGTTAAGTCCTATGACAGGCATGTACATTAGGGTGGCCCCAAAATAAAGTTGCGGATGTTTCCGACTAATATTAAAATTTGATTCATTTTAAGACTACATTTCTCAATTTTTTTGTCCTGGGGTCCATATTTGGTGAGCTGGATCAAAGGATAAAAAGATCCTTTTTAGAGGTTTTTTGATTTTTTTTCACATTTCTTCCAAAGAAAATATATGTTAATTTGGTATCATATGAAAATTCTTTGAGAGGCGCATTCAATGGGTTATCAAAAATTAAAAAAAAAATTTTCAATTCAAAAATTTTGAAAATTTCAGACAAAACTTTATTTCTTTTTTTATTTTTCATAGAATTTACTTAAATAAATAGTTGAAATTTGTAGATTATAAACATCATGCACATTAACCTAAATAGTTTTTCAAATTTTCATATTAGTCGGGAACATCGATACCTTATCTTTTCTCCATACAAACGGGGCCACCCTAATGTATATACATGTTAATCCTCCAAATGTCGTTCTGCTCTATTGCTGAGATTAGTTTTAACAGGCGTCAAACAAGTCTAGATTTATTAAATATATGAAAAAGTAAATCAAATCGGTCTAAAGACAAAATTATTATTTACACCAACACCACCTCACTTTGCGTCGGGGTTACGTTCAAAAAAAAAAAAAAAAAAAAAAACGACGCATATAAAGATCGAAGATGGGTTCTAGGGTTACGAAAATACTAAGACGTCGGCTTTATTTCACAAAAAATTGGTCCAATGTTTTCTGAACAGCTTTTTTTCAGCGTAAAATAAATTTCCTTGTAGCAATTGTCTGTATTATTAACAACAGAATTATCGTATCTAATGATGTTGCAGTTTTTGCAAAAGTTTTACGAAAAAAATAAAAGACTGTATATATTGGTACTAATTAAGCAGTGACGCAACTTCGAAAAAAAAACGCAAAGTATTGGTGTATTCTGAAATAGTTTAAAGTTAAATAATTCAAGGAATCGATCTCAGCAGTTCCATTAAAGATTATATACTTTGTAATTAACTGGAAATTGTAAGAAATATTTTAAATGAAAATTGGATTTTTGTAAAAAAGCTTTTCAAATGTGAAAGTCTTCACTGTGGTTTTTTAAATTCTTTTTGTAAAAGCGTTCGAAAAAAAATAAAAGCTTTTTATTTGAAAAAAAAACTTTTTTATGGGATTGTTTTTTCAAAGTCTTTTTGTAAAATAGCTTTTGTGTAAATTACTTACGATAAAGTCTTTTTTAAAAAAAGCCTGCTTATTTTGTAAAGTTTTACTAGCAATATTCCATTAACAATCCAAAGTTTTTCGCCATTTGTTTTAACTAAATGACCAACTTAAACTTTAGCTTGTCATTCTGTGTAGAAAAACTATAACATGAAAATATGCCTAACTTTAGCCATCATTTAGCTCATTCACATTATCCACGGTTCTAAGACAACCAGGAATCAGCAACTGTCTTATTATCTCACCGTTTTGTAATGATAGCAATTTTCATACATCTACGAGTATGTATGTATATGTTGCAAAAACAGAAAGAAACCACTTCATTTCTTTTTGTTATTTAAAGTTCCTTTGGAAGAAGAAGTGCCATTTTTGGCACCATTGGCAACAAATACTATAAAGACACTCACCCGTGCTACAATTGCTGAAAGAAAAACTTTTTTAATGAATTTCATCTATGAATGGCGGCGCTTAAATCTTAAAATTCTTTCTTATGTTTTTCTATATTGTATATTTTTTGTTTTTGTACCCTACACCACAATACTGGGGAGGGTATATTGGATTTGTGCTGATGTTTGTAACGCCCATAATTATTGGTCCAACACCCACCATAAAGTATACTTATAATCACTTCTTGAGTCGATTTAAAGATGTCCGTCCGTCTAGCTGGCTAGCGGCTGGCTGTTTTTAATTTTGAAGAAATTTTAACAAAATTTGGTACGTGATATTTTTTCGGCCCAAGGATGGATGGGATTGAAACTGGTGGAAATCCGTCCATTATTTCACCTGGGCCCCATACAAATGTCCTTCCGAAATAGGAGTTTAACGATCATAAATGTTTTAATTATACAAGTATCCAAACAAATTTCACCACAAATGAGTAATAAATAAAGCCAAATCACATCTACAAATTTTGTAAACATCGGTCCATAATTGATCATAGCTCCCATATAAGCCCCATTTCCGAAAATCACTTTAAAGTGCATAACTCTCTTAGAAATGTCGGTATCCAAATAATATTGAACACAAATATGTATGTGTCGTGTTTATACAAATAATATGGTAGAATTTTATGATGATCGGTTCATAATTAGTCGTAGCTCCCATATAAGGCCTACTTCCGAAAATCACTTTAACGACCATAAATCTATTAAAAATGTTGTTATCCGAATAAAATTCGACACAAATAAGTTTCTTATATGCATAAATAATGACACCTAATTTTATAATGGTCGGTCCATAATTAGTCAAAACTCCCAATTCACTTTAACCTCCATAAATCTTTTAAAAGTATTTATATCGAGATAAAGTATTTAAGACATACATAATATTTAGATTGACGGAAGTCATGGCAATACATTTTTGGATTATCGGTCCATAATAGGTAATATTTCCCATCTCATTTCGCAAAACTGTATAATACATACACTGGGTGTAGGGTATTATATGGCTGGGCTTAACCAACTATACTTTCTTACTTGTTTTTTTTTACAGTAACTTCTTAAAAACTTCTATCAATTTTTGCTTAAGTTGATGTTTCCAATTGACCTGCTGTTGCCTCATTGGCTTCAGTTTGAACACACTTTGTTGACGCTTCTCTATCGTAGCTGTTATAGCCTTCTGTGCGTTTGTCAGTCCGTCCCTCCGTCTGTTTGTTAAATATTATTATAAACAAAAATTACTTGTTTTTGTTTTGATGCAGTTTGTATGCTACTTCTTGTACAACAATTCTACCAAAGATAAATTTAACTGTTCCCTGCCAGCAATTGGAAGTTTCTTTCATCGTCCATCGTCAAAGGCGTTACGTCTTAGTCACTTCCAGACGTTAATTGGAAGATAACAATAACAATTTACATTGCAGTCGTCTTTTAATCATCCAGACGACGTTTGGAAGATTGTTTGTTGTTTGCAACACCAGCCGAAAATGACATGCCCCGTTATAAAAGAAATGAAAAGAATGCAAAAAAGAAGTTTTCGACATCATCGAAATTAGTTTTATTTTGTCATTTGCTGTGGTCGGTCAGTGGTAAAGTGTGGTTTCGATTTGTTATTGTTGTAGTTTTTACATATTTGTTATCCCATAGTCAATATGAGTGTATTATCTGTAAAGGCAAACAAAAATCAAAAGCAAAAGAGAGGCGAATAAAATAACTTCTGGAAGTTACGCTGAAGTGACTTCTTGAAGTTACGCTGAAGTGACTACTGGAAGTTACTTCCGGGGGGTACAACTTCTCAATACGGAAGACGCTTCTACGATCAGAAAATGGTATCGCAGAAGATGAGTTTCAACTTCTTAGCGTCACTTCTGAGTCACTTCCGCAATAGAAAATGTTGGCAGGGTTGGCTTTTCAAGCATTTAGGTAAGTGCGACTGTATGTGTTAGAGTTTCTTGAAAAGTCCCTGCCAACATTTTCTATTGCGGAAGTGACTCAGAAGTGACGCTAAGAAGTTGAAACTCATCTTCTGCGATACCATTTTCTGATCGTAGAAGTGTCTTCCGTATTGAGAAGTTGTACCCCCCGGAAGTAACTTCAAGAAGTCACTTCAGCGTAACTTCAAAAAGTCACTTCAGCGTAACTTCAAGAAGTCACTTCTGCTTAACTTCTTTTGCTTTTGATTTTTTTTTTGCCTTTACTGATAATACACTCATATTGACTATGGGATAACAAATATGTAAAAACTACAACAATAACAAAACAAAACCACACTTTACCACAGCAAATGACAAAATAAAACTAATTTCGATGATGTCGAAAACTTCTTTTTGGCATTCTTTTCATTTCTTTTATAACGGGACATGTCATTTTCGGCTGGTGTTGTAAACAACAAACAATCTTCCAAACGTCCTCTGGATGATTAAAAGACGACTGCAATGTAAATTGTTATTGTTATCTTCCAATTAACGTCTGGAAGTGAGTAAGACGTAACGCCTTTGACGATGGACGATGAAAGAAACTTCCAATTGCTGGCAGGGGTGTGACATGAAAAGTGTGTGTGTGTGTGTTTGTGTTGTGTAATGTTTTGTAAGTTTTTGCTAATTACAAAGCTTCGAAGTCAAGTAATGTAGCCTTTGCCATCTGTAATAGTTTCTACCTAATTATTCTTCTTCTCCTCTTGACTAAATGTTACAAATTGTTTAGTTTCGAAACTCAACAGAGTTGCCAAAGTTCAGGTCACACTAATGTTGACTGAATTGGTTATTTTTTTTTTGAAAATTTAAATAAATAAATTAAAATGTTTGCGGTTAAGCTATTTAAAGCAGAATTAATATCAACAATCTGAAAATATGTAACAACTTCCTTATTCGATACATCTGCAATTGGCAACCCATTCCATTAAATAACAACTATAACAATTGTTCGGTTGCATCATTACTTATATTCAGCTTAATGTTGACGTTGATTCTTCTTTCCAACAAAACGTAAAAGAATTGCAAACTCGTATGTTGGCGACTACTGCAGAAAACACAGCAGCTAAATATATAGCCAACACTAATGCTGCTGCTGTTGTTGATGATGTTCATGTTGCTATTGCTGGACAAACAATAAAATATTTGACAAAAGACTGAGGAAGTGAAAAATTCCTTAATTTTTAGTTCGAAGCCAGTGTTTTATACTTGTAGTACAAGTCCTACAATAAAGAAAATAACGTACAATTAAAAACTATTAATACCAGGTGCTATAATAACAAATGACATGATTTAACATGTTCAAGACAAGAAAATTAATTTTCCTTAATGATGAAAATACATTGTGAAAAGACATGTAGTATGTTGAGTTGAGTTGTTGTTTTGAGTTTTTAAAAGAAATTAATTACATGGAGTGAGTAATACAGTAGTTTGAGAAAGACTAATAATCCTAAAGTTTTAATAGTGGCTATAAGTATGTACATACCTTTAGTTAGTAAATTTTCAAATGTCTGGTTGGTTTTTTATTTCAATTTATAAGTTTTTAGTCATATGACTCTTAACCTTAATATGTCCAAGATTACTTTACACATCACTAGTAATCTAGAATAGAGTCAATTGGCAGTTTAGTGACCCTAGGTAATTAAAATAGCAATTTTTTTTTAGATTTGTTTAAGATTAATGAGAGTACACTGCCTTTCAGCCTAAACTCTGGCGAAGTTAAACGCGAATAAACTCAGTTCAATCTCTGCATTGTATGTCCTGCAAGAACATACTATTGTTCCTACGAGTATATGTCTTGCAAAGACAATACTTGTATGAACTAGCCAGTAACATTAATTTTCTCGTATATGACTGCAACGATCAATGTAACTAGCACCTCGCCTAAGGCCTTGGTCTATCTAATCTTTGCCATTCATAGCTTAGATAATGTGCATGATCCAAGACTGTTACTAGAAAAGCAGCAAATGCGATTTCGCACAGACCGACCTCAACTGGAAAGGACGAGAGATTCTTGCGGTTGCCATAGGCCGCTATGTAACTCTGTCCAGCGCGGATCGTCGGCACACATATGCCAAGAATCAATGAAATCTCTTTTAATATTCCGCAACGTTTATCCCGTAATTTTGCACCTCTATCTGTGAAATTTTATAGAGCCAATTATGCTGACGCTGATCCTCTAAGAAGATTATGTAATCAGTTTAACCAGTTGTACAGATTTATTGATTTTTCGTTAAATGTTAATGTTATAAAAAAATTAATAATTGTTTTCTTAAAGTCATAACTATTTGTTTGTTACATGTATTTTATTCCCATATGTTAAATAATATCTTGTAAACTGTCTGTAAGGAATTCATTTCCATAGACAAATTAACACCTGGGTTCTGCATTTGTAAAATGAAGTGAAAGTGAAATTTTCATTAATTTTGTGTTCTAAATTTTGTGAAAATGATTTGAAAAGTAAAATATCACTTTTAGTTTCGTTCATCGTAGTTAAAAGTTGCACCTCGTTTTCTAGAACGCCGTAAATTTGTCAATGTGGAATTGAAAACGATTTAGTTTCACTTCGTAGTGGAATATAGAACATAGACGTAAGTGAATAAATAAATAAATAAACAGAAGAAACATAACATTCTGTTTCACTAGTGATCGCAATTCATTTGTGACAATTCTTAAGTCAATATTTTGAAAACTTTGAATATTTCACCACTGGGTATCACTAAACGAATGTGAACACATTGGAATAGCATAATTATGTACCGTCCGAACGGTAAGCTTTTAGTTGATAATAACTATAGTTGGTCTTCGTTATTTTACTCAGTTTATTCAGTTCTATATGAGATATTGTGTCAGGAATTTCGAAAATACAAATAATCTGGCTTAAAATTTTTAAAAAAAAAAACTGAAATAAATTTCCGATTTGACTCATAGACTATATCAAGTGTCATCAGCGATTCTTCAGTTCAAAAAAAGCATCAGTAGAGGGACCCTTGAAAGTCTTTGTTGTTAGGATCTGGCTCAACTATTTAATGCAGAGAGTCATCTGTGAGGAAAAGATAGTAAATAAGAAAGATGTGGGACATTTTGGTGTATTTCAGAGCTGAGCAAAATATTGAATCAAAGTATACTTGGTTTTACACCAAAAATACTACAATGTACATTTAACAGTTCGGATCGTATAAGTGTGATATAAAAAAATTCAGCAAAATAAACATTTAATTATGAATACAATTAATGAATCAGATTGAATTTAGAAACAAATGAAATGGAAAATGGTCGGTTAAAATCTAGTTGGTTTATAAAAGTCGTTCTAGGAACTAATAAATGGTATAATTCGGAAGTCAACAAAGATCGTTAAAAAGCCATCTAATTGATCTCCAATAATATCTTAGAATATTATACTAGTGTCAATTTGGAAACGAATATAGCACGAGCGCGGAACAGACGACATTCTGGTCTTGCCTTTGGAAATCCAAAGCGTAGTAAACAAGTTAAATATCGTGATAATGGACGTCTCAATACTCTTAAGTTAATAACTCACAAATTTATCAACTAAATGAGAATTATAACAAAGCTTTATAATTTCATAAATAATTGAAAACTGTATTGATTCTTTGTCATGGAAGAAGCAATAATCTATCGAATCAAATAAAAATGCAGTTTCCTACATTTATGAAATTGTTAGTTTATGAATATTCAAATTAACAGCCGCAGACGGTGCGTAGGAGACAAGTTGTAATATTTGTAAACACATAAAGCCATTGCATTTTTTTTTTAAATTTCTACAAATTAAATTCAAAATCACCTGAAGCATAACTACTGAAAAAAGTATTATTTTTAAATGATTTTCTTATAGATACTTTCGATGTTTACTTCAGTCTTTCAAATCATTTAATCATTTTGATTACAATAACAGAAAGAGAAAACCAAAAACCACACAGAAAGGTTTATTATTTTCAAAATTTAATGTTATCCTTGAAATTGAAAAATCATAAAAAAACACTAAAACAAATATTTTTCTTGTCTTTTGATTAATGTTTGTCTTGCAATATTACAGTGATTGTACAGACTTTTTCAATACCCGCATTTTTTTCTAGAATCGTTCTGGTTTGGTTTAAGGATTTGAATGTTTGTTGTCTTTTAACAATGTGTGTTCGATTGTTTTTATAACAATTTCTGTTGTTTTACAATATTTGTGTTTATTCTTAATTTGTCTGCCATGACATAACGTAGTGCTCCTACTCTTTGTCTGCCTGTCCGTCCGTACATCCGTGTGTCTGTCTGCATGTTGTGTCCTATTTAAACATCACACCCATGTTTTACAAACCATATGATGAAACCATTGTTTTTGTTTTTCTATTCGTTCATTCTACTCTCAAACATTTTTACATTAAGGATTGTTGTAGTTGCTATTATAGTTGGTTGATTTTTAACTGAAATTGTCAGGCTCTCTTCTACAGCTACATTTATATATGTATGTGTAATTCAATCTGTAAGTGGGTGCGTTTATTTGTGTAGCAGAGTTTGTGTCCTTTCAGCAGAGAATTTGTGCTCGTACAAATAAGTACGTTCTACTTACGATTAGATATGTATTTCTGAAGTGTAGTGTGAGGAATTTGAAAGTTGAGCTCTTTGGCAAACAATAATTTGTATGTGTGTATTTATGTTTGTATGCCTTCATTACGCATTTTCTGATTTGTTATTTTAAGTGTTGTTCTACAGGATTTTTCACATACCAATATGCTAGTTGCTGTAGACTGTGTGCTTTTTTATAGTTGTAAAATTCAAGGCTGCCTTTTGGTAAAAATGTGTGGAGTATTCTCCTGTACTAAGGCATGTGCATATGGGTTTATTTATATGTATATGTGTGAATGTAAATAGTTGTGCCTCCTTCCTAGACTCTAAAAATTGTATATATTTATTATTGTTTTTCTTGTTCTGTTTACAGGCTGAATTAGTAGCATGTTGTCAATTGGTTTGGCCATGATTATTGTTATTTTAGGATTTACAAGATGTTGCAAACGATTTTTAAGCTGAAAAACAAAATATAAAAAAATACGCGTGGTAAAAAAATTCTTTCTGGCATTTGTGGCATAAATCATTGCAATAACAAGGAAAATCGTTGCGTTTAGTTTTGTTTGCCCATGCAGACACAAACAAATAGATGTAGAGAATATTTTTAGATTTAGTTATTTTTTTTTCGTTTAAATATTTGTTTACACACATGATGGGCATCCCCTGAATTCTGAAACCTATAGATGTTTGTTATTAATGGTATTCACAGAATTTGTGGTTGGAAGGAAATATGGATCTGGAATTTTAATTAAAATTTATTTTTTCTGTTTATGTTCACTTGTGAAGTATCGCTATGTGATGATGAAGTCACCAGATTAACTATGTATTTTACATACACATGCACCATGTACATTTGTATGTAAATATTTCAATAAATCGCTAAGATATGATCTTAAAATATAAAATTTTTCATTTGAATAATATCGGACAGAAATTTTTCATTATCAGCTAAATCGTATTAAAAATTTTTAAACTGCAGGCATTTATATACCGATTTCCAATACAAAAATTCTCTACCCTTCCCATTCATTTATGTATTATTCATAATCTTTAATGTTTTGGGGGCTTAGTTAGGATCGTTGATTTCAATTATTTGACAGAGGAGATAGAAAACCACTATTATTTATTTTTTGCAAATTTTCAGAAAATCTTAAATTTAGTTTGAGATTTTATTAGTTTGACGTATTAAACCTAAAACTAAATTGCAACTATTAAGCTATATACGGACGGTTGTCAGATCTTACAATATTGCCAGAAAATGTCTAACAACCGTGTGAATGTACAATTTTTCTCCTCCAACGCCAGTAAAAGCATTGTAAGACAAAAATGTTTTCAGACATCTAACAATCGTGTGAACAAATTTTTTGCCATTGTCAGATTGTTGTAACACAATTGTCCAACAGTTTTTATTGTCAAATGTGTAAAGTTTATACAATGGCAGCATTGTCATATAAATTATTTATATTTGCAACTCTCTATGTATTTACAAACATACTTTATGTCCATAAATAAACGAAACAAACGTGTGTATCAATATTATTTAAAAAAAGTGAAAAAAAAATTTAAAAAAGAATTAAACTGAAGAAAATAATAAATAGATAGCAACATTTCTATTAATGAATCCTGCGTCATAGAGTGCAGCTAAGAGCCAATTGAATTGAATTTTTCACTGAAGGAGCAAAAAATCCTACCACAAAAAGGTATAATCCGTGTGGTCACATGAACGTATTATCAGACTTATCGAGAAAGTTGAGGCACGGAGAAGTTTATGGGATGCTGCTTGCGGTGAATAAAAACTTCCCAAAGATATTTTACGGCAAGAGGTCGAAGATACAATACAGTACCTTCAAGCAAATTTTTAGCCGTTTTTTGTTATTTGTCTTCATTCTCGCTACTTTGTAGTACGAGCCCATACATACTAAAATTATTTTAATTGCCCTTTTTCGTTCCATGCCAATATTAAATATTTTTAAACACACACACAGTTCTGGCAATGCCTGACAAGGAATTTAACAATTTTTGGCATACAACAATCTGACAACCGTGTGAACTGACAATTTCTGTTGGCTGATAAATTTATTGTGTAACATCTGTGTGCCAATGAAATGGTAAGATTTTCTGACAGTCGTCTGAACTGTCAATATACCTTTTACTAACAATTTTTCAATGTCAGTCATTGCTAGCACATTGCCACAGCTGACAACATTGTATGATCTGACAATTGTCTGTACACAGCTTTAGGGTCGTAGCTTTATTGATTTCATCATGGAATGCAAAATGTTCATTACTATTAAATATAAATAATTGGACACAGACAAATCTTTCTAATAAGATAAAGATAACGAAAGTGAGTTTAAATCTTAGCCTATCCGATCCTAGTCAGTTTTTTATTTTTTAGAAACGTTAATTTCTACAACATATTTTAATTAGCGGGAGATTCACTAATTAAAAACTAGAAAATATAATATTAATAAAAATATAAAATTTGTCCGACATGATCGTATTTGTCGGACATGCTTATATCGAATAACAAATCCTTCTCAGTTGTAGGTTGTGTAGACTTGTATTTTCAAATGAACCTGGGTAGTACTAAAGTAGTTTTGAATATGAAATGGTATCAACAATAGCGTGTAATTGTTAAAATTTTCTCTGAGACAAATTAAGGTTTCCCCGTAAGAAATGCAATGAAATTAAGGTTTCCCAGTCCGAAATGCAATAATTTGATGAAGGTTTTAAATGGAGGAAAATTTACTTATATATTTTCATTTTGCTCGAGGGCCTCTATATACGGAGAAAATTAATTTTTATATATTCACTAAAAACATAAAAATTTTGAAAAATAATAGTAATTACAGATTTTTGTCCTTTCGGCACTAAAGCCTCTATTTACGAAGAAAAATGACTTGTATTTTCATAAAAAACACAAACATTTTGAGATATAATAGTGACCACAGATTTTTGTCTTATTGGCTCTAGGGTCTCTATTAACGGAGCAAAATGGACATTTATATTTTCACTAAAAAAAAAACCAACAATTTAGGGAAATAATACTGATCACAGATTGTTGTCCCTTTGGCTATAAAAAATATCACATTTGACCAATCCGAAAATAGTAATTTTCTATCTGTTTTGGAATGAAGCCTCAATATATTTTCAAACTTAATTCCCGTCAAGAATGATTTAGTCTTTGTAACAAAACATGAACATCTCTACTAAATAAAAAATATGCAGAATTACATCTAGATAATAGTAATGATTTAGGTAAATGTTGATTCGCTTTGTTTTGATTGTAGAAAGCATACACAAACTTTAACTTAACTCAACTATTTGTTTTTTGATTTTTGGGGATCGTAAAACAACAAAATTTGTGCCATAAATACACACAAAGTTGAGCGTCTCATACATAAATACATATTTTTAGTTTAATTTCATGTCATTTCTACTTGATTAAACTTTAGATTGTTTGTTTTTTTATACATCATTGTTTCCTTTGGCTTTACTAGATTTATATAAAGTTATTTTACTTATTTATTTATTTTATTTGTTCTCGTTCTTTGAGTTGGTTTGGGGTTTTAGAAAATTAACAGGGGGTTAAACACTCCAGTACACTTTTTTATCTATCTAATGTTGATTACGACTACTATAAGTATGCAGGGTGTCTTGTCATAACCGTCTGTTTTTTGTCTATTTTTTTTTATTTTGGTTGGATTTCGTTTGGTAAGGCAAAAGATGGGACGCCATGTGGCGGCAATTACCAACGTGACTGAACAAACACAATATGTTGATTTTTGTAACTTCCCCAATTGCTGCTCTCGTTTCTTCTAGTTGTCTGTTTGAATGCGAAACCAACGCAATGTCAACAAAACATTTTAACGCTTAACGCATTTTCTAAATTGTCTTCATCCCTTTATTTGTTTCTATTTTTTCTACTTCACTTTTTGGCTAAATGAGAAATATGATTGTATCGGGTGTTATTATCCCCCACCATCCTTTTTTACGCTTATGCTGTCGTTCTAGCCATTATCACTACAAATACGAGAAAAACAATGAAGTTGAAGGGAGAAGATTTTTAGCAATGCTTTAATATTTAAGTAACCAAATGTTGAATATTATGTGGCAACTGTTTCCATTTTTTTAAAAATTCTTTGCTATACAAAAAAAAAAATACAGACCAAATAACAATGCCGCTTATGTTCCATGGGTTACGCAGTTCATCAGACAACATAAAAGTGTGTGTACGTTCCTTAAAAGCTTAAGGAAATTCGTTTGCAAATTAATATTGCATTGTTAGAGTGCTCTCAATAATTACCAACTAAAAAAAGGTTTGAAAAGGAGAGCGTATTCTTTTAAGCTTTTAAATGAGGGTGAAATAATTTAAAAGTTATAAATTTCTCTAACTAATTTTTGATCAAAACTTTCAGAAAATGAAATTTAAATCAAGCATGTTCGGACACAGGCTGAGCTCTGAAGTGTTAAAGTTGACTTCCTCAAGCTTGGCAATCGTTTATACCTCACACATTACCCCCTGATCTTTTAAACGATCACAAACTTTTCTTAGTATTGTGTATAACAGAATTTTTTATAAAAAATTTTGTATATAAGAGTATTTTCTTTAGAAAATAATGTGTATAACAGAATTTTCTGTAGAAAATTTTGTGTGTCTATAGCAAATTTTGTGTATAACAGTATAAAAAATTTGTGTATAACAGTATTTTCTATAAAAAATTTTGTGTATAACAGTATTTTCTATAGAAAATTTTGTTTATAACAGAATTTTCTGTAGAAAATTTTGTGTGTAACTATATTTATTTCTTTATAACAGTATTTTCTATAGCAAATTTTGTGTATAACAGTATAAAAATTTTGTGTATAACAGTATTTTCTATAAAAAATTTTGTGTATTACAGTATTTTCTATAGAAAATTTTGTGCATAACAGTATTTTCTATAAAAAATTTTGTGTGTAACTATTTTTTATATAGAAAATTTTGTATTTATATTACAGTATTATCAAGAACAATTGTCAGTATTTTCAGTTAGTAACAATTGCCTTCTACAAACAAATGTCTTCTACATCTCTGACTTTATCTCATACTTAAACTTTTGAACTTTCAATAACTTTAATTGAGATGTTTCCACACCACCCAACAGTAAATTAAGAGAAAAATCATTTCCCAAATTACAGATGGACAAGTGCAAAAGTTCAATACTTGAATTTTTAAAATTGATTGTAAATTTTTGCTATTCTGCTTCAAAACTGTTCCCCTTGGAAATACAACCAACACCAACAACACGAATTTAACTGCAATTCATCATAATTTTTAGCAATTAAGTTCAGTATATTTTTTAAAATACTTCTTTTGTTGGTAAATAATGTGTTCATTCGTTAAACACGCGCATAGCGGTCGACCGGATGTGCCCTGTTGTTGGGCGACGACGACCCCAATATTTGAATAAAAGTGTGATTATGACTAATGTGACCGCTTTAAAATCAAGTGGGTTGGTGCTTATTTCATTTTAAAAAGTCACTTCTCTTTTAAATTCACAATCTGAAACATTTATAAGGGTATACATAATGTATGACGCTATGTGTTTAAATGAAATTATTTCCAATGAAATTGTGCGGTTGTGTTTTTGCGTTAATGGAAATAATGTTTCATTTTATTTAATTTTGGTGGTTTTCTTTTTTATTGTTGTTCATTTTAAATGAGGCATGTATTGTTTTAAATGGTGGTGACATTAACCAGCAAACTAACAACCCACCAAATGGCTGCTGAAAACGACCGTTAATTCAAAGGGATTAATGGCAGAAGAAATGGTTAGTTATATTGTAGTAAAGTTAACTACAAACAATTTAAGTTTCTCTGAAACCAATAGAAATCTTGAAATATCTAAATCTATTCATAGACATGAGCGTTTTATTTATTTGTACTCCTCAATAAACATAAGTACATAAGTACTTATGTCGAACAGAATTTATTTATTTATAACTCGAAAGTCGTAAAAGAGTATTATTGTCTTTTATGACATTTGTCAAATCACTTTCCTTCTTTTATTTTCTCTTGCCTTCTCCTCCAGTGTAAGGAGTAGAATACTTATTATTAAAGCTAACGAAAATGCCGTGATGTAAGTTGAGTAAACATTATTATCATTATTGCGTTCCATTATCATTTATTTGCGGGGGTTGGGCAAGATTGCGGTACGATTCCGATTCATAAAATAGTTTGTGCAATTAATTTAAGTATTGAAAGTTAATTTTCTTTAATTTGTCTTATTGTCTTAAATTTTGTAGTTTATAGTGCTCATCCTCAAGTACATCTTGTATAAATACTCGTAAGTATTTTATTTGTGAAAGCACTTAAATAAATTACTTTTACTACAAGGCACTCACTCTGATTAATTGAATTATCAAAATGAGATTATTCTAATCAGATTTCTAAGCTTAATAAAGTGGTTTAGTTTAAGTAAATAAATATTTGATAATGTTGAATTTGTTTTCTTTTAAATGGTAATTTAAGTGAAAGTTTTGCAATGCATTTTTTATTACAAATGTAAATAAAGTAATCATTTTCTTTTTATTTCAGAAATGTAAGTGATTCTGGATACTGGTGTAATAATCTGCGGTGCAAGCCGTCAACTGTTCTTTCTGTAATTTGTTTGCAAATTACTATTGCATTGTTCGAGTGCTTACAATTATTACCAGCAAAAAAAAAAAAGGTTTGAAAAGAAGAGCGTATCCTTTTAAGCTTTTAAATGAGAGTGAAATAATTTAAAAATTATAAATTTCCCTAAATAATTTGGATCAAAACTTTCAGAAAAATAAACTTAAATCAAACCTTTTCGAACACAGGCTGAGCTCTGAGGTGTTAAAGTTGACTTCCTCAAACTTGGCAATCGTTTATACCTCACACATTACCCCCTGATCTTTTAAACGTTCAGGGGGCCTTATATGGGGGATACGGTTAAAAATGGACCGAAATTCACAAATCGATAATTTTTGTATATGTAAATCATCTGTGTAAAGTTTTGAGCCGGTACCGATATTTATACGATAAAGATAAAGATAAATGTCTTTTTCGGATGTGGTTCTTATATGGCAGTACAACAATTTATTTACCTGTAAGGATTATTTATGTCAAGTTATAGCCGTTTAGCATTATTTATATCAGTTTTATACGTATTCAAGTGAATTTTGGAAGTGGACTTTATATGGGGTCCATGGTCAAGCATGGACCGAACTAAAACAAATTTCGTTTTACGATTTCTTTTTGCATAAAACTTACATATTTATGCTTTATTTTGTATTGATATTCTAATTTTATAGGGATTTATTATGAGCATTATTTCGGGAAGATTATTGTATGGGGGCTATGAGAAATCATGGACTTATTTTTACTTTATTTCTCACGATTTCTTCTCTTATCATAAAAACAACGTATATGAAATTTCATGGGAAGATTTTCAATATATTTACAAAAATTGTAAAAGAAATATTTTTAAAAATATCAATTTTTTATGGAGGTTTTCTTACATTTTGGTCCATAACTCTGGTTCTACTATACAGATTTTGCTGATTTTCAATACCACACTGCTTAGGAGAACTATGAACGGTTTTTTGTAAACTTTGTTGATTTCGGTTGTGTCCTTTGGACGTGAGAGGGTTTTACAGAGACAGACAGACAGAGGGACATGGCTCAATCGATTTAGAACAGAGGTGATCATTTCATAGAACAATTGCTTATTGGCCCAACCCACTACTTTGTTATGCTCTTTTAATTCAGTTGTCTTTCACAAGGCAAATGGTACACATGCTTAGCGGATGCTTTGAATGTTTTTTTTAAAACAGTACGTTAAAAAATTATGGTACCATTACGAGAATTTTTTGTAATCAAAAATGCATTTGGTAATTCTCAATGCCTTTTGTGTTATAAAACATTTAAAGGTCAATGGGAAACCCTTTTTTAATTTTCAAGATAGGTTTAAAGATTTTGATGCCCTTGAACCATTTCTTGATCTTTTTAAAGCCCCCTTTAAAGTTGAAGTTACAAAATATGAGTTAAAAATACAAACGGAACTCAATATTTTGCGAAGCGAAATAATTTTTTAATATTTTTTAAACCGAAACAATTTTTTAGGTTTACTATTTTATAAAAATCGATCGTTTACTTTTTCGTTTTACTGTACCTTTAAATTTGTCTCATTTTCTCACCAATACATAAGCATTTAAATTTTGATCACCTCTGATTTAGAATTTCGTAAGGAACAAGAATATACACATACATATACTTTGTTGGGTCTCAGATGAGTATTTCTCAGTGTTACACATGTAAAGACAAACTTATATATACCCTCGTTCACCACTTATGATGGTGGAGGGTATAAAAGAGATATTTCCATATTCACCACAAGCTAAGAAAGAGAGTATAAAAAAGCATAAGATTAAAAGGTGAGGAATTTGATCTCAATAAAATTATTTACAGGAAATTTATGGGCGGCATAGTAGAAACGGACCAATTATGAACTAATCCTTCTAAATCCAATATCCATGTATAAAAGTTGGTTCGATATCGATATTTATTAGACATTTTTGTTTTTCGGAAATGGCCCTTATATGACAGCTCTAGAAAATCATGAGCCGATATTCTTAAACTTCAGAACAAAGAATTATATGCATATGAGGCTATATCTCGTCAAGTTTCGGCCTAATACTTGTAGTGGTATATTTAAGATAAATATTTGTATTAAAGTGAATTTCGAAAGTGGATCTTATATGGGGGATATGGTCAAATATGGACTGATATTCTTAAAATCCAGCAGTTTGATTTTGGCATATATGTAAATACTCCCCGTAAAATGTTGGATCGGTATCGTTAGTTATAAGAGAAAATCACTTTTCAGTATTGAATTGATGTTCGGAGGTTGGCTTTATATGGGTCGTATGTATGGTCAACTGTGGAGCGAAATTTACAAAGTTGTGTAGTGTGATTCATTATATACACTTTGTTCGGTCTCAGATGAAGATTAACAAGGTTTCACACGGAATGACAAACGAAATATATCTTATTCACCACTTGGGTATAAAAACTGATAGCTTTTATAAATACGTCTTGCGGATTTTTGCATATATTTTGAATACAATATGGATATCAAATAAAATGCTTTCAGCAGTTTAAGGCGAAGATTATATATTTTGTTTTTTTTTAATTTTGTAGACCCACTGTGTAATATATAAAGTAATTTTAAATTTACTTTGATGACAAACTATTTACATTAACGTAACAACAGTTGTGCAAATATGTTATAAAAATAGTTGTTAAAACTCAATAATGGAATTATTGCAAAGTAAATTTTCTGAAACAACTACTTTGTTCGCACAAACTTAATTAGTCTATTATAACTCTTGCATCAGTTAAGTGTGCCCACCGCATACAATTTCCAAAATGTCTAATGATTTTTTAAAAATCAACTTTGATGAGCAGAAAAAAATATGGAAATCTGAAAGTTATCCTTACAAAAATCTAACAAATCGTTCGTTGGGTGAAGCCTTTCTACAGTCAATGAGATCTTTGGCTCGCAACAAAGTTCTGGAATATCATTATGATGAACAGAAAGAAAAACTTGTCAGAGATCTTTATCAGGAAGCCATATTAGTGGCCAATAATCTAAACCGTTTGGGTTTGAGTAGAGGAGATGTAGTGATTTTATTTTCTGGCTATAATTATATGACTTCGTCTCTGACTTTTGGTACCCTGCTAATGGGAGGTGTAGTTAATTTTTTTGAAGTTAAGTTAGAAAATGGTAAGCTACATATGAATACATTTATTAAGGAATTTGACAAAATATTGTTTGTAAAATTGTGTTTTTTCTTTTGCAGAAAATATAGATGAAATGTTTGCAACTATACAACCCTCTATGATACTTTATGAAGCAGTGTTTCTTGAAAAGATTTTGAAATCACTAAAACGTCATAAGCCGAAATCCTTGAAATATTTATTCGCTATAGATAGATCTAGTGCACCAAATGTTGCGAGTGAACTTTTAAAATCCTTTGATTACATAGATTTTGATCAATTTCAATCTATTGTTATAGAAAATCCGCAATTGGAAGTGGCATTTTTAGTTTTGACTTCCGGTACAACGGGTTTGCCTAAGGTAACGCAACTGACACACTGTTTACTGCTAAATGGCGTGTATGTATGGTGGGCTAATGCCCATAATTATGAACCCCTTAATAATAGCTCTTTATTGTTTTCCCTGAGTCCTTTGCGCTGGATAAGCCAAGTTGTATTACTGTTACAATCAGCCCTTTTGGGCATTAAACGTATTTGTGCCAATAGAGCTGCCACTGGAGCCTACGGTTTGCAGATATTACGTCAAACAAAACCAACTCATATATTTTCAGTTCCCTCATTCTTCTATGATGTATTGCTTGAACTTCAAGATGACGATAGGGAAAGTTTGAATTCCTTAAAATACATACAATTGGGAGGAGAACCTCCTTCAAGCGTTATAATAAATTTAACAAAGAAATGTGCTGTAAATAGTAAATTGTTTTATAGTTATGGCATGTCGGAAGTATCCTGTTCCATAACTAATGATGAACATATAAGTGGTGGCAAATTGCAGCCTGGTTTTGAAATGCAAGTTCTAGATGACCATCTTCAGCCCTTAGGCCACAATCAATATGGCAAATTGGCCATAAAAACGCCGTATCCATTTGTGGGCTATAAGGGTCAAGATAATAGTAAATATTTTCTTGCAAATGGTTTCTTTTTAAATGGCGACTATGGTTATTTTGATAGTGATAATACTCTGCGTTTTTTGGCACGTTTAAAGGATTTAATAAAATGTCGAGATGTATTAGTAAGTGTAAAACATGTATTAGAAGAAAATAGTTTATTTTAAATAGCTTTTATTATTTACATATATCTTTTAGATAATACCAAATTTAATAGAACCTTTGGTCTTAAGTTTAAGCGAAATTTCTGCTGTCTGTTTGGTGGGTTATCGCCCTTTAGAGGAGGATCCCAATGAAGTTGCTGCCTTGTTTGTTATTCTAAAAGAGGGAGTAACTGCTAGTCATCAGGATATATCTTTAAAAATACGTGAAATTTGGAGCCAGCATTTGTGTGAAGATCAAATATTGTTGATACATGATATCTATTATATAAAGAGCTTCCCCTTGACAACGTGTGGTAAAATTGATCGTATTGCTTTAAGGGCAATGGCTTTGGAGTTGGCAGAATTAAACTAAAAGCGTACAAGCATGTTGTGATATTTATTCGCTTTAATGTGTTTTTCCGAATTAATTTAAATATTTTGTAACATTTTATTTGTGAATGTAAAACATGTAATTGTTGAATTTGTTTTTCATTATCATTATTTTATTTGTAAGATATTCAGGGGTGTCATAGAAACCAATATTGTCAGAATTGGTTTTAAAACCGACAAGAAAAAATGCTTTGGTGTCATAGGGCACTGCTACACGTTCAATAAATATCGTGATACTAGAAAATCTATATATTTATTGAACGTGTATCAGTGGCCTGTGACACCAAAGCATTTTTTCTTGATTGTAAATTGTAAATAAAACACAGCTGTTTTTATTTTGGTTTCTAGGGTTGTCCCTAAAAATTAAAATATTGAATATTAACATGGAAAAAAGTAAACAAAATATCTAATTAAATAATTTGGCAATAATGCAATATAACAACTCAATATTAGCAAGGTAACTAACGTAAGACAGACGAGTGTATTATAGAAACTCATTTGTTTACGTACTCGCCCGTGAACCACGCGTTCGCGTGAGAATACACTCGTTATCTAGAAACATGCCATTGATAGTGGTTTTTATAAGATCTTTATGCGCATTTAAGTGATTTCTAGAAGTGGAATTTATTAGGGGCTACGGTTAAATATAAACTGATCATCATAAATCTGAAATCGACGATTTATATACATATATGGACTATTTGTGTTGAATTCCAACTTGATAGTGATTTTCGAATCTGGACTTTATATGGGGACTACGGTCAAATATGGACCGAATATCATGAAATTTGATAGAATGATTTAAATGTATATTATATTTGCCGAATTTCAACTTGATAGTAATTTTTACAAAGGATTTATGTACAGTTAAGTAATTTTCGGAAATGGTCTTTGTATGGGGCTATGTCAAAATTGTGGACCGATACAAACAAAATATTGTTTTAAGATTTCACATTGTATGAAACTTATTATTGCAGAATTTTAGCTTTTCTATAGATATTTATTAGAGCTGTGGCGTTCATGAACGAACGGGTTAAAAGTAACGGATCACTTCATTTGACTAAACGGTTTTCGTTCAATAGTGTGCGGATCAATTTCGTTCAGCTGATGCTTATCAAAAGACAAGAAGAAAATCACATTCAAAAAGGGTTGTATTCATTCGTTTAAAGTGAACGATTGAACGAATTGAATGAACGAATCAGTCTTGGATAAATGAACGAAAATGACCGGTCACTGAAATGAACGACCGGGCACAACTCTAGTATTTATATAACATAAAGGCTTATTAAGGAAAGACATTTGTCTGGGGGCTATGAGAAATCGTGGATCGATTCCTATCATTTTCAGAACTTGTTCTTCTATAATAAAAACAAAGTGTGCAAAATTGCATGATATTATGTGCATTATATATGAAGAAAACAGAAAATAATATCTGAAAAATAGCGAGGCTCTGAAACTATAATTATAACTGAGATCCTACTGAACCAATTTTGTCCATTTTCAATACTAAATATTTCGGCGAATGAAAGAGTGTTTGGTAAAAATCTCATGGTTCTATGTCTTTTTTTCGAAGCTCGCTCGTGATTTCAACAGACGGACAGCCTGGCGGACATGGCTAGATCGTCTTAGAATCTTCCCATATTTTTGGTACTATTTCAGTAACATTTAAAAATTCGATTAACCGATTTTGCTCTCAAGCTCAAGTTGTGAAAAGAGGCTTGCTAGTTTATCTTCATGTAAAATGAGCATCCTATGTTTGCTATCTTATTTTTAAAACTGTTTTTATCCCTTTTTACAAATGTGACAAAAATATTAAGAAGGACAAACCATATTTTTGCCCAGGTTGGCTAACGATACCGTAAAACTACCGTTATCGTTAAGTACTGATTTCCAAAATATTTGCTATTGCCTTTACCATTAAAATTTAAATACCGAAACAATCAAAATACCGTTAAATCTGAAATAACGTTACCGTGTTTTTCTTTTCCATAATTGAGTTCAGTGAAACCATAAAAATAAATCTAATAATTATATTAGGACAGAAATTATAGTTATCATTGAAATATCCTTACTGAAATAATAGACAATGTCTTTACTTTGAACAGTTTCGAACAGGTATCAACGAAACCGAAATAACAGCAAATACCGTAACAGTTAAAATATCCTTACCGAAATTGTTCAAATTTAATAACATTTCGAACACAGAGAAATATATGTAGTTTAAATAGAATTTAATATTTATTTGCTTGTACCTACAAAGGCTACGAATAGCAATAAATTTCACCTCATATACGATTAATTTTTCTAAAACGCATCAAGTCTAGAAAAAAAAGATTAGATAAAGATATGTTGTAAACATTTACTCTACCATATATTGTAAGCGCTTACGCAAACATGTGAATATATTTTTCAACTACTGTATATGTTCTAATACCCATAAACCGCTAATTACTCCATATCTAATGATTTTGCCAATTGAATTAAAGCTGGTTTATCCACTTTTCCACATGACGTCAGTGGAAGTTTTTCAATAATGTTAACCAGCCGTATTATACACGATTCATTGCATTTCAAATGGTTATGTAGTAATTTTTTAACTTCAACTTTCAGCATTTCATTCTCTTTTTCCTCTTTATCCTGTTCCTCCGGCAGCTTTATCTCATCAGGCTGCTGCTTTCGGTTTTCATTTGCCTTAATGTTTTGCAATTGTTTAACAATGTACAATGCTCCTTTATCCTCTGCATCCGTATTGGAAGTGCGATAACCCACTAATGTTGAGGCAAAAATGCTGGATAGAGTACAAACTAATTTCTCTACTTCACTGGGTATTAACTAGAATTAGTTTAAAAAAAGTAAAATTAAATAGAAATTGAATTGAAAAACACATACATTTGTATATAAAAGTATTTGTATATACTTATGTATTAGAACTGCCACTTTAAACTTACTATAACCTCTTTGGCTCTCACCAAATCCTTGTATCTGGCCAGGATATGCAAGGCTTTATTATCATCCATGTAGCCATAATCTCCAGTATTGAGGAAACCATCACTGTAGTATGTTTTATTATTATCGATTTTGTGATAACCCAAAAACGGCATGGGTAAACGCATGCACAACTGACCTTTTTGGTTGGGTCCTACGGTTTTTAAATTGTCATCCAACATTTTGATTTCTACACCTGGTACTATATAGCCACCATTGATATGACGATCACAAGATGTTAAGCCGGCCAATTCTGTCATGCCATAACAGCGCATTATAGTGGCCTGAGGGGCCAGTTTACTGGCCATATCTATAATAGTTTGGCCAGGATCTTCACCTCCCAAATAAATGAATTTTACAAAACTTAAAGCCTCGAAGTCATTAGCTGCTACAGACAGTATAATTTCCCTAAACACAGAAGGCGGGCTGAAGAAGTGTGTCACTTTACCCTTCCTTACAATTTCTCTACCATATTCTCCGACCGGAAAGCCACTAGCACATACTCTCTTTATGCCCATTAGTAAAGACTGCAACATTAGATCTACTTGACTTATCCAGCGTATAGGACTCAAGGAAAATATTATGGCGTCCTGAGTTAATATCGAGGTGCCATTGGGTTGAGACCAAAATGAGGCCGCACCATGCAACATTTGAGCATGACTAAGGGCTACAGCTTTTGGCAAACCCGTAGAGCCTGAAGTAAACAATAAAAAGGCTGTATGTTTTTGAGGATCACCCAAGTTTGGCAGGCGAAAATTGTCCTGTGTAAAGGATGAAACACTTTTAAACAAAACATTGTCTACATTAACACCGGCTTTGCCATCAATGGATATTTGATATTTGAGATTAGGCAGCTTTATATCCTCTGAAATATCTAATATAGCAGATTTAAATTTCTCTTCGTACAGTAAAACACTGGGATTTAATAAACTCAAAGTATATTTGGCAGCCTCTAAATTGCAAAAAAAAATATTATTTTATTAATTCATACGCATGTACTTCATTACTAAAAATCTTACCTGTTGAAAAAGTTGTTTCGAAAAAATTTACAACTGCCCCCAACATTAAGGCTCCCATGGCCAAGCTACTAACTTTGCTATTGACCATGGAATAGAACACCACTACATCACCCTTTTTCACACCCAATCTCTGCAAATTTATGGCCACTGTTACAGAATCTCGATAAATATCATTTACAGTATTTGCCAAACCCGTATCATAATGCCATTCTAACACCTTGTCTCCTCGAACTTTCTTAACATTTTCCAAAAAAACTTCTCCTATAAAATGTTTAACATATTCTCCATGTGGATAATTCAAAGATTTCCAGATTTTCGTATCCCGATTAAATTCGATTTGCATTTTAGCGTGTGATGTTGGCGAGAGATTTAACAAAATTAAGATTGTTAACTTAGTTCAGTTGTTTTAATTTAAATACAAAATATTGCTATTCAAATGATTATTTATATATATGTTTTATTAAACCAATATTCTTGTAATCGTAAATATAATAATAATTGTTGCTAATTTCGATAATAGTGCCACGAACATGCAACACGCATGATAGATTGCAGTGAATGCATTTCAAATTGACAATAAAATAGGGAAAATTTTATCTACACAGTAACGCAATTCACAATCTTGTGCAAATGGTATTACATTTGCAAACAGGTTTAGCATATTGTTGCTCTACACTAACAAAACAAATGCAATGATGCAATAGCATTTGCACACGATTGTGAATTGCGTTAATGTATTGCATGTAACAATTTTAATGTTTCCTCTAATATAAAGGGTGCCTCGTAATTTACACATGATTGGATTTTGACGGCATTTTTGAATTAAAATATATTACAACAAAAAAAAAAACAATTTGACTGCTGACTGGAAGTGACAGTTTAAATAAAAGAGTTAACAGTGATTATGGCAGAGTACTTTTTGACTAAACTTGATGAGAGATCTCAACACATATTTTAACTAGATTTTGTCACATGCCAAACTGCCTGTGACAAAAAGCTATTACAGTTTGAAGCATTTCAGAGGCGTTTACTCACACGTGATTACATTTTAACACCATCGGATTTTTATAAAGCTATTTGAAGTAAGATGAAGAAGAAAATTCAAGGGCGCAGCAAGATTCAATAGCGAAATACAAATTTTGAAAAACTTTGTTTTCTATTTAATTCAAGTTTTAAGTAAAGTCTGTACACCCTATATAATTGCCATGTATTGAACTAATATTACAGAGAATAATTTATTTGCTGTTACAAATAATTTAAAATAAATTAAAACAATTTAAAGGCATAAGTGGTTATTATTTATTAAATAGTACCTACTAGTACTTAATAAAGATGGGTGTTTTATTAGTGACCACAGTACACACGTTTTTCGTTAAAGATTTGGAAAGTTCGAACCATAGATGGTCACACATATACAGTGGCTCACAGCTTATTTTATGCAGTGCGTTTTTTGTTCGTTTTCAAAGCTCCATAAAAAGAAAACTAATAGGAAAATAAAATAGAAATTGATGTCATTTAAAAGCAAAACTGTTGTAATCTAACAAACAAAAAACATTTATTGCAAAAAAGTACAATTTAATATCTTAAAACTAAAAAACAAACAAATGCTCTCCTTTTTCACGTCACAGTTTATTTTATGTTGTCAATTTCTACTGTACCGATGCAAAAAAACCAACGATGCAGCGTTGTTGGTTTTTCGTATTTCTTTTTTTTTCTACTTCTATCAATATTTTCTGTTGAATTGTGAGTCCGATTTTGTAACGTTAAGAGTCAATTTAAAATGGTTAGGTCAGGTTCCATGAGCAGCCATTCTTATAAAACAGCTCACTTTATGTTAATACCATTGTGTAACCCATTAGGTAAACCACCTGTCGATCACTCGGCACTTGTTGTTTCCCTATCAAAACATCCAGGTTTCTTGACGAAAGTGTAGATGCATTTTAGATTCATCCTTGATAGCTGCCCCAAACATAATAGGTAGGGTGCCCCCAAATGTACGTTCCCTATTTGTTGATAGGGCTGGACATTGGTATAGAAGATGAGTGATTGTTTCTTTCTACTCGTTATGACAGCTTCATTCAGTAATCATTGTACATTGTACTGTATACCTAGTCTTCTGGCGTGTACTCCAAAAGTACAGTGACCGGTATTTAAAGAGACAATAAGCCGTACAACGTTTGAACACCGACAATTGGTATTAAACCATAACAAAAGCAAAAATTTACCAAATACAATTTTAAGAAAAATTTTAAACAAAAAAGGCTATCAGCTTCATAACTGGCCTCCGAATATTACATGGAAGCTGTTCGTCTTGTCTTGCGCCAACATGATTTCAATGGCCGAAAAACAGACTTTACAGGCAAAATTTCGCCAAAGAACATGCTTGCCAGGAATCTGCATATTGAAATTCGGTCAACGTTGCCGATAAAACTAAGTTTAACATGTTCCGTTTAGACGGCATGTCGCATGTTTGGCGGTAACCAAATACAAGGTTATGTCAGCTGCTGGTATTTCATGGACAAGTTTAAGTGCCTTCAGATTCTGAAGGACAACTTGTTGGAAAGCGCAGAGAACCGGATTATAAGATCAGATCTTCGATTTGACCAGGATATCGATCCAAAGCACAAATTGGGTATTGTGTAAACGTGACTCATATATAACTGCCCACATTTGATGGTCAATTTGAAAAATCAGCTTAAGGAAACACAAAATTTCTAACAAAAACGGTTTAAAAAAGCGCTACTGATGGGGTGGTCGGTTGCATCTATTTCAAATCGCCTTAAATCTGTTGTATATAATAAAGGCTATCACACCAAATATTAAATCGTGTAATTGCCAGTTCAAGCTTTAAAAACCTATAAGTGCCTGCATAAAATCAGCTGTGACGTGAAAAAATTAGCATTTTTTGTTTTGTAGTTTTAAAATATTAAAATAAACATTTATTTTTGTTTGTTAGACTATAGAAGTTTTTCCATCAAATGACACAAAGTTCCTGTTAATTTTCTTTTTATAAAAAATAGAAAAATGCTGTCATAAAATAACATATGAGACAGTGTACATAATTAATAAATGCTATAAGCAAATTAAACAAACACGAGTTTTAGATGTTACAAATTTCTTCAATACCGTTATCTAAGATATCGACTTTGAAGAAAAAATATATCTTAAACTTTTGCAAAACATAAATGCCATAATGTGTCTGTAACCTTTTTTTGGCGAGTAATCGCTTTCATGTAAGAAAATTATCCGTCAGTTTACCGAAAAAGTGTGTCTGTAAAATTTTTGTGAGAAAAGTTCCCGCTTTGAACTGTCAAATATTTTTGTATTTAAGCAAAATATACGATTTAATTTTTTACATAAAACTTAATACAGTTTGTTTGATCCATTTTTTCGAATAGTAAAAAAATCGAGCAGCACACCAAAACACGACTAAACTTTTTATCTGTCAAAAACAAACTGACATTCCAAAATGGCTGATATTACCAATATATATAACAGACATGTGTACCAACATAACAGAAAAAAATTCGAAAATCGAACATACATAACTCACGAAATTTGAAAATAACGGATGTTAAAATAAATGAAAAATAAAATTTAATTTGCAAACAGTTCAAGGATAAATTCATTCTATCTTTTAACTCTTCAAAAGCAATTATATGTGAATATCTCAAAAATATCTAAAAACGAGTATAATGTGCAAACTTTTTAAATTGTTTGATGAAGCTGGCAAAAATATTTTCAATTGTTTGCCAAAAAAACTAAAGCCATACACAAACATATTGTCAGTCGTCACTAGTTTGAATTGCAAAAGTTTAATTCCTAACCAAGTGTTTTACATCCTTTCTCTCGTAAAAGCAACAAAATGAAAAAAAAATAGGAAAAGGATATTTCTAAAATGTACATGTTAAACCAGCTGACTATTTTTAAAAACTGACAACTACAAGTGGAATATTTACTGAAACTGCACAAAAATATGGTGGATACTTCACACACCATTAACTTTACAAGTGGATATAATTTACATAAAAATATATTTTAGTTAAAAGTAGAAGCATTGATGCCAATGATAAAATTATACTACTTTTCATCTTAGTTTTGTTATGGGTAAATTTAAGATGTTTTTTTAATAAAGCTTTTTTAATATAATTTCTTCAATGTTTTTTTTTTTTTCAAAATAAGTTTAGTTTTACTATATACATATGTTTGTGAAATGTACAACAGCTTTTAGGAGATTAACATATTTTAACAAAACTCGCAACAATTTTATGAGAACTAATCAGTATTATTGTTTACTATTGTTTTACTATTGACATTTTTATAAACAATATCGTAAAATTTTACTATGTTGGCTTTTTAATGGTTTAACCATAAGATACCCAGACTAATTGAAGTTACTGAGTTACACTGAAAGAAATATTCATCTGGTATATTTTAAACTTGCAGTGCAACTAGTAATCATTTTCTAAAATGCGTAATTAAATAAGAATTGGAATAGTCAAACACGTCTTTCACAATTTTAATTTCTCTAAATTTCATACCACAATGAAACGCTTTTCAAAGTAGTCGAAGAGGATTCATGCAAGAAATATTCATATATTTTCAGTCAAAATCGCACCAATTAATTATAATTTACATTGAGACAGTAATATTCTAGCAATTATACAAAAACTCTTTAACAAATTGAATAATTTGTTCAATAGGGCGATAAGTGCAAAACCAAACATGTTCATTTTATGCCGTGTTCTTCACACAGACTTGATTGTATAAGAAGATGTGCCGAGCACAACTCAAGTAAATTGTTCCAAATTTTATTTTGCTCAACTAAAATCCAAAACTATTAAAATTAAAAAAAAAATACACAAACATTTTATTTAACATTAATTTCAACTAGATTTTTTTGAATAGTTATTTTCTCTTCTTAGAAGCCCGGGGATTCGTCCCTTAACTGATAATTGGTGGCTGTGGTTTAAACCTAAAATCGCAGCAAGATAGTTGGTTAAAAGATGTTTGTGCTAGTGGCAAATTTCGGACTACCAAGTTATCTCTAGGTGCTGTTGCCGAATCAACAGAGCCATTTATTAATAGTTTTGACGGCTGGCTATGGCTCAGGATGCGTATTGTGTTGCTGCGTGTCCAATAATTGTCTTGGCCTTTTTTGAATTATGTATATATACCCTACACCACCATAAGTGGTGAATGAAGGTATATATAAGTTTGTCATTCCGTGTGTAACACTGCGAAATACTCATCTGAGACCCAACAAAGTATACTTATTCCGGGTTCTTACGAAATTCTAAGTCTCTGTCTGTCTCTGTAAAACACTCTCACGTCCAAAAGACACAGCCGAAATCAACAAGGTTTACAAAAAACCATTTATAGTTCTCCTAAGACGTTTGGTATTGAAAATCAGCAAAATCGGTATTGTAGAACCAGAGTTATGGACCAAAATGTAAGACAACCTCCTTAAAAAATTGATGTTTTTGAACATTTTGTTTGCTCTATAACCTTTAGTAAAATTAACGATTCGGACTGGCGCTCATAAACTAGAATTTAATCTTATTTAGAACTTTTGGCTAATAAATAAATATATAATTGAATTAATTTTAAATAATTACCAGTGTGCATTAGCAATTAATTTAAAATTCTATTTACTAACTAAATCCTTTTACTACCAAAAACACAAATAACTTCATTAATAAATACCTTTCGTCTAATAAACGCCCAAATTACTGGCAACTCTGCTTTAGTAGCAAAATAAATCGTTAGTTTCTACGCGTACGCCTCTTAAAGCTGTTGTCTTAATTTCGCTTCGTCTTTTAATTCCTTTTATATATAGTTAAAGTGTAGTAAATATTGCAAAATTAAACAAATAATAAACGTCTTAATGTAAATGAATAATAAAGTTATTAACTTTTATAAGAATCAGTGTTAAAATCAAGATTTTATTGAAATAAATCAGTGAAAGAATAGCCATCATCACATACATAAATCATTGTTTGCAATAATTCTATTGTTGTTGTTGTTGTATTTAACTGTTGTATTCAATTGTTATTGTTGTTTTTCTATACAAAAGCCATTTGCACATGATTTTGTGTGTATCTAAAATTGATGTGACCTAATGCTGTGTATTAAAATGTGTTGTTGTTTTTTTTGTTGTAGTAAAAATATAAAGAGCAAATAAGAGACAAATTAAAATAATAAAAGCAGAGCAAGAAAAAGTAAAAGGAATGAAGTTATGTTTTTGGTAGAGTTGTCAATTTTCTAAATAGTGTAAATAAAACGGAAATCGGTTCGGGCGTTTAATTTAGAGATATGTAATAAGTTAATTTAATTTGTATTTAAGGTAAGTTTTTTATGCAATTAAAATTTTTATTAAGTACATACATACATATATGTATACATATATGTTTGTAATTGTACTAACAAATCTTTAAGGAAAATAAATAAGAAGTTCTCTTTTTAATGCAAATTTTTAAGTGTTATATTAAAATATTGATAATAACTCATACTCATTTGAAGTAATAATGTTTATTTTCATGTATTTAAAAGATATCTAATAGAAAAATCTGTAGTATATCGAAAAATAATTATCTTTCAAAGTAAATATTCCTATTATTAAGTTTTTCTTGTTACAAATTGTGTAAATACCTATATGTACATATGTATATTAGAATTGCTCTCAAAATAAAGATAAAAATAGAATAGGTGGACAACTTTTTAAATTTATAAATTAGGTTTTTTAATTGCTAAAAAGAAAAATAATTATAAAATTTATTTAGTATGAAATTGGTATTTATTCAATATCTGTGGACTTTTAACAAAACAATCTCTTTCAAAAACTGCTATTTTACAGGAGAACGAAAAAACTGTTAAAATATCTAACAACGTTGATTTTGAAATATTTGAAATATTGAAGTGAAGATTTCAATAATTCTATTCTAATGCCAACAGATTTTCAGAAAAATTAAGAATAAAAAATTAACTTGCATTACACAAGTTGTTTTGTTAAAATGGTTTTAAACAAAAACGTGATTCATATTTTGCGCTTATCTGAAGGCAAGTTTTTTTTTGTTAAAATGGAACTAATAAAAAAGATGGTTCTTTACGGCGACGCGAGTTTATATCTAGCATCTGAAATGACTCTTCTGGGTGTAATGAAAATTTGTACTGCAAAACTCCTGGCTTGCTTTTTTCGTATCTCAGCCATTGAACGTTTTTCCACTCAAACTTCTCATCTAAAAATCAGAAGATTAAAAAAAATAATATTGTGTTGAAAAGAATGTAGGTATTTAAAATTATACCTGAAATGCTATGTGACCTCCATCGAAAATCGAATAAATCCTCTTGTCTTAATTCATGGACAATATAATTTTTATTGGTCGCCGATATTAAGTTTGCCCAATCGTTTGAATATTCAGCAGATCCGAAGGAATTTTTTCTTTTCTTTTCTATTTGGGCATGTACAGTATCAGATTCAGGTTCTTTCAGAACGTAGATCTTATTGTCATGGGAACAATGTATGTTTTAATATATATTATTCTTAAAATAAAAATTCAAACTTTATGGAAACTGCAGTGCCAATTTACATTTACTCTCAGTGTACTTAACTGCAGTAAGTAAGTTAATAAAAAAGTTTCTTCAGTTTGTTTTTTACTTGTTCTTCTCTGGTTTTGTAAAACATTTGCGAAAAACTTTTAATAGCAGGAAAACAACAAAATCTTTGATTGCATGTTTCATTGGCATTATAAATGTGTAAGAAGTCTAAAGTCATATAAAGCTGTCTAAAAAATAAAACATTTTAATGTCCACTAATTGCATCATATGGGTAATGAATGATATATGATGGCCACAAGATTAATTTGAACTTATACTTGTATAAGTATTGACTAATTATAAGATTTGTTTTGTGGTTACCAATTTTATAGAGAGTATAAGAAATTTTAAGACAATTAAAGCAAACTAATTTTTACTTAAAATTATGGAGTAATATAATATCCGGCCCAAAATATGTTTCAATAAATCTAAGAAAAAAAAATTGAAATTGCCTGAAACGGTCAAATAAATGACTCGTATATGTGACATTACATATGGAGGATAATCGAATGATTCAGTCTAAGGTCTAAGTGCTCTAAATTTTTATTTGTGACTAAAAAATTTAATTTGCATTGAAAAAATTCTCTAATTTCAAGCGTATTCTATCTTTAACCAGCAGTTTCACAAGTAGTAAATTTTTTGATCAATTGGCTGACTGTACTTAATGTATGCTCTTGATTCATATGGCCATTTTGGCGCTGCGAATAATGGCCCCCAAAAATTACACTGAAACGAAAAATAACCCCAAAAATTGCACTGATTACGAAATTTTTGGTCCCTTTTTTCATTTTTATTGGGGTTATAATGCACTTTTTCTTTGGGTTAATTTTGCATTTTAAAATGAATAAAAAATTACCCCAAAATCGTAGGATGAAAAAAGAGCCCAATAAAATTTTGTTTTTGTACTTTGAGGCTAATTTTATCGTTAATATTGTAAAATATACTAAAAATATAAAAATTAAAAATTACCCCGAAAAGCTCATGCAAAATTTTGGGCTTTTCATTATTACTATTTAGAAATAGTACTTTATAAAAATTAGAAAATTTAGCGTAAAAATTCATTTACATATTCGAGAAGATTTTTCGATATGAAAAATATCCCCAACATTTTAATTTTAACCTTGGGGAAGTTTTAAAATAAAAAATTAGGACTAAATTTTATAGCGAAATGTGACCCTAAAATTTGCCATTTTTTCTGAGGCATAATGTTATTTGTAGTGCAAATGGAAGTTAATTGGTTACTATATACATATATACCAGGTAATCCAGCGTAAAGTCAATTGCCACTTTAGTGGGTCTAAGTAATCTAAGGTGAAACCACTATACATTTTAATTTTGTACTGTACTTTAGAAAGTTATCAAGTAATCTATGACAGAGTCAATTGTCACTTAAACACTTTAGGGATAATCCAGTATAGTCATTATAAAGTAAATATTGCTGGATGTTTTAATATAATACTGTCCCTTGTTTAGCCCATCTGTAGTCATTTTAAACGACTTAGTATATTTACATTTAAGGATATATTTATAATATACTCCATTAAACTTTTCAGTGTCAATTTGCATATTATTCCTAGCATTACTTACCTTCAATTCTAATGCTTATTCCCTCGTTTATTAACGAATTCTAAACTTTTGTTCATATACTATTTGGTACCAGTTATTTGACTGTCCCAATGTAGCTGGTTATGTATGATTGTAGTAAGCGAAGGATGTTTTTTTTTACAAGACTCCTGTTATTGGACTCTATCTGAGTGTGTTCGCTGAGAATAAGTCAACTAAAGCATTGTTCACAAAACAAACCAGCCGCATAAATATTTTAATATTTAAGAAAACGTGGCTTTGTCAGTTCCTGGTTTCTTTTAACGCTTATCCTTACTTCAAAAATAAAACGCATATGACATTAGTGGGTCAAATTTGCCCAATACAAAAAATTAAAATATTTATTCAGTTTTTTTTTTATTTTTTTACATTCATTACATACAATGAATTCGCATATTTGATGCTGTTAGAACGACTTGAACAAAAGTAACAGCGGCCCCTTTTTAAATTTTTTGCTTGCGGATATTCAGATAAATCCTTTTGAAGCCTGTTTACAACTGATCTAGAAGGACTACTTTGTGGCATGTTTGGTCTACGATATATTTCTCCGCTTATAAGCTTCATACCTAAGCATTCCAAGGATATGCGTCGCTTATATTTCTTATTTTCATTCCAGTATTGAAAAACAGTGCTTGAGGCCATCGATTAGTTCTTCTTTTACATGTGTAAATGTTGATCTAATATATGTACCCCTGATTTCATTTCATTATAGAATTCAATTATTATTGGCTTTTGGAGTTTGCTCTTATTTTTTCCTCGTAATGTAATGTACTAAGCAACAAGCAACAGTGTTTTCTGGAAGCTCTAGCTCTTGCAATTTTTGGGCACAAAAATTTCACATTTTTAAGGAAATTTTATACGATATTTGATATTATGTTAAAAAAACTAATCACTAAATAAAAGAGTAGCCACCAGATTTTCAAAAAAAGCTTCTGTAGTGTAGCTGGATTTTATGTGAACCCTGCTTTACAGACTACTAGAATGTCATTTTGTAGCGCGTATTTGCCCATGTGTTGACTACTTAGGATAAGCTATTAGACAGTCACTTTTAACTATATTTAGGGTCATTTGACTTTTACATAGAACAATTAGGTGTACAGTGGAGAGCACAAATGAGAATATGTTAGTAATTTGTGCACTTTATTTTGCATAAAGATAAAACTATGTAATAAAGAAAATTTATTCGGGATAGACACTTGGAACTGCTGGGTATCAATTGAGCTTCTATATTTAAAAGGGGTTTAGTTATGTTATTAATATATTTAGGCTAAATAAAGCTCTTTTTTGCACTTAACAGCTGTGTACTCTTTGCTTTAAAATCACTTTAGGAGCCGCATTCAGCACTATTAAATATTAAAATATTTAAAACGCCTAGAAAACTGTTCTTTTGTACTCGTCAAACTAAAACACATACCAACTATACTCTAATTGCATTTTCTTTTATTCACTAAAATTTTTCATTGAATTGAGTTTTTGTTTTTTTTTTTTTTGTTTTAAGATTTTCTTTAATGAAATTTCTTTTATACTCGTAGTTTATAAATTAAAATGTAATAAACAGACGTGTCTGTTTATGCACCACAAAATTCGCTTGTCTTTTGATCACGTATAAAAAGAACTAAAACTAATGCAAGAAGGAAATATATACACACACACTCTAACATACATACATATGTACATGTAGCAATTTAGTCGATATTGCAACACATGTTGTTGACATATAAAGCGTGTAGCTGCCTTTTTTCATTGCTTTATACAAATATTTGTTGTTGTTTTTGTTGCAAAAACATATTGGCGCCTTATGTGCAGCAAGCAGCAAGAAGTAGCTAATAAAGTTCGCAGCCAAAAAATAACATGATACAAGTATTTATTGTTCAACGTTTCAAATTTTTTTTTGTTTGTTTCTCAATATTTCATCAATACATCAGTAGATACATAACTACATACATACATATGTATGTATGTAAGTATGTGTATTTATGTAGGTACGTATGACTGCTTTCATATTGAAGTGTATTGAATGTGAAGTAGTTTTTTTTTGGTTTCATTTCTTTCATTCTTAAGCAATTTGCAAAATATGTGCATGTCATAAATCAGATAAATGATGATTACACGTCCCGATACACAATGCAAAACCTGACAATGATGATGATGATGATGAGGACATTGGGGAGGAGTATAAGGCTGCCGCTGAAGATGGTGGTGACGATGATGATGGTGCTTTTATATGAAAAATTATAAGATTATTTAATCTTAAATACATTTGTAGGATGATTAAAACAAATCATTTTTTTTCTGCTGAGTGATTATTAGCAGATGTTTTTAATATAAAATATGTTTTTGTTTTAATCTGTCTTCAATTAAGTTTTGTAGGAAATTTAAATTAATTTAATGAGTGGAAAATTAAACTGTCAAAAACAAGTTTCGATTAAAATTGTATTTCCGCAGTTTCTTTTAGCATAGGAGATAATAAAAATGTGAAATGCAAACGTAACAAATTCCTGATACGTTGTGACCTTCGTGTGTTGAAATGATAAGATCAAATAAAGTGCTAAGTCTCAATTTACACGAAGCAATTCTTTTTAAAAAATTTATAAAATTTTTTCCTAAAAATTTCTATGGTTCAAACTGCACAATTCTTATTTCTTAAATCGCTCGAGTATACACATATACATATAATACGAATAAATTCGTGTAAATTCTTTTAAGAATTGTTCTTTGATCCGGCAATGTCGGATTTTTAAGGTATTTACTAACTAAAAATATACTAAAAATATATTTCAACTGATTAATTTTTTTTTTTAAAAACCAAAACTAGATTAAAAAAAAAACTAGTTTTGCCGGATTTTAAGCGAACACTTATTTATGTAAAATTTTATGTCAATCGGATCAGCCGTTTAGAAATAACAGATTTGTTTTCAAATTATTTTTATTCTGCCCCACTGTGCATGTTTGAGATGGAATCATCTGAATCATGCTATGGTTTTATTATAACCATAACGTGGTCATATCTCTCACCTATCGTGTATCTTTATAACCATATTATGGTTGCGCTGGAATCATAATATGGTTCAATCACACATAATTACATTATTTTTACCAATAAACAAGCAATCAAATTATGATTAAATGGTATAAGTCTATTATGGTCATATATTATCATAATATAATTATAAAGCAGCAATAAAATTCGATCCAAAATGACGCTGCTTGATTTTTAATACGTCTACCAAAACGAAATGAATTGTTTTTTAAATTTATATCTTGACCTTTCATTAGCTTATTTGGTTGATTCATTCAAAACTGCAGTATGACATGTCAATCAAAAATTCTATTAGATTTCATTGTGGGATTTTGCTTACATAAAAGCTATTTCTATAACGATTTTGTTTATTTTACATACGATACATAAGAATACTAACTTAATTAGTTAATGATGATTAAAGTTACCATTTGATATATAGTGTTATGGAGCTACGGGGAACAGCCTCAGCTTTAAGTATAGACAGAATTAAAAGACGCCAACACAAATTGCTACGAATGCTCAGAATAACCCCTGGTATAAAAAAATTCGTGCCATTGGTAAAATCTGAGATCCAAAAAAATGCTTATTTCTTCTAATAAAAAAATGGAAGTACATCCAACAGCCCACAACATATTAAATAATAATGGCTATATTCGACTAAGAAGAACGGATTCAACTGATCTGAGCCTAAGACAAATGAAGAATGCCTACTTAATACTTATAATCAACAACGGTCAAACAATTTTCGTTCGGAACTGGCTGGATTATATATAAGAAGAAATAAAAAAACTAAACTGGTTATAGGACTAAAATATCCTTATTCTGCCCTTTCTATTCAGACTTAGTTCAAATTTGATTAATATTTCTTATATTTTTTTAAAGACAATTTTACAACCTGTTGGTCGTAAATTACAAATATGAATATACTTTAAATGCTTGGAAATTTTATCTAATTTTGACCATTTATAATTGATGTAATTACCAATTCGCACCATAATTTACAGAGTTTGTCTGATTTACATAATAATATAGAGTGTAATTTAACAATTTATAAAATCAAAAGAACATTTTTCCATATTCACAACAAGTTAAAAAACAGACTGTAAAAAAGGTTAAAATATAAGGTAAGGCTTTTTTAGTTGAATTTGATCTCAATAACTTTATTTACATGATATTTGTGGGTGACACAGTAGAAAAATTATGGACTGATAGCTTTTAAATCCAGTATCCACTAATCTGATTTCTATGTATTTTATTATTTTGCTTGAATTTCTTCTTCTTATAACGTTATTTACAAGAGTTGTATGATTGGTTGTTATGCTCGAAAGTGGACTTATATCGGGACCTATTGCCAATTATTGTCCAGTAGCATAATTGCCGTATAACCGATATTAGTATGATTTCTGAATTAAAATTTCTGATCTGTATAAAAGTTGGTTCGATATCGATATTTATAAGAAATTTTTTTGGGTTAAATTGTTTTTCGGAAATGGTCCTTATATGGCAGCTACGACAAATTATGGGCCGAACTTCTTAAATTTTGGAACAGTGAATATTACGAATTTCAACATAATGACGGTGAAGTGAATTTCGGAAGTGGATCTTATGTGGGGTATATAGTCAAATATGGACCGATATTCTCCAAATCCAACAGTTTGATTTTGGCATGTATTTAAATGAGCCATGTAAAATTTTGAATCGATAGCGTTAATTATAAGAGATTTATGAGCATTAATGTGATTTTCCGAAGAGACGGTTAAAGATGGACCGAAATTGACAAAATTGTGTGGGATGTTTTTTTGTCTATGTATATGTAAATGTTCTGTGCAAAGTTTTGAGTCGGTACCGATATTTATAAGATATATATAAAGATAAATGTCTTTTTCGGATGTTTTTCTTATGACCAATTATGGGCCGACCACCATAAAATTTAGTACAACAATTTATTTACCTATTAGGATTATTTATGTCAAATTTTAACCTTTTAACATTATTTGTATCAGTTTTATACGTATTTAAATGAATTTTGGAAGTGGACTTTATATTTGGTCTATGGCCAAACATGGACCGAACTCAAAAAAATATCATTTTGCGATTTCTTTTTGCATGAAACTTATTTTTGCTGAATTTTGTATTGATATTCTAATTTTATAGGCATTTATGTATAATTGAGCGATATTTCGGGAAGATTTTTGTATGGGAGCTATGAGAAATCATGGACCTATTCTTACTATTTTCCTCATACTTTCTTCTTTTATCATAAAAGCAACGTGTACAAAATTTTATGGTATTATCTGCAATATATTTAAAAATATTGCATTAAAATAATAAAAAATATCAAATTTTTATGAAGGTTGCCTCACATATCTCTCGTTCTACTTTACTGACTTTGGTGACTTTCAATACCGAAGTTATCTGCAAAATAAGAAATATTTTTCTGGAAATTTCGTTTAGATAAGTTGTATAGTTTGGATGTGAGAGTGTTTTACAGAGACGGACAGACATGGCTCAATCGACTTAGAATTTTATAAGCATTTGTTGGGTCTCAGATGAATATTAAAAAAGTTTCACACGGAATGACAAACGTAATATACCCTCATTCACCACTCTTGGTGATGGAGGGTATAAAAATGATTTGAAGGAAAGTGATTATTTCTTCTATAAAAAAAGTATACAGGAAGCTACTGATGTAGAAGTATTTTTACTCGATAATTAAAGTAAATAAGATAGTTGTATATAAATTAATTAAATTTGCCACTTTGCTGTTATGCAAACTTTATATGCAATTGAAAAGATACAAAAATAAACAATAAATAATTCTATTTTAAATTATGCATTTTGTTGCTTCGTCTGTTGTTTATTTATTTGTTTTAGTTTTACTCTATTTGTTTTGTTTTAACATGTCATGTACGAATATAAAAAACCGATGTTTGTTTTTACAAGTTGTCATTTGAAAAGGCACAATTTGAATGAGCATCATCAATATGTATGAAGAAAATTGTACTGTAACTGTTTTTAGAAAAACGTTTTAAGGTAATAGTTTTTGTTAAACAGCAAAATAGATAAATATATTTTAAAGCAAAGATATTTTCATTGGTATTGATTAAAGCTTATGAAAGCTGTCCACAGTTTTAGCTATTAAAAACCATTTTTTGTTTATAACAAATTTTTATTTGCCAATGAAAAGAGTTTTGTTTCACATTTGTGAATAACACAAATCAAATAATTGTTTTCTTTAAAGATTCATTCATTGATTTCACAAAAAAAAAAATCATTAATATTTGTTTCATTTGATTCATATCATCAGACCTTTTCATAAGCTTCACTGACTTTTTCATTGAAACAAAAGCAAAAAATAACAAACCTTCAAAAGCAACACAAAAAAAGTTTGAGAAAATAAATACCTATAAAAACTTTAAAAAGTTTATTTTATGTTGTCCTCTTTAAACAGATCTTTCTTCCAACTGTTTAAATATTGATGGCAAACTAAGTGGCTGACAGTTGAAGCGAAAATTCACGCATTGAAGCATTTTAGCCAACCAAGCAGAGGAGCTGTTTCAATTTTATACTTTGTATGAAGAAGTTAGGGATCCCTAAACATCAATTCATGTATGGCCAGTTGGGGTAAATAATAATAGAAAAGTATCGCTTCCACATATACACTTACAAACATTGAGAAGCCAATAAAAAGGATGTAACAAATCTAATATATTTTATACAACATGAAACATTCAAGTTTTATTTGATTTTTAACAATTTTTTCTAGCTTCTGATAAATTAAAACAAAATCCTTTTGAAATTGATGCTCATAACACACATAACTCGCTCTCTCTTGCTGGTAGTGCTTTCTATTAATATATATATTTTTTTTGGTGTGTGCTTTTGTTCTCGGATCTTTCTTCTGTTGAATTTAACTTTGGTTTTTTTTTTGGTATTGGGACCCAAAGGGAATTCGCATGCTTGGTTGGTTAGTCAAATGAATGGTTGGCTGGTTAGATGGATGAATAAATGTTTTTATTGTTCGAAGATACATGTTCTCAAGACAGTAGTTTAAAGACTAAAGTTGTTTAATATTTGAAATACTAAAATGTTGGTATCTATTGGGGCCGAAACTTAGATTTTAACATTATCTCGAAAAGCTCACGAAATTATTCTCGATTTTTATTTAAAAAAATATTTGACTGTATTAAACGAATAAAGTTTTTTCTATGATTTTAATAACTTTACACACTACCCAGCAATTTTGGGTGCTATCCAGACCTAGTGAATTTTCCTATCAATTTATTGTTCACATAAAATCGGGTCGCATAATTTTTTAATATTTTTGCAACAAAAAAAAAAAAAAAAGAAGCGATTTATGGAATGCGTTTATAAATCTTTAAGGCATTTTGTCTTTTACTCCGATTTAGATAATTAACTGCATGATAGGTTTAAAAGTTATCATCCATGCGTATTCTACTTCTGAAATACTTGTATTTTCTACTATTTTTTTGTTTGAGATATATACCCTAAATAGTTGGGCCACAGATGTCGACATATGGGGTTCACATACCGATTACATAGAATCAGTTATGTACCTTACTAGCTACCAATGTGGTTATTTAACATATGTGTGTGTCCTAGACGGAAGCTAATTAATCCCAAATAGTCAGTGTAAAAACATCTCGTGGTATCAGGGCTGCCAGATGAATTTAGGAAAAAAATCGTCAAAATCCCGATAAAAAAGAAAAAAGTCGTCATTTCATATATTAAAAATCGTAAAAAAAAATCGGAAAAATAAATTTTGAAATTTTTATTGAAACGAAAACATAAAAATTCAAGTTTATATAGTTTTTGGTACAATAGATATCAAAATACATACATAAATTTTAATGCCCTTATTCATAAAAAATTAAAGTAAACTCCAAATGTACTTTAAGAAAATTTTGTATGAAAATTTTGTCTAAAAGCACACTTCAAACCTACTTCATTTTTTATGAATACGGCAGAAACTTTTTAAATAAGTAATCAGAAGAAATATAATGTTAAACACAACTTGTGTAATATTTTTATAATATCACACTTTTCAATTCCTACTCCTCAAAGCAAGTATTTTTGGATGAGTAGGGAAAAGAGACAAAAAGGGACTACAAACATGACAGTACTAGTCAATTTTCTTATTTCTTTTTGTTTTTTTCTTTCATGCATGTTGATTTGCATTAAAAAGTACGCAAATTGTGGCGTATGTAAATGAAATGGCAAGTTCAAAAGAATAAAAACTGGCCAGCTAAAACTAAAGGGTGTGAAACAAGACTTGCAGTATTTTATAAATAAATATCTGAATTTAGCATATTTTGATTATTCACCTTAAATTACAATGTCAAAACAATTTAGTTTATTAAGTTTTATATAACATTTTGAGTAAAGAATCCAATTTAGTCAACATATATTCCGTATTTTTTTTATTTAAATTTATCTGGCTGAATATTCTTTCGACGTTTTGTTAAAATAGGAGCAGTTTTTGTAGAATTTCCCCGTTGAAATTTAGAAATTGTTTCCTTGAAAAAATTTTTAGCTACAAAGAGACAGTATAATAGTCTGTGCTTAGTAGTTTGTTCAGTTACTAAATTAACATACGTATAGGTATTAGTTACACAGAGTCCGTGCAATAACCGGTTTCTTGTTTACCATAATGGGACTACTCATCCATATATCAGTTACAATATGACAATCAAGTAAACCGTACCAAATAGTCTACGAATAAATATATATCCTCGATCCTTATGAAATTCTAAGTCGATTGAGCCATGTCCGTCTGTCTGTGAGTCTCTCCGCCTGTGTAAAACACTTTCACGTCCAAACTACACAACTTAACTAAACTAAATTTCTAGAAAAATATTTTTCATTTACCTACAAACTTTGGTAGTGAAAATTCGCAAAATCGGTATAGTAAAACCAGAGTTATGGACCCAAATGTGAATCAACCTCCATAAAAATTTGATGTTTTTTATTAATTTCATTGCAATATTTTTAAATATATTGCAGATAATACCATGAAATTGTTTATACTTTATTTTTATGATACGACTGTTTCAATTTTTGAAAAGACTCATATTTTTTATTTTGTTAATTTGTTTTTAAAATATGTACTTTTCTTTTGTCATTTTGAAGGTTTGACAACATAAACATATGACTTTGCTCAAAATTGTGTTCACAATCAAATAGTTGTATCATACAATGTACAACATACGACATCACTAGTGAATTGAACAATTATTAAAAAATGCTAAATAAAATGCCAAATGATAAATGTAAAATTTTGCAGCTAAATTGAAATAAAAAAGCTAAATGTAACCGCAAAAATGCTAAACTTGTCAAAATAAAACAAATAGTCGATACGAGAGAAGAATACTACGTAAACTGATTTTGTTAAGAAAAGTAGCTAGTCCTTAGTTAAAAGTTAAAATGGCTTTTGGAAATTGGCTACAGATTAGTCTATCAACTGACAGTGATGATGACATACTCAACAATAAAATGTTGGATATAGCTTTTAAGCTATAATTTGCAATAAGTAAAATGAAAAAAAAAATAAATTTAACATACTAAACTTCAGATTACAAAGAGCCACAATTGACACTCCAATAAAATAAAAGTTTAAAGTGACTTCATTTTAGATTACTTTGAGACACTTAAGCGGCTGTTGACTGCACTTCAATAGATAACCTGGGATGTATAAAGTAACAAATTAACATACCTTTGTACTACAAAGAGCACAGAGGAGTCGAGCGATCAAAACACAGTATAAGTTGGAGTCAGTAAAGTCTAGTGTAGTTCTGGGTATATATGCCAATTTTTACATTAAAAATCTCAAGATTTAAGTTTTCAGAATAATGGAATTTCATTTGAATACTTTTAAATATCTGCAATTGACATAAAACAACTTTGTCCAATACATTTCATATGCTGTTACATATTGTGTATATGATGTTCATATGTTTGTATTTAGTATAAAATCAGTGGTAAAGTATTTTCAGTTGTTGCTTTTTTATTTATTTTTCACTGACTTCTTGTTACAAACAAACCAAAAAACGAATGAAAAAAAAAATCATTGTTTTGAAAATTAAATTTTGTCTGTTTCAGTTGAGTTGATTTTTAACAATTTCGAATTTTATTTGTTTGTGTGTGTGTGTGTAGAAATTTTATTGTACAATTTTCATTTGAAGGATTACTTTTGCTCTCCCGCATTGTGTTAACTTATGGTAAGAGGTAATCCTTTATTTTAGATACATATGTATGTATGTATGTCTAATTGTTTTTGTATCAGTATATCCCTACAACATATGTGTGTTAGTAAAAGAGTTTTTTTTTTTTTGTTAATTTTTGTTAGAATTTGTTGATGTTATTGTAACAATATTTTGTGTTAAACATCACATGCATCTGTTAGCTTGTCAAATTTAACATGTTCTATTAAATTTCATTGGAACAGAAACAGAAACACCCAGTTTAAACGAAAAATTACTAAAAAAAATTAAAATGTGTGTGTTGGGTTGTGTATTTATGTGTGAATTTGAAGTTGAAGTCAAACCAAACGCAAACAAACGAACGAACGAACAACAAACAAGCAAACATGAATGAATGAACACTTGTAGTTTTAGAAAAATTGTTCTTGTTGTTGGCATACAAATACACTGTGTTGTGCAAATTACAGATGAGATGGAAGAAATAGTTGAAAACTTGAGGGCAAAAAATGTGCACTTGCAAAATTTGTTCATTAACCTACACCTACGCAAAATCTAGTACTGTGCAATATTATTGGAAAATTTGACATTTACACTATGATCAAGAGATTTCGCACAAAAATTTTTTCCGGAGAAAAATATTTTTGCTGAGAGTTTTTTTGCAGCACCATTTCGAACTATTTTTTTTTTTGAAAATTAAAGCTGCCATATGTAAATAAAATCTATTAGTTTTAAAAGTTTTTTTAGTTTTTGGCTTTTAAGTGTCAAAAAACAAATACTAAATTATTTTAAAATATTCAGCCCAATCATGAATAAAAAATCCGCGGGAGTTTTTTCCTTTTTTATTTTTTTAACATTGAATTTGAATACATTGTTTAGTTTATTGAATTTTCTTTTAATCCGAGCAGTTGTTTTGGAAATATTTTTTTTTGCAAATCACAAAAATTTCTATTTATGATTAATATGTATCTTTGATAGTTTATACCAGCAAACAGCCTAGAAAAAAATTATTTCTAAAACGACTTTAGTGCAGTTTATTTCGGTTTTTTTATTTAATTCAATAAACTAAACAGTTTTCGAGTTACGCTTTACTCACTAGATGTCCCGCTTGTCGGTTTTTTCAACTAGCACAAAAACGTAATAACATTATATTGAAACATTATATTGAAATATTTAATGTTTATTTCAAAGCAAAGAAAAAGAGAATCAAGACTTACTCGTATGGGCAAAATTGTTAGCAAATTGTTGTATAATTGCATAAACAATCCTTTCACACCCTCCGAATCAAATAATTATAACTCTTGTTCAATGTTTGATTCTATATGATTACAGAGAGTATTAGGTATTGTGCTTTTAAATCATTTCTAATAACTAACATTTTTATCTCATTATCAAATTGACTCTTCACTTTTGGAATTTATCAAACAATTTAAAAGTTTTGAGTAATTCATCCTTCTTTCTTGCTTTCTTATAAGGAGAGATTTCACCAGTTCATGGCTAATATGCAATCAATTTTTGATATCTCTTTGAGCATAAATAAAAGTGCAACATCGGCAGAGATTCATATCACTGTTTCATCCATTAATTTAACCGGATTTAAAAGGACAATTATTTGTTGAGTTTTTAAAGCAATTAAAGCTTTTTCTATAGAAATTTCCAATTCTAAAAACCGTAGACACATCAAATATTAAGTTCGAGTTTAGCAAAACTCCAATAGTAATTTTTATTCTTTTATCTTTATTTCTTCAACATACTGTTGTAAAAGTTTAATTTTTGTTGATGACTTGTAAATATGTATGTATCTATAATTTTGAAATGTTGCTGATCTTTTCAATTAGTTATAAAATGTGTAAACTGTCAGTAGATTAAAAATTAATTTATGTTTTTAATTTAAAAACAGAAACACAATTATAGTTCCCTGGATTTTTTACACAAGGGGATTTTTTTAACAAACCACCAAATTGTCGGGATTTCGGAATTGGCAATTCTATTTTACACTGAAAAAAGGTTTTTATAAAAATTTAAATTTTGGGCGTAATGTAAATAAAAAATATGAATATTAAGAACTGATGCTAGTTCTAACTACAGGTAACGATTTTATTTAAGTAGTATGGAACTGGGGAGGCAGTTCGGCAGTTTAGTTGTTTTCGTGCCATGAAGATGAAATATTTTTTGTTTGTTAAGGTAGTTCTGCCTCCTCAGTTCCATACTGCTTATATATTTTAAGATTAAGTAGGATTTTTAGGGGCTCTCAGCTAAATTATATTTTTTAAGAAATTTGAATAACTGCTAATATTTTGCCCCAAAATTTACCACGGCTGTACGAATATTTATTTGTTTTAGTCATCGCATGGTGGCAATGTTGTGAGCTGCGTAAAATAATAAAGAATTTTTTCACATACTCGCGCTGTAATTTTTTTTTGTTTGTTTTTCAGATGTTGTTTCTCGTTGTTGCTATACATACGAGAACATAAATATATTTTTTTTCGCTTTTAGATTGGTTTAGCGAATTGAAATCCTTTATCATTGTTGACGTAATGTTAATTTTAAAATTGAACAATAACAACATGAACATGAGCACAGTAACAAAAACAATGAACAGATATATAAAATAATGTTGAAAATATTTTAGGTTGTGTTTGTTGCATGCAGCAAGCAGCAGTAGTAGAAAGAGAAAACCGAGAAAAAAACCACTCCATACTCGTACATGATACGAGATGCCACAACAAATACTGAAACTGAATTCTGAACACTGATACACTGGTGAACTCCGGCTCAATTCAGCTCAACTACACTTCAATGTTGTAACAATATATATTGTGTACTGTATTTGAACAATATAAAGTTGAAACCTTGAATGTGAAACCAATTTTTAGTGAAGGCAATTAATCAAAATCGTGTTGAACATGTGGCCAAAACATTTTCATACCTTTTTTTTCTCTCTCTCTTCTTTGTATAAATAAATGTTTTTTGTATTTCATTTAGCTTGTTTTAATATTGAATGAAAATGAATCATTTTAAAGCTGGTGTATTATGTTGGTTGTTTGGTCGTTGTGCTATTAATGGCTTTCAAATTTTACGCTTAATTTTGTTATTTGATTGTGTGTGAGTGCTGGTTTTAAAAAAAGGGATGTCGAAGACAAATTATTGTTTGGTGGGCGTTTTAAGTATGCCTCGCAAGAGTATTATGAGCAATATACAAATTAAAAAAAGGATATATGTACTGGTAATAAACGAAATAAAAATTGACACCATAATCTTAAAAAAAAAAAGAAAAGTAAGTCCGTGTCAAATATCTATCTACATACGTACGGGAATTAAGCAATCAGTCGTTTTGTATACACTCCCACTCTTATTGTTAATGAGCTATATTTCCAAAAAAAAAAAAAAATAATAAAATAATAAATAATGAACTAGGCATCCTTTTGTTGTGTTGTCTACTTTGCCCTTTAAAATGTTTATGTCACATATTATTAACTGTATATCTGCTGTTTGCGTTTACGGCAGCCCATTGAGGGTGTTTATATATGTTAAATCGCTCTGGTATAAATGTGTCCGTGGACACAATCGTGTTCACTTTTGGTGGTGTTTGTCAATTTGACAGCTGATTTATGATTTGCCTTTGATTGCAATTTACAGTTGTTGCAAAGCTTGTGGTCGTGGTTGCAACAATTTACTTTATTCTGATCGATTTAAGATAGTGGTGTTGTATTGAATGCATACAATACTTTTTTTTAATTACTTATGTGACGCATATGTACGAACGTGTCTATGTGCATTTTATGCCACATTTTATTCTTTTGGGGGTGTGTAATTTTTATTCATTCTATATGCAACAACAACAACAAAAACTGCATGCTTTTATGTATAGCCACAATAAATAAAGCAAGTAAAAGTGATCATATGTGCCACATAATTAAAAATGGGTTTGTATGAATCGTTAGTTGATTGAAGCGTGGGTTGGTTTTATGTTCCCAGCCATTAAAATATACTTAGTTGGTATTGTTTTTTGTACCAGGTGTAAATGAGATTCATTTAAAATGGTCACTCGTTGCTGGGGGAGGGTAGAAAAATATTAATAGTGACCATGAGTTCATAAAAAATATGTTAGAAAGCGTTATTTCAAATGATGTTCTAAATCCTAAATACCCTTCAACTAAAACTGTAATTATGCACTACTTTAAAATGTCTCACTACCAAACACCTCAACATACAAAAAATTAAGCGCATAAATAATTTACTACATGCAAGTGCTGAGAAAGAGCATCAGCGGCAATAAGTTTAACACATGTTTGTCGTAGGCAGGAAAGTATTTGTTTATAATTCTTATTTATTGCTTTTGAAGAAACATCACTCTCTTTCGAAATGTTGCAAATGTTACACCATGCAAGCTTGATCTAAAATTTAAAATGACACTTGAACTTAGTGTTTGCTATTTTTTATATTTACCAAATTTTAGCAACCACTTTTAAAAATATCTTAAATTTTATTTCTTTAGAAAACAAAAATTAATCTAATAATAATGTTTTGCCGCAAAATAAAAACGCCTCTAATGTATTTTACTTGTGAATCATTAAAAGCATCATCGTAAAAGAAAAGAAAAATAGTAACAACTTTATTGTTTCGCTCTGCATTGTCCTTCAAAAGCCTTTCAATCTAAAATTTAATTTGTACAATCAATGAGCAAACCAGTACTTTTTCCACACAATTGCTGCAGCATACTGTTGTGGCATCTTTTTATCAAGTATAATATAATTATGACCCCATTACAAAGTTTTTAAGTTAATTTGAAAAAAAAAGAAATACCAAACTCTGTTATAAAAAAAGAAAAATTAAAAAACGAACGAACTCATACAATTAAACTTTCTTCATTAAAAAATACTTGGAAATTTTTTTATTTTATTTTTTTGGTCATACTCATATGCAGTTTCCCTCTTATTGCGGAACTCTTAGTAGAATATATTTAATACATTTATATAAATATAAAAAACACATACTACTACGAGTGGAACACACATACTTACACGTTTACCAATTGCAGTTTTTCAAAAACGGAACAAAAAAATCTCGAAAAACTTTGTTTTTTTATCCGCAAATACTAGTGAAATTTCATTCAGTCATTCACTTACTTATTCGTTTACAGCTCTACCATTTTTGGTATCCTCTTTTTTGCTCATGTCCTTTTTCAATTTAAGTTTACACCTAAACAAATAATGTTGGTTGAATTGAAACTTGAAAAAGTATTTTGTCGTGATCACATCCGTTTGATTTTGAAAAGTATGAGCATTGTATTGAGAATCGTAATGTCGTAATTAGATTAATGGTGGCGAATATTATTTGTGTTAAATTTTATCGCGATATAAACACTTTTAAAATATCGACGAATTACACTCTTCAATTCTGTCTCGTCAAGGCAAGTATTTTCCTTCTCATCTGCCTTGACGAGACAGAATAAAAGATAATTTTCTATTTCCTTCTCATTGAAATGTGATGGACTACAAATGTGACAGAAACGAATGATGAACTTCTTTAAACATTAGATTCGTATATTTCTATTTACATACAGGCCTATTTGAAAAAAATTCGCAATGGATGCTAAGGTTATACAAGTTTGCACCCGATTAAGTATGATTAAGTCTATCCAAGTTCGATTTAACAATATATTATTCTGTGTTTCTGTCTTTCTGTTGTATCTGATCAGCTATGGTTGGTATTTTTATTTATTTGATTGATGTTTTAAGATATTTGATGTTTTTATTTAATATTCGTGTTGTTGTTGTTTATAATGTTCATTCTTAAGAAAGGTTTAAAGTTACAACCACAGATTTAGAGGTCTGATTTCTCTGAAATATTTAGTTGGTGAATTATAAACAACACCTTAAAATACCTATATAAACAACCTAAATCTTCGGAGGCAATGCGATGAGATGGTAAAACTTAGGCGATGTAGACTTGGTGTAATGATATAGAGATGATACGGTGATACGCTAGAACAATATTTGATAATACGGTTGAATCTATTGCATAGTTGTAAAGAAAAATAATACAAACTGGAGATTTAATTATATCTCTCTGCTAAAAACTAACAAATCCACATGCACAAGAGATTCCGTAGGTCTAGAATTTGGTTACAAATAGCTAAGTTTAGTACGTTTTTACCATGAAGTAGAATTCGTCGGTTCTTGTAATATTTTCAGAGAATAAATAACATCATATCTGCTTCTGAAAACTAAACATTTTCCTTGAGCTTAAACTAGTCTAAATACATACATGCATACTTAAAGGGGTATGTTGCTGTGGCCCACTTAATCCTTATGTGGTCCTTGTTATATTCTCTGTTTGATGCAAAAGTTCACAAAAAAAAAAACACACACACACACACATGTTCATACATATTAACTATCAACAGCAACAAGAAACAAACTTTGAATATAAAGTTTATCATTATTTTGGTCTTGCTTCTTCGTATTTTGTATGACATTTTGCTTTAATTCGCAAGTATGTAGTGAGTACTCTGTCACTTGGTTTCCTTTCCTGTATTTGTTGCCATTTGATGGTGTTGTTGTCGTTTTTGACCGTAACGGAAAACAAATTAAAAATTCAAAAAGTGTTTCCGTTTCTCCTCCTTCACACTAGAAGTAGTAGTATGTGTGCATGTGAGTGAGTCAGTGTGTGTGTGGGTGTGCAACCAACAAAAGGATTAACTGATAATAAGTTAGTCATGTGCTAACGAATGAACTGTAATAATAGTTGCAACCAACCAAGCACATGATGAAGTGGATGATGATGACTAACTACTACACAATATTTGTTGAAATTTTCTGTTGACTATTTGTTCAGTTTCTTTTTGTGTTTTTTTTTTGTTTTTGTAAAAGAAACCGATAAATGCTTGAATGTATAATTGTTAAGGTGTACAAAAAAATACGTATAAATTGTGCAAATTGAAAGTGCTTTAGAGTTAATTGTTGGGGGGTTTTTTTTAGCTAACTGCATTCGATTTTTAAACATTCTTAATATTAAATAATTAAGTTTTTGTATGTGTGTCTGCTTTTGTTGACCCTGACTGTTTTGATGATTTCATAAAGTATTTAAAGTTTGTTGTTGATGATGATGCTGATGATTTTTATTAAATTTCTGTAGTTGTATGCTTTGGTTGCAGTAGCTAAATTATAATACCCTACACCACCATAAGTGGTGAATGAGGGTATATATAAGTTTGTCATTCCGTGTGTACCAATTAGAAATACTCGTTTGAGAACCGACAAATTATATATATTTTTGGTCCTTACGAAATTTTAAGTCAATTGAGCCATGTCTGTCTGTCTGTCCGTGTGTCTGTGTAAAACACTCTCACGTCCAAAGGACACAACCGAAATCAACAAGGTTTACAAAAAACCGCTTATAGTTCTCCTAAGCAGTTTGGTATTGAAAATCAGCAAAATCGGTGTATTAGAACAAGAGTTATGGAAATGTAAGACAACCTCCATAAAAATTGATATTTTTAAACATTTCTCTTGCTATATTTTTAAATATATAGCAGCTATTCCCATGAAATTTTGTATACATGAATTTTATCATAAAAACAGAAAGTGTGAGGAAAATAGTAAGAATATGTCCATGATTTCTCATAGCCCCCACAAAAAAATCTTCGCGAAATATTGCTCAATTATACATAAATGCCTATAAAATTGCAATATCAATACAAAATTCAACAGGAATAAGTTTCATGCAAAATTTTTTTTTTTAGTTCAGTCCATGCCTGACCATAGACCCCATATAAAGTCCACTTCCAAAATTCACTTAAATAAACGGCTAAAATTTGACATAAATAATCCTTATAGGTAAATAAATTGTTGTACTAAATTTTATGGTGGTCGGCTCATAATTGGTCATAGCTCCCATACAAGGACCACATCCGAAAAAGCCATTTCTCTCTATATATATATCATATAAATATCGGTACCGACTCAAAGCTTTGTACAGATGATTTACATATATACAAAAATCATCGCACAAAATTTTATGAATTTCGGTCCATTTTTAACCGTATTCCCCATATAAAGCCCTCTTCCGAAAATTACTTCAATATTCATAAATCTCTTATAAATAACGGTACCGATCTAAAATTTTACACGGATCATTTACATATATGCGAAAATCAAACTGCTGGATTTTGAAAATGACTATATTCCCCATATAAGCTCCACTTCCGAAATCTACGTTAATACTAATAAATATACCGTTATTATGTTGAAATTCGACGTCATATACCCTCATAAGCATAACATCACTGTTCCAAAATTTAAGAAAATCGGCCCATAATTTGTTATTTCTGCCATATAAGAACCATTTCCGAAAAACAAATTTAACCCACAAAAATGTCTAATAAATATCGATATCGAACCAACTTTTATATAGATCAGTAATTTTAATCCAGAAATCATACTAATATCGGTTATACGGCAATTATGCTACTGGATTTTGTAGCTGTCAGTCAATAATTGGCAATAGCTCCCAAATTAAGTCTACTTTCGAGCATACTAAGCAACCATATAACTCTTGTAAATAACGTTATTGAGTTAAAATTTCACCAAAATAAGTCAAATACGTAGAAACCACATTAGTGGATACTGGATTTAGAAGCTATCAGTCCATAACTGGTCTATGTTGGTCGCCTTTCAAACTATATATAGAATAATAATAAAATTTGCACTAAGACTGAATAGAAAACACAGAATAAGTATATTCTAGTCCTAAAACCAGTGTAGTTTCTGTGTTTCTTATTACGTTTAGGTGGAGGGTATTAAAGATTCGGCACAGTCGAATATAGCACTCTAACTTGTTTTTGTTTTATTTTTCAATCAAAAGTTTTGTTTTTATCTAGAACATGTTAGTTAAACTTTTATCTTTATCTCCATAGATGACAGAAACATTCATATTTAATCCCTAAGATTTTAGTTGAGCATAAATGAAGAAAAGAAAAACAGCATGTGTATGTATGAGATAAGTAGAGTTTCCATAATGAAATTAAATTTAATTATACTTTGATGATTTCAGTTGGAATTTTATATTAAGAATATAACGAGGGTGGTATAAGTAAGACAAAAAACATTTTTTTAATCAATTCAAACTTTTATTTAAGAAATTGTAATACCAACAAAATGTATATCTGTGAACTAATTCTTTTATCTGGATCTAAATGATATAGCAAAATAGCTCTTAATGTCTCTTACTCATCTTTATTTTGTGTTTCGCTTAAAGCTCGTCACCATTTACTACATTATCTATACAAAAACTAATGGCTACTACCATCAATGCTCTTAACTGTTGTTAAAAATTAAATTATTTCAACGAATACTTCATAGCCATGCATATTGTGACTTTTCCCATAACTTTAGCAATGAGTACAGTGAGATTGAGCAACACCTACACAACTTATTTTCCTTTTCTCGCTCCACAATAAAGTGGGTTGCAAACACACGGTTTTTTTACTAGGAACTTTGTTTTTCAAAACAAATAAAGCAGAAAAGTCAAGCAAGTTTTGATTGTGTTGGAAATATTAAGGTTGTACAATTATAAATGAAGAAGCTATCGGACTGATGTCCACCACGACCAAGCATACAGATTCCAGTTGTTTATACAAATTTTCTATTATATTTTGGCAAAATATTCGGTCTATATCCTTAATCAAGCCACGGATATTGAGTTTTAAGATTGTAATCGATTCGATTGGTTTTGTATTGCTCTATTTTTGACATAGCATAATGATATGGCTGGCTAATAATAAGCTGGAAATTATGCGCTTTGTAAATTTTGATTATCAATAAATTCATTGTTTCGCTGGCACCGTCTTGTTTAAACCTTATGCCAGTGATATCCATATTATCAATGATAGTTCAAACATCTCTCCATAGTGTGATCCATTCACAGTAAACGCATTTCCAGCCGAATTATCGAAAACAATTAGCCCAAGCAAGCCTCCAGTCCATATAGCGCTGCATAAAGCGATTTCTCAACAATTGGTCTTGGATTTTCAGAAGCAAAAATGCGAAAATTTTTCTTGTTGACGTATCCCGAGAAATGAAAATGGAAATTGTCTGAAAATTAATTTTTTCATTAAAAATGTTTCTTGAATTCATTGTAAGTGCTGTTTCACACGTTTCAGCATTTACAACCGTATGCTCTCTTTTGAACCTGCCATTTCGTTCACACGTGTATCTTCTATTTTTGTGATTTTTACTCTTTCATGTAACTCATCATGGAAACAACTTTGCGTTGAAGAAGATGGACAAAATAAAAGAAGAAAACAAAAGAAAATAAGAAAATTGTCTAGTGCCATCAAGTATGTACCTCTTTTATTCTCTTTTCCCTTCTCAATCAAAAATACTTGCATTTAACAGCCATAATTGAAAAGTGTGAAACCGGACTAACAATTTTCAAAGCTTCAACTGCTGACATGGCAACAAGTAAAATTTAAAAACATGTATATTATTCCAGCTCCTGTTGTAATACAAAGTTCGTATTAAGAAACCCGTTATCAGAAAAAGAAGGAAAATAGTTGAAGTAGATGATGATGAGCAAACTAAAAGCCTGTTGGAAAATATTTATATATGAAGTTGTCGTGAAGAAAAACTCTTGGCCACCACATTCAACTAAAAAAGAGAATATTCTCATGAGTTTGAAATTTTAATACGACTTCGTTACAAATGAAATACTTTAAAAAAAGTTTCTACTTTGTTTTTTTTTGTTTAGCAGGCAAGGATATACATAGTATTATATTTTAAGTACTTTCATCTGTGCAGTATAAAGCAAGTGTACTACTACGATTTTAGTTTAGATGTGAGCCAACAACTAACTAAACTTTAGCAATTTTGCTCTTTATGAGCAAAGCACGTACAAATTCACTTTTAACTTTCAATTTGCTGGTGCCTTTTTTATTGCTACCCTCCCTCATACGAGTATTTATCTGTTTCTCTGCTTTACTCGTACAAAAAGTTAAAAGTTGTGCCTTAATCCGATTTTCTAACAGGCATCCCAAAGAGTAAGATTGAAAGGCTTTGGTCAGTGCTACTGTCAGTAGCAATGCTAGCAATACATATGTATTTGGTAATATATGTAATACCACTGGTCATAAGGGATTAAAGTCAACTGCTGACTAACTTAAAAAAAAAAGTTGGAAAAAACCACATAAAATAAGAATTTAAGTATTAGACGGTAGTTGGAGTGGCAGTTTGTGAGTTCATATAGAATTCGTATTGTAAGTATTGGTGCAAGAGATGAAATGTAGTAGTTTTAATAAGCTTTTTCATACATTCCTCTTCCCCCTCAGCAATTGAAGTGTTGTATTTAGTTAAATTGGTTAATATATCGAAGTACTGTAAATAAAAACCGATTTATTTTTTACCTTAGTTTAGAGAATGGAAATTGCTCTTTCTTATATCTTGCATAATTTTGCCATAAAACTCAAAAGGTTTTTGTGTCAAATCTAAACTCAATAGTGTTTGCTCAATGGCAAAAATGGTGGGCTTATTTTATTAATTAATTACTCGTACGTTACGAAGTCTGCAAACGATTCTATTAGCTCTATATAGATTTTATTTTTAACATAACCAACAATAAATGAATAATTTGTGTAAAATCGCATGATTTGGGCGCCCAATACATATCTGCCCAATAATATTACACAAAATAATATTCCTATAAATAAAATACTTGTTTTGGTTGTATGGTTGGTTTACGTGGTTGCCTGGTACCTGCAAGCATTCAAGTGAAATCTTTTGATTCTGTTTTGAAAACGACTACACCACTCGTTGAGTAAATGATAGAACTAGATCTTATCCAGATGCTAGTATATAATGGGTACTATATCCAGCCTGTTGCGTTCAGGTGTTCGATGAGCTCGCACCATCTAATATTTGATGTCTCCGCTAGTTTGCTTAGTATATGATTGTTGAAAAAGTTGAGTCTGCTTTCATGCTTACCAATCGTCCAGTGACCGGTTAGCACCGCTATGATTCTCGATATGTCCTTTCGTTTCATATTCAGGAGCTGCAAACTGCGCTTCTCATTATATGCTGGCTACATATTTCTAGTGGTCTTCCAGGTGTCCAAATTGCGCCACCTAATTCCAGCCTTTTGTTCGAAGATTTCACATTTAATAGTCCCAAGTGGCATTGCGACTGATACGCCAGTTGAGACATTTAAAGCGGATCCTTATTTGGCCAGTTCGTCGGCCCTCTCATTACCGTAGTATTTCCTATGCGTAGGGACCCAAACTAGAGTAATGTCAGCTAGACGACCTAGTTTTGACAGCTCTTCTTTGCATTACCTGACTAGAATATATGTCGTAGTATTGGAATTAAGTGACGTGAGTGCTGCCTGGCTATCGACAAAAATGACTGTGCTGCCACGAATATTTTTTCCACACAAAATTCTGCATACTTCTCTAATCGCTAGTATCTCAGCCTGAAATAAACTGTATTTGTCTTGGAGGCGTATCGAGAGTTTTAAATTGAGTTCATTGCAGAAGACGTCGGAACTAACGCCACACTCCATCTTTGAATCATCAGTGTATACCCTTATGTCGAATTTATCAATCATGTGACCCCTTTTCATTTACGTCTGAATGAAATATGTAGTGATTTTGAGCCTCTTATCAAAGTCTATGAGGGATGTTGTGTAATCAGATTTTTGGTGTAATGAAGAGGGAAGCAATCAGAGGCAGATAGTCTCAAATGGCCATTAAGTGTATAAAAAAAAGTATTTGTATTCCCCAAACAAAAGGTTATCCACCACCACTCAAAAAGTTGTAAAGGTTTCAAAATTAGATTTAAGTCGATGTATAAATGTTATAAATAAGTATATCAGTCAAAAATAAAAAATAATGCAAATCCTCGTCTTCTATATTCTACAATAAATTCAGATTCTCCTTCAGCAAAATCAAATGGCGTACGATTAGTTTCTGCTAAAGAAATTCTAAATCAAACTAAAGCTTTAGGAAATATAATAAATAAAAATAAAATAAATATTTGATTTTTAAATAATATAAACATATTATTGCCTCCAATTAAAAAAAATAAAACTTAATAAAACTAAAGCTAATCTAAGTTCATAAGAAATAGTTTGAGCAACAGCTCGTAAACCTTCTAATAAAGCATAATTAGAATTCGAAAATCATCCAGAAATTATAACAGCATAAAACCCCTAAACTAGTACCACAAAGAAAAAATAATAAAACTAAATTTAAAGAAAAAAAGAGAAAAGTTTAACAAACATATGTAGGTAAACATATTCCAACTAATAATGACAAAAATAAAGAAAATATATGAGAAAAATAATAAGCAATGTGATAAGATAAGAAATAATAAGTTTGTTTCTTAAGGTATGGTCACACATGGCAAATATTTACTCAAAAAAGTGTAACCACATGTTTTAGCACAAATTTGTTTGACATTGTTTAGTGTTACAAGAGTTTTGCAAGATCAAATAGAACAAATAAAATAAGACTAAATATTTGTTTTTTTGTAATAAATAAACGAGTTTAAAAATATTTTATTTAGTGGTTACGTCTTTTTCGGCAAATATTTGCCAAGTATGACCGTATCTTTAGTAAATTAAATAGTAATTATATTCAATATGAAAATAATAATTTATTAAATATTAGGTCCTTTCGTACATAAATATTTAGGAGACAAAGGACCTACGATTTATCTCGTAGTTGGCTTCTGTACAAGTCAAATTGTACTTCTGTCTTTAATATTTAGTTATTATTATTTATTATAATTATCATAATTTTCTTATGTATTATTTTCTTTCTTTTTAGTGGTATAAATATTCTCTAATTATTGTTATAATTATCAAGAACCCAATATGGATAAAAAAAAGGTAACTAAGTCAAAATAATAAATATTTCAATTGTATTTCAGAATATTCCAATTTTATTTCATTTGCATTTCCCAAATATCTAACAATTAATACAAATTAATTAAATCTTAGGTGAATAATAAGACACTAATTTCAAATCAATACTCGTTTTCTACATTTTTTTTCTTTATCCATTTTTAAAGTATGAATAACATTGTTTGAATTGATTCATACTAGCTAGCTAATAGTGCTAAATTGCCACCTATGGAACTAATGTTAACACAATTTTTCAATTTTGTGTTACGCAATCTTTAAATGACATTTATTTAAATTGTCCACAAAATGTGGTCAACATATTCCAACACTTTTGAACCCTATTTACAGCATTATCTGTAGATTTTCGTGATGATTATTGGTGTTGTAAAACATAAATACTTTTAGCTGTTTTTTTTTAACGATCTTCATTAGAAACTTCCGCATTAATTGTTTTACAATGCGTTGTTGTAACTAAAATACAACAAAATAATAGAAATAAAAAGTACAAGTAGAAAAGCAAAATGACTGAAGTACGACAAGCCATAAATTTTAGTTCGTGTACAAAAATAACATCATTAAAAATCATTAAATAGTGAAATAAAAATAAAACGAAACAAGCTATCAAATATTTTTAATGATTTTTCTGATGTTGTTATTTTGTTTTTTATGGTTTGTTTCGTTATTTGTTGTTTTATTCTACCCTGCACCACCATAGTGGGGAGCGTATATTGGATTTGTGCTGATGTTTGTAACGCCCAGAAATATTGGTCCAACACCCACCTTAAAGTATACCTATCGACTAAGAATCACTTTCTGAGTCAGAATCACTTTCTGAGTCGATTTAACGATGTCCGTCCGTTTGGCTGGCTGTCCATGTAAAGCTCGTGCGCAGAGTACAGGTCGCAATTTTGAAAATATTTGGATAAAATTTAGTACGTGATTTTTTTTCGGCCCAAGGACGGATGGGTTTGAAACTAGTGGAAATCGGTCCATTATTTCACCTGGCCCCCATACAAACGTCCTCCCGAAATTGGGGTTTACTGATCATAAATGTTTGAATTATGCAAGTATCCAAACAAATTTCATCACAAATGCGTGGTAAATGAAGCATAACTCTCTCAAAAATGTTGCTATCCGAATAATATCTACACAAATACATTTCATATGTGTGCAAACAATACGGTACAATTTTCTTGTGATCGGTCCATAATTAGTCGAAACTCCCATATAAGACCCTCTCCGTAATTAAATTTAAGCTCCATAAATCTTTTAAAATTATTTATATCGAGATAAAGTTCAACATACATAATATTTATATTCATAGACATCATGACACTAAATTTTTGGATGATCGGTCCACAATAGGTTGTATCTCCCATATAACGCCCATTTCTGAAAAACTGTTTTATACATAAACTGGGTGTAGGGTATTATATGGTCGGGCTTGACCGACTATACTTTCTTACTTGTTTTTGTTTATTTATTTGCCCATTGTATTTTTTTCATTAAACAAATTACAATTTGTTTTTAATGTGAAAACAACACAAAATTACAAGTGTGTGAACGTACCCAACGTCAGTCCTTTATTCTGGATTTGGTTGGTTGTTTTTTAGTCAAGTGTTCTTTAATGCCGTAATTTTTTGGTCAATGAGCACACAAAACACCTTTTTCATTTGAAGTACATTTATTATTTTTTCCTTTTGTTTATTTGTTTTTATTTAATTTGAATTGTTTAATGAATTTGTTTGCTTCTTTTTTTTACAAAAATAAAAAGGTAAAACAATGAATGTGTTGTACTTACTATGCTGTTCTGTTAATAAAATAGTTAATTTTATTACTTGTTTCCTACCTTTTTCAATTAAAATTGCTTATACTATTGAAAACAATAAAAATGAATTTGAATTTTTCTTTCCCTTGTCCTGGATAAAGTAATGAACATTTATTTTCATTAATTAATTTTGCAGTTATCTTGTTTAAAGGGGGAATTTACATATATCAGGGTAATTTAGGAATGAAATATATGTTGTAATAGATCAGATAAGATTTGATCTTTATTCGATTTTAGCTATTTCATTCATTGACAAATTTGTTCAATGGTACCAAAGTACTATTCATGTTGTAATGAGACTGAATTTGAGCGTTACCATGGATTATGTTAATTTTGAGGCTTTCGTTTGATTTCATGTTGAAATGAGACTGAATTTGAGCGTTACCATGGATTATGTTAATTTTGAGGCTTTCGTTTGATTTCGGGCAATTTTGGGCATACACAATATCAGCTAAACATAAATTGATTCTCAGGGATCTCTAGCGCTCACCGTTGACAGTGGAACTATCGCCAGCATCGTTTTCAAAGAATAATTCTATGCAACTTGAGCATTGTAGCATTAACCAAAGCATACTGTTGATATCTAAATCCACAAATGTCTAGTAAAGAATCCCGTAAATATCCAAATCATCAATCGATCAATAGTATCTTTAGGAATTTCTTTTCTATTCTTTTAAATGTCCAATAAATGCTCTTCGATCCCCATTCGATCACACAATCAGCACGTTAGCTACCAGAGTGACCCTCTTGCCAAAGCTTCTGCACTAATCGAGCGAAGCCCGGTTATATCACCAAACATTTTCTAACGCAAATAAAAATGACGTAAATCTCTACCTGAGAGTCAGAAATATATTTTCTCATGGAAATGAACCGTTGAATGCTTATTACGTTTTTAAAGGATTAACGATTACATACGAGGGCGGTTCGGAAACTTCTTAGCCTAGAACAGAAAGTGCGGTGTAGGCAGCGTTACCGTTGATGCGACTAAAGTAGCAATTTGACACTTTTACAGATGCCTTGCCACTTTTTGTGTACCTTTTTTTTGTTTTACTTGATACATATTAGTTTTTTTTATTAATTTTTTTATTATATGCATATGTAAACATACATCATATACAACATTTAAATGAAAAAAATACGATTTTTATATTTGTTTTGTTTATTTTCCATCTTTTTAAAAGTGGTGCCCCTTTTTTTAATGTTTTGTAAACTTCCATCTGTGTTATGTTAAATTTCTTTTTGATCTAGCAACTCCTTCATAGAACAACATGTGTTCATGTTTTTTTACAAAGGAAAAATTAGAAATTCGTGGTGTCATTAAATATTTTAATCAAAAAGGTTTATCGGGACAAGAAATTCATAGTGATGGACATCACAAACAGCAACAATAACAGAAATTGTAGCCAAAGTGCATGATATGATATTAAATGATCGAGGAATAAAAGTGCTTGAAATGGCCAGTATCATGGGCATCTCAAATGATCGAGTCTTTTTAATTTTGCATTAAGAACTAGAGCTGAAACAGCTTTCTGCAAGATGAGTGCTGCATTTGTTAACAGTCGATCAAAAACGTACAAGAATGAAAATTTCTCAAGCTTGTTTGGATCGTTTTAAGAAAAATAAAATGGATTTTAAGCGTCTTTTCATAAATGTTGATGAGACATGGATACACCACTATAATCCAGAGACAAAAGTACAATCCAAGCAATGGACTGAAGCTGGAGGAAGTGCCCCAAAGAAACCAAAAACATTTCAATCTGCGGGTAAGTTTATGGCAACGGATTTTTGGGATTTCAAAGGTATTTGATTGATTGACTATCTGTAAAAGGGTAGTACAATAAATTCAGAGTAATATTGCAACATTTTGGATCACTTAAATGTAAAAATTCGACAAAAACGTCCTGGCTTACAACACAAAAAAATAAGTTTTCATCAACACAACGCACCAGCCCACACCAATAGCTAAACGAATTAAAGTACGATTCACATTATTCTGCTGATTTAGTGATGATCAGTGACTTTTTCATATTGCGAAATTTTTATTAAATAATTTTTAGGCTTCAGGTCACTTTTTTGTTTTTTATAGAAGATTTTTTTATTTTTATATATAATTAACTCAATATTTCGATTTCCTTTGGAAATCTTCTTCGGGAGTTATTTTAATATTAAAATATTGAGTTAATTATATATAAAAAAGTGACCTCAAGCTTAAAAATTATTTAATAAAAATCATTAAAAAGGTCGAAGAAAATAGAATAAAGTTACCTATTGCGAAATCTAAAAATATTCCGAGCTGGCAAGCGTTTTACCTCAAATGAAGATACAGTTACAGTTGTAAACCTCTATTTTTAAGGCCTTGAGAAAAACTATTTTAATCAAGGAATAGAATTGCTAGATAAGCGTTGGACTAAGTGTATTGAAGGTGATTATATTGAAAAATAAAAATGGTTTTGAAAAACTAACTATTCTCGTGCTGAGCTAAGAAGTTTCCGAACAGCTCTCGTATGTGATCTTTTTTATTGATAGCGGAAACTGACAATTAGGTTAATTTTTTTTTACAAGAAATGACATTCTGAGCCTCGATGTTCTTAAATTATGTATTAGCTTACGTTGGCCGTTATGGTGTTCCTTAATAACATCTTTAATGATCCAAGTTTTCTGGTAAAAAACATTCATCTAAGAAGTCATTGGTTAACTTACTGAATAGCATACCAGAGGCAGGCTTAAATGCGGTAAGGGTTGGTTTGAGACATTAACTTATGGTACTAATGGCCTTCGATTATTATTTTTTATTTTTCTTTTTTTTATTAACAAGTTATGTAATAGGAAAGCCTTCAATGGCCAATTAAATATTACAATTGATGATAGATTAGTGTCAATTAGTACTTCTTTCATTGCTGTAGCAGTAGTTCTCTTACATTAACACCTTTGTCTTGCTTGTTGAACCACTTTATGTGGTGTTTACTTCTTAGGCGTCTTTACGTTAGGCCTTGAATGTTTATCATCAGGCAATATTGGATGTTTGATTTGATTTCCCCTTTTTTCCATTTACCTTTTTGTTGTTCGTTCGTCCTTCCCTTGCAGGCCAATACATCTTGATCTAATATTAAATAAAGAAATATGTATACGGATTTTTTATTATAGAAATATAAAAGAAAACTATACCATAAGGTTTAACAGTTTAACAGATACTTTCAAATCCTTTTTATTACAAAAAGACTCAAACCAGTTTTATGAGGATTTTCAAGGCCTGGGAATGCATCCTAGAAAAAGATTTATATTGCCCTAATAATTTTAATTCTTTCAAGTTTTCTACTATGTGCGAGTATTATTCAAAATTATACACATTACTCTTGAGTATGATTTTTATTTTAAACAGCATTTTTATGATTTCCTTTAATCACCTCAAATGTATTTAAAATGTCAGTTCTAAAACTCTTTAAAAAAAAAGAACAGAAAATAAACTGAAAACAATGTGTTTAAATTATTTATTAATACTAAGTGGTTTTATGTAGAAATGTCTGTATGTTTACGTACCTAGAGTATTTTCAAAGCTTTAAATAACGTCATATGTGACTGTTCACATACAGCCCAGTCTCATCTACATGATCTATCTACTTATTGTCTCTCACCTAAATACAGTATTATTTATACCAGTGTTGGTAAAGATGGTACAATTGTAATTTTTTTGATATATTTTAGACACAGTTGGTACCGTGGTACTACCACGAGTCATTTGGTATAATTTCAAAATACTGTTGCATCAAAATTTTGTATTTCAGATGAAATACGAGTATGTAGATAAATTTATCATTTAAGTTACTATTTGTGTAATAGTGCAATGTAATAATGCAAAGAGATTTTAATAAATTTTATGAACATTTTGGAACTAAGGCCGCGTTTTCACTATGTTTTTATGTCATTTTTGTTGTCAAATTGTCCATATGGCGTCATCTACATATGTTTGCAATCATGACATAGTGAAAACCAAGTATAATATCAATATGATCTTTAAATATGCATCTTACGATAAGAAATTGTAGGTTCAATTGTCGAACAATGCGAGTTTCTGACACATTAGCTCATTAAATGATTTTTTGGCTAAATCTAAAGCATGACATGTAGGTAATCACGATTTCAAAATCGTTAGAAGTTAACGCTTTTATTTCTTCTATTCTTGAAAAAATAAATCTAGTAATTTTGGAAAGACAATCGAAGATTGCACGAATATATGTATATACATACATACATATTTATTTAACAAGGTTAAATTTTCGCAAATAAACCGATACTTCATTAATAAAAATATTTTAGATAATCGCGATAATAAACGCAAGTAATATTCCTAAAGATTTAGAAGTAGCCGTCTAACTAACTTTAAACAAATACATACAAGTCCCAAATCAAGATAATTTACAGGAAACATTTTATTATGACACGAGTATCCTTTGGTACCATTCTTCCTGGAACACTTGAACAAACGATTTATCTGGTAGCATTTTCCAATAGAAATCAATTTTATAGTATTTGTAATATCAGCAGAAGTTAGTTAATGATATTTTGAAGAAGTCTGATCCCGTATACTTTTTTTATCTAATTTTCGATAAAGTAAGTTTGTGGTTAAGTTTATTTATTGTTTAACAACTATTAAAAATGGTACAGTGGAGGTTTAAAAAGTACATTTTATTTATATAGTTGGTACGAAATCTAAAAACCCATTTTCCATCACTGATTTATACTATTTATATAAAGACCACTGCAGTTTGAACGTGCGTATGTATCTGGTCTTAAAATTAATTATGTAACTTTCAAAAAGGAATCGAGAAGTGAACATTAACCCCCTGGCCCACGATGTCGAACGATAACGTTCGCTTAGATAAGACTTAAGACACAAACTTTTTATCGTATCCATTTTTTACTCAATCAAGTTTGTTTATTCCACAATCAATCGTTCGACATCGTGGGTCAGGGAGTAACATATTTTAAAATTTTCGACAATTTTATTTACATTTAGTTCGAGATTAATCGTAAAGTTTGACTATTTGGTTGGGTGGTATATACGAGAAAAACAAATACGTATGTACGTATGTAGGTATGATTATGTTTGTGAGTAATAGAAATGTTTAGGTTTATATATTAGACAGATCCAAAGTTCTAACCTTACGAATCATAGTAAATATTTAGAAATGTTTTAAGACACACAATTATATCAAAGAATAGATATGTATATGAAACAAACGAATTTCACATTTTTGTGGGCTAAGGGCTCAATTCCATAGTTTCCAATCTGAATCTTTCACCATGGGCATTTATAGATAAATTTTACAAATTTATTTTATTGAATGAGTCTAATGAATTCATGAAAATGTATGTATGTAGATATATAATAAATAATTGTGAGAAGAGAGTAAGAGATTTTTGCCATGACAAGTGTTTCAACAAAATTTAACAGTCAACATGCGACAAAATACCACTATATGATTGCGCTGCTTGTTTGTTGCTATTGTTAAATAGGATTTAGTTGTTGATATCCTTGTTTGTCTTAAAATGTCCGGATTATAAAATAAATACTATGAGACGCCAAAAGCTTATTTACTCGCTCTTCTGCTTCCCATGAAAATCTGCAATTACAAAATATGTACATACGAACATACATACAAACATATGTATGTTGAATACAGGCATTTTTATTTAATAATTTATAAATAATATAAGATACTTAAGGTATAATTTAAGACACATACAAATGTGTGTAATAATCCAAATAAAGTTTTGTTTTACTTATATTTTATCTATGACAAACAAATGTGCGAGTCTAAATGAATACTGCTTAGTGAAATCTTGTTAACTTATCCAACAAACGGAAGCTTCTAACGAAACGAAAAATACGAGTACATATATAGAATAGGTTGGAAATTTATTCATTTTTTAAATAATGCAGTTCGTTGCTTTGGTTTGGACTTAAAATGAAAACGATTTAATCAGATTTAATTTAAAATTTGTTATTGACTAGGTATTGCTTACAAAACATAATTTTTAATGATTAAATACATTACATAAAACTAGTTAAATAATCGTTTATATATAAGATTCTTAAAAGAAAATTAGGCGAAAAAAGAAGCCACAACGGCAGCTCAATTTAAATTGTTGATGGCTGAAATGGAAAAGCATCCAGATGTGGCTCGTGAAATGCCTAATTTTGCCAGCTCAAAGGCAACTGTTGATAATGTTTGGCAAGCTAGTTAATCTTTCTCTTCATCTCGTCTTCAGCCGTAAGATTAAACTTTATCCATTTTGGACAAAGCGACTATTCCATAGCTGACAAACATTCATTAATGACGTCACTAACCTTGGACTGTGAAACACATGTTATAAGTTCATTTCCAATTCCCTTCTGATACTCTCCCGTGGACAAACACCTTATTGCTGTTGCAAGTTTTGCTTTTTTTGAAATAGCTGTCACACGATGAGGTTCCTTCAGAAAGGGGCATATTGCACGTAATGGGCGATTATATTCTGACGGTTGCAACATTTAGACTCTTTAAACGTCTTTTACTAATAGATAGAAACATATTTTCAATTAAGTTATTTCTAGAAGGGGTAATATTTTTCTATATACTATTTTTACGAAAGAGCTTTAAAGTGCATGACGGGTGCAACCAAATTGGCCAACTTTCATAAGATAATAGCACAAAAACACAAAACTCTGTTAATTTTTAAACTTTTATTGCATTATTCTTTTTTATTGTGAAAGATGAGATATCTGACGTTGATTATCAAATTAAACATCGTAGAGAAATATAATGCAATAATAAGAAAATTGCTCTTTAAGCCATGACGGATGCAACATGAATGTATTTTCTGTTCGCGCCAAATCTATGAATCTTAATGCTTCGAAGTGTACAACAAATTTATATTTAAGCTTACGTCTAAAAAAAATTATATTATTATAAAATATAGATATTTTACTTTAAATTTGCATCAAAAAAAGTATCAAATAGTGTGATTTGAAAATTGATGTTAAAAGTTGTCTAGAATAGAATGGCCCTAATATATATGAAAACGTTTTCTTGTTCAAATGAAATTCTCAAAAAGTAAATTAAAAATATTGTAAATATCCACAGTGTTATTTTACTTACTCATTATTCGTTAAATGCATGATGTTGATAGTAGAGCGCAATTGGAGGTTTTTTTAATAGAATCTTTATCATCCGAAAAAGAAGACATATCCCTAAGTGCGAACATTTTATACTCTTAGTATCTTTTGTATTTATAGTTATTTGCTTTAAAAGCTTTTTTCTTCACAATTTAAAATATATTCATGATAAATGACCACACAAAATTATTGAACAGCTAATAGGTTTGTAGCAATGCCATTGCAAAATAAGTGTGACTTTAAGTAAAATTTTATTTTAAATTTCAGCATCAACATTTAGAATAACGTCATTAACCACGCAATGATTTGACAGTTTTGTAAAAACGTAATATTTCTGCGTTCGCAAAAGCGTAGGTGATGCGTTGAACGCAATAAGGGGCTTAAATGCACATACAAAATGTAATAAATGTAGAAAAATATTTCATGTTTCCGTCACCACATTTTTGATTACTAAGTCGTCCGTCCAGAACTTTGCACTAGGTTTTTCGAAGTTTGAAACCAACCGTGTTTCTTGTCTGCATCGTGCATTAGATACTAAACCCACTTGGTGTTTCAAATAAATAAATCGATTAAAAATACTAAAATAACTTTAACGCGTTGAAAAGTTAAACATTAAAATATATTTATTTCATAAGCTATTCTTTAATTATAAGTAACGTAAGTAACTTCGTTCACACGATAAACACTCTTATTTACAAAATCGGAAAGATTAAAGAAAGCCTTCTTTCCTCATTATTCCTTCGATTCTCTGCTGTGGTCCAAAGTGCCACCATGTAAAGCAACCCCACATTATGACGTGTATGCTTCATGGTGTCTATGTCTATTTCTGGACTGTTCGACGCAGTCAATATTGTATATTGTCGATTTAAAAACGATTAAATTAGGATTCCATATTACACGTTTCCAGTCATCTAAATTTCAATCAAAAATTCTGTGCTGTGTGGCAAACTTTAACATGCCTTACCATTTTTTTTTTTATCGATAATGCAGATTTTAATTTTTTAATTGCTGAGCTGTAACCGACATCGTGAAGGGCTCGTTTTGCTGCCTAGCGATTAATGGGCTTTGCCCACTGCTATATAAACATATTTTGGTGTTAAACACTTATCTCTTTTCATTTGCGTTATCATGAGATGTGCGTCTGCATTAGTTAATAGCTTTTACCGTCCTCTAATTTGTGATTTTGGAACAATAGAACATCTTATTTTGAACTCTTATGACTACTGATTACATATGTACTTTAAGCTATTTAGGTATTACTCTTGTAGAATAGCTACTTTTTGTCTTTTCCAGAATAATTTCCACAATGACTCTTGACAGTTTCTTCATTGTTGTTTATAATTTGTATTATAATTTGATATTTTTAAGTCATAAACAAAGCAAACACATACAAAACTGACGGTAAACTTTGATATTTTTGTGCAAATGTTTTCATAGACATATTTGTGAAAAATTGCGTACATGCAAGTTTCTTTTTGTACTAATTATTTATTTGCCGAAAATTATTATTTTCCATTTTGTATTGTAAATTATTTAGCTTAGCGTTAAATCTAAAATAAATGACAAAAACATTTCTTAATTTTATTTTATTAGTTTTATTTTTATGCAATAAAAAGTGCATAAAGCACAAACATATACTGATTCAACAAGTTCAAGAAACAAATTCGATCAGATTTTTTTTTCGAATTTATTAATTTATGTATTCAAGCATTTGTGTGAATAATTTGTATATGTAGAAAAGTCATGGACAAAATTGAAATTTCCCAGCACAAAATACTGTTTACGCTACGTTGAAACACGTTCACTATAAGTTTACTTGTGTGTTTTACTAAAATTAGCAATTGTTTTTCTCAGATATCAAACTGAAATCAGTTGCTGGCACATACTAAACAAAGTTGACAATTTTGCCCCAGTTTCTTAGGGCAGTTCTCACAGAAGGAGAAAGGTACAGTGGACGTCCAATAATACGAATTATATAATGTCAGGCCTATTGGAAAATTCGTAATATTGAAAAAATTATTGTACAACAGTTTTTCCTCCTTTTATGTTAAATAAACCACATGCAGATACATAGTTTAACTTAAATTAGTTTTTTATTTAAAACAAAAAAAGCAAAAACTTAAAAAATATTCAAATATTCAATAATAAAACACATTGAAACACTGTGTAAGGCCGTTGTCCGTAATAACAGCAGCTAATTTATTGATGAATGGAGCTACAACTTCCTTAGAAGACGATAGCTTTTTGTCAGATTCTTTGAGTAATCTTATACCATAGCGTTTTTTGAATTTGGTGAGCCAGCCATCACTGGCAAAAAAGTCGCCTTCATAAAACTTTTTATGAAATTCCAGAGCCTGACATTTTAACTGAATACTCCCTACCAGAATATAAATTTTCTTTAGCATAAAAACTACGAGTGCATCTTCCATTTTTTTTTAATTCTCCAGTTGCTATTATTCTGTATCGAGATTTTAGTGCAAGTGTTGCACCTAAAAGTTGTGCCTTCTTTTTTTATAGTGCAAATGGTTGACTTAGATAGTCCAAGTATGGACAAATTTTATTTAAAGATTTTCCACTTTCACGGTCTTCTATAATTTTTAACTTATTTTCTAAAGAAATTTGCTTCTTTTTGACTTCATTTACTTTAAGCATTTTGAATGTATCAAACACACAACACGCGACACAAGACACTTCTTATTACTCTGTAAATACATATGTATGTATTAAATTTCAAATTTCTTCAAAATAAAAAAAAAATGTATACATTTTTTTCGTTGAAATTTCTTTGGTGTTCACCTAGCATAATTTTAATTTACTTAACTTGGTACGTTCGCACCATTTTTGGTGCTTTTTAACATTTTTTGTGCGAAAAATTCCTAAAATGGTGCGCGGTGCGTTTTTTTTTAAATTTCGGTGCGTTTTTTAATATTTTACTATAAGATTTTTTTTATTAATTTTTAATTGCAGTTTTTTAATAATTCATTATCATGAAATCTATACTATGAAAAAGGACCCCAGTAAATGTCTTAAATACGAATTTATGATAAATGAATACATATGTACTATCAAATTCATCACATGAAGGTTATTGCTAAAGGTGAATAAGATGAAAGTCTTTGGTTGAAAATAAAATTTGGTCTACTGAGCTGTAGACGTACAACCAGGGTTATAGCGTAGACAGACGACACAGTTAATTTGCATTAACAGTCTTAATTCAAATTAACTCGTGAATTATCCTATCTTAATGCGCATTAAGGTAAACGTAAATACACAAAATCAAACTGAATTTATACTGCATTTAGCTATTTCAATATGGCAACATCGTCATCAATAATATGTTATCAAATTGTTTACTATTGTAAAATAAGAAGAAGACAATTAGACAATTAAAATAATAAAAATAGATTTCTACAATTGCCTTTCTCTTATTTCAGAGTGTCCCACTGCGGTCCCCACATGTAGCAACACGTTCAGGTTGATGGTTGCTAGTGCATGAACATATTTTGCATTATGAAACAGTTTGAGCAAAAGTAATTTCAGCTTTTTTTCAAATAAATACTGATTTTTCACCAAATGCCAAACAAATTTTTTCATAATTAAACAGTTGTTTACAAACAAACAGCTGTTACCTAAATGCAGTTTAAATGCAGAAACTGTCGTCTGTCACGGTAAAATATTAATTCAAATGCGCATTAACTCTGTCGTCTGTCTACGGTATTAGAGTCCCAGTGAAGCCCTAACAAATTTTATTGAAACAAAATTCAAATAGAAGTACGTACTTAAAATATAAAATAAAAATAATTAAAAAATGTACGAAATATGTACAGAAGTTAGCCCGTTTTTAGCAATTAGTACTTCTCTTCCGAAAAGCATATTGTGAGTTAAATTTTTAGTGGTTAAGTGCTTATTTTATCTTTATTAGTTTGTTTATTTAAAAAAAGGCTTTTACTATTAATCGTTGATAATATGAAATAAAAAAAAAAATTAAATTAATTCAATAAACATTTTAAACAAAAAAGAAATTCTAAACTAGGTACATTTTCTTCAAATGGCGAGTTTTTTTCTCCATTTTGGTGCATTTTGAAATTTTAAAGTTGACAACGCTAAAAGGTAATTAGCTTAGCTTAAAGAATTGTTTCGTGTAAATTGGGATGTTTATGATTTTCTCTCTTAATACACAAAGCCCTCTGCTGCTTAACCAACAGAATAATGATGCAAAATAAGATTTTACAAATTGTACTAAATTTCAAGAAAAATTGTACTTTTTCAGCCCAATTGTACTAAATTCTTTTCTTATTTTTTTTTTAATATTTTTTTATTAAAAATTAACTAAAAACGTACATAACAATTAATTTCTACATATACATACATATGTATATGTATGTAATTAATAATTATTAAAAAAGCACATTAAAATTCATTCGTAAAGGATAATAAAAGGGATATTGATGAATTTTTTAAAATACATTTGTGCAATGTAATTATATAGGAAACATTTTAGATAGTGCTAAATTAGTCATTGGGGTGCTATTGTACTTTTGACTCTCAAATAGTGCTAAAAAAATACAATTGGATCACCTTTTATATATTGATATAAACATCATAGTATGCATGTGTTTGCCCACCTCTGATATAACGTGGGTGAAAACAAATTAAAAAATATTTTAGTTTACTTGCTTTAAATTTTCCAATAATAGTTTACAATATGACTACTCATATGTAAATATAAATACAAAAGCCAACTTTTATCTCTTAGCAACAGTAAATATAAAACGAAAATATTTAATTTCGAACCCATAATGGTCATTCTTCTTTAACAAACTGTATAATGCTGTCTTCACTTCTCTTTTGCCATCAATTTTTACGGTTTATAAGTGTTTATTTTATATATTCATTTATACAATCATCTCAATTATTGATAATACAAATATTTTGCTTCTATCTTAACAAACTTGTTAACTAAATCAAAAACTCTAAATCAAAGAAATCCTTTCGTAAGTCCTTTTTATACTTTTAGTTTTTTTTTTCTTCTGGTTGCAATCATACACATACATTCGGCTGTATAGACTAAGATAAGATACTCTAACAGCTTACAATACAGTCTATATCATCCAACTCATTCTTTTAAATATTTTCTTCCTTCAAGCATTTTATATCAAATTCATAAACATACATACTTACATACTACATACCTTACAAAAATGTTCGTTTGGTTGTATCTCAATTCAAGCAAAACGTTTTGTTTTATACTCTACTTAAGTATATATACGTATATATATATTAATACTACTCCTACTATCTATCTATCGATAAGATTTCTGTTTTATTTTCTCTTTGTTTTAAGTTATTTTTATACGTTTCTATCCTTAAGCATCCTTCGATTTTGTATAATTCATAAGATTTTCATATGGATTGACAGGTATTAACAGCAGAAGCAATACAGCCAGCCATAAGATAACAAGTCGAGATGGATTCGTAGTAGTTTCAGCTTCCTTTTTTTATATTTCATTTGTTTCTTGTGCTGTTTGGAATACATTTCAGTTTTTGGTAGATAAAATAAACAGCAAAAGGAAAACTGATTAAATATTAAAGAGGGGGCAAAAACAATGCAAATTGGTTTTATCTCTTTATGGAAAAATGTTTTTGTATGTATATTTAAATAAATATGTTTGCAGATATTTATTGGAATACGAGGACATTTCTCTAAGATATAGCAAAATTCAAAGAAATTATATTGTTGTTAAATGTTCACTTCCATTACAACAACATTTGAAATTGAATATTTAGCTAAATATGAAGTACTTTTTAAAACTCGAAAACAATTGTACTCCAACCTCCATGCAAATTAACTCTTGTGTTTATAAAATTCTATTTCTGGTCAGACGTAACAAATTATGATTCAATACTTTGTGTGAGTCCAACAAATGTAAGTTTAACAGTAATTTTTAATTTGATGGGCCTTTTTAATTTTAAATAAAACACTTAAAGATATTAATCTTTTATAAATAATTTTATTGATTGGTCCATTCGGAAGGTCCAATTTTCTATCACTCTTTCACAGCATTGCTACCGGTATTTCGAGAATTACGCTTGTAATGTTGACTTACAAGTCTTGGAATTCGATGAAGACTGAATGTGATTTATTTGGTCGCATACCTACCAATAACGTAACCTGAGACTGAAATTGAAGAGTGTTATTGGCAATAGTGAGCTCGGAAGGTCGATTATGCAAATAACATGTTGCTGATTTTCGAAGAAGTATGGACCAATTTGTAGACGTTGATGAAATGAACTAAATTAATCATCCTAGACAAATCATAAGCTACTTTCAACAATTTAAATATACAATACTAAATATAACTTTTGCGAGTCCAAAACTCAAACATTCCTTTGCTACGCCTTTGTGAAATTTCATATCATTCGAATAATACAGTTAGAAATGGAAATAGATTTATTTCCAAAATATCTTGTTTACGCCCCACAGTGCCGCAAAGATCAATGCCTAAAGAAATTCGATTGACAGCAGAACTGAAGCCAAAAGAACTCGCTGAATGAATTAATTAAAATCAAGCGAATGTTATTTTTTCAAGCAAAATTATTCTAAACATACAATTGCTCCATTTGGAGTTCAGAAAACCTAATGTAATTGTCTAAAAACAAATGCTTCCACAACGTGTCACTGCGTACTAGAGCCATAATTTGACCGTACCTAAATTAGAAAATTTTAATGTGTACGACATGTGGTTTCAACAAGATAATGTCTATACATTCTCGTTAAACTGATCTGAACAGACTGCTTCGTGTGATTAAACACTACTAGAGCTCTTTTTATAGGGCTATTAGAAGTCTAAGGTCTAGTGCTGGCAAATTCTACTACTTTCCATTACTCAATAATATTCAATACTTTTCATTTGGGTACTCAATAACACTCGATACTTTTAACGGATTTTTTTGTAATTGTAACGCATAGTTTTTATGTACAAATTGAAGTAGTTTCTTCAAAAAATAAAAATAGATCTTCAACTATTATTGGTTTTGTATATCTTTTATTATTAAATCAAAAATAAATGTAAAGCTAACTTTTAATGCAACGCTAAAAACAACTTCAGAAATAATAGACAGCTTCATTTCGGCGGTTGGTTTTTACAGATATGTATATTTATGCACTATTTTACCCACTCAACTTGATTAAAAATACAACTCAGAAAGTATCGAGTAACTACTTTTGAGTATTAAGTATCCAAAAAAGGGCAAATACTCGATACTCGGTACCCATTACTCAATACTTTGCCAGCACTACTAAAGCTAACTAACTAACAGCGTTGCCAACTTTGAAATTTCAAAACGCCAAAATGGAGAAAAAATCGCGCCATTAAATAAAAAACGCACCAAATTTAGAATTTATTTTTTATTTGAAATGTTTATTGAATTAATTTTACATAAAATATTTTTGTGTAAATATAACAATAAAACTCTCTTTTATAGCTCAGTGTTTTTAGAAAAAAATAACACTTAATGCTTGGTTTTCACTATGTCAGTTTTGTTGTCAAATTGTCTAAATTGTTATGAAATTACCAACAATTTGGACAATTTGACAACAAAACTGACATAGTGAAAACCAAGCATAATGTTTATGTCTGAAGGATGGTATTGGTGTTCCCATCTCTGTCCTGTTGGGAGATGATGTTACCATCAACAATATGAAGAAAGATAGAGCGCTGCTATTATATATATATTTTAGCTTAAGTTAGTTTTTCGTTAAATTTTATTTTAACATTATGTTAGTTTTTTTCGAGCCATTTTGTTTTATTATTCGTTGCTTAGACTTTGAAGAATTAAGTAGCTACTTTTGATTTGTATCGAGCCCTTCATTTAATTCTCAAATAAAACATCAGTTTGTACCACTACAATATTGGAACGAATTTAAAGAAAAGTGTTTTTCATTTTAAATAAAATCAGAATTTCCAGTAATTATAAACAATCCCTTTTTTTATTAAAACAAACCAAGTTGTTTGGAAACTTGGTTAGAAAATTTACAGGTCCCACAAAGCCAATTAGACACACACTTGGTGAATTAACACTTAACAAAAATCAAAAATAAACTAAACAAATTTGTTTGTATTTTTTATTTATTTTTATTTTTTTTTTTTAATTGAAATAAAATTTTAAAAATAGATCAACGATTAACAGTAAAAGCTTTTTTTAATAAAAGAAAAATGAGCATTTAACCACTCAAAATTTTACACTCAATATGCAATTCGTAACTGAAGTACTAATTTGTAAAATAGGGCTAATTACAGTACATATTTGGTACTTTTTTAAATTATTTTTTTTTATTTTAAGTACTTCTATTTGAATTTTTTTTAATGTTTCAAATGTTAAATTTATTTTCAAACAAAGATTTTCATGATAATGAATTATTAAAAAACTGCAATTAAAAATTAGTCAAAATAAAGATTTTATCACATTTTCGGAAAAATAAAAAAAACGCACCGAAATTAACAAGAAAGCGCACCTCTCACCAACTAAGAAATTTTTCGCACAAAAAATGTAAAAATGCACAAAAAATGGTGCGAAATGCACCAAGTTGACAACGCTGCTAACTAAGCCGAAAATTTTATATGGAGTACATATTGTGAGAATTACAAGTAGTTAATATATTATAGAAGGTAATACTGGAAGTGTTTAATTATGGAAGATAATACTGAAAGTGATAAAGGCTACTTTATAATGTAAACAGCAAACTATTAAAATCAGGAAAAAAATTCTTGCTTTGTAAAATGGCGGATTTTTAGAGATACATATATTATTCTTTCATTTCAAAATATTCCTTAACCATCCTCGTATATTCAACATGTACATTTTAATATCAATATTTGATAAGTTTATTACCAAAAAGAAAAAGTTCAAAGAGCATTTATGTGGTTTAAGCCACATATATAATATGCATGTCTGTATTTTGCACACAAACACATACATTTATGTAGTATTTGTGTGTTTTGTATATTTGTGCATGTATCCATTTATATACATATATAGATACATATAAATTTCATTTCATTTATGCAAATGTTAAAAACATACATATTTCTTAATAATTTATTACCAAAAGTCTTTATTTTACCATATATCTTTTTGGAGTTTAATGAATTTTTGCGAAAAATCATTTAGTTAAAGCCCACAAAATGTTTCAGCCTACATTTATCTGTGTGTAAATACATAGACACAAAATGTTAATATGTACGAGGACAAGCAGAAAAGTGCTTGGAAAGTACATATTGCTCATAATTGTGACCTCTGAACCAAACGAGTTTCTTAAAAGGCTTTATTAATTTGGAATAGTTGAAAGAGACATTTGTTTACCTTGGTGAAAATGTATTAAAAAACGAATTTGAGTTTAAATTTGTCCATTATCCTTTAAAGAATTTTTCATGCCACCCTCGTTGATATACATTTTGAAAGCGTATTAATTCTTTAGCTGGTTAACACCATTATTATCTCCTTTTTAGCTTTGCACTTTACTTAATATTTATGTATCTTTTTACTGCTGATGTTGCTGGCTACATATTGGTGTTGTTCTCATAGTTGTTGTTATTTTTAATGTTGATGTCATTGTTGTTGCTGTTGTTGTTGTTTGTGCTGTTGTTATTCTTTTTAAGTATCATTACAAAATGCTTTTCTGACCATTAAGACAAACGTATGCCTTTTTGTTTAGTATTTATGAGACCAAAGTAGGATTACTTTACTCTACCAACTAGAGAAAAAAAACTCTACCTATTTATTTATGTATGTGTTTATATATTGCACCTATATAAATCTATACTTATGTGTGTATGAGTTCATGTAATTCTATTTATGTATAAGCCTAAAGACAATCGGGTCAATGTTGCTGTTCTAGTTGTTGGTGATTGTTAATGCCATTAAAATCCAAAAAAAATTTACTTTAGATTTTCATTATATCTTTTTTTTTGCTTTTACTATTTCAAAACACGTAAATAATTGTCACAAAATACCATTTTGAATGGGTCAATTACGAATTAAACGAAAGAGGCTTAAGATAGTAGCAAAGCTGCAAATACACACAAACTTTTGGCCAGAGACGTGGTGGTGATAGGAGTATTTATATAAGTCAATAAAGATGTAAGACACAACACAAAAATGTTTACGAAATACTTTCAATGCAAAACAAAAATTTAAATCTTCATATATAATTATAGGAAAAATTCCTTCATCTACGATGTTTGTAACTGTGCTTTAGATATGACATTATTTTTTTTAAATATGTTTAATTTTACATTAGACCAAGCTCGGAATTAGTATCAACTGGAACAGTTTTTTAACTCAACTTTTAAATCCAGCTATTTTGTGCACTCCAAGAAGTGTAAATAAAGTAAAATTGGCAATGCGGTAGTAGTGTAAAGCTGCATCAAATCATTAAATCTTTTGTTCGAATAAATCGAATAACTCGAATAAGAGATTTTAGCTTGTTCGAATAATTCGATCACAAATATTAAATTAATCGAATTATTCGCATAATTTAAAATTTTGTAAATAAACAGAAAGTCGTCACCTTATTAATGAAACTTAGATAAATTTTATTAAATGTGTTTTTTTGTATATTTCAACGTTGTCATTATCAATGTCATCCTAATACTATGTTTCCACGGAACATGCTTCGCTGTCTATTCATGCTTCACACCCCAATCATGTGCGAAACAACTTGTTTCACCATACAAAATTTTGAGAGCGAATCAACTAGATTCATATTGAATCAACTTGCGAAGCACGAAAAATTGCACTCTTCTCTAATTTTTATCGCAAGTTTATCTGCACTAGCTGTAAAAATTTAATATCATTGTAAACAAAGCAAATTATTTTCTTGTTGCTGGAAATAAAGTAAATACGTACGAATGTATGTTTTTTTTTTCAAATAATCTAATTTCCACTCACTTTTTTTGTCCATTAAAAAAAATTATTTTCCATAAATTGTAAATTCTGTTTTTTTTATTCTGTTTGTTTATTAAAAACAACTGTCAAATCGAATCAAGTTTTTTGGTCATGTGAACAGCATGATTCATAAACATGATTCAGAGAGCGAAGCAGGTGATTCAAGTCGTCGTGGAAACATAGTATAAATATCAGTTTCGTACACATATTCAACACCACATTCACCACCATCTTAAGGTACGGCCACATTTGGCAAATATTTGCCGAAAAAGACGTAACCACTAAATGAATTATATACTTGAACTCGTAGATTTATTAAAAAACACTTCATTTATTTAGGACAAAACACAACAAATATTTAGTTTTATTTTATTTAAGCTGTTTGATTTTGCAGAACTCTTGTAAGAGTAAACAACGTCAAACAAGTTTGTGCTAAAACAAGTGTAAATATTTGTCACGTGTAACCATACCTTTAGGTTAGGTTGTATACTAGTGTAAGTATATTGGAACCAAAGCGGTCCATTATGATTATATTTATATTATTTAGTATGTTTTCTTGTATATTATATGTATTTCAATATTATATGTATTAAAATTTTTTAATAATATCTATAGGATATATAGGGTGTTTTTTTTAGATGTATATAATTTTAAGTTGGCAGTTCTTTTTTAACTGGCGACAATTTTGTCAGCTGGCAAATGATTTATGATTTATAATGATAATGATTTATTGACGCCTAAACAACTCTTCCAACTTGTGCAAATGGATGTGTTTTTTTTGATGTGTTGAAATGGAATTAAACAAAGATCATTTTTTTTAAATTGACATAGAAATTACTTTATTGAAAAGACAATCTTCTCGCATTATAATTTACTTTTTCCAACATTTGTGGCCGTAAATCGGCAATAACGCGGCGAATGTTTTCATCCAAGTGGTCAATCGTTTCGGGCGTATGGGCGTAGACTAGCGACTTAAAACATAAATCACTTGACAGCTGACATTGTCGCCTGTTAAAAAAACACCCTATATAAGTATTTTGGGTTCGATCACTATCTTAGAAGCTATCAATATGGGGAAATTTAATGGCGTAGTTAATATAATCTTTCGCCAAATTGTATCTAAAATATCTGTTTCGAAATACATATTAAATTCGTTCAGAATATTTTTTCCTAAATATCTGATTTCTTTTAGGAATTTTAACGTATTGCCATAAAATTGATATATTTGTATAAGAAACTATTGGAACCACTTACCTATAGTGATTTTTTTAAATTTTTTTATTATTTATTAATTATTTCCTAGGCTTTACAATAAGTATTCAAATCTTATACCTAAACCTTAAAATTTATTTGCCACAATTGACAAATAGGCTTTAAATTAATAGGGTGGTAAATCAGCTCCACGAAACCTTGTTTCTGTTTGAGTTCCAGTAAGTAATCTCACGAGCGGGTTTGGATGGTTTTGCAACTTTAAGATATATCTCTCACGCATTTTCTGAATTCATCTTTAACCAATTGTACTTCTAATTCTCTTTGGATGTTTTCATTTCTTATCTACCATGGTGCTCCCATCATGATCCTAAGAATTTTCGATTGGAATCTCTCTATAAGATCAATACTGCTATTACTGACAGTTCCCCATAATTGTATTTCATATGTCCAAATTGTTTTTAAAACAGTCTTACAGGATGACTTTACAATCTAGACTTAAATTAGATTGTTCATTAACTAGCCTATAGAGATTGAAAAACTGTATTTAATTTTCGTTTGGTATACAAATATTTAATATAATTTCGTATTATTTTTTCACTAGACAAATTTTTAGACTCCTCAAATTCAAAATATCATCATCAAAAAAAATCTTTAAATAATAGATAATAATAGTTTATTAAAAATGTCTAATTTTGTAAACAAAATTAAAACGGAAATTTAATGAATTTTAATTATCAAATTATAATAAATTTTAAACAGAAATCGTAAATTAAAATAATCATATTTATACGTTTTATTCGATTATTCTGTATAAAAGTAATCGAATTACTTGTTATTCGAAAATTATAGTTTTGAAATTCTTTAAATAATTAATTGTAAGAAATTGTTCGATTATATGAACGATCATTATTTGAATGGATGCCCTACAAAGTAGTCTCACAGGCTTGTCCGATGAACTTTTTATTTCTAGTGCCATATCAGTGTAGGTATATATAATGAAATGATGTTTTATGTAGAAAGAACACTATAGAACACTTAGCCTTAGGGTTAAATTCAAAAGGGTTTAGGGAAAAAAATGTTCTCAATTTTCAAATTTAAAATCGGTTATTTTACTCGTTAAAGATATTACTTTGGTACTATTTTTAATTATGTTTTTATTTATTGTTTAACTTTCCGGATATATTTATAATATGCTTATAACTCTCTTTATGTAATATAGATATCACTCAGGAGCCTAATCGAAGACTCTAGGCTAGACTAAAATTTATAAAATATATTTGATTTTTGTAGCATCACAAACAATTCGCAAGCGTTTAAATATTTTTCATGTTTGAGCTGCCCTACTTTAAGACCTCACAGCTCTGCTCCTAAGGGATCTGTAAAGTCTCATGTCACAAATTAGACGAAATTGCTTCTCTGCTGTTTCTGCTTGAAATTTAATGTTAATCGGAAATCAGCCGGCTATAAATGCAGATATATTTCCAAAATATTTAGCATCTGCCCTACAGTGAAATATAAATTTTATTTTTTAATATTAAGTTTTTAACATTTTGAGTTGTATTTATAAGAACTTTTTCTGAAAATTTTCAATGGTTTCCCAATTTACAAACAACATTTAGCGTTCCACGCCATTGTGTTAATATATTAACAGAATTTGTGGTACTAAATTCGTATTAAGGGACTAAATATTTCGTAATGCTTAGCTAAACATGTGTTATTGTAATGAAATCTCCACCTTATCATTCCCTACGCTACGCAAAGGTAGTTTACTTTAAACTTTGCATTATAGCAGCATATTTAATAAATTGTTAATAAATATATCAGTTCAAAATGTTTGAAATAATGAAAGGTGTACTTTCATTCCTAGAGTTTCAAATGCAAAGCACTACTTAAGGTACGGCCATACTTGGCAAATATTTGCCGAAAAAGACGTAACCACTAAATAAAATATATTTAAACTTGTTTATTTATTTAAAAAAAAAACGTTTCTTATTTAGGCCAAAGCACAACAAATATTTAAAACCAGTGGTTACACTTTTATGCGCAAATATTTGCCAAATGTGACCGTTCCTTTATGGATGCGTAATTTTTGAAAACAATTATGTTATGTAATTTAACAACACATAGGGGTTAGGGGGCACATTTATACCCGGGGCACCTTTGAACTATATTCATAAAATCTCAGTTTAACATTTTTTCCGACCCTTAACCGAGGTTTTCACATTACAACCTTGTTTTCTAGCAACGTTAACAACTTTTGCTAGTTTTTTCAGTCGTCGACCGAATGTAGTTGGGTGAACCAGTTTTAGCAGTGCCATTATTTTCATTTTTTTTGTAAGAACTTTATTGCAGTCCAAAAAAAAAATATTTATTATAAATTTCCGTGAAATGGCATGCCAGTTCAGGTTTGAACAAAGAAAAAGTGGGCACCTTTGAACATGTTAATTTATCAACCGAAGTACCAAATATTGTTGATTCTCTCTTATTTTTTGAAAATGACGAATCCAATGCTGATCAAGATGCTTTAAAGGAAAATGTAATGTTACCTGAAATCGGAAGGCCTTTTCCGTCTTAATAATATAAAACTTATTTTTGATCTGAATTTTTTTTATTTTTTAATTGTTAATGTTTATGTTTCTCTTAATAAATAAATCGAATTTATTTATATATAAAAAATATAACTGTTTATGTTATTTTTGGACATAAGCGCTACAAGAAAAAATTACCGTTCAAAACTGCCCCAGCCTAGTTCAAAGCTGCCCCGTATGGGGGCACATTTGAACTCAATGACTTCATCCATTAAAAAAATAAAAAAAATATATAAATCGAACTAAAAATAAGTTACTTGTAGACTTATGATTATGGAACAAACAAACTTACAAATACATTTATAATATATTTGAATTTGAACAAAGGAGAAAAGAGTTGACAAGTGTAGTTAGTTTGTATCTAGCCAAAAATATTAATTTGACGTTTTAGTTAGTACTTTATGACAAGGGGAAATAAACTGCAATACATAGCTTTCTGCATTTATATACGTTAATGAAAATTGGAATCGCAGGGAAACTTAGGAGAATCAATTAGTGTCGTTTTGGCGTAAACATTATCTTTAACATGGCGAATTGCTACTATAGGGTATTTGAAATTCGTCTTGTTAGCATTTTCATTTAGACCAGCTTGATTCTTATCCCTATTTTCTATTTATACTGGTCTAATGAGTTTCATTTACTTGGCACAACAATATTTACTATATTCTTTATTTATATTGTTTGGGGTCTCCTACTTTTCTGTTTATTTATTGCAGTAGTCGTATGTATTGTCTCTCCTCTATTCTGGTAATTTAATATTAAATGCTTCTACTTTTGCCACTACTGCTGGGGATATTACGAGTATGCAGTGTGTGGGTCCGTAAACATCCTGAGAAGAAAAACAAATAAACAGTAGCAATTGTTATTGTCGTTGTTGTAATGATAATTGCTTTAGCAACGCCTGACCATAGTTTAAGTAGGAGTACAATACTAACGACTAGTACTTGTAGTAGATGTCCTTTGAACACCAACAACAACACCAATACAACACAACAAACAACAAAGAAGGGTATTGTTGGTGATAATTTACCAGCATATTCTAACACACAAAATTTATTTCAGTTTGTTTCATTATTATTATTATTATCATAGCAACTCCATCCAAAAAATACCACTGCTCTAAGTTCATTCTTATAATTTTCTAAAAGATTTAATTTTGGCGATGGGTTTCTTTCTGTGGTCAAAAGTGTGTTTGTTTTATTTTACTTCATTTAATTTTTATTGTTTCTCTATAAATTTCACATGGCTGAAGTAGCAAATACAAAAGAAATAATTCATTAGGGCGTTAATTAATGGTTAGATTAGATTTATTTTATTTTTACCGATATCGCCTAAAAAGACATTTTTATGTCATTTGCAAGGGTGCTGGCTAAAATGTTTGGAAGCCTTAGTTTAAAGATGATAACTTGATTAGAAATTAATTCCATTTGTTAGTGAATTTAAACAGTTTAATTGAACTTTGTGTAATTGGAAAGTTTTGAAATATACAATAAGGGTACTCATGATATTGTTTAAAATTGCCCTTTGTGCAATTGGGCAAACTTGCGAGACTTGCTTCATGAAGCCCCTTTTTAAGTTTTTTGCAATCCAATAATGAAAAACAGATTGCGCCATGCTCATGATTTCCCGTTAGATGACGTAGTTTAACTCATGCAAGGGTGTATTAAAAACTTTTATTTGTATGATTAATATTAATGATTGAAAATAAGAATAGTATAAATTTAGAAGATAAATATGAATGTCATAATCTGTAATTTGTTGAATTAGAAAGAAGTACTCATATGTACTCATTTGTTTTTAATACCTAAAGAAAGCCAAAAGACTAAATTAGTCAGATTATATGAAGAAGTTGCCGTTTGTGGAATGTTAGCGATTAATTTTTTTGGTAAAATTGATGGTATGCATAAATCCTTTCATGCATGTATATCACAATGTTACACTCCTTTCTTGGTTGTTTATATGTAGGTAATTAACGTAAGGCGGAAGAAGAGATTTCAGTTATGTTCTTGCAGCTGAAGAATATTTTCGCTATGCAATGCCATTTGTTCATCATTGAGTTTCGAAACAACACAATTTTCTATTCGATGTGTTACCTAGTTTAGATGAGAGCAGATTTAAATTGGCATGGGTTTCAAATAGTTCTACATTTGATTAAAAATGAGAAAGTTTTTCATGGAGCTCATTCCTGCAAGTAATTTATTTATCAGAACTATTTTCAGACAGAATTTACCTCGGCCTTCTTACTCTGCGATGTCTTTTTTTCAAAAATATATAAAAATCAGCTGTTGAGTTAAATGCATGTTTGAAAAAGTTTACGAGCCAAAATTGTTGGGCAAATTTACAAAGTAGGTACAATTAATTTACGAGGGCGTAAAAATGCACAGTTTGCACAGTTTGCGAGACTTGAACGATATTATCAGGACTCTTAATATATTATATTTTGTATAGAGTTTGTTCCTAAAAATCAATGCCAGAATTCAGTGTTCTTAAACTGAGAGATATTTAAAAATGGTTTCATAAAATTTAATATTTTCGACTTCCTTGGGTATTTTTAACTTTTGTATGAAACTTTTATATTTGATGAAGAGATTTTCCCTACAAATTCTAAAGCTATTATCTTATTTTTAGCATTCAAATGTCTATTTAAAAAATAACAGTCATTTAATGTAAACACCCAACGTGTTTACAATTGGACTGACTCTTGATGACATAAAGCTATTAATCAAATATTTTCATTATTTTCTTAATTAAACAATTTAAGCAACTGCAGACATTGTAGCTGAGCAAACGTTTTCTTATAAATATTTACATCTTTGTCCTCCTGAAATGTGCGGTAGGGTATAAATTCTTTTGATTTAAACAAGAATCTTTCTGTAATAGATTAACTCATGTATACAACATGCTTCAGATGTTCGTTTGTTTGTTTTTACATATATACAAGTTTTACACATTTTTTTTTTGCAATTTAACTAAAAAAACAAAAATCTAAGAAATCTTAAACATGCAGTCGAAAGAAAAATAAAACAATATGTTTTTTTGCAATAAAATAATAAATAAAATTTACTACAACACTCTGGGGAGTTTTGGGTATAAATACTTAAATTCACAAGCTTACATTATGTATGTATATGCTAAAAAAGATAGCAAAGGAAGAGAAATGGTTTAAGAGAAGTTTTGTGTAAACTAAGCAAACCAACCGTATCCATAAATGTTCTTGATTTTTTACTTGGTTTTTGTTTCAACTTGTTACATACATATGTCCTGAGTGTATGTTTGTTTACATAACTGGTTTTTTTTTATAAAAGATTATGTAACAAGTAGTGCTCTATTACATTTCAAGTCGTGGTTAGAGTGATCAAAGAACACCCTTTATGTAAGGACTAAGATCAGTGAAAGTAAACTGTGAACTAAATATTAACATAGGGTGTTTGCTTTAGATGTATACAACTTTAAGTTCACAACACGTTTCTTTGTGCAAATTTATTTTGAAAATCATGGTTCTGTTTTTTTAGATGTATTCTAAACATTCTATATGAAATGAAATAAAACAAAGATGATTTTTTAAATTGACATGCATTTTACTTTATTCGAAAGATAATCTTCTGGAATTATAATTTAATTAAATATGGCTTCTGGCTTATGACCGCATTGGCTGGCTCGGACGTATTCTAATCTGGAGGTTCAATTTTCAATGACTTTTTCCAACATTTGTGGCCGTATATTGGCAATAACGCGGCGAATGTATTCCTCCAACTGATCAATCCTTTCGGGCATACCGGCGTCGACTAGAGACTTTAAACATAAATCAATTGACAGCTGACGAAATGACCACCAGTGTTGCCAACTTAAAATTCTACACATCTATAAAAAACACCCTATATACTGTAAATGTATTAGCATAAGTTTGTATAGTTTTGGGATCTTTGAGTAAAACCTTCGATGTAAATTATAAAACACATGTGGGTATAAATGTAGTACATTAGGGTGCCTATTATTGAGCACATTTTTAAGATTTCCAATGATGTCAAGTTTTAAAATTGTACTGTGTCGTTGTATAGACAAATGGTAGTGTTAAGCAGAATGATGTTGCTGTAAAACGGCCAAATAGCTACTGGCACTATAATTTTTTTGTTGCAGCAGACACGAGGTGATGTCGAACTAAAATATAAATACACTTAAATGTCACCTTTTGTCAGCTGTTCAACTATGACTTCAAATATTTTTATAAAATAATGTCTTGAATGCAGAACCTTTGCTGCCTCTTATTAAACGTCACCACTCTTCAGTAAAGTTTTGACCCAACTTAGCTCTGTTATTCAAAAGCTGCTATGTATTGACCTTTTCCTATCTTTCCGGCAATATTTGGATTGCGCGCCAAAAAATTTGCTTATCCAAGAATGAATAAAACTAATTACAGACACCATGTTCTGTAGTGCAGTGTTTCCCAGAGAGATCAATCTGCAATTATCGAAGCAAATAGTAGGTGGATGGGCCAAGGTCTAGTCTATAACTTTTTCTAAATGATTTTAAACTGGTATTACAACATCTAGCCCAGCGTTGTCAAAATGAAATATTACGCTTTCATGTTTGACTGCATATTCGTTAAAACCAATAAGTTGCATTTGATACACGTTCCATGTGGTGGTCTGGTCAGTTTTCAGTAGCTCATAATATATAGGATATTTTGGTCCCAACAAATATGATGCAAATAATGATGTGACAGAAAAATCATTTTCTTTTTCAGCTTTTAAGAATCATTTCGGACATGCAAAATTGTCTTTCAAGGTCTCAGGACTTCAATTCATATGGTATGAAATTTCTCTACATTTCGCTGAATCCTGCTGTTCGCAAACGTTTTGAAATTTCTTTTTGAGTGGGTCCCACTGATTTTTCTAGCTGCTGTTGAGTATGACAACAATCTTAATAAAATATTGCCTCTAATTCCTGGTCTTAAAATTTGTTTGGCTGGCCGGGGCGATCTTTGACTTCCGTGTCAAAATCAACACTTCTGGACTGCATTAATTATCTCTCGCACATTGAAACTGATGGAACATATTCACCATAAGCTTTGATGAGCAATAGCTGTACTGCAGCGGCACTTTTTCGAAAGAAGTAAAGCAAAACTTACAACATACTTTGCAGTTTACACTACACACAGTGAAAAAATATAGTTGTGCATGTTTACAACAATTATTCCAAAATTTTTACAAATATTTTTAAAATATTATGGTCACTGTAATTATTTATATGATTGCGGCAACCATAATATGGTTAAGTTATGATTCATATGATTATAGCAATCATATATAATGTTTGTGGTGATTAGTTTCATGATATTATGTTGTTTTCAATCATCTTAATCAAAGAGCAACGTATTATGATAAATGAATTCATCATAAACATGATTGCCACAAATACATGTATAGTTACTACAATCATATATATGATTGTAATAATCATTTGCATCGTAACTTAACCATATTATGATTATCATTATTATATGAAAAATTACAGTGATGATAACATTATTAAACATTGTTGTTGTAAACATCTACAACTATATTTTTACTTTGTGGGTGTAATTTTCAATAAATAAGAGAGCATAAATCACAGAAATATCCTCTTCAAAATGACATATAAATTATGAAGAACAAAGACTGCATTCAAAAGATAGGCCATACGAGTATGTTATGGATACCGAGATTTTTAAGTTATGCAACCAATAAACTATTTTGAAAATATTGTTAGTTTGACCCCAAACATCAAACTTTAATTCAAATATGCAGCCTTTAATATTATCTTGTTATACTTCAATTTTCAGCATTTGTGTTTGTATGAAGGCTAACAATTTTAGCTTCAACAGCATAAAAAATGCAAACTAAGAGCCAACCTAATGTAAACGTGTATGTATTTATACTAACATTTATTCATTATTAAATGTTTCTCTCTATAGATCTTAAAATTATATTGGCTTGGATATGTAAGAATATGTGTTGGCAGCGAGTGTTAGTATTTCATTAAGGACACAAAACCAACCCTATCAAGAGTTCTTTGTTTCAATAGTAAAGAATAATTAATATCTTATGGCCTGCAGTAAAAATATTTAGTTTTTTTTTAGATTTTTTTTTATTTTTCCAAATGTGTCTTACAACTATAAAATATTTAAGAAAATATTTTGTTTATTTTTCTTTTGCATATTTTTTTCTTATTTTCTTTGAGTAATTTAAAATGTGTGAATATTTGTGTGTTTTTGTAACATTTTCCAAAAATAATAAATAGTTATGCATGTTATGTTGTTGTTAAACAATGCAAAATTAAATATTTGTAATATATACAATATACCACATTTTTTAGATTTAAAAACTATAGTTGTTAGCATTGCATATTTGTAATTTTATAATATATTACATTTTTTTTGGATAACACTACCCACATGACCAGAATATTCGAAATTTCGCGATTAAATGCAGTTTATATTACACATATTTAATGTTCAATTTTAATTCCATTTGCGATTAACAATTTGTCATGTATTTTTTGTATTTATTTTTTTATCAAAAAATAACTTAAATTATTAAAACTCTTTTAAGCATCTTTCAAATTCCTTTTTATTCTCTTCAACTTTTCAATTAATGCGAAAAATATATATAAATGAAAAGCAATCAAATTGTAGCTGTACCACCATATACTCGTATAGTATGTTAGAAAATTATTCAATTCAGTCTAACCCAATCATTGTGGATTGACTCAGTTATTTATGTCGGTTTGTAGAAAATGCAATGAACTTGTGTATTGCATTTAAAAGCAATTTAATAAATTACAAAAAAAAAAAAAAAAATAATTTAAATTCATTATTCTTTAGCTTCATTGGAATGCTGTTGTATTTGTTATAGTTGTAGAAAACAGTACAAGCAAATATTCGCTTTGAGCTGTTTTTAGCATTCATACGATTTTAAACGTTACATTCCATCGTATAATCATTGTACTCCTACAACTGAGTGGGATGCAAGAAATAGTATAAATAGGTCATACTTCATTCATCCATTCGTTTATAGATGGAAATATTTGTATGTTTAATACAAAATAGATGATGAATGTGTTAAAAGAGAAATACTTATAGAGTAAACAACAGTAATGGCTAAGAAAATACTTGCATATAATGGAAATTCATTGCAATCTAAATAACTTGTAAGTGAATTAAGTCTATAAAAATTGAATCAAGTATTTCCCTGTTTTTCTAAATTATTACAAAATTATTCTTTATTTGTTTTTCTATTACCATATGACAATACAATTGACGTGATCGGACCTTCGGATTGTGTCTTGAATTAAAACGTCTATTATAACGTCGACAACTCTATGGATGATGCTGCAAACTGTTGATTGTGCAACACCATGCATAGCTGCACCTCCATGGTACTGGCAATCATTTCCGAGCCAATGCAAGCGCAATAGCAGTTGATTTTTAGCTGACAAAGCATGACTGCCCTGTGTTCTGGGCTCTAATTTTTCTCTAATTTTATTTAAAATAAAATTAACTTGGATTTGATTTAAACGAAAGCACTCTTTAAAATTCAGGTTTTGGGATCCCGAAAAAATAATTTCGATCTCTTTAATTTCTTCTTATAATCGCATCTTCACTATCATTGGAAAAAAACTCACGTTTTTTAAAAGCTTCACTAGTTTTAACAATACGAATTTGTAAAGCAATCGTTTACCTTGCAAATTTTTGACGAAAAAAAATTTACAGTTTTTGTTGAACGAAACGTCATGATTATTTGCAAAATCTTTGCAAATTCCTCTTTTTATACCCACCACCAAAAAGATGGGGCGTATATTACGTTTGTCATTCCGTTTGTAACACATCGAAATAATGGTCGTAGAGCCAAAAAGTCTATATATTCTGGGTCCTTATAAGATTCTAAGACGATAGAGCGTTGAGAAGAGACATAGAAGAATGAAATTTTTATCAAACATTTTTTGATCCTCCGAAATGTTTGGTATTGCAAATGGGCAAAATTGGTCCAGTAAGATCCGAGTTATAGATCAAAGTTTCAGACTACCTTGATATTTTTTCAGTTTTCTACAAATATAGAAGGACAAGTACAGTTGAAAATGATAGGAATCGGTCCACGATTTTTCATAGCCGCCATATAAATGTCTTCCCGGCTTTATGGGACATAAATGTCTATAAAAAAACCGTATCTAAAAAAAATTCTGCAATAATAAGTTTCATGCAAAGCGAAATTTCAAAACAATATTTTGTTTGCATTGGTCCATAATTTTGACCATAGCCCCATACAAAGACCACTTCCGAAAATCATTTAAATGAACATAAATCGTTTGTAAATATAAGTATCAAGTTGAAATTCGACAAGCATAATAAAAATATACATTTAAATCGTGGTAGCAACTTTCATGATGATCGGTCCATATTTGACCATAGTCCCCATATAAAGTCCACTTCCGAAAAACTCTTAAATGCGCATAAATCTCTAATAAATCTCTATAATAGGTGATTTGGTGGTGGGTATATAAGATTCGGCATAGCTAAATATAAACTCTTACTTGTTAATATTAACATTGCACTTCGCACAAGAGCGTACGTACGTACGTGGGACAGAAAATACAAAGAGAATTTAAAAATTTTAAAAACTGCAAATTACACTTATCAATTTCAACTTAGCACTTATTAATTTTAAAGTTCTGACGAACATAAAGATTTGCAAATTGTCAACAAAGTGTATAAGTGCGAAGTGAAAAGTTGTTAAGTTGTTTTGTGGAATAGGGACCTGGTAATTAAAATTTAGAAATTATTACAAAATTACTCTGCTATTTACTTCTTCATAACTCTTTTTTTCAATAAAAAATTTTGCAAACATTCAAACAAATACCAGATGCAAACTGTCTAAAATTGGGGTTTTAACATAAAAAACGTTTTAAATAAAATTTATATTAAACTTAATTGAAGTTATAAACAAACACACACACACATACACACACAAAGCTTTTAAGCATAATGGAGAAAAATTATTTATTTATGTATAATTTATTTGCAATAATTGTAAATAAATAATGATTTAGCAACAAAATCAACACATAATATTTATATTTTTCATTAAATGCTAGAAACTGAAGCAACTGTCAACTGTTTATGAGACCATAAATTTGAAAAAGAAATTAAATGTCTGTGTATAAGTGTATGTGTGTATGTACATGTGTCGGATATCCTAATACTAATAGAGTTTACAAACATAAATCTTTCTTTATAAATAAACAACAAACAATAAAAAAAAAATTTTTGCACATATTTGAACTATGACCCGCCCTAATGTTTAAATCCTTTTGTAAATTCAACGAAAGTGTGTGAATAAAAATTGTGACGATGATGATGCTGTTGGTTACTGGCTGGCTGCTGTTGGCTGTTGCACAATATCAATAAATAATTGTTTATTGTTGTAAATATCCTTGTGAAAGGGTTTGTTCTGTGCACTGTCGCATGTTTGATTGCGTTAGTTTTTGTGTGTGTAAAAGTGCGAGTGAGCGCTTGTTTTATATCCCCGTTCGCCAAAGGATATTAAAACTCATGCACTTAAATTTATATACACACGAGTACATATTTTCGTTTTATTGTTTATTTGTAATTCTAGAACCAACTTCCATTTATTTACAATCAAAACTCAATAAACGAAACGCGACATTGGGAATTCATATACTATATTCACATACATATATTCTCTACATACTCTTATTATTTGCAAAAAAGAAAGAATTGAAATCCTCCCCGACTAATTCTGTCTGCAACAATGAATTTAGTTTGGTGGCATGTTGTTGCTGTTTGTTTTTTCTCTTTTGGTGATTTTTGCTAAGAGGGTCCTATTTTTATGTTGGCACAAAAAGAAAGGATGTAGAAACAACTTTAATTTGTTTGTAGCTGTGCGCTTGTTTTATTGCAGAGTGCAGGAAAAAAAGAAAACAGAGCACCCCTTTTTAAAATTCAATAAATTATTCCCAAATTGACTTTCATCCTTGGCAATTTTTATTTTCAAAAGTATGAATGAAGCATGAATTTTTATTTTACTTGTACATTACTTTTCTTTTTTTTTTTGTTATTTGTAGAGTGATCCTTTTTGTCTTTCGGCTTGTTGCTTTTATAGTATTGCTGGTATTCACTAAATAGTTCTGCAAGATATTTAAGAATTTTGTCATTAACAACAGATAAAAGTAATCCTTAAGTGGCTTACTAATGAGGCTATAGGTGATTGCATCACTTAAAAGAATGCACTTCTTGATTATAAGAGGCAACTACGGAAGTCGTACAGGACACAAAATCTCCTATCACACTACTACCATACCACTGATCTTTACACTTTGAAGCGTCCGGACAAATTGTCGTTAAAAGCAACAGTTAACTTTTATATATGGGATACACACTTTCAAGTATTACTGCCTGTGGGCATAACTTCAGCACCTTTAATATAAAACGCGCAGCATCCAAATTCAGATAACTTCCCATAGTATGTATCAATGACTCTGAGTAACTACCAAAATGCCACTTTGGGAGAACTATTGGAAAGTTACGATAGTAAAACAAAAAGGGTATTCCAATGTTAATGCAGAAGAAAGTGTTGTTTTTGTTATATATTTTGTTACATTTGCGTTGACTTATCAAGTACTCACAATAAGGCTATGTATGGAAAACAACATCGATCAAATAGTCTTCAAGGATATAATTACAGTGAACTCAGAGAAAAGTGAACTAAATTTTAAGTAGCTTTGATGGTACTTTTTGTAAGTTCCTGCCATATAAGGGGTGTTTTTTTACAGGTTTGTTTTTCGAAAAGAGATAAAACTGGCATTTTGTGGTCAAATCTGGCAATTCTAATGTCATTTATGTTCAGTTTGGTTTGCCATTTCATCATGAACAGGTTGACAAAAGAACAACGCTTGCAAATCGTGCAAATTTATTTCGAAAATAACGGTTCAGTTCGCGAAGTTTACCGCAAGCTCCGTCCATTTTATGGTCGACATAATCGTCCATCAGAGCAATTAATTCGGTTAACCATGGATCGTTTTCGCACTACGTTTACTCTATGTGATAATACGCATCCGCAGAGACGTTGAACAGTGCGCACCTAAGAAACATTTGCCGCTGTAGAGCAAAGTGTTGAAGAGGACCCGAATTAATGGAGACCGGTATAGAGCCATGATAACCGACTATTTTGTTCCCGAATTGGATGGCATGAATGTGGATGAGTTGTGGTTCCACACAGCGCACGCCACAATCGATTTATTGAAGGAAACATTCGATGAGCGCATAATTTCGCGGAATGGACCTGTCAATTGGCCACCAAGATCGTGTGATTTGACACCATTGGATTATTTTCTTTGGGGATATGTGTAGTCGCTCGTCTACGCCAACAAACCAGAAACGTTAGGGGAATTGGAAGCCAACATTAGTGGCGTTATTGCCGACATACGGCCCCATATGCTCGAAAAAGTGGTTGAAAATTTGACCTGTTGAATTGGCTTTATTCGAGCCAGCCGCGGCGGTCACATGCCTAAAATCATATTTAAACATTAATGGCATAAAATTATCCTTCCAATAAAGCCAAATTGATGGTCATTAAAACGATTTTCTTGTGTTTTATTTCAATTCGAAGTTCTATACCTCTCAAAAAAACACCCTATACTACATACAGTGGGTGGCCAAATTATTAGTTACACTATATTAATTAAGATTCAACCGCTTTTAATACGTATATAAATTGATTTCTTGTACCAGATGTTTTCGTATTTTAATACTGTTAAATATTTTGAGCAGTCTCAACAATGATTGGTGACATTAGAGTGCAGTTGTAGATCATTATCTGTCATTCTGCTCTGAAGTGTGAAATATGCAATTTTGATTAAATTACTTTAGTCAATTTAATCAAAATTGCATATTGGCATCACGATGAAGAACTAAAAGAAAATGTTCAAAAATGCATTCAGAACATGCCAAAAAGGGTGCAAGCTGTAATTGCTGCCAAAGAAGGTTCTACGAAATATTAAGTTTTTTTTTTTTCAAAAAATTTTTTAATATTTCTTTTCCTCAAATATATATTTTTAAAACAAAAGAATTTATTTTTAATTGAATTAGAAACACTTAATTTACCTTTAAGAACAAATAAAAGGATAAATTTCCACTATTTTAAAATGTTATACGGCTTTAAACTAAACAATTTTGCATGTGCAACTAATAATTTGGTCACCCACTGTAGCTACTATGCTTTGCAAAAGGGTTTCTAAGATACTAATTTCTAAATTATTTGATTGAATTCATCAAAAATAGAGGTTAGCTGAATTTAAACTACGATAATTATAAATTTGTTTATTTAGTTTTTATTGAAAAGCAGCAACTTCAAGTACGGAAGAAACTGCTTATCCATGCAACGAAAGTTGTATAAAACAAACTATCAGCCCAATCATGAATAAAAATTCCGCGGGAGTTTTTTTCCCTTTTCTCATTTCTCCTACTTAAATTCAATGTTAAAAAAATAAAAAGGGAAAAAACTCCCGCGGAATTTTTATTCATGAATGGGCTGTATGAAATTCTTTTGCGGGGAATCCCAAATTTTTTAAATAAGCTTACAAAATTTAATTTTAACGTTCCATAAAAAGTTCACGTTTTAAAGCATTCAGCCTATGTTCACGTTTTAGAGTAGTCAATGTAAAAAAAAAAGATGTTCATGTTTTGGGTGGTTCATGTTACTGGATGTTCACGTTTCTGCGAGTTCACTGTATATGCTCTTTTGTCAAAATTTTCCACTGCCAAGACAATGAATTTCATTTAATTTCCATCTTCGATGCACAGGCGTTAGTGGGCTTGTTGGCATTTGACTTTAAATAACTCCTACTTGTAATAGAAAGTCAAAGGTATTGATTCACAAGCTTTATGATTCACGAGTTGCTGCTTGATCAGCCTCATTTCTAAAAAATTATTGTCCAATAATGCTTCTATTCTAAAGCTGTGCTCAAATTGTGGCCGTCAATGAAAATTTGTTAAAGAATTTTGAAAGACTATTTGTGGTGTAGGCAAGTGTGTCTAATAGGCTCTGGGCTAGAACCTAATTACAGCTTGTTAAGGTTTCTTGCAGGGTCCATACAGACTCCGAGGAACCGCACAGGTGTGATGGTTTTTTCATCTAGTGAAAAAACAAATTTTCACACCAAAAACAGAAAAACTTTATAGGATATATAGGGCGTTTTTTTTTAGAACTTTGAAATATATAATTAAAAAAAAGGGATTATGATGAGTTGTATGATATGTTGCGCCGTCTTGTTGAAACCACAACTCCTACACATTATGATTATTCAATTGATGAATGAAAAAGTCAGTAATCATGGCCCTGTAGCGGTCACCATTGATTGTAACGTTCTGGCCGGCTACGTTTTTAAAACAGTATAGACCAATTATTCCACCAGCTCATAAAGTACACCAAACAGTCAGTTTTTCTGGATGTAACGGTGTCTCAGCATACAATTGAGGATTATCATCACTACAGATACATACAGCAGTTGACGTAGCCATTGAACCAAAAGTGTGATTCATTGCTAAACATTGTTTAGGCGTTAGTCTATTCATGTTGAAAAGCCAAACCAAACTAAACATACATCACTTGACAGCTGACAAAATGGCCGCCAGTTAAAAAAGTGTTGCCAATTGAAAGTTGTAGACATCTAAAACAATACCCTATATTTGTTTAAAATTCAACATATTGTCCCAGAAATTGCGAAATTTTGGAGAAAAATTTATTTTTCCAACAACATTGTTTAGTAGGGGTACAACCAAAATAAGGCCCTATCATCACGCTGTATCCGATGTTGTGCTGAAACCGAAAAATGTTGCCTCAGGTCATTTCGGAACAAAAACGTTCCGCGTCGAAGCCGATTTCTGTTTTTATTTTTTCAAAATTTTTTATTTTTTCAAAATTTTTTATTTTATAATTATTTAACTATTTACATTTCTTAATGATTATAATCAAAATCACAATCTAAAAACTATCTTTGTTAAGTGAAATTAACTTAAGATTAAGAGTTCGTGTTGATTTGCATTGGGGAAAAATATCTTGTACGACTTTGATGGCGCGTTTCGCACAAATGTTGCGTTGTGTTTTTGGAATACTTGATTCATCTTTCACCCAATGTCAATGAAGTTTTGATACCTTTCTGGTATGCACGAATAAAACATTCCAATTTCCTTCTTATAGATTTGGTAGCCAATTTTGGAATATTTAGTTTAGTCCATAAGTCGAATAATTCTTGTGCTATAATTTTATACATCTCTGTTTTTAAATTTTCTTTTTCATATAACGCATCAAATCTTCCAATGACTGTTTTTTCCGGTATTTGGTTCAGTTCACATAACGAAATATCGATACATGGAATATTTTTACATTTATTTTCAGATTTTTTTTAAATTTTGGGTCCACTTATCCGCGTTTTTCCGAGTAAAAATTCCGCTGTTTAAAGGACATTTTAAAACGTTGAACGAAAACAACGAACGATCGAACGAAATTCGATTATTATAAAACTAATGCACAACAAACAAAAAGCCTTTCGCAAATTTGCATAAGACAGCGTACGTAAGTCGCAATATTTTATCACGATTAATTGAATTTATACAGAATATTATTCAATATTTAGTGGAAAAACTTATAATTTATTTATCATTTAATGAATTTATAAAGAAAATATTTTTATTTTTTTCGAACTTACTGATCCCAAACTTAATGGCATTTGACGCGGAACGCTTTTAACGATAACGAAAATCTAAAGATACAGTTCTTATTGTTTTTTTTTGCACTACATGGTATGGATAGAGCCATTTTGATATTTTAAAAAATTGTAAAAAAGTTGTATCCCTATTGTGTAGTTTCCAAAAGTACTGAGAGTTTGAATATTATCGAAAAAATTTAAATTTTAGGTCTACACCTGAATACACCCACTAATTTGACTAATTTTACACTTGTTCACTTGCTACAATAAAATTAACAATCTTCAATATTCCTGCTGAAGTGAATACTTCTACTGAATATTCAATTTCCAATGTTCTGTGGCTAAAAATAAAATTGTAACATTCCTTTTGGTTTTGATTTAGTTCTTTTTTGACCGGATGTTTTATATGCTTTTGTTTTACTGTTTTTTATATTTCGGCCATCTCAAGTTAACAGTTTTACATCAGGAAGCGCCAAAAAAAATTTACTAAGGTTGGTAAAGTCAATCTTGTATTGCTAAGCAAATTTTGGTGCACAATAATAAAAATCTTTACTTTAGCTCTGCCATGTTTTTGTGTACATACAATTCTGTTTTCATAAATTTCAATTGATATAACTTTCCTTAGATTTTATTTCTTTTTTTTAGCTGTTCCTTAAAGCTTTGAAAATGTTTCCGAAAGTAAATACTTATTCATAAGTAAACATTGTGAATATATATATATATATATTGTACAAACAAAAGCAAAAACCCCAAAATCAATATAGGCAATGGATGACTGAGTAAAGCAACTCGTACAGTACAACCCCCCCCCCCCCCCCCCCTCATTCAATGAAATAACTGACTAACTGACTGTATTTGTATGAATATATGAATTACTGAGTCTTTGAGTTAAAGTATGATGCTTTGATTTCATGGTATGAAAAGTATGGAAATATGTAACTGAAAGAATGAATGAATATGCGAAATGAATGACTGATTCAGAAAACAAACTACGAGAAATCGTTGCCATTCCAACTAAAGTTCCATTAAAAATTATAACGATGAAAATATAAGGAAAACAAAAATATTCGTACATTTCGTTTTTCATTTAGTTTTTAAAGTAAATGTTTGATTGCTGATAAATACGAGTACAAGATGTGAAAAGAAAATACGAACTCTTTTTGTTTTTCTTTAACAACTTTTCTCATACTTTTTTTAAAATTTGTTTGCTGTCAATTTTTGTTCCTTTTTCTATTCATTATTTGTTTTTACTCCATTTTTGGTTTTTTTTTATTGCTTGCTTTTCGACAAAACTAAATTGAATATTAAAATCGAATAAATTTACAATGAATCTAACAAATAAAAGTATGTACATTTTTACTACACAACTGCACAGCCCAACGAGTGAGTGCATTTAGTTTGCGAATACAAAAAATCCTTGAATGCTGAATAGCACGACTCCTTTGGCAGCTGTTTTAGATTCCCTCGTTGTATGTGTTCGGTAAGTGATTGTTGTTGCTTGAATGAAGTTAACGACGTTGTCCATGATGATGACGATGATTTCTTCTTTACAAATATGTTAAATATTCTATTGATTTGTATAGAGTTCAGCTGTATTGTTTGCCTGATTAGTTTTTGTCTTTCTATTTCTAGTTTGTGCATTTATATCTATGTATGTATTGTGTTCAAAAACTTTTTGGTCCACTTGATTGGTTAGTTGGTTTTCTTCATTGACCTAAAACAAACTCTAAGGTTTCCTAATCAAATATTCCTTTAGGGATTTTAAGTTATATAAAATAAATGAAAATGTACAAATGTTATGTTTAAATGAATATTAATAAATTAAGGTCTGAATTTTAAAAAAGAAAATTCCGTGATTTTGCGTTCATATTCGTAATGTTTTAATCATTTTTAGTTAATGGCAATTGCCTCCTGTTGGCTATGAGTATCGACCACTGATTTAGATGCAACCGTGTTTTTGATATCTTTAATTTGTTTCCCTCTTGAACATATTTGCGAGATGCACTCACACTCGAAATGTGAACCTCTGAATATTTGATTTGCTGGTGGCTATGAATGCCGTCCTCTGATCTAGAACTCGAATTTAGAGGATAGATACCTTTGAAATTTGAACCGCCAATAGCTGAGAATTTCTTTGGAAGTTTAAGTTGTAAGCACAGACAGAACTACTGCGGTCTAAAGTTTTCCACATCAATTTTAAAAACATTTCTAGATCTGTTTGAATTTGGATCAACTTTACCATTGGAGTTATGTTAACTTTCAATGCATCGGTCGATTGTTGTTTATTGGAGTAAATCTGTGACTTCAAAAATCCATCAAGAAAACGTCCAGACAAACAATTTTTTCTAAAGAGCATGTTCTGTATAAATTTGCGAAGGTAGGGTTTTATTTTCACTTTGAGGGCTTGTCAATCCCTCAGAAAATCCCATAAGAAAAAGTCTAGTTAATTCGACACTTATCCAGGTTAAAGTATATTTATGTATAGGCTGTTTTGTTTTTTTGATATAGAACTTTAAGTTGGCAATGCTTTTTTCACTGGCGGCCATTTTGTCAGCTGTCAAGTGATTTAAGTTTAGTTGGTTTGGCACTTCAACATGAATAGACTGACGCCTGAACAACGCTTCCAAATTGTGCAAATTTATTTTGAAAATCATGATTCTGTGTTTTTTTAGATATATAGAACTTTGAAATGGAATGGAATGGATGATTTTTTTTTTAAATTGACATGAAATTTACTTTATTCGAAAAATAATCCTCTCGCATTATAATTTAAATAAGACTTCTGGCATATGCCTGGTTCAGACGTAGTCTAATCTGGAGGCCCACTTTTCGATGACTTTTTCCAACATTTTGTGGCTGTTTACACCAAAACAACACTTAGCGATTCTCCTTATTTTCCCTACAATTCCAATTTTCCTAAATGTATATAACTGCAGAAAGCTATGTGTTGCAGTATACTTCCACTTGTCACAAAGTGCTAAATAAACTGGCAATGCTCGAAAAAGATCGTAAATACTTATTTTCGGCTAGATACAAACTAATCGTTCAACTGTTTACTTCATTCTCCTCTACTGGTAAGAAATCCTTTGTTTAAATAATTTAATAAATAATAAGAAAAAATTCCTAATTTCCTTGTTTTCTTTCATTTCTTTTCATATTGTTTGTTAAATTGTTCTGAGTATCAAATTCTAAACGATTTGGTTTCGGCTCAGCGAGTTTGATAATCTCTTCCAATTGTCCATCCACTTTCAAGAGCTTTTCAGCTAAGCAGTGGCCGTATATCTAACGCGGCGAATGTTGTCCTCCAATTAGTTATTCGTTTCGGGCTTATCGGTGACTTCAAACCTAAATCATTTAAGAGCTGTCAACAGTTAGAAAAGTGTTACCAGCTTAAAGTTCTATACATCTAAAAAAAACACCCTATATACATATAAAAACTACAAATCTAGTCTACAGAAAATATTAACAAGTAAAAGTTTATATTCAGCTATGCCGAATCTTATATACCCACCATCAAATCACCTATTATGGGAATTTATAAGAGATTTATGCGCATTTAAGTCATTTCCGGAAGTAGACTTTATATGGGGGCTACGGTCATATATAAACTGATCATCATAAATCTGAGATCGCCGAATTTTATATATGTCTGGACTATTTGTGTTGAATTTAATATGGGATTTATGCTCAGTGATTTTCGGAACTGGACTTTATATGGGGACTACGTTCAAATATGGACCGAAATTTGATACGACGAATTAAATGTATATTTTGATTATGCTTGTCGTATTTTAACTTGATAGTAATTTTTACAAACGATTTATGTTCATTTAAATGATTTTCGGAAGTGGTTTTTGACGGGGCTATGTTAAAATTATGGACCGATGCAAACAATATATTTTAATATTTCACTTTGCATGAAACTTATTATTGCATAATAGACATTTATGCACCATAAAGCCATATTCCGTAACGACATTTGTATGGGGGCTATGAGAAATCGTACTCCGATTCCTGCCATTTTCAACAGGACTTGTCCTTCTATAAAAAAAGAAAGTGTGCAAAATTTCATGATATTATCTGCAGTATAATGACAATAGAAAAAAAGATGTAAAAATATCGACGTAGTCTGAAACTTTGATCTATAAGTCGGATCCTACTGGATCGATTTTGCTCATTTGCAATACCAAACATTACGGTGGATCAAAGAATGTTTGGTAAAAGTATCATTGTTCTATGTCTTTTTTCAAAGCTCTATCGTGCCAACAACAGAAGGACGGACATGGCTAAATCGTCTTAGAATCTTATATGGGTCCAGAATATATAGACTTTTTGGTTTTACGACCATTATTTCGATGTGTTACAAACGGAATATACCCCCATCTTTTTGGTGGTGGGTATAAAAATATTGTTTGTCAATTCAAACGTCATTTTATGAACGCGCACAAAGACAACACAATTGACCAGCAATAAATATTGTTTTTTCAAGTTCTGCTTGTAAACAACAAGCTTGATTAACAAATTCATTAAGAAGCCTATTAAAAAATGATTAATGAAATAAAATTCGAATTCCGACCACAGTCACGATGAGAAAATCATTAATTAAGAAATTTTGAACTCGTGTCGAACAAAAATGAAAACATTTGTTTAATTTAAGATTTCATTTCAAGAGACCAAACACAATAAGCGTGTGTCATATACGGGGTCATTATGAGCAGCCAAATGTGGCCATATCAGGAACAATTAGCTGCAACTAACAGTCGTAACATGCCACTCACACAAAACACAAACATACATACACACAGTGGAGGTACTCCAGCTGGCACACGCCTGCATATTAGCTGTATTAGCAGCACAATGTTTTAACGGATATTAAAAATATTAAGATTTTCAAACAAAATGAAATGAACAAGAACATACATACGCTCAAATAAATAAGAAAATTTTGGATGCATCATGTTAGAAAAAAAGTGTGTAAGTGCGTGTATTTGTTTATGTACTCAACCTAATTTCGGCAAATACTTGTAAAAACTTCAAAGTACCAAGTATCCCAACAAAAAAAAAAAAAAAAAAAAACAGGGAACATATTTGTGTACGCATTGAGTTGATTAAGAGGGCAATTAATGCAAACATTTTTGTAGAAAAAGTGAAAAAAAATAAATATGCCACAATAAGCAACCAAACAATGGATGAAAAACTGTCATCAAACTTCCGTCATTTTCACAAAAGTTTGATTAAGGGTTTATTTTGATTGAGATTTTTTTTTCTCATTTATTAAATAAAAGTTTGTATTTTGTCCAAGATTTTCATTTAATATGCATAAACAGCGGGAAGCCTTTTTTGAGTGCATAATGGGTTAATTAATATTTATGAATATTAAATTTTTTTTTGGCATTAGCGGAAAAGCTTTGAAAGAATTTGTATAAAAAAGTACCACTAGATTGATTACGGATATTAATGGACGAACTTTTCATTTATTTTATTAAGCTAATAGTGGGTTGTTTTTTTTGGAAATGTGAAGAAATTTTTTCAATTGATTTATATATGTACATATATTTTACTGTACCAGACAATCAACTACAAGTGAAAGATTACGTTAGTGCCAATTTAGATGAAGCAATTCTTCTTGAAAAGATTGATGCATTTAAGCTAATTACCTTTTAGACAACGGGGTGAGGGTACTAGCAATTCTTGTTACTCTCTTATTTGTATTACATATGTGCAGCGGTACCGTTGTGACCCAAATGTGGAATTTTTGATTTTTTTGAGGCCTTTGCCTCTTTTTATGCCCCATTTTTCAGTACCATTTTGTATTTTTTTAAATCTTTACATGCTACATACTTTTGATCCTTTTTAAATATTCTACTTACTATTTAAACAACACTGATATAAAATCTCTAATCCAATACCATGATTCAAAAATAAGGTGGGAACGGTAGGCTCTGTAGGAACAAATGTCAAATTATTTTTTTTACATTAAAATACATGTTGTTTTTTGTATTGTTGTAGAACTGAGGCCAATTGGTTTGAAATTGGAAAATTAAAAAATAGTTATAGTATCTATTTTTTGATGAAAATATTTATTCAAATTTATATAAATTCATTGCACAATATTTACTTTGCCATATTGTAGTAATGTGATAGTCTAACAGACTTAAGGTAAAAACTTACGATTCGATGCTTTCGTCTCTTAATTTGTTCGAAAAGGAGCTAGATGTATGGACTCCGACTGAAGATTTAATAACAAAATATAGAATAAATTTTTCAAAAAAGTAGTTATATCCAAAGTACAAATTTTAAAATTTAATAACATTACTTCGAAATTTGTTATTTTTCTATACGAGTGAGTACATGTATTTTTTATATGTACATATTATGAATAATTATACCCTTCACCGCCATAGTGGGGAGGGTATATTGGATTTGTGCTGATGTTTGTAACGCCCAGAAATATTGGTCCAATACTTTTAAAGTATACCGATGGACTCACAATCACTTCCTGAGTCGATTTAACGATGTCCGTCCGTCTGGCTGGCTGGCTGGTTGTCCATGTAAAGTTTGTGCGCAGAGTACAGGTCACAATTTTTAAGATATTTCGATAAAATTTGGTACATAATAATCCGCCCCAACGACGGATGGGATTGAAACTGGTGGAAATCGGTCTATTTCACCTGACCCCCATACAAATGTCCTCCCAAAATTGGGTTTTACCGATCATAAATCTTTGAATTATGCAAGTATGCAAACAAATTTCACCACAAGTGAGTAATAAATGAAGCTAAATCACATCTACAAATTTTGTCAAGATCGTTGCGTAATTAGTCGTAGCCTCCATATAAGGCTCACTTCCGAAAATCATTTTAAAGAGCATAACTCCTTTAAAACTCTTGGTATCCAAATAATATTAATCATAAATATATTTCGTATATATACATATAATATGGTAGAATTTTATGATGATGGGTTCATAATTAGTCATAGCTCCCATATAAGGCCCACTCTCGAATCTCAATTTAAAGAGCATAATTCTCTCAAAAATGTTGGTATCCAAATAATATTGAACACAAATATATTTCATATATATACGAATAATACGGTACAATTTGTAAAATTAATATGTTAAATGTGAACTAAATCAGTGCCGATATTGGGCAAGAAGTAACAAAACAGAGAATTTTATATTTAAGCTTTTTAAATGGTAAATTATGAAAATTAACCATTAAAATTAAAGTGGACCTGGTTTTTTCGGTCTCTGCCCTGAAGTCAAGTTCTCTGTTACTGGCATACATATTTTAAAGTACATATGTTTTCAATATTGCCTGATATCCCTCAATACAAACAGAACAATAATTTTTCCATATTTAATCTGTTTATAAAATCACATTATTAAACTCATTTCAACCAATATTTCATGCCTTAAATTATCCTTTAAATTAACTTTTTCAACCACTAAATAAGACGGCTTATTAATAAAATCAAATTACATTATTTCCTCTTTTATACAAACTCTATTCATCCACACTCTTTATATTTTCCAAAAAAGTAAACTCTTTTATTAATGCATTTTTTTTACAAAAAAAAAAAACAAAATCATTATTAATAAATTCTTCTTTTATGCCGTTTTATTCATTAAATAAGAATGACTTTAATTTATTTGCCTTTATTCAGCAGACTGACTGCTTTTGTAAATAAGAAAAAGAGTTGTCTCTCAATTACGGTGGGCGTGGTTAATGGAGTTGATGATTGAATTATGTTCTTGTTTTCGCTTGTTGTTATTGCTGTTGTTGTTATTTTGTGGAACAAAGCACTTGTAATGGCTGACAGCGGGAAGCCTACAAAACCAAAAGAAGAAAAAACAAACTCCTTTAAAACAACATTGCATGTTGTACACACATGGTAGAATGCAATATGCAGCAGTCTACTTGCAACACACAACAAGAACAACAACTTTTGTTGAAAGTACAATTAAGTGTCGTGTAGTCTCCCCTCTTTTCAAAATGTCATACAAACACATACCTTCTGGTTCTTATTGTTGTTATTGCAGTTGTGGCATGTAGTTAATGAAAAAAAAAAAAACTAACAATTGTGGGTACTTACTTTGGCTGTATTAAGAGCACTGGCCACGCATCATCTTTGTCGTCATCATCGTTGAATTTGTTGCCGTCATTACATGTTTGCTCGAGTGTGCGTTAACTGTTAAGACTTTTCTGCTGCACTGTAGGTTGTTGTTTTGTTGTATGCTGTACGATGGTGTGACGCATGAAATAATTCATCATTTATATGCCGAGCAATTCACATGTGGGCTAATATTTCAATTTTATATTCTTTTTGTTTTGTTTTTACTCGTATTACTTATTTTATGCAAGTTCCTTTATGTTTGTTTTGTGTGCTCTTTTTTTGTTACATTGGAAGTGCATTCATTTTTATGGTTTGTTGTTTTTTTTTAATTGTGAGCAGTCAATTTCTTCGGTCACTCCGTTCAAGAAGGGTTGAATGAGTTATAACCAGCTTTTGTTTCATGTAAATATTTTTATATGATGGCCGCATTTATTTATGACAAATTATGTATGTTTGTATGTATTCTTTCTATGGATTTCTCACCATTAATATAGTTATAAGAGACCAGTTGAGTTTTGAAATTAAATGCAATTGTTTTAAATAGCACCAGTTGTTGCAATATGCAATTGGTTTTTCGAAAAACCCTGTAGGAAAAGCATGAGTTGGACATTAATTCTGAGAAAAAATATAGTTCATGATCACCGTAATCATTTGAAGTTTTTTTTATATATGGGCAATTTCACGTCAAGTGACCCAATTTTTAAAATCGATGTCTTCCGATTTGGATGAAATTTGCACCAAGGTTAGTATTATTCGATAGTATGCCAGACCCAAATTTTCGGCTCTATCATTCAAGAACCGCCGCAGTTAGAGGGGGTCAAAGTTGGACATTTTGGTCATACAGGGTTTTTTTAAATGAGTGTAACTTTTCACCTATTGGTCCTAGCAAAAATTGTCCAAAGGACTGTAGATAGCTATTTCATCAATCATTCCAAAAATATTTTTTTTTTAATTTTTAAATTTTTTTTTTTGATATTTTCTTTTAGTTAGGCTTAAGTTCATTAAATTTATTTTCATTAAATTATTTTTACTGAAGAACGAATTGTTTTACAACTTGAAAAATTTTTATTTTTGATAATTTTTCTTGACTGGGATTTTTTTTAATTTTTTTTTTAAATAATTTTTTTTTTAAATTTTTTTTTCAATTTGGGCCCTTTTTTCCTCAAAAAAAAGCTTATACAATTTTCTTTAATGCCTTGATAATCGCTTAATGGGATGCGAGTAACTCAAGAATAGGATTTATCAATATTTGGCACATGTATCATTTTCATTTTCCCCCATTTTTTTATTTTTTTTTTCAAAGTGGATTTTTTTTTTTTATTTTTCCTTAAAAGAAACTTTAGACCATTTCCTTTAATTGGGTCTGGCATACTATCCAATAGTACTAAGCTTGGTGCAAATTTTATTCATATCGGAAGACATCGATTTTAAAAATTGGATCACTTGACGTGAAATTGCCCATATGTGAATGCGGCAACCATAGTTTACATGTTAAATTTGATAACTTTGCCAAACTGACTTTTCAATTTTTAAGTTCTTATAGGGAGGCAGACACATCACAGACTCCTATTTCTCTTTTATCATTCATCAGTATTTCTATTACGAGACCTTGAAAGCTTACTTTTCCCAAGCAAATTCAATTTTGATGCTTAATTTCCTACTGGGTTTATTTAATGTTTCGTCTTTGTGACCAGTTGTGGCTTATTTCTGATTGGTTGAGACAATCGTTGTACGTGGAAAAAGTTTATTTTCTATTAAGTTTGCTCTGCCATACATTCTTAGCATACAATTTAATTTTTTTTTCTTTGTTCTTATTAAATTTTTCTTCGTGTTACCTCCTTTTTATGCTTAGCAAAAGTTGTTGTTCCATTTAAGTAGATACACAAAAACAACTTGCCACAGTGGAAAAATAGCACAATTATGCTACAGAGATAGTACGTACTAGATACTTACAAATGTATGTATATTAGCAATAACAACAACTATAACAATAATAATGTTACATTATAATGATGTCACATCTGTTTGTACAAAATTTAATTCGCTTCAGTGGTAAATGTCATAAACCAGGACATTTTGCAATTGCTGTCCAGTATCAGTGTATAGCAGAGTATAGAAATAGCAACACCAACAATGACAGCAATAATATTTTACATAATTTACTTAAACAATACAAGTTGGGAGGTTAAACAAATAGCGGTCATAATACCCCTACTCTCGATCTTCAGTTCCTCTGATTATGAGGGTTTTGAAAAAACTATATACGTAAACGCCTGCTACTGATACAACTGATACTTATTGCAAATAATAGTGGAATGTTGTAAAATTTGTTTTTAAACAAAACCAACTACAACTGTAGGGCATCAGTTGAATTCCGTAGGCTTTATGTTTCTGCTGCGGTTGGCAGAGTTGTAAAGGAATTTAGTGTTTCAGTAAATAAGTAAATTTAAAAGCAGAGCTGTTAATTAATGATTAATAATCTTAATGATTAGTAATCGAATTAAAATTTTTTTGTTTCTGTTTTAATTGATTAACTAAGATTAGTTATTGAAATTAAGGATTAATAATCGATTAGTATTAAAGAGGATTTATTTAGATTAATTTATTTAATCTAAAATATTTATCGATTTATATGGGGACTACGGTCAAAAACGGACCGATCATCATGAAATTTGGTACGACGATTTAAATGTGCATATGGATTATATTTATTGAATTGTAAGTTGGTGATTTTTATAAAAGAGTTAGATTCATTTTAGTGATTTTCGGCATTTGTATGGGGCTATGTCAAAATTATGGACCGCTGCAAACAAAATATTGTTTTGAGATTTCACTTTGCATAAAGCCTATACATATTTATGTACCATAAAGCCATATTCCGGAAAGACATTTCTGTATATGGGGGCTATGAGAAATCGTCGACCGATTCCTACCATTTTCAACACGACTTATCCTTATTTAATAAAAATAAAGTGTGCAAAATTTCATGATATTATCTGCAGTATAATGACAATAGCAAAAAAAATATGTGAAAATATCGACGTAGTCTGAAACTTTGATCTATAAGTCGGATCCTACCGGATCGATTTTACCCATTTTCAATAGTAAATATGTAGATGGATCAAAAAATATTTGTTAACAATTTCATTGTTCTATGACATTTTTTCGAAGCTCTATCGTGCCAACAAGAGACGGACAGACAGACGGCCATGGCTAAATCGTCTTAAAATCTTATAAGAACCCTGAATATATAACTTTTTGGTTGTACGACCAATATTTCGATGTGTTACAAACGGAATGACAAACGCATTATTATGTATAAAAAAACGAAAGTGTAATGTCGTTGTACTTTATATTTATTTCATCAGTTTGTGGAAATCAAGTTCATGTCCAATATTCAAAGGAAACATTATTGTTATTTGCACAAAGAGTTTATCATTGACCTACGTTGTTTAGTATTGAAAATCCTCAAAATCAATGATAGAGAAGAAATATTATGAATCCAAGTTGGAGACAACCTCGACAAATATTTAGAATAGCACTCATTCAAATGCATGCATTTACTTTTAATAATAGAATTTAGTTTAGTTTACTTAGCAGCAGTTGTATGTTTTAGCAAACCATGCATGTAAGAGTAGTAGTAGTTGTATTAGTAGTAGAAATGGTTTTGGGTATGTAAATATTTTTGTTTAAATTTTGTAACCGTTGAAAATATCCTTTGGTCAGATGGTTTTAGTATATTATATATGTACATGTTTATATATGTACATACGCAGTAGTAGTAGTATTAGTTTAGTTGGTGTGGTGGTAACTAGTTGCTATAGTGGACACATGTTAATAGTTATATGTAAATATATGTATGTATGTCTAAATATTTGCATCAAGTATTAATGTCTATAACAAACAAATATACAGGACAGACGAACGGACAGACAGGCCAGGCAGCAGGCAGGCATTCATTTGGAAAGTTTGTCGTGCAATTGGCAATTATTTTGCTATGGTCATAAATCTGTCTTTCAGTAAATAAAGTCCTGTTTTTGTACGTCTGTCTATTTTTCTCTCTTTTTGCACTCTTTTAATTCTTTAATGTGTGTGTGTGTGCCGGTATATTTGTTGCAAATATAAATTGTTGTACTTGAAGTTTTTATGGCAAATGTTGTAAAGTTAGCTGAAGCGTTAAATAATGGCCAGTTTTATTAAGTGGTGGACATGGTTTAACGATAAAAATAATATAATAAATTTAATAATATTGATTAAAATATTAAGATAAACATGCTTAAAATACAAAATAATTTCATTTCAATTTTATTGCATGGCATTGAACTTTGTGTGCAACAAAGTAAAAACAATATTTCATATTCAGCTACATATGAATCTAGAGGTTAACTAAGGGAAATCGCCAATAAAATATAAACGTGCTTTCGTCTATAATTTTTACATTTAGAATAATTTCTTTTGGCAGTTAACCTAAATGTGAATTACTCATTTTAATTTTAAAAATTTAAAATTTTTATTTATCTCATAATGTGACATATTTTATTTTGTCATAAATAACATTGACAGTGGCATATTAGAACATTTCTGTGTATTTGTATTAATTCTTAAACTTCATCAGACTATTTTAATAAAAGCTTCATTTGACTATATGATGATATAACTTATGAACTTCCATATACTACAACTGCAGCTTGCACGTATCTCACCCTCTACTATTCTCTTATCATCTTTCTTGCACTGCCAGTGCATCTACGGATGAATGTCATCCTATATAATAATGCATTTTATTTTATAGTCATATAATACAATTTAGCAGACGTATAAACTTTACCCAGCAAAACAAAAAAGCGTAAGAATGAGAAAATTTTGCTTTTAATTAACTTTTTAACTTTTAAAAAAAATTCAGCGTCGAAAATTATTTTGAATTTGACGAATGCCAACCGCAGGATTATGCAAACGATCCAGAAAGAAACATGTATTTTTCGCCTTATATGATTATGGTATTTCTTTATCAATACTAACGTAACTACAAATCAAGGGCAGAATTCAAACCCAAATTGTTCTGTGTGGGGAGCACTTGTCGATAATCCTAACAAGACAGACAAGAACATAACATTCACTATTTATTAACTATTGATCAACGTACATATCAATCCACCTGCAATTGGCCGAAGCTGGGCAATAAGTGAATAACATAAACAGTTATATTTTTTATATATATAATAAATTCGATATATTTACTAAGAAAAACATAAAATAAAAAATAAAAAAAAAATTCAGATCAAAAATAAGTTTTCTATTATTAGGACGGAAAAGGCCTTGCGATTTCAGGTGACATTACATTTGCCTTTAAAGTATCATGATCAGCATTGGAGTCGTCATTTTCAGAAAATAATAGACAATCAAAAATGTTTGGTAGTTCGGTTAATAAATTAACATGTTCAAAGGTGCCCCCTTTTTCTTTGTTTGAACCTGAACTGGCTTGCCATTTCACGGAAATTTATAATAAATATTTTTTTTACATAAATATCAAATAACTTAACTTAATTTTGTTTGAAATGAACTGCAATAAATTTTTTTCACGAAAGAAAACGATCACTGAATACTTCTTACACTCTTGAAAATTTACAATGGCATTGCGAAAACTTGTTCACCCAACTACATTCGGTCGACGACTGAAAAAACTAGCAAAAGTTGTTAACGTTGTTAGAAAACAAGGTTGCCATGTGAAAAACTCGGTTAAGGGTCGGAAAAAATGTTAAACTGAGATTTTATCAACATTGTTCAAAGGTGCCCCGGGTATAAACGTGCCCTCCGCTCCCCTACCATACAGATTATTCTTGCGGTATTAATTCGGGTGCTGTATATTTTTGCTTCATCATTGTCGGAGAGATTGGCTTTTCTAAAAGTAGTATTAGCTTTATAAGTTCCTGTTTTCTTTAATAAATATAACTTTTGTATTCTTTTTCAATACGATCTCTGCTTGTGTCGTTTCAAAACATAATTTACACACTTTTTGGTAACTTCAGGTTTTTTACAATCATTTTCAAGAAATTTGTACATTCTATTCGTAGTCAAAAAAGCGTAACCACTTCTTTTAGCAAAAATTTGTTTGACGTTGTTTACTCTTACAACAGTTTTGCAAGATCAAACAGCATCAAATAAATTAAAACCGAATATTTGTTGTGCTCTGACCTAAATAAGAAAAGTTTTTTTAAATAAATAAACGAGTTCTAATATATGTTATTTAGTGGTTACGTCTTTTTCGGCAAATATTTGCCAAATGTGACCGTACCTTTAGAAATACATTAAAACTATTTGCTGGGTATTTACATAAACATGTATTTAGTATATGTACAAATGTATCTATTTTGGACATTATGCAGTATTTTTGCATATGGCAATAACTGTCTGTTTATGTTGTCTGGCAGCAACTGAATGTAAATGAAAATTTATGTCACAAACATCAGTAAAACTGGCTACGAAACCTATACATATGTACTACGTATCACAGTATGTGCAACATAATACACCGAACATTTATGCCTGCTAGATGTGCACTATTGTTCAACATTACGCACCAGACTTTAGTTTGACACTTTACTTAACTGGCACTTTAGGATAAGAACAGGAACAAATTATTACCGAACTTGACACACAACTAATGTTTTTTAAAACTCTCTCTGCTACAATACGACTTTATACATGTTAGGTGTTTGGTGTGATGTAAAAATGTACTGCCTTAAATAAAAACTATCACTTAAAGCAATTCACCAAGTATTTTCCTTATGCTGGCATCCTGGTCTCGAGCTGCTGTTGCTGTAAATCCTGCCTGAGTGTTTTGCTTCGGATATTAAAAATGAACAAACTATATATAGAGTGAGTGGAGAGCTGTTGCCAAAAAAAAAAATACGCAACTCCTACATGATGAATTGTTGAACAATCAGCAGAAAACCAAAAAGTGATATATTGTATTTTTCTGAAAATTATTTTCAATGTGTTGACTGCAATAAAATATTCATATGCTTCCATTAAAAACAACATACTTGAACATACTACCATCGTACTCGAATGGATTTACAACATCACCAATTGGACACCCATTTTTTTGTGTTGTGCTACATACATGAACGAAATCTACATACAAATGGCAACATTACTCCACGACTAACAGGCTTAGTATCCCGACTCAGACACACTTAACACAATCAGACAAACTTCAGGTTGGTAAGCGAAAATTCCCATTTCATATGTAAGTGTAATAGGGTTTGCAATTTGGAGTACTTTTAATAGTTTGGAAGGAAATAACAATAATTTTAAAATCATATTTTTGATTTTAATCGAAGTTTCTGAAAGAAATAATGTCTTATTTAAATTGTTAAATATTTAATGATTATAGAAAATCTAAATTTTTAAGACACTTAGAAGAATTTAATGAATTTTATGATTTCGCCACACTCTACTATGTCGTGAGTTTTTGGTCTGAACCCACTCCTTGACGAGACATCTTTTGGAGGGCCAGAATTACGACAAACAATTTTTTTCTGTGTGGGGGAAACATGTTGATGTTAATGTTTATAGATTTCTTTATAGTTTTAATAAACAGCGGTTTTTTTATGTGAAAATAATGGTAAAAATAGTTGTGTGAACAATGTTTTGACAGTGTTATTTGAACAAGTACATAACATCGATAAGAGTTGTTCACACGAGACAAATTCATGTGCTGTCACGAGTAAACAATTTGATGCGTTGTCAAGGCGGGAGGTTAATACTATTTAACGAACCAATTTAGAGATATATATTCTCTAATCGTATTTATTTTGATTTTTATTGAGTTAGATCGAAGTTTATGAGTTTTCAATGTAAACCAATGTGCAGGTTTAGAAACATTTAAATTTTGGTAATAATTGGATATGTCTTGAACAACGTATTTTAACAAAATTTATATCTGTAGTGTGGCGGGATTGGTGATGGCTTATCTTAAAAAACTGGAGAATACGTGTAAATGAATCGAAAAGTAGACATGTTACGTTTACGCTTAGGAGCGAAAATGTTCCACCTGCTTCAGTAAACAATGTAAATATCCCAGAGTCTGGGGGGTTACTCTCTATTGCAATGCGAAAGCAAATTCGATGCGTAAGAGTATCAATTTGTACGCTTATCGCATCGAATTTGCTTTCGCATCGCAATAGAGAGTAACCCCCCTGATCATGCCACATACCTTGGCATACATCTCGATAGATGCTTTACCTGTCGTGGCCACATAGAAGCCAAGAGGGTCCATATGAGACCGTCATCACTATTCAACGACTAATCTAAATTAGGCCTTGATTATAAAGTCATCCTGTATAAGACTGTTTTAAAACCAATTTGGACACATGTAATTCAATTATGAAGAAGTGCAACTAATACCAGTATTAATCTTATACAGAGGGACCAATCGAAAATTCTTAGGACCATGACGGGATCACCATGGTATATAAGGAATGAAAACATCCATTGACATTTAGAAGTATCATTGGTTAATGATGCATTCAGAAAAATTCGTGAGAGATATATCTTGAAGTTGCAAAACCATTCGAAACCGCTTGCGAGATTGCTCACTAGAACTCAAACAGAAAAAAGGCTTCTAATTTAGAGCTCATTTGTCCATTGTGGCGCTCTCAAATGAGAGCAAATAGTTTTTAAGGCTATGTATAATAATGAATACTTATTGTAAGGCCCTTGGAGTACCTCTAAAGGCAGATTCAATAAATAAATAATAAAAAAGTAAAAAAATGGCTTGTCTTGGATTATTAAACATTTCTAATGCAAAATTCCGTAGGATCTATTTCAAACACAGAGCAACGTGTAAATTTTGTTAGTATTTCATTCTTTTATATATTTAAGGAAAATTTCACAAAATTAAAAAATAATTTTGATAAAATCCTTTGATGTAAGCAAAGTTTATATGAAAATCTATTTTAAACACTTCCATTTCATTAAAAAGAATCCACTTTCAAAAAATCGACTAAAATTTGCAAACCCTTAATGAAAGTACGCTATAAAAATGGTTAAATAAAACGATTACATACCGTCGTACATGACCCAGCAGTATGTAAAAAACCCATGGAAATCGTTAAAAATTTGGTGGGAGTTTACACAACACAACACAGCAAATGTTTTAAATGTTCGCAATGACAACCAAACATATGAAAACTCATACAATGTAGAAAGAAACACATGTGAATGCGACACAACTGTGGCTTGTAAAGCTCAAGTTCAACACTTTGCTTCTACTCACACTCGTACACACACTTGCAGCATATACGCAAGAAAAGTTAAACAAAAAGGCAATACAAAAAGCAACTAAAATTTATACAGCAAAAAAAAAAAAAACAACAGCTACAAGAAGGATGTTTGTAATGTGTAACACTTGGAAAAAGTTACCAACACACATACGAGTTGACAATGAAGTGACAGTCACTCACGAAGAAACTACGCACTGGAGGAAATGTGAGAGTATGAATGAATATAAACGAACGAACGTTGAACAAGTATTAACATACATTTCCGGTATAATTCTTTTTGAGCTTGTACAATTTCCATTCGTTTCTTTTTTGTTTTATGTATGTTTGTATGTGTGAGTGTGTGTGTGAGTGTGTGTGTGTGTGTGATTGTGACTGGTATCCTTTATTTTACAAAAAGCTGCTATTGCTACATTCAACTGGCTTTTGTCATTTGATTGTGATGTATGAGCGGCGGTAAACAGTGTTACGTTATTTAATTCAATGTTTGTGATAATTGTTGGATTGTTGTAACAATGTTTTTCGTGTAAATTTCTGGTACATTTGGTCAAATGTTAATGAACAAAATAAAGGAAAATGTTTTAAACTTAGTTTAAGCGAAATATAATATCGCTTTGATCTGACTATATATGCCATAATACTTTTATCATTTATCAAAGTTTAGAAAGAAATTTCAACGAAATCGCTACACTGTGCCAAAATAGATAGATGTCTGTGGTTGTGTTTGCTCTTTCGTAAAGGTCTAGTAAAAAGGACTCAAAGTCATCTGATACACCCTGTTTTTAAAATGTGACATTCAAATGTTGAATCCTTTAACAGTATTCTATATACTTTGCATGTACTCGTGTACTCGTATGTGTGTGTGTGTATATTTGTTTGTAATAGTATTGGTACTTTGCAAACACACATGTTCTTGTTTAACCCATTCATTTTACTACTTTCGTTTATTTTTGTCTTTTCTATGGTCCTTTAACAATCACAATAGTATCACATGTAAGCTGACATAGATGTTCATGCGAAGGCAGAGATTTCAATGAGTTGAATATATTTTGAAAAGAAAGTAATCAAAAATCGAACTCATTAACCTCTGTTATATATAGCAATAAAGGCCACAAAGTTACTGAGATTATAAGACGCACAATCCGTCATCAGAGCAGAGCCGTCAATTGTCGAGGGTTTGCTATGAAGATTTTTTGACTTTTGCATTCAAAGTTTCGCGATTACAGTTCTAGAGAAAAAAAAGATCGTGGAAATATGTTTAGCACAAACATTTCCAAATTGAAAGAAGTTTTTTTTTTAACAATATTATGATCACTGTAATTTAAAATATGATTGCACCAACAATAATAAGATTGATTTACAGTTTCAAAATCAAGTAACTACAATTTGAATTTTTGTGAATTGTAATTCAAACTTATTATGGTTGGTACAATCATATTATAAATCACAGTGACCATAATGTGGTAAAAAAAACTTCTTTCAATTTGGAAATGTTTATGGTAGAAATGTTTTCACTCTAGATGTAATAAGCTGAAGAAACAAAACGGTTTTTGTTGATAAAATGAATTCTTTTACTGGCCTTTCAACTAAATATTCATATGTACTGATGTTTGTTTATTGCGGCATGTAGCACTTTGGATTCGTATGGCAATTCTTTTTTCTTGCTTTTATACTTTACTCGTTCTCTTTGTGATAATGGTTTTGTAAACGTTCATGTAATAAATCAGTCAAGGGAGTTTTAAGGATATTAATTTCTCTTTAAAGTTGCATTCCGTTGAACTCGTTACTTGCCATACCTTTTTGCACAATAAGTGAAAACCCAGCAAAATGTTGTTAGAATAAAATCGAAACCATAAAACAAAATAGAAAGAATATAACATACATACATGTTTATATTAAAAAGTAATAATGTATGTATCAAAACATTTTGTTTTTAAGGTAATTAAATAAATTAAATTAGGTTTTAGAGTATAAAACTGTAACAAACACATTGATATACACTAGAGCTCCGATTTGCGTCGGTTCCATTTGCGCCGCTTTTTAAAAACTGGAAAAATTCGATTTGCGTCCTTGCAATTTTAAGTGGCGTAGGTTCGATTTGCGTCGCTAAAAACGTTTACATTTTTTGCAGCAGCATTGTGGATTACTATTTTTAGCATTTGTAGTGTAGTATTGAGCACAATGCCGGTCGACCTACATGTACGTTAAGAAGTTTTCAAATTGCGCGAAATAAGGGGAATTCTATTTTCTTTGTTATATAAGTGTTGCTAAGAACAACTGTCCGGTTCTGGTACCAATTTGAGTATTTGGTTTGCCAAAATACCTTAACAAAAAAATGAGTTAAAGTAAAAAAAAGTTATAAGTTTGGAATTAAAATTGGACGTAATAAAACGTTTTAAATCGGGAGAAAAGACTGTTAATATAGGAAGAGCTCTTGGACTAGCACCTACAACAGTAAGAACAACTTGCAACAGAGACAGTGATAAAATAAATCAATTAGCTGAAATTGTTACACCACTGCAATCTAAACAAGATACTATAGCAAGAAATCCTTTATTGGTTGCGATGGAGTCTCTTCTTTCAATTTGGATACATAATCAAAATAAGCAAAGAATGCTACTGAGCCAGGACGTAATAAAAAATAAAGCTCTTTCTATTTACTCCGACCTTAAGAAAAATACTGCATCTATGAATTCTGTTGATTTCGAAGCCACGGGCAAATTTACATCATGTGGCACTAAAAGAAGAGTCAGCCAATGCAGATTCACTAGCTTAAGCTTGAGCAGAAAGCCATAATTGAAAAAGGAAGGTATTTTGCTAAGCAGATTTTGAATGCCAATGAAACAGGTATTTTTTGGAAACGCTTACATCAATAACTCACTTTTTGTATTTTGCATTTTATCTAAAATTCAAAATTGTTTGCTTTGTTTTGAATATTTTCGCCAATATATTAAATTGCAGTACATTTTTATAGAAAAAGCTGATTCGATATGCATCGGGTTTCTCTGTTCCGTATTAACGACGCAAATCGGGGCTCTAGTATATTTTTATATAATTTACAATAAAAGATAAAAAAAAATTTAAGAATATTTTCTATTTTTCAAACTTGGCGAAATATAAAAATCTCGCTGGTTAGCTGAACATTTCTATGTTGCTTTTGTCCTTTTGACATTCTGCCGTTTTTACGGAGATGTTGTTACTTTTAGATCTGATGTAACATGTGGAAAGATCTACAGACATGTGTGTATAAATGTATATACATACATACATACGTATGCATAGGATATTTTTTTTACATGCGTATATGTATTTGGAAGTCAATGTGTATGAGTGCGTATGAGTATTTTATCTGCTTATGTGTAAATGTGTTAAAGCACCGTTACAAGTCGTTGTGTTTGTGTATTGTGTAATGCCACTCGTAAATGTACTGGGCGTTGAAGGAAAGTGTTGCACATTTTATTTTAAGTTTTTTTTTCATCCTGCCATTTTTTTTGTCAACAATCTGTTACAATTGTTTTAAATTTTGTTTTTACAATTATGTTTAACATGTATGAGCATGTGGAGGAATGTGGGTGATTATTTTCTGTTTGCTTTTGTTTTTCTGTTTGAATAAATTACAGAATTTTGTTATTGTGCTAAGTAGAAAATAATGTTAATTTATTTATAATTTATCATAATTCCTTTCTGGTCATACAAGGGAGTCTACAACAAGCTATTGAAATTTATTGAACTTTTTAGCAAATTTTAGTAGTGCAATGTTATATGAATATTAGTTTATTTTTGTCTTAGAGGGGGGAAATTTGAAAAAAAAGGGAAATAAATTTATAATTTCTAAACGGTAAGTCCGATTTTGAATTTGGATCTCATAAACCCACCAGAGGCGGGCTCACAGGTCTCCAAAGTTGGGTATGTCAGAAATTCAAAACAATCTGAATTCTTCTATTGTGACACGATTTCAAAGATTATAATATATATGAAATCTGCTAGAAGAGGTCTGTATATCAGCTATATATCTTATAGTGTACAAGGTATTCGCGTATAAAAATTTAATTTTTAACTTTTGGTTTTTTTGCTACTAGGGGAACCAATAATTTTCCGAGTTTTTCTAAATATTTTTTTGAGAATTAATTCTGAGTGCAATAAACTAATTATTTAAAAATCATCACAGAATCAAAAGTTAGATGCTTTTTAGTTTAAAAAATGTTAAAAATGTGACTTTTTGCCATACAATTTTCAAAAGACTTGTGACGTATTTATATTTTTTGAAAAGCCAACTTTAAAGCAAATATTTTGCAAAAAAAATGAAAAAAACTTTTTTACCGAGATAACCAGAGTCCTACTGCTGCTTTTTATGGAAAATTCAACTTTTTGACAAATGTTCTCAAATTGCAATACTTGATATCCAAAAGTAATAATCTATTTGGTATGGGTCAGTATGTTTTTAATTATTCTGCAAAGCGTTGTTTTCGTTAATTCTGCCTTTAGTATAGAAAATATGGCCAAAAATAAAAAAAAAATTTTGGGACTTTTCAAAACTTTTTTGCAAATTGTGGGGTTTTTAATAAAAAATTTTAAGTTTGGTTTTCATTTTAATGTTTTGCACATAAATTTCTATATATTCATAATTGGCAAATATAAATATTTAATACAATTTTTATTAAAATTAAACAATTTTTTGTTTCCGCTTGTTTTAAAAAGCGTTTTCAATGAATTTGTTATTTGTCAAAAGTTTAATATATTTTTAAAAATAGATATAATTTCCTATACATTGATATAAAGTATGACTACATTGCCTGTCAAATTAATTAGGGAATATTTAACAACTCATAGTGCAAATTATGTTCGGACCCAAAAAATTAGACATCTTTGTCAAGGCTTTATACATATTTTAACAGCTAAATTTGATCGGTGTGAAAGACACTCTTAGTTTTCAATAATTCTATACTTTTAAATGAAAATGCCTAATTCAATTCGTAAACACTATTATTATTAGTATCTACTTATATAAATCTATATATATAAAAGTGATTGTGTGTTTGTATGTATTTTTATTATTATTAGTTTGGGACCTAGAGACGGCTAAACGGCTGAACCGATTTGCTTGAAATTTTCACAGTATATTTCTGTATGTCTGGAAGGAGCTATAGGCTACTTTTTTTTAAATTTTAATTGGGCGTGGTACCTCCCATACAAATTTAGTTTTAAAAATCAAATACTTGGGAAACTATAATAGCTATAGTACTTAAATTTTGCATGAGCAATTCCATTGTTCCATATTTGCGGAAAAAATGGGAGTAGTAGCGACAGGGGGCGTGGCACCTCCCATATGATGATAATTAAAAAAATAGCAAATATATGGTATACAATAAGATATATGGTACGGTTATTCTACCATCAATATTAATATTTAGGACAAGAATGGGCGGACTATCAATAGTGGGCGTGGCACCTCCCATAGATATGATGACAAATTATATATAGGGAAATCTATGTATTTCAGCTATCAATATTTATATTTAGGACACCAATGCGCTGACTAGCAACAATATTAGGTAAATGTTAAAATTTGTATACATTTGAAACCCTTATCTATATATAAAAGTGAATGTGTATTTGTTTGTTTGTATATTGTAAATCATAATAAGATAATGTAATAAGATTTAATTTAAAAGGAAAACTGTAGATTTTAATAACTTAATAATTATATTTATTTAACTCTAAACTTTTTATTTCATTACGATACGGGTAGCGAAGCACACCGGGTTTTAGCTAGTATACTATATAAATATATGTAGATTAGGTTGTCCCAAAAAAAAAATTTCTTTGGGGTTCAATCCTAATTCGAAAGCTTATAGGGTAAAGTATTTTTGAGATTTTTTTCTGATTTTTCGGAAAAGGTTTTAAATTCTACATTACAATTTTTCATAATTTTTGCATAAATATCGTAAATAACGCTTTATAACTTTTAAAATTTATATGAAAATGACAAAAACTAATGATGCAGTTTGAACCCAGTAAAAAAAATTCATGTTTTTTGAAGCACTTAAGAGAAAAAGCGCATAAGCGACAGCTTCAATAAATGCGTTCTTTTGAAGCAGTAAATGCTTGCGAATAAAATATACAAAAAAGATGCTTTTTTAGTGCTAACAACGAAGAAGGTTTTAAAGCCAAAAAACAAAAATAAAATTATAGCCAACAGATTTACGTATGACAACGAAAGTCAATTACAAAACGAATATCGCGCATCTCAGTTACTATGAATTTTTCTTAAGGAAAAACATTCAGATAGAATTTGTTCTTTGATTGGTGTGCGCAAAGTGACGTAAAACACTTTAGGAAAGTGCTTTATTTGCATGTTTGATTAGGTTAAAACAAGCGCTTATTGTAGTCCTCCAAACTGGGAACACCTCATACATAAACCATGCATCCCATTAGCAGGTTTGAAGCGATTTGAGGTATGAATTCATACATAAAACCTGCTCTTTTTGCAGCACATTTTTTACTGGCAAAGATCTACTAATTCTAAATAATTTAGGGGAAATGATTTATAAATTTGCTGTTACCGTTCCACAGTTATACCATTTTTAAGGTTTATTTGTAACCGATGAATATTAAATGTTCAAATTTAAAATTTTTTTGCTTTGTAACCTTCATGCACGATATGAAGAGCTTGTTCGGGAAAAAGCTCAACCTTCCGGAAAATCTAAAGAATTAAACAGAGTGCTCAAAACCAAATCGGAATTTTTAGAAAACCAGGATAACTGCAGCGTTTGGACGATTCAATCAATGAAACAATACAAAAAAATAGTTTAGAAATACCAACTTTTTCAAAACAGCACCAGCTTTTTGCAAGTCTTGACAGAACTGGAATTAGTTGCCGTAAAGCTTCGCTTATAGTGAATTCCTCCTTTTATTAAAGGCCAGCTTGAAGACAGGCAATCAAGAGAATACTTTAAAAAATTGCTTCATCTGAGCCTTATCTTTTTGAGTAATAGATCTAAGCTTATCCAACAGTAAAATCTATAGAAGCTATTAATCGGGCTCGCTGGATGGTGATGGTATATTCTTTATAAATATGCATTTTTCGAACCAATCTTACATAGACAATTCAAAAATTGATGTCTTGCTTGAATTTAGTTCATTTATTTTAAGAATATGTATTAAAATTGCTACCTCTGTCAATAAATATTTTTAAAGAATATATAATTTTCATCAACCAGCGAGCCCGATTAATAGCTCCTATAGCTTTTACTGAGCACCCATGAAAATCAAAAAAAAAATTTTTTTGGGACAACCTAATATAGATATTGTTGTATGATTTATAAATAATTTTATGCTATTTTCTTCGACCTTTTTAATGATTTTTATAAAATAATTTTTAAGCTAGGGGTCACTTTTTTGTTTTTTATAAAAGATTTTTTGATTTTTATATATAATTAACTCAATATTTCGATTTGCTTTGGAAATCTTCTTCTTTCTATGTGTAAAAAAAATTTTTGATATAAGTTTCAAACTTTTAATAATTTTAATTAATTAATTATATATAAAAATAAAAAAATCTTGTATGATTTATATGTATTATATTATTATAGAAAATATTTTCAAATTATAAAAATAGACATTCAGGTATGTGATGAAAATCGATTCGTTTTCAAATGAAATCGAATGCTGAAAACGAACGCTTTGCTTTAAGATGTGATGAAAAACGAACGGTTTTACTTCCCATTTTTTGTTTCATTTTAGATCGTTTCATGTCAAACTGCAAGTTTGGTTTAAAAAATAAACATTTATTTGAATCTTAATACCACTAAAAATGGCATTTGTTTTATCAGCAGCAATTTTAATAACTAATAATTCAAACAAAGTTCAAAATATTCAACGAAAAATGTTGAGGGATGCATCAAATCCATTAAATATGCCGGAAAAGAGGTAGGAATACAGCATAACAGCTTGAATAATTTGACCTGTTTTTTACAAATATTTTTAGCTTTAAAGAGTATTTTCGTTTAAATAAGGAAGGTTTTGCTTGGATATTAAAAAAAATTGAACCACATGTGGAATCTAAATCATTTCCACTGGTAATAGAGTTAGCAGCCACATTAAGATTCCTAGCTGAAGGCAGCTTTCAAAGGTCGGTTGGGAACGACTCTGTTGTAGCAATGCACAGAACTACATTTTCTAAATCATTTTCCAAGTTGGTAGTTGTTTTAGAAAAAGTGTTATGCGAATATTGGATAAAAATTTCAGCTGATGCACAAGATGTTGAAAAGTCAAAACAAAATTTTTTGAAAAATTCAAAATTCCTGGCGTTGTTGGGTGTATTGACGATACCCACATTAGAATAATAAAACCAGGGAACCAGGACTATTTATACTATAATAGAAAAGGTTATTATAGTATTAATGCCATGATAGTAAGTTAACAAATTTAGAAAGAATGCATTTATTTTTATTTAATTTTTTTAGATATGTGATTACAAAATGAATATTATGGCGATTGACGCAACTCGACCCGGATCCACTCACGATTCTTTCATATGGAATTTAAGTTTCGCACGAGTCTTTTACCTAAGTAATTTTGAAAATGGAGATCGTGGTTCATGGCTTTTAGCCGATTCTGGATATGCGTTAGAGTCTTTTGTACTAGTTCCATATAGAGTTCCTAATGCAGAATCAGCTCAACACAAATTTAATAAAGCTCACGCATCAGCTAGAAACATAATTGAAAGAACAATCGGAGTTCTTAAAAGCAGATTTCGATGTTTGTCTAGCGCTTTATGGTACAAACCACAAAAAATTGTAAAAATAATAAATATATGCTGCGCACTACACAATATGTGTAAAATAGACCATAATTTTAATATTACGAGTACTCCTCTTGAAGAAACTGAGCCTAGTGACGTCGAAATATATTCCAGTAACGTAACAAATATTGATGCAAGCAGAAACCGGGATGCAATTGCGGAAAGTTTATTTCTAAATGCTTTCCTATAGTAAACAAAACATAAATACATATATATGTATGTATGTAGTACCTACTATGTACATATTAATTTTATTTTTAAAATCAAATAAAATCCTGTTTTAATAAATAAACAAGGTTAATGTATTTCAAAGACGCTTTTAAATTACAAGTTAATCCAATACACAATACATTCGTCATATGAAATGAGAATCAATGTAATCAAAAAAGTTTAGAAAATTGTACAAATGAAAGCGGCTACGTTCTTTTCCTTTTGATTATAATGTCACCGTGCATGACACGGTCAAATGATCAAATCAAATTTATTTAAATACATGTACATATTTGGTTTTTTATAACAATTTTTCGAACATTTTATTTAAATATATTTTTCCAACTGTTTCATTTTAATTTCTAAGCATTTTTTCTTGATGTTGTTCTATCTATGTTGGGCACTATTTGTGTGTTTTCCCCTAAAAATTCCATTTCAATATTTATTAATTTCGAACTACAAGCTTTGTGTACATATGTATCTACACAAATACTTACATTTTCGCTTAAATATTTTAAAAATATAAATTTTATGTATTAAAATTAATTAATCGTGTACAAAAGAGTGTTCGATTTAAAAACGGTTAAAACAGTAAATTTTCGTTTTCCATCACACTCTTTTTTTTTTTAAATTTTCATAGGACAAAATGGTTTGACAAACAAAAAAGAAGAAGAACAATATAAAACAGAAATAAGTGATGCCATCACAACTTCTTTCGATTTTACACCGTTTTTGGATCGAAATCGATTTTCATCACATACCTGATTAACTTATAATTTAATTTTATACAAAGTCCTCCTACTATAAATTGTCTTACTTACTCTAGGATTTTTAGTCATGATCAGTACTATAAGTATATGTATGTAGTGTATATATTTCAGATCATTGCTGTTCATAAAAATAGAACCAACCAACAAATAATACTTACTTAAAATTATGCATTATTGCTTTTATATGTTGTATATATGCTCTGCACTTTAAATTCAAACTCACCTGAAGTACTTTTCATATATGTACATACATATGTATGTTAATTCGAAGCTGTACTCTCACCCCTAAATATTTATATAAAAACCCTTTAAATCTTACAAGTTAATACCCCTGAAGTCCTGACCTATTATTATTATTATTTTACACTGATTATTATTTTGTATATCTTTGAGAAAATTTTCTTATTTTATTTGCTAAGTAAAAGAAATGCAAAAAAATAAACGCAAAAAAAGACAACGACTACTAAGAACACAACAAACGGCCTTTAAAAGCGCCCCTTTAGGATGTCATTGTTATAAAATGTATTATTATGATGCTAAAATATATGTATGTATATGTGTGAGTGTATTTATGTAGCTATAATCTGTCTTGCTGCATTCTTAACTAATATACAAATGTAAGTTTTTACATTAGGATGGCCCAGTTGATTGCAGCCTAAATGATGAGCTTAAAACAATACATCCTGGAATGCAATTTCGGTATCATATACAAGTTCTCACTCTTATTTTTTACATTTGAATATGTACATACTTTTTAAGTTCATACAAAATAATCTTTATAGGACTACTCTGAAAAATTGTATATTTATTAGATATATCATAAAATATTCATTAAAATGTAAATAAAATTTAAAAAAAAAAACTTTTTTATTAAAACTCTTCAAATTAGCAATATCGGTAAGATGTTTTGGTGGGCCATCCTAAAGTACATAAGTTCGTAGATGTACAACAACTCATAGAGTCACATAAATACAAGTACAATATATGTGAAGTATGCACTTACTGTAAATTTTACTTTCTTTATTTTTTTAATGTCACACACACATACTCGTACAATTGCATTTGTACAAGTACGATTGTGCACGAATAGACATACTCGTAAATATGCAGCTACAGTATGTGGAGAGAGTAGGTTTACAAAGAAAATGTTTTCATTTATCAAAATTTCTATAGAAAATACAGCAAATATACTTAAAGTTTTAATGAGATACTACAAGTACTAGTATAAAGATTTATGTAAATTAAAGTGATTTTCAGAAGAGAGTCTTAGATAGTAGCTATGACTGACTTTGGACCGATAGCTGTAAAATAAGGTGACATGACTTTTGTATTTATGAAACTTATTTTAATTGAATTTTATTTTGATAACAAATTGTTTAAGAGATTTATGGTCGTTGAAGTGATTTTCGAAAGTAGCCCTATGAGCTATGGCTAATTGTAGACCGATAATTTGCGTATATACAAAACATATTTGTCTTGAATTTCGTCGAGAGATTTATGATCGTTAAAATAATATTCGGAAGTGGAACCTATATGGGAGCTATGATCACCGATCCTCAAACAATTTTCAAATATGATTTATCTTTAAATACTACTTATGCCCTTATTCATAAAAAATTAAAGTAGACTTCAAATGTACTTTAAGAAAATTTTGTATGAAAATTTTGTCTAAAAGCACACACCTACTTTATTTTTTTATGCATAAGGCAGTTAAAATTTATTTGTGATAAAATTTGTGTGTATTTCGGGGGACTAGGTGAAATAATGAACAGATTTTGACCAATTTTAACACCAACCGTTTACCAAATTTCATCACAATATCTTCAAAATTACGACCTGTACATTGCACACAAGGTTTACGTGGACGCTCAACCAGACGGACGGTCATCGGCCCGATTGAAACAGAAAGTAATTCGATCTGTACACTTTAATGTTTTTGGGCGTTACAAACATCAGCACAAATCCAATATATCTTTCCCACTGTTTGTCTTGCACAAATTCTTTAAGAATCCGATATTGTCAAAACAAAAAGTACTTTGATAATAATAAGCAAGCAAAGCTATGGTTTGGCAAGCAATTTGCAGTTCTGAGGTCCTCTGTTTAAAGCTCTTGCACTATGACTTCGGATATTTTATTAAAATAATGTCCGCAGAAACGTTTGTTGGCTCTTACTAGACGTCACCATTATTCAGTAAAAATTTGGTTTGAAAATTGCAGTGGATTGGTGTCAATCAGATCAACGTAATAGAAAAGTAAAGGGTGTCCCAACTAGAACGCAATTTTTAAAATTTTAATTAAAACACAGATAATAAAAAAAAAATCGTGAAACTTTATTATATCGTAAAATAGACAGAATGAGGTTATGTATGGAACACGATATCGTGCAGAGGGCCGCCGCGGCTTTGCTGTCACACACGCGATCTTTTAATGAAATTTACAATGACCTTTTTGCATAAATACTGCGGTATTTCATTAATGCAGCGTCCAATTTCCTCTTTTAAGGCTTGAGTCGTCGTCGGCTTATTCGCGTAAACAATCGACTTCAAAAAACCCCAATGAAAAAAATCTAAAGGTGTTAAATCGCACGATCTAGGCGGTCAATTCTGGTCTCCAAAACGCGAAATAACACCACCGGGAAATGACTGATGCATTTTCTCTGGCTGTATGACATGTGGCGCCGTCTTGTTGAAACCACATGCCCTCCACATTCATTTCTTCAATTGTAGGCAAGAAAAAACTGGTTATCATTTCACGATACCGAACACCATTGCCACCATTGCGTTCTAGTTGGGACATCCTTTATATGAACACCCTAATTGGGTTCACCCAACAACCCAGGTTCGAATCCTAAGCCAAGAAAAACTATCAATAAATTTTAATAATAATTTTCATGTACCACCTACCTTCAGTAAAAGTAATTTAATGTAAATTAAATTTAATAAATAAAGAAATACAAAGATTTTTCAAATATGTTTTATTTCATCCTTAGACTCTGACCACACACTGTATTTATATGTATGTCTGTATTTGTGTATTTCATGAACTTTTCTCTACTGCTACATATGTATGTATGTATATATTTACACTTATGTACATTTTTTTACAGCTCATTGTTGCTGTTGCTTTTAAGTATTTTGTATGTAGTTGCTAAAGCTTAAATGCAAAAGAAAAGAAAAAAATTTCACATACACAAATACCAGTGTTGCCATTTTGACGCTTTTCGGGTATTTTATGACGATTTATTGGTCTCGTTATCCTTTTATTTTTTGCAAATACCCTTTTTTAAAAAATGGTATTTTTTGAAGCTTTTTCCAGTTTTTTTGGTGCAGTTTTGGAAGAAGTCCAAAAAGTAAATCTAGCTTTCGAGTCAGCCAATGCGGACCATGTCAAGCTCTACAGCGATTTGTATTACCTGATTAAAAGTATTACAAACTTTGATTATCTAGAAGGTAATTTAGAAGAAAGCGTTAACGAATTTTGTTATCTTGGCTATCATTTCGAAAAGTCTTGCAGAGATTATAAAATAATTAAACAATTTAATAGAATTTACAAAATATCACGTACTCGAATTTTATATTGCTTCAAAAATATCGTTTTTTATTGTTGACTATATTTTTAAAATAGCGAAGCGGATATTATTGATTTCATACAAAACTTCATTGATGATTTGTCTCTAATAAATGAAATAGAAATTTCCCTAAAAATAAAAATGAAAAAATATTGAAATATTGAAAATTTTGGATTGAAGTCTACAATTTTAAAAATTATTTGGGAGAAAATCGTTTTAATGAACTAGCTGACTTGGTTATTCGTATACTTACTTTCTTTTCCTTGCTCAAATGCCGAAGTCATAAGAACGTTTAGTTTAATGAATTTTGTTAAACCAAAGATCAGAAACCGACTTGCTTTAAACTCAGCCAAAAGTTTGTTGTTGTAATTACAAATTATCTTCAAGTGTTTACTTAAAAATTAATTCAAATCAAACTTATAAAAGGTCTGAATATTTCATTAAATCTGTTTTGTGGCCCGATGATGATGATTATGAAACAGATGTATTTGAAAATTAAATTGTTTTTCTATAAAACTTTATATTTTGTTTTTTATGAATTGTTATTTTATTTTATTTTTTTTGTTTACTCCTGGTAACTGAATTGATAATAAAATTAATTATTTATTTAAAAATTTTAATACTATGTTCAGATATGAAACTTAATTGGGTCAATATTCGGTTAATTGACAATATTATTTTAAGTGTTCAGGCATACGCAATTTTCAGCTTACTCAATAATCATTTGACAGTTGGAAAACAATACAAAAAATACTCTATATGGTTGTTGTGTTTCTATGTAAACAAACTTACCTTCATATTGACTTTTCAATGAACAACAGTTGCAACAGAATGCAACACAGTTGTGAACAGTGTTGCATTCGAAATCTTACTCAATATTATAACAATTTCGTACTTATTGCGCAATAATTAATTGAGATTTTATATGGAATATTGAGCTCAATAATGGCGTTAATTGCGATTATCGCAATTAAGGTTCATATCTGAACACGCTATAACATGCTTTTTGATATTCTAAGTTTCTTGTTTTTTACCCTTTGTTTTATTGCCAATTTTAAGCTTTTTTTAGGTGTTATTTGCAAAGCAAAATAACACGATACCAAAATTGTTGTTACATATTTTTTTGGCGCTTTTACCCTTTTTTTTTGTAATTTTTTACCCTTTTTACCCGTTTTTACTATACACTTGACGCTTTTCTTTATTTCTAAAATGGCAACACTGATAAATACAGATAAAGAAATTACTTGCACAAAATGGAGGGGAGACTCTTATTTTACGTTTTTTCTCTCCTCAATGTTTTTTGTTGCTTGTTTTTTACTCTTTTTCTACTGATTTTATTTTTATTCTAGTGTTTTTCAGTTTGTTTTGTATTTGTTGACATGCTTTACATTTAGCAGCTTTTTTGTTTTTATTTTCACTTTTCCGTCACGCTTAACAAGAGCTAGTACATGCATATAAAAGGGTATGCTGTAGATAATTCTCTTCAAAAGACGTCGAACTCAAATAGGTTTTTGTTTTTATTATAAAATTTGTTCTGTTTTTTTTTTTTTATTTTTAGAATTTTACTCTCTTTTTTTGAATTTGTTAAAGAATGTTTTTTCCTTTTAACTACTAAACAGGAGGGGTTTTTATTTGTTGTGTGTTAGAGTGTGGTTTTTCCGAAAATAGCAGAAAAAAAACCGATCAAACCGGGACTAGTGCTGTTGCCCATGCAATAGGAAGGTTTAAAGCTAGGCAAGGAATGTCAATGTATTTACATACAGATATCCTTGTGAATACATCATATGCAGCTAGAGTTCTTTTAAAGCTTTCAGTTTAAGACAAAACTGCCAAGTGTTAACATATCCTTCATAATATTCGCTTATTTTGTATACTTTTTTTTAAATGTTGTGTGCTGATGTTTTTCTGTCGTTTCTTGTTAATTTGTTCGTTTTATGTTTTCGCTTTGACAGAGATTCAAGAAGACGTGTAATTTCCATAAGAGTTGACAATTTTATACATTTTGGTTGTTTTGCCCTGCTATTGTCCTGAGTTTTGTTGTTTTTGGTTGATTTTTTTTTTCAAATAAAAAAAGAATATTGACTTGAAGAGTGTTGGCTTTTTGTTATTTTTTTCGAGGAATGCTTAAAAGAGTACAAAAAAAATACTTTTGTTTTAACATTATATTTTTATCCCCAATCATAATTTGTAGCAGAGATGATGCGAACAGTTTTTAACCTCATGCAGGGTAAGATTTCTTGTGATAGAGAGAAAATTACAATAAATAAGAACTATATATAAAGGTAGACCAAATAAGGACCAGCTTTTTTGCATAATGAATTTATTTTCCAATGATCTTTCAATCGTTCTTAAATATATAAAGAAACTTTACAAGTTTTAAATAATTTTTAATGGCATACAATAATATAGGTAGAATCTTCCTTCTTATACAAAGCAAGACGAACCAGTTCATTTCGATTATTAATAATTATGAAGATAAAAATATATTTTACTTATATCCGCTACTCGATATTATCGACTTTTAGCCTCCTAGGCTAAATGCCTAAAACTTATCAAATCTACCGGGCATTTATATTGGTGAATTTCACTTCAAGTGACCCAATTTTAAAAATCGATGTCCTCCGATTTGGATAAAATTTGTACCAAGGTTAGTACTATTGGATAGTAGGCCAGACACAAATTTTCAGCTCTATCAGTCCAGAAGTGCCGGAGTTAGAGGGGGTCAAAGTTGGGCATTTTGGTTATACCGGGGGTTTTTTTTTTAAATGAGTGTAACTTTTCACCTATTGGTCCTACCAAAAGTTGTCCAAAGGACTTTAGATAGCTATTTCTTCAATCTTTCTAAAAATATTTTTTTTTAATTTTTAAATTTTTTTTTTTATTTTTTTCAATTTGAGCCCTTTTTTTTCTCAAAAGAAAGCTTATACAATTTCCTTTAAGGCCTTTATAATCGCTTCATGGGATGCGAGTGGGATATCTATCAAAAACATTATTTTTTAATTTAAGAATAGGATTTTTCAATATTTGGCACATGTATCATTTTCATTTTCCGCCATTTTTTTCAAAATGGAGTTTTTTATTTTTCCTCAAAATAAATTTTAGACCATTTCCTTTAAGAGCTTTGTGGTCACTTAATGGGATGCAAGTGGGGTATCTATAAAAAAAATTTCCAACTCACAGAAGAAAGTGTTTCAATTTTTACCATATTCACTATTTTCATTTTTTTCCTATTTATCGAGTTTAACAAACATAATATTTATATTCACAGTAGTCGTGACATTAAATTTTTGAATGATCGGTCCATAACAAACTATTTTATACATATACTGGTTGTAGGGTATTATATGGTCTGGTTTGTCCGACTATAATTTCTTACTTGTTAAGTTATACATCAAATTATAAATGATTATCAATTTGTAGTTCAAAAGCTTTTAAGGTTACAAAGATATTAAAACATATATGCGACCAGATTTCTATGAACAATGCTAACAAATACACAACTAAATTACTAACGGAATGACAAACTTATATATACCAGATGAAGGGTTTAACAAATACAAAAAAAAAAGGTTTAATAACACTCGTATTTGTAAAGAACCTGTAACAACAGCTACTAACATCATCACCCTCTTGCCACCATCTAAGTAAAACATTAATGAAAAATAAAAATCGGAAAAAGTAAAAAAAGAACATATCAGCTAAAACTGTGGACTCATAATGAGTAAAGTTGTTGCCCTAATGAGTTTCAGTTTTGCCGCTTATATTGCAAGGGGAAGCTACTAAAGAATGGATATACATACATCCATTTATCCATTCCCTGCATATACATATGTACTCGTATATAACATCTGTTTCCCTTTCCCCCCAAAAAAAAAACTTTTATTGTACTATTACAACATATTCGTATGAGAAGAGCAGAAATATTCAAAAAAAAAAAAATAAGATTTCATGTGCTAATGTGTAAAACAGAAAATAAAAAAACATTCTCTATTTAGTTCTATTTCTTGTTTTTGATTTTGTTTGCTTTTATGCAATATATGGATGAGTGTGTTGGAATAATAAAATTCATGATTTTCAGATTTAATGAGTTGTTTAACCCAACACCATTTTATTAATAATCAACGACAACAGGAGGAAATTTTCGTTAGAAATCAACCCAAAAAAAGTTAATGAATTCAGTTAAAAGCCACCTCTCTGACATTCGAAATGGTTCTGTGTCAATGCTGGGCTGATTAGTTTCGGCCAGAGATTTATTAATAAATGATGAATATTAAAATAAAACAAAATAATTATTACAAAAGTTTTCTTAAATGCTGCAATTATTTTTTATTGCTTTATATGTTTCTTTCATGTAACAGAACTTTGAAATAATGATTTCTTAAAAGCAAGTTTGTCTCTCTTTTCGTGGGATTTTGGTGAACAAACTAACACTTTTCAAAATAAATGATTTTGATAATAAAATTTGCAGACATCTTTGCTTTGATGCTCTATTTTATATATTTCAGCTGACAGTCATTTATTAGCAATAAAATGTCACACGAAATTATTTTGTATATGGTGAATTTCACGTCAAGTGACCCAATTTTAAAAAACGATGTCTTCCGATTTGAATGAAATTTGTACCAAGGTTAGTACTATTGGATAGTAGGCCAGACACAAATTTTCAGCTCTATCAGTTTAGAAGTGCCGGAGTTAAAGGGGGTCTAAGTTGGTCATTTTGGTAAATTTTTGTCATACAGGGGTTTTTTTTAAATATGTGTAACTTTTCACTTATTGGTCCTACCAAAATTGTCCAAAGGACTTTATATAGCTATATTTTCAATCATTTCAAAAATATTTTTTTTAATTTAAAAAAAAATTTTTTTTTAATTTTTTTTTTAAGTTTTTAATTTTATAAATTTGGGCATTTTTTTCTCAAAAGAAAGCTTATACAATTTACTTTAAAATGATACATGTGCCAAATATTGAAAAATCCTATTCTTGAGTTAAAAAATAATGTTTTTGATAGATATCCCACTCGCATCCCATTAAGCGATTATAAAGGCCTTAAAGTAAATTGTATAAGCTTTCTTTTGAGAAAAAAAGGGCCCAAATAAAAAAAAAAAAATATTAAACATAAAAAAAAAATATTTTTGAAATGATTGAAGACATAGCTATTTAAAGTCCTTTGGACAATTTTTGCTAGGACCAATACGTGAAGAGTTACACTCATTTTAAAAAACCCTTTATGACCAAAATGGACCAAAATGTTTAACTTTGACCCCCTCTAACTCCGGCAGTTCTTGACTGATAGAGCTGAAAATTTGTGTCTGGCCTACTATCCAATAATACTAACCTTGGTGCAAATTTCATCCAAATTGATTTTTAACATTGGGTCACTTGACGTGAAATTCATCATATATCTTTGTAGTATAAGTGTTTGAAAACCATTATAAAATTACTAATAGAAGTTTAGCATATGTCGAACTGCTCGTAATAAAGAAGAGTTTGAAGAGAGTGGTACTTTGACTCATATCGAAACTAAAAGATGTCGCGAAATAATCCAAATTCACAAAAACTGTTCTTCAATTAATAAAAAAAAATGTCCAATAGATGTAAACATTCCTTGGCAAACTGTATAAATATTGTTACATTTATTTTTTCATTCTTTTGTTTTTATTTTTTTATTTGTACATTTTAACGAAAGTAAAATTAATGTTCGTTGCTTTAATTTAGCGTGCAACTCTCTGATGGCATCTCCTTGAATTTACAAATGTCTAGCATTAATCTCCCGTGAATTACCAATGTTTTATTTTATTTATTTCTTTATATTTATTCCATTCTCTCTCTTTTTTCTGCTGATTTCATCCATGGTCACTAACCGAAGTGAGTTGTTGGCAATACAATTTAAAATAAAAACATTTTGGCCTTAGACTCTAAGTTACTAACTGACTGACTCACTGAAGGTGTCTGTATTGGTTCCAAATGTTCTGGTTCCTGCTCTTTTTTTTGCGCTGTTTGGTTCTTGTATGTGGACATGAACAAAAACAAAAGCATAATGAAAATAAATATGCGACAGTAAAAACAGGTAACAAAAGATTTAATCAATGTTTAGTTAAGCATGACACCATCTTTCTTTTATTCTAGCGTACAAAATGCTGCACAGTGGGTTTGTAAAGTGGTTTTTGTGATTTTTAAATGGCAGAAAAACTATGGGTTTTTACATCAGCTCAGTGCAAAATGTTAGGAAAATCCAATCGCATAAATGTTATAATATTAATGTAACAAAAAAAGACAATAAAGCTTTTTAACCACAAATTGAATTTGTAAGTGGTGTCATCTGGACCCTAACCACATGTTGTTCATAACTTGGGAACAGCATATGTCTATGCGGGACCAGTATGAAGCTTATGTTTCATGCAGAATCTTAACTGTGCAAAAAATACTCCTTTTTACGTCGCAGAATCTTGTTAGTATCTGCTATCGACGGTGTGTGACCTCCAAGTATGACATTCGAATGGCAAAACTGATGGCTTCTCTATGAATATACAAATGTTTCAAAATTATATATCCTGCACGAAAGTAAAATTAATCTTCGTAAGCTCCTGTCGTATATATGTACATCCTGTCTGAAATATTTTGGAATAACCTCCAACTGTGTGATGACTTTCCACAAGAAACTTTTGTCATCATCATGTTATCTGCGTGAAGTTGATGTTCGGAGGTTATTTGAAGGCAGCCAGTGACGGTTCTTAAGGCTGCATTTAGACAGCAATGGAGAAATATTATTTTATTGGACATCTCTACTAGTAAAGCAGCATAGTTAAAGACTGATCGACCAGTCGTCTTGTGGGTTGCTATCAAGGATTATTTCTGCATTCCCCAAGTGCTGATTTTTTTGTTTACGATCTCTGCTTAAAGTTTGCTTGTACCGTTATCAACACTGTGATTTTTATTATTTAAAACTCTTTATTACTTAAATGTATTAAAAGTCACGACACTTAATTTTTTTGTTTTTTGATTTGTTGCATTTCGGTGATTTGTTTTGCAGAATACAACTATCCAAAACAAAACTCTGGCTAGTAATTTACCACAAAATAAAAATTTTATTTACAAAACCAATAAAAAGGAAAAACAATTTTATTTAAATTTAAAAAAAATAGTCGGATAACAGCTGAACATCTTCTGGGCATACTCTCCACTAGAGCCATATCTAGCTCTTGAAATTGCAGACCAAGCATTTTAGATTTCCTTACACAAATCAGCCATATTTTTGGGCCTGTCTACATTTATATATCGCTCCACATAATTCCATAGGTTCTTAATTGGATTGAGATCTGGATTAAGGTCTGGATTAAGATTGAGCTAATCATTTTAAAACACAACTTATTCTGATCCTCCTCACATTGTGAGTGGTGTGTTGTGGGTAGTTTTCGTGCATTATATCCATTTAGGTGGCATAAAATCCATAAGTATTTAAGAGTATACTTTTATACGCAAACTGATCCATTCGTGTATTTACCTTATGCATAGGACCAACACCATACCCAGAAAACGTTGCTCACACCATCACATTCCCAGTACCACTGTGGTTTATTGTCTTAGAAGTACTTTAGGTTGTGCTGCATGTTTGGAGAACGCCATACATATCTTTTTTATCCGAACTTACAAAATTGTGATTTATCGCTCCAGAGGATATCCTGCAGAAATTTATTGGTTTTTCTAAATGCGCATGGACAAAAGAAAGCCGGAACTGTAAGTTCTTTTTTGTAACATTTGGCTTATGCCGAAGAATTGCATTCACGCAATTTTTTTTTTATTTTCTAATAATTCTAGACGTCAATACCGAAGACGTCAATACCGAATTTTGTTGAAAGATCTCTTTGAACTGCAGTGAGCTTTGAAATGGGTCTGTAACTGAGGGTCTGTGAATTGTTCTTTTAAGTCTTAGATCGTGTACAACATTTTTATATGTATGTTTCATAGCTTTGTAGACCACCTCTCTTGAGCAAATTAAAAGGTTGATACCTCTAGAGTTCACCTGGTGAATAACACTAGTCTGCTCCTCTGTGCACCACTTATTTTTAGTCATGTCTAAAGAGGGTTTAATCTTTTGTTTTATATAATATTTACGGAACTTATTAACTCCTAAAAACTAAAAACTAACCGCGAAAAACTAATAAAATATATAAATTGACTGTCACGTTCTAAATTATTGTTCAGCTTAAATTGCCTATTAATTGTAATTAAACACAAATAGAAGAAAGACATAAATTGCAGTTAATAGTTATAATCATAGAAAAGAAAAATATATTTGAAAATGTATTTTTGCATATATATAAAGCGCGCTAACCTCATCTCCACCACTGTACATTCAAGTTAAGTTTAATTGTAAATCAATGTCACACAAAAAAAGGAAGGCGCATTCCACATTAAAGCAACTAAAACACTGTGATTACAACAACAGCGAACAGAAATCGCCACTCCTACTTTTTTAATGCAGGTATTTTTTTTTTAGTTCCTTGTAATTACTACAACAAGTACCAAACAAAAACAAAGAAACACCAACAAATAAAATAAAATAAATACAAAATAAAACTGTGGAAGATGTTAAGAATTATACTCCTGCCAAAGTCATACACATATAAAACTAATCTTCCAACTTAGCCGATTAATGAATGCATAAATCTCTCTAATTACACAAGGCTGCCGGGGGCAGTATGACTGCCCCATCGCTGAAATAAATCGAGCAACATGAATGAAGGCATAAACAGCAGCCGCACAACACCACCACAATTAACTAAACTCAGCACAAAATAAAATATTCCTCTAGAAAAATAAATAAAAATTATAAAAAAGGACAATAACAACCGCAGCAGCATCAGTCGCAAAACGCTAAAAGTTGAGCAGAGTAACAGCGCCGGTACGAGTACAAGAGCATTCCTTGAAGCACAAACGTACAAAAGGAGAGTGACCGAAAGATGATTAAGTAGTCGACATAAAGTTAATGGTATTCGTGCAATAAATGTGAATAATTACGTCAATATTCAAGTAAAGCTGTCATGTCGTGGCCATCAAATTGAGCAGAAAACATTTTTTCATCTTTTTTTTTTGCTCCATACATTTCATATGCGAGATATTTTATTTTATACCTACTTGGTGTAATAAACAACAAACATGAAAATGCGTGCCAGCATTATATTTGATGATAATAGAGATTATGAATTTATTAGTTTTTCTCCCCTCACACTGTGTTAATTCCCAGATATACGAGTTTGTATGTATAGAGCTTTTGGCAGCTTTTTATTTCTATATTCTTTGGATGTTATAAAAGGTGGCAGCTAAAATTTTTATGTTTTGGGGGATGATAAATAATATTAGTTGAAAAATATTAATTTAGTAGATGGCATTAAAAAAAAAATTGTGCATTTATTTATTTATTTACTTTTTACTACATTTTAATGGTCAAGCGGATCAAGGAAATACAATTTTGTGAATTTACTACACATGTACAATATGTGAATATGTTACTTCCTTGCCAAAACAAATTAAACTTTTCCCTACAATAATCCGTTTTGTATTGTAAAATAAATAATTTTTAGTTTTCCTATATTTTAATGGAAAATAGTTTATAATTGCTTCTAACAAAGTTTTGATGCGCTGAAGTGTCTTTGGTTATATGGTTTCTGAAAAATTTTTAGCATATCGGTTTAAACATTAATCGCATTAAAGCCCTCACTTTGTAAGGAATGCCTTTTGTATTGTTACAAGGTGCAATGTATTGATTACATTAATTCTGCAATCTTAATGGAGCTCTAGTCAGTATTTGGCAATATAGAAGCATTTAACTAAAAGTAAAGATTTTAAAAGTTTCCATCTTTGGGAACTACTAACGAATACCACAAGTTCCTCAGATTTAATGCTCTAATAACTTTGAATATGTACTAAAGCATTTCTAAATATGTACTAAAGCATTTCTAAATATTCGATCAATGTAACACTGGTATCTCAGCTGAAATATTGCTTGTTGCTTTTGTTAACGTTAATGAAGAACTCATCAAGATCTTATCAACAAACTTGGAAGTGTTATGAAATTTATCATTTATCATTTCTCTCGTATGCGAATTTAATTCGAATTTTTCTTTTTGATTCGCGATTTTTTGTTTAAAAATTTTTTCAAATGAAATTCAATAGAAAGAAGGCAATTATTCGGAATTAAATTTTAAATAATTATACACAAATTTTTATATTCGCCAGCAAAGGAATTTTATAAACACAAGAATTGACTTATTTTTTTTTGCAAATATTAAAATAAAATTTCATTTGTAATCAAGAATTTTACCTACCCTGAAAATAAGATGACAGATCTCTTCGTTGAAGGAATTGTTGGTAACGATCTATCACGTACACACAGGGCTGCCAGATGAATTTCAGAAAAATCGTCAAAATCCCGATATAAAAGAAAAATATCGTCATTTCGAAATTTAAAATTCGTCAAACAAATCGGAAAAATAAAAAGTCACTATTTCTAATAGTATTTTGAAATTTTTATTTCAACAAAAACATAAAAATTCACGTAGTTTTTACATGTACGCAGACGCAAATGCATGTTTGGTTTTTAAGTGTTAATTAAAAGTGTATAATTTGTATAATATGCAAACAAAACAACATAAATTTCTAGTTTTGGAGAGTTTACAAAATGTTGCAAATGTTACTAATTTAGAGAAGAAATATGGAATGGCAATGTCCACAGGATCTGGAATAAAAAATAATAAAAAGGAAATGTCAAAATGTGTCAACAATACATTCATCGGACCTGGAAAAAGGAAAACTATGCGCCCGTGGTAGCATCCAATAATGAAAATTCATTGTATAAATAGTTTATGCGTATGAGGGATTAGAAATTACCTATCAGCGGGCTAATGTTGTAAGAAAAGGCCAAGGAGCTTCATTATAATATTAAGGAAAATAACTCTGTCTTCAATTCAATCTTTTGTATTTTAAAATAAAACAAAAATTTTAACTATTTAATTTAAACTTTAATTTATACAGGAAAGAAATTTAGGTGGTAAATGACTTTTGTGCAATTTGTAAATATGAACAACCCCAAAAAATTTAACTGCCCTTGTTTTCTTTAGTTCGTATTATCGCGAGTACACTGTATTTTAGAATCATAGAATAGACAAGATAGTGGAATATTTAAGAAAATAATCTAAAAAATACAAATATTTCCACAAATAATTCTGCCGTATAAAGCTCATAACAAACATCTCGGTATAACACAAGTGAATTATTAAAAGATCTAGTTCAGGTCATATCACACTTCTTATCCTAGCATATTAGACAATGGCGGAACATGGGCATCAGACAGACAAATAGTTTGTAGTAAATAGCTCATAGCCAATAGTTTAATCTGAAACATACTATCTTTTTCTTTAAGAAGGAACCCTTTCGCAAGTTAATTTAAAAGATTATTTGATAAGTACATACTATTAATTTACAGCTTTATGTATTGAATATCAATGCTGAAGATCTAAATAAACACAAGCTGTATTGAGACATACATATACCACACCTGCAATATTTAATGCAAATATCTTATTAGTTGGTCCGTCAGCTCCTAATTGTTGTCAGTATTCGCGCGGTCATACCACGGTTTAACCAGGAGCGTTTATTCTTCAATAGCTAAAGAAGCGGACTAATGAGTTTAGGTTATATGCAATTTATTATTAGTTCCTAAAAGCCTTTCGTCTTCATTTGATGTGTGCATTTTACAGCCAGCCTTACCCATCTACATTTGCCTATCTTTCTGATTTACATACTCATTCATGAAAATAAAACAAATTCCACAGATCTTTAACTAATGAAATAATTTAAATAAAGTTTAACTTATCTGAGCAAGATAATTTCAAAAAGATTTCAATCTTATTAGAGATAATTTAAAATAATTTGTATGTTCCTCACATGTTTCGGTTTCGGTTTTGGTTTCATGATCATGTTGCATGGCTGGTGGTGGTGGTGCGTGTGTCTGTTTGGTCTTTATTTAAAAGCATATATTTATTAAAAAGAACACAGAACCGCTCAAGTACAATAAACACAACCAGTAGCGCTGGAACGCCACATTTAACTTGAGGAAATCAGATTAAATGCGACGATTTCTTTTTTACTTCATATTCTTCTTCAGAGTTTTCTGGCCTTGTTTCATACAGTTTATAATGTTCACTCAATTCAATTAATTGCATTTATTTGAAAAATAAAAATTAAGACTGCGGTAGGTTAAGAAGTGATATAAAAGAAAAAATGAACTTCAAACGAAAAATTACATCACTTGTCAAAGAACAAAGAGAAAAAAGCCGCCGCCATATGAAAAACTGTTGTTGGCGTTTGTGTTTCTGTTCGTTTTAGTTATTTTAAATTCATTCATTTCGTGAGACGTTTTTAACTAATCAAGTTATTTGGTGATTTGAGCATTTGTGTGGCAATTTGTGGCGGTAAGAAAATGGTTTTATGTGTCTATGAACTTTTTTTATGTTGTTTATTTTGTCAACTATTGAAGTACTATACCGTTAATACCAACAAAAATCATAAAATTTAATTTCCAACTGATAATGGTTGACCGATTATTGTTAAATCCCTTCCAAACAACAAACAACAAGTTCACAAAATTATTAGTGGCAAGAGCTAGTGGAAATATGTAATCACTTGTATACGGTAAAGTAAATTGTCACTGTGTCTGCGTAGTTATTTATTTTATTCCACTTACTTTTCATTTTTAATAATTATGCCAAATTGTGTTTAGGTTTTTGTTTGAAATTATTTTCCCAAAAAATTGATCATGTGACCTTCTTTTTATTGTATGATGTCAGTGACATTTTTAGGTAAGTCACATTTTAGTTGTTAAACACATATTGCATTTTGCCAAAGTGTGTAAACATTCTAAAACCCAAAGGTGTTATTATCAACAGAAAAAGTACAATTAAGTGTTCGTTTGCAAGATTACAATAAAACATAGTTTAGAAGACTCGACAAACTTAAACGTTTTCATTTTATATTATTACTTAATTTAGGATAGTTTTGGGTCAAATTTTATATTTTTAGGTTATTTGATTTAGTAAAATAAAAATTAACATAAGAAGCTTTAATAATATACGTTAAATAAAAGTACCTTTAATATATATCCCCTTTGTGATTTCCTGCTACACTGAAAATGTCTAAAGATTAACAATTTAACTTTTAATTGACACATGAATGATTAAGATAGACATCATATCTGAAATATTTGAAGAGATCTTTAACTAGTTTGCCTGCCTTTTATCATAATAAATTAAATGATGTCATAGATTTTTCCATTTCCAAATTAGCAAGTACACGCGGAGACCATTGATACCCATTGTGATGTCCTTTGAAATGTTCACATGTAATATATACAGATGTTACGCAGAACAGAACAGAACCATTCTATACTTCCGAAAATTTTGATAAGAATCATCAATGAGGCAGCTCAGCAAACGAAAGAAACTTGTACCAAGATATCTTAGTCTACTTTTCTGTAGAGCGGTATAGTCGCATATAATGTGTTAAAGTGATTCCTGCTCTTTCTCATTTAAACTACATCTCAAATTATTACCTGGGTAACCCAAACCTTCCGAAATATGTCCAAGCAGGCACAAGCTAATCGTTTATTTTTACCTGTTATTTGGTTATAATAGATCGACACTCAAAGCCTCTGGGTCTAAATAAAATACATTAAATTTTGAGTAATTTTCATCTGGATAATTCCATGTTTTTTAATTAATCGGCTGGATGCCGATAACTTGCATAACATGTTGTCGACCTGGAGTCATTGATTTATAAAAATAAAAATTACTATAAGAAACAAGTAAACAAGTCAAGTCCGACCATATAATACCCTATACCCAGTATATGTATGAAACAGTTTTTCTGAAATGGGCGCTATTTATTTAATTATTTATTGAGGTCAATAGATTTTACATCCTTACTGACTAAATACTACTCATTTGTGGTGAAATTTGTTTGGATACTTGCATAATTCAACCATTTGTGATCGTTAAACTCCTTTTTCGGGAGGACATTTGTATTGGGGCCAAGTGAAATAATGGACCGCTATCCACCAGTATTAATCCCGTCCGTTCATGGGCCGAAGAAATAACACGTACCAAATTTTATTAAAATATCTACAAAATTGCGACTTGTACTCTGCGCACAAGCTTTACATGGACAGCCAGCCAGTCAGACGGACGGACGGACATCGTTAAATCGACTGAGGTAGTGGTTCTTAGTCGATCAGTATAATTTAAGGTGAGTTGGACTAATATTTATGAGCGTTACAAACATCAGCACAAATCCAATATACCGTACTATTGTTTTGTAGGATATAAAAATTGAGATTTATTTATACGTATAAATAAAAAATACCCCTAATTTCCCTTTTACACGCAGAATTTTGGAAAAGTTAAGAAATTTGTATCAAAACTTACATTTACATACTTACAATATTTAACAGACATCTGTTAAGACAAGGCAAATGATTTGGTCTAGACTCTAGAGTATACAAGTTTCAAAATTTCACATCACATTAAAATTTACTTCTATCCTGTAGTGGAATTCTGTGACTTATTTTAACAACACTTGTCATTGTTAAAAAACTAAACAACTGATTAAGCGATTTTGCTATTCTCGAACTTATTTAGCAACACTTGTTATTGTTTGCAATCAGCTGAGTTGTTAAATTTTTTTTTGTATTCCTTTTAGCTCTTTTTGTTTATTTTAACAGAGGTGCCACATAGTGCCAAATTGTAACAATATTTTTAACATTAAGTTACAGAATCGCATAATCGTTACTGCAAACGACAAAATGAGTCGACAAGAAAACAATTCTTGCTATTGTTAAAAGTTACAGAATTCCACTACTGATTAGCTAAGAACATAACTGTTGTCATCTAATATTTGTCTCTTTTTAGAGAAACTGTTAGGTGAAAAAGGCAACTACAGTCCAAAGTCTCAGATTTCAGTTGCAGTTGTGTCGTTTCGACGATCTGTTAGTTTATCATTTAGTAAAGTCACTATTATGTATGTATTATATTTATATCCCAGCAAGCCATATGAAAAAACAATTATAATTGCTCCGAAAACCTTCAGAAAAGAGGGTCATTACATTCGAAAATGCTCCGTCAGAAAGAGCTCTTAGATAATGTCAGAAAATAGTCTTTTATGAGGGGTTTTTTGGGCTCTTAAAGAGCTCTTAGATAATGTCAGAAAATAGTCTTTTATGAGGGGGTTTTTGGGGCTCTTAAAGAGCTCTTAGATAATGTCAGAAAAGAGTCTTTTATGAGGGTTTTTTTGGGCTTTGTGTAATCTTGTTTTTATCATTCTTGTGTGGTCCAGCTATGTGTTTTTTTTGTTCAAAGCACAAATAACAGGACAACAACGCTTTGGTACACACATAATTAAGTGGAATTTCTGAGTCATACTGCGTGCCGACTCATGACAGAAACAATCAAATTTTTCTTTCGCTCCGAAAATGCTCTTTAGTTGGACTCTTTTCTGACTCCTTTTTCGGAGCGCTCCTAGAATGGTATGCTGGGATGTATGTACTCTTTTGTCGTTGTGTTAGTAACCTTAACAAATTTTTGAATATTAATTAAAAAAAAAGCCTTTTAAGATATCTTAAGAACATAAATTTAAAGGCATACATTAAAAAATTCCGCTTCTGAGAAAATGTCTCAAGAAAAGTATGATAAAAATTTCGTTCCAGATGAAAAATATTTTTATCATTTAATTAGTTTTCCAAAAAATTTTAAATGTCCCAATGTAGACAGTAGCAAACCAATTGATATAAAACACAATCAAATTAACAATTAAACGAATGAATAAGTTAATGTATTAATTTTAAAGGTTTCCTTTCATTTTATCAATTAATAGCATAATCGCCTGCACCTGTAAGTATTTCATTAAGAAATACAACTTCGGTTGAGCATGCAAGATAATTGTCTAACAGTTGAAATAAATGTGGGTTTCTTTTCTTTAACGTTTATTTGACAATGACTTTTAACAATGTCACCTTGCTTTATGGCAGCCGTAACTAAAGTTATCAGTAGTCAGTTGCTAACAATTCCGTCTTTCATTATTATTGTCGTTACTTGTGGTGCTGTTGTTTCTGTTGTTGTTGTTGTTGTTTATTGTTGCCTGGTTTCTAACATTGTTGATGGCCACCCATGAATTTTTGTGTTCGTCTCTCAGTATTATGTCATTATTCTTTAGATATTCTACTATTTAGTGTTTTAGTGCCACCTTTTAGTAACGCGAGAAGCCATAAATTGTTTGGTCATTGTCCTTTTAGTTTTCTTTTCCATCTTCTATTGCCGTGCTTTCCTGCCACGTTACCTACAGTAATGTTAAGTTCTTTCCTTTATTAAGACTATTTTTTTTTTGTTCGTGTTTTTATCTGTTGTTAGTGTTTGAGTATGGATTTGGTTCATCTGTATGTTCTCTACTTTACTGAAATGATTGTTTAAGCGTTCCATTCATAGTTTTACTGCCTTTTTTGTTTGTCTTTTAAAATGTTACTAGCTTGTTACTATTGCCCGGTCGAGCACTGCTGCAGCTACTGCAGGTGCACCAAATATGATTATTTTTTTTACACATTTTCCTCTTTCTTTTTACCAAGGATTATTATAGATTTTTCTCACAAAAAAGAGCAAAAAAGAAATGTACAAACTGTGGAAAAAAAATGTTTAAACGTTTATGTATCACCACAGGTTAAGGCGAACGCTGTGGTATTGTTCATATATTCCATTGCTTAAGCTACTGCCAGAGTCATGCAGCTCCTGTTGCTTCCGTTTCAGATTCAGTTTACGGTTTGCTTTTTTTATATTTCAAATGACATAACGATAAGATACGTTCAGCATTCGAAATATGAATGGACGGTTGTTGTTTGTTATAAATTATTAATGTGACCAGCTGATTTTGGGTACAAATACAGGCATGTGATGAAAATCGAAATCGAAAACGAATCAGTTTTGGAAATACATTTTAATGCATTTATAATCTAATTTTTAAAAGTTTTGTTTTAAGATTCTCTTTAGTAGCCCCAATATCTTTATATTTTATGTGATAAAAGTTTTTCAATACAGAAATATTATGAAAACATTGACTTCTAAAACTCATTCGTTTTCGTTTTCGATTTCCATTACATGCCTGATAATTGTCATTTGGTAAGAACTTTTAAACAAATATTTCTTTGTCTTCTTTCTTTTTCTTTTCTATTACCTTTTTGTTTATCAGTTTTTTGTATCAAACTTATCTGCTTAACGGTTTTCTGTAGAAAATTTTACTGTCGATCTGTTTCAATTGAAAGCTTTAAAATAGATCGGTTTTCAATGGAAAACTATAAACTCGATCATTTGGTATAGAAACTCCTTCCGTTGATCAGTTTTCAACAGAAAACTTTTCTCGGTTTACAAAAGAAAACTTTTCTGTCGATCATTTTTCAATAGAGAACTTTTCTGTTGAACGTTTGTCTATAGAAAACTTTTCTGTTGAACGTTTGTCTATAGAAAACTTTTTTGTTGATCATTTTTCTATAGAAAACTTTTTTATTGATCAGTTTTTAACATACAACTTTTCTGTTGATCGGTTTTTAATAGAAAACTCGAAAAGTTTTTTGTAGAAAATTGCATAATCGGTAAAATTTACATCAAAATCTGTTATATTGATCAGTTCGCTATAAAAAACGTTTATCGATCAATTTTCTATGGAAAGTTTTGTTGATCAGTTTTTGTAGCAAAATTCTTTGTCTCGATCAGATTTTTATAGAAACATTTCGCATCGATCATATAAACAACTATTTTTAAATGAGTTTTTTATCAAGAATTTGCGAATTTTTTAGCTATCAGTTTACCTTTGACAAAAAATTTCCTTCAGAAAATATTTTTGTCAGAGAAAACTTTTATCAAACAAAAAAAAAAAAAAAAACGTTTACTTGAACTAGTTTGTTGTATAAGGTCTTGTGGCAAAAATGCTGGTCACTTTGATAATATTTGTAATTGTTGGGGGTTTTCCACATTTCTCTTATAGAAAACAAACAAATACCAAGCATTTCTGTTGCATACACTCGCAACTACAAACACATGTATACATATACTCATACATTGATAAGAATTTGTATACATTCAGCCATAACATTCATTTTATTTTATATGTGAATCTAATCCTTAAAAAACAACATTCTCGCTATATTTTTTGTTTTCGTGCTGCTTCCTTATATGATCATTCGTCTTTTCATCCAGCACATTCATACATGCAAACGTACATATTTTTATTTGTTTGTGAATCCTTTTTTACAGTTTCTGTTTGCAGTTGTTTTATTACATTTACTGTGGGATTTTATGCTGCTATGTGTGTTTGTAGATGAAAACTATTTCCATAAACCAAATATCCATTTAAAAAAGGCTTTATACGCCACTCTGTTGCCATTTTTTACTGGATAGTTTTGTGGATACTTTTGTAAGCTTCCCTCCGTTCTTTTTTTCACATACATATTCAGGTCATTTTAAAACAATTATTTACTAAAAAAAAACAAGAATATATAAAAATATTACATTCATGTAAAATTTGTTTTTTTTTTATACGAAAAAAATTTCATACATTTAGTTTGTAGTCGTAGTATTATTTATTGTGTTTATTTTCATTTCGTTTTAGTCATTTTATGCGCTTGAAACAAACAAATAATAAAAATTTTTACTTTTTCTTTGAAAATGAATTACTATAGAAATTGTCATAAACTTTTAAATGGCGGTTATTTAAGTAAAGTGATAAATGATAAAATTTATTTACTAAAATAAAAACTAAAAGTAAAATATTTGTTGTATAAACTACTCGTGCAACTTTTGCAGTTTAACCAACCCTCAAGTTAAAGTTTTTTGTATGAAATATGGCCAGAGTGAACTGATCCTTCGGCTGGCCCTTTGACTAGAAATTTAACAAACATTGTTAAATCTTATTTAATATTCTTTATATTATAAATACTAAGAGCTTGTATATAGTTAAGAAATAAAAATAATATTGGGATTTGTTAAAAAGACGCATTTTGGCCAAAGCCCTCAAAATTTATAATAATAAAGAGCTTTCGGATTTTATTTAAAAAACAACTTATAACTTAGAGAAATGTATGAAATCTCTATAGAACGATCTATATAATTCCAAGTCTAACTCAAATGGTTCATATGCTGGCATACTCTCTCCAAAATATTGGCTGGCATCTCACAAATAAATTCTTAAATATTAACATCCAGTGCGTCAACCGTTCTGGGCTTGTCCTATTAGATTTAAGCTTTAACATAGACCCACAAAAAATCGTCTAAAGCCGTTAAATCGCACGATCTAGGCGGCCAATTGAACGACCCCAAACCTAAAATAAACAATTCACCAAACAAGCCGCTCAGTTGAGCTATAGTTTCACGGGCTGTGTTTCATGTGACAAAAAACAGATGCTAGCCAAGTTCAGCTCATCCATTTTGTGGAAAAAATTGTAATCATATACATTTACAGTAACGTTTCTGCCTTCCTATCCATAATCTACAGCAAGCAGTGCATTTTTCGGTATGTATTGGCTGTTCATGCAATGCTTCTGACTTCACACCAAATACGAAAATTTTGCTTGTTTATGTATGTATTTATTCAACCAGAAATGAGCTTCGTCGCTAAACACAATTTTGCGATAAAGTGCATTCTGCTCTTCCTTAACCGAGCTTGAATTTTGATATTAAAATTCATTAATCTGCAAACGTTGTTCGTTTGTAAGTCGATTCATGGTTAAATTATACACCAAACTGGACATGTTTAACAGTATCATGTTGCATGAAAATAGCTGAGTTGCCAAAAACAGTCCTGCCAAAAAGAAAGCTGCTAATAATCACCCTTTATTTGTAATAAAAATATTATTGTTAGAGCAATAAATAAAAAACACTGTCAACGAAACATTTCAATTCTTAATCAAAATAATCACCAAATGTTGTCTAGAAGCTACACACGCAGAGAAAAAAATATAGTTGTGCATGTTTACCACAACTATTTCAAAATTTTTAAAAATATTATGGTCACTGTAATTATTTATATGATTTCTGCAACCATAATATGGTTAAGTTACCAATCACAAGATTTTAGCAATTATATATATGATGATATCAATTATATAATGCTTATGGTGATCAGTTTTATGATGAAAACTTATACCGTATTATGTTGTTCTCTATCATAATCAAAGATGAACAAATTACGATAAATCGATTCATCATAAACATGATTGCAACAAATATATACATATTTACTACAGCCATATAGTAGTAATCATCTGAAGCATAAATTTACCATATTATGGTTACCGCAATCATAAAAATAATTATAGTGACTATAATATTATTGAAAAACTTGTGAAAATGTTGACTTTGTTGTGCCAAACATGTACAACTATATTTTTTCTTTTTGTGTAGACATTTACAATTAATAATAAAAAACTGCTTTAATATGGTTACCGCCACTACAGAAATCTAACATTTTATTTAATCCACACAACTAATCTTTTCCATTATTGAAAAAGAAAATAGCAACAAAATATCCTTAAAAAGACATTTAAAAAAATCTATTTAAAGCTACAAATAAGAAAACATTTTTTCCTACTTATAGTGAAAAAAAAACTTCTTTCTTGCGTTTTTACGTTTTTTTGCTATTATTATAAAATCTTTTGTTGCTGATGAACACACAGACATTGATAAAATATTTTTTTAGAGCAAACTTCCAATGTCTCTCTAAAGTATTATTTTCTTATTATATTTTCCATATATTTTTAGTCTGTTGTAAGCGAACAAAAACGTTAAAAAAGTTTACAATAATCACTACTATATACAACAACTATTTCTGTTTTCTTTGCACTCTCCACTCACACCAGATGTGGTAAGTAAATTAACAATATTAAGTTGTAGTGTTTCATTCGAATATTATATACCCTTCACCTTCAAAAAAAAATTAAAAACTAAAAAAATAGTCTAGATTATTAGTTACAAATAGAGGCTGATGAGTTTTAGCTTATATCCCACTGATTAATGTACCAAGTAAGTTGAATTTCAATAAAAAAATCCTTGGAAGTTTATATAATATACAGAAGTCACATATATATCTGTAAGTTATCTTGTCTCTTCAGGAAGTTGATTTCAACTAACATGTAACAATTTTACTTTAAAATTCAATTTGAAACAAAATGACAAACTTCTCATCAAGTTGAGGGATAAATTGATATATAGTAGTAAAAAATACTTCTAATTTTTTTTAATATATTTTATACAAACTAGTAAGAAAGAATAAACCAAAGAACATCTTTAAAAATTCAAACTTTTTGTACTGAAGAATTTGAATTTTTTTCTTAGAAAAAAATTTTAAATACATAGTTTTATATGTAACAATGTATTTGTTGGACTTTATGAACAGCAATATTTTTTTCGATGCAGAAATTTAAAGGGGTAAATTCATTACCACTAATTACGGCATTGATATAATCGACGTACAAACCAAAGGGAAAAACCATTTGGGTTAAATTACATGATGTTTTTAATCAAAAAATTTCAACTATTTATTTAAGTAAATTCTATGAAAAAATAAAAAAACCACTAAAATTTTGTCTGAAATTTTCAAAATTTTTGAATTAAAAATTTTTTTTTTTAATTTTTGATAACCCATTGAATGCGCCTCTCAAATACCTTTCATATGGTACCAAATTTACATATAGTTCATTTGGAAGAAATGTGAAAAAAATCAAAAAACCTCTAAAAAGGGCCTTTTTATCCTTTGATTCAGCTCACCAAATATTGACTCCAGGACAAATAAATTGAGAAACGTAGTCTTAAAATGGATCAAATTTTCATATTAGTCGGGAACATCGATACTTTATTTTTCCTTCATACAAATATGTATATAATATATTTATATCTCTCGAATCTCAAAACGTAGGGCTACAGCTGGTCTTAAATATTGTATGACTGGTGGCAATGCTATTGATTCATTTGATTTCCACAAAGATACTCGTATATTCTAAATGTTGCTGCTGAATAATTAGAGAATTAAGATGGTTTAGAATTTAGCATAATAATAAGATTATTTAAATAATTTTAAATATGTAAATATGTATATCGCTGGCTTAACATGTCAAGGCTTTAAGTTCACTTTTTTTAAAAATTGAGATTTTGATGCAGTTGTGTTCAATAAGTAAAAATCCCATCTTTGTGTAATATCTCACTTCTTCCAATGTTGAAATATCAATTGTTTCGCGCGGAATAGTCTGAGAGTCCAACCAATTGACATAATATTATTTCTCATTGGCTACACTCTCGTTGTTTTGAGTATCAACACCATTGAGCGTCATGATGTTACTTATTTGCAGTGATGCCAACTTTTGAGACTCAAAACGCGTAAATATTTTTGAAAAAAGGGCTACATTGAAAAAAAAATCCATATAAAACCACATCCAATTTTCTTTTTTTTCGCGTTTTGAGTGACTAAAATCGGGCTAAATCTAGCCCAAAAAGGGCTAAGTTGGCATCGCTGCTTATTTGGATCATTAATTTTTTAAAGAATTTAACAATGTACAATTTTGTAAAAATATTCGCCTTGGCCGTGGAAAAGGATTTCCTGATGAATGGAAAAATCTCCACCAAAAAATAAATGAAAATGTAGTCGCACTAGACTGGTCGGATTTACACCGACTTCATCAAGAATGAAGAAAAATAAAGACTAGAAAGTTCGAAGACTTACAATCAGGCATGTGATGGAAATCGAAAACCAATGAGTTTTAGAAGTCAATTTTTTCGTAATATTTCTAAATATAAAGATATTGGGGATACTAAAGAGAATCTTAAAACAAAAATTTTAAAAATTAGATTATAAATTTATTAAAATGTATTTCCAAAACTGATTTGTTTTCGATTTCGATTTCCATCACATGCTTGAATATCTAAAAACCACTTTGCCTACAAAACATCATAAATTTTATGACGATTTGCCAGACGAATAAAAATAGTCGTCGCTAGTTATCTTACTTTTAAATCCATTAACAATTTAAATTAATATTACTTTTTTATAACAGCAATGAAGTAAGACTGAATAATTTTTGTTTTCATTATGTACAAGTATTTACAAATATCCAAATTGTAATTACAATAATAATGTTATTCATATTTTTGAATAAATTCTGTTTCTTTTTTTTTTCAATAATCAAAACAAACTTTAACTTTTTACATAATTTTAGCTTCTTAAATAATAACAATAAAAAAGCAACAAAATTACACTTTCATTGTAGTAGGTAAGAAATATAAGTAGAGATAAGTTTTAAGAGAAAGAACTAAGTCCATGAAAACATACAAACTAAGCAACAGCAAAAGCTCTAAGACCAAAAAAACTTTTATCTCGGCAAATACTTATTTTTTCATTTTGCTTTTACGCAAATAAAAAACAAAGAAAAATACAAAAACAAATTGCATTTACAGATTTCAAAAATGTTTATTAAAAAAAAGTTTGATTATTTTTTATCTGTCCTGTAATATTGTAAAATATGGACTTAGAGCCTTTACATGTTAAGCCAGCGATATGCTTCTTGCATCCCCAGAAGAAGTATTAAATCAGGCTTTATGATTTACTCTAAGATCACTCTTGATCGACTTTGGTCTTGCTATGCTATTACTGATAAACATTCATTATTTTTGAACTGAAATATATATTTTTTTTATAAAAATTCAAGTATTATGCTCATATGGAGAATAACAGATCTTTGTTAACTCTAAAATAAGCTGTGTTAAAAATGTACCATATTTAAATGAAATTACTGTTTAAAGGTCTGCAAATATTAAGAAAAAAGTACCACACATACAAATTAATTTTTCTTTCTTTTTTCTAATAATACCCTACAAATTAAGGACATGACCTGTTGCATATTTTAGCTACTAAACAAACAAAAATCTTGCTAATGTTTGTTAAAGATCATTTACAATTTATGCAAAGTTTATATGGCAGGAAATATTGTTCAAAAAATGTTTTATTGAGTTGGAAAACTTTCTAAATTTCCTAATTGATGAAAAATTACAATACTAGAGCTTCATTTTTAACTCTCTGTAGGGTACTGCGTTTTCCATGTTCAATCTACTTTTCATCTTTCTATCATCTTTTCGGAGTATTAGCACGGTAGTACATACTTTAGCACATTTCTTGTTGTTGCCCTCAAATTTTTCTTGGTTTATCACAATTCTTTACTTTGAATATAATAACACTAAATTGTGTTGTATTACTACTACTACTACTACTACTACTACTACTGTGACCAATACAACTAATAGTACCATTAACTTTGAACTAATACAGCCACTTAACTATATACGAGTATGTGACTATGAAAGTGCAGCATACTTTCCAGCTAAACATTTTGGTAAAGTAAAGTCATTACATTAGTATTATAGTAGAGAGTTAGTCGTTTTTAAGACATATACAGACATACATACATTTAGAATTGTCTGCCTTTTTTTTGCCACAAACTACCAATGATTTTTTTCTCGCTATTTAGTTTCTATGGTTGGTTGAGGATGTCTTTGCTGACTATCTTTTGACTTAGTCTGGACTGATAGTGTCAATGGGATGTTCGGAAATCATTAAGTTCATTTGCACTTAAGAATATGTTTTCTTTTATTAAAGCTTTTTTGCTTCTTTTGCTAACGTTTTGTTGTCTCTATTTCTGTGTTGTGTTTTTCTTAAGTAACTAACAAGAAAAATGGTCATTTATTTAGAAGAGAAGCAATGAAAATGAAATTGTAGGTTGTTGGTAAAAAGAAAGAGAAAAAAAAACGAAATTTATTTATTTTTATTACTCGATGTTTAACAATAAGCCTTGGGGTCATTATTATCTGGCTATTCTATCGGACATTTACCAAATATGAAAAAAATCTTTTGTTGTGAAGTTTTCTACTTCTTTTTGTTTATTTTACAAAATGTTAAGATGTTTTTTTTTTAAATATGGAATGTAAGAATTTGTGAACAAAAAAACTATTATATTTAAGGGCAGACAAAAGAAAATGTTTGGTACATAATAAAGACGACACAGCGATAATGAATGGAAAGGTTTCTTTTTATATTTATAGAAATATTTACAAATTAGTTTTAAAGCAGATTTTCAAAAGCAGCATATAAAAATTAAGTAATAGTTTCCTATACAATACTCATTTTGACATGTGCGGGAGTAAATAATGTACAATCATTAAAAAAGCTTTAAAATCTAGACTTATAATAAAATTTATTTAATATGTTGAAAAAACAGAAAGAAGCCAAAAGAAGCAATTGTAGACAGGTACATATGTTATAAAAATTTTAAAGAAAATCTAAAATTTTAAAGGTAGAATCACACATGTCAAATATTTGAAGAAAAATACTAAATCACTAATTAATATATACGAGTATATATTTAAATACTTTTATATATTTCAAAAACTTATTTTATTTAGGACAAGTCACACAAAAAAATTTAGTTTTATTTAATTCGGTGCTGTTTAATCTTACAAGTAGTCAAATAGCGTCAAAGAGTAAATATTTGTCGTACTGAAATTCATTTCTTTTGTTTCGTCCAATACATTGTGTTTGAACTAGGAAAATAGGTTATAGGAGGAAGATAGAGGAAGTAGTGTTTATGGAGATTTAATTTTAATTTTCCTATTTACCTTGGAAATTACAGAAGGTACAACTAAAGATCAAATTTTACCTGCAATACCACGTTCGATCCACTGTCGGCCACGAATACAAAATGATTCCTTGCTAAAGAATGTTTATTGCGTAAAAAACTAATGGTTTCGGGAACAAGTTTCCCAACTTCAGCATAAAAAAATTATATTGTAGTATCAATACAACAGTGTTACACAACCCATACTGCAACAGTGTTCCAGTAAATTAACAGAGTTAAATACCCTACTGTCGCCGAAAAGCGCCTTTAGCCTCACCTGTAGGTGGTCAAGTAACTCCAAATTGGACTTCGAAGCATTAACTTGAGATTTGTATGACATTTGCGATTGAATATATGTAGGTAGGGAGATCAGAAGCAGTAAAGTGTTTCCTACACCCTTTTAAAAAATCTAGGCACTTTCGACACTTGAAAAATGTGTTCAGTTCAGCGAACATTACACTGAATTGTCATGCTTACATCAAGCCAGCTGATACCTTAATATTTATACAGCCCATAAAAACAGATGAAGCAACATGTGTGTTTTTGTGTTAACATACAACATGATGTCTTAACTAGATGTCCAATTAAAATCGACTCTATTCTCATAATGCCATTTAGAGATTATCACAGGATTTTGATTAAGCGCAGCACTCATGCTTTTTGTGTATTATTTATTAATTTTTTCAGCAGTTTGGCACACAAATATATTGCTCTTTTACATAGCAAATCAGTTTCGGCATTTTTGTTATTACGTCAGATTCTGAATGCTTGCTATCAGGATCTGATTGTAATACTGATTAAAGATGATTTTCCTTAGTTTTAATAAAAATTTCCTTTAATGGCATTAATGTTTTCATAGCCAACATAACAATGTTTTCAATAATTTTCACCGTGTTGATGGATCGCAATAACTGCTACATATCAATTTGATTCACCTGCGAATTGATTTATATCAAGAAATATAAATTAGTACCACTCTGTTTTGGCCTAATATTGGCTAATTGGTATTAGCTTTCAACAATAAGAGACACAATAATGATTTCTTCTATACCAATCCATTGCTGTTTTCGGAATCATATTAATGTCTTCATAATTTACTTGTTGCATTGAAGCTTTAATAATTTTTACAATACCTGCAATTTGGATCGAAAATTCAATATGAAAGTGGTGGATATACCCGTATTATTTTTCATGGGGATATGTTAAAGATGTAGTCCATAGAGAGCCAATCGAATTACAGCTTTAAAACTCAAATACGTGATTAATGAATTAGCCCCAACGTTTTGCCAACATGCCTTTGAAAATTTTTATAAAAATTTTCTGTCGGCGTTCTCCTGAGCATCTGTCTGATGTAATTCTTCAGTTATAATTGTTCAATGATAATCTTTATAATACCATAAAAATTTTAATAAATCTCATACAAATTCTTTGTTTTATTCTTATTTTAAAACAAAGATCTTGTTGAAAAATCCGGTTATAGTATACAAAGTTATAGTTGCAGAAGAGTTTATTTACAATTTGGTTTCAAGATACGATTCTATTGTTTTATAACATAATTTACAATACATTTTGAATGCTTTAGTTTTTTGCAATCATGAACTCGACAGCACGATTTTCTATCACTTAGCATTCATATACCTACTGAAGAATTTCGATTGAATAAATTGTTTGTCAGAATAACGGCCACACCACAGAAGCTTTTTAAACAGAATTAAGCACTATTTGCTTTTTAACAAAGTAATATTCATTCAAATATATCGAATATTTGCTGGTATACACCTAATACTCTTTTAACACGGTTTGAAAATAAACAAATTTAAAATTTTTTTACACGATTTTATACCATTTAGCACGATTCAAAATCTTTTTTTTTTGTTCAAATTTAGTTTTTGCGAAATATTTTTATATCACACATTTAGGGGAATTCTATATTTGGGGATACAAGCAAATTTACTTGCCAGAGCAATTGTAAATAGCACAAGTTTGGGGGAAAAAATCCCTTTTAGTGAATATAATCAAATGAACTTGTCACACCATTTTTTACATTACATTTTTTTACATTTACATTTATTTAAGCTGTCTACTTTAATAATCTGTATCGTTTTTGACTGGGACACTTCAGAGTACCCTGTAACTAAAGGCTCTGACGATTTTTTGTGTGTTTTGTTTTTTCTCTTTTTTTTTTGCAATAGAGATCAATAACAGTCTTTGATTTATAGATAAAAATGTTTTGTTTTTTGGTGTATGTAAATTTGATTAAATTCACCACTTTTTTGAAAACTTATGTTTCTATAATTTTACCACTAACAATAAATGAAAACAATTAATAAGCACGAAGTTAACAATTCCTGAATGAAATTCTTACAAAATTGTATAAAAAGGTACTTTGGGTAAACAAACCAAGTTAAACTAACGAAAATGTCAGTGATGGGAAAATTTTTTTAAGGCAATTACTGGAATTGGGTACTTAAACGGGGATTTACAAGACGAGGTAAATAAACCAAAAGGGCAATTAATTTTATGATTGTATAAAAACACATTGTACCTATATGTCATTTAATATTTTAATCCTGAATAGTTGTTTTTAAAAAATCCTTGTTTTTCACTAGTTTCAATAGGTTTTAGAGATAAGGAACCAATCACCTATTTCGCATACGATTAACGTCTTTTTTACACGGCTTTTTTTTAACACGGGGTTTTCCTAGAACCAATTACTGTGTCAAAACAGAATTAGGTGTATATGTAAAATTTATCAAATACTTATTTGGAAAAACACAATTATTTAAAAATATCAGTTTCCATTAAAACGATCAATTTTCAATATAAAAATTCCTCGTTTACAGACATACATAAATGACAAACAAAATTCCATTAGTAAATGAAATTCAAAATCACTTATAGTCAGTCGTTTCAATTCAACGCCTGACGCCATATTTATAATTCGATATGTATTTAATGCAGTTTTCTTTATATATATTTTTTCTATTCCCTACAATTATAAATACGAGTATGATGTATTTTCTTTTAATATAGTCGGTAATAAGTATTTTTTATTTTCTCTGTTCCTTTGTACAAAAGACGAGACAGATTTTGTCTTAATGATAACTACGACTGGCTGCTAAGAACAGAAACGACAACCAAACCAATACAAATTCTGATAATAAAGCGCAGAGGAACCTTTTACTTTCTACTGCCAAACACTGATAAAAAAATGTATGTGTTTCTATAATATTATTTACTTACTTACTTCGCTTTACATTAATATGTATAGATAGAAATGTCCTTAAGGCATCATTAATTTTATTTAATGTCTGTAAAATTTGCATCTTAAAAAATTGTTTAACATTTATGTGGTTTTATTAAAAAAGTTAAGAATAAAATAATCATACGACTACAACAGAAAAATGAAAAAAAAAAAAAAATAAACGCTGTAATTACTGGTTGTTAAAGCGGTAAAGCGCTTGTTGTTCAAATTATTCGTTCGCAACTCTTAAGGTACGGTCACACTTGGCAAATATTTGACGAAAAAGACGTAACCGTAACTAAATAAAATATATTTAAACTCTTGTAGTTATTTAAAAAAAACTTCGTTTATTTAGGACCAGATACATACAACAACTATTTAGTTTTATTTTATTCGATTCTGTTTGATCTTGCAAAACTCTTGTAAGAGTAAACAATGTCAAACAAATTTGTGCTAAAACAAGTGGTTACGCATGTTTGAGCAAATATTTGCCAAGTGTGACCGAACAATATTGTTTCCAATATTACCTAACGTGTATTTGAATAAATGACACTTTATGAAATTACTTTTAAATACTTTTAGAGAATGCCCTAAAGGAAGGTGTTTGTTTTATTTGAATATTTAACCAATTAATCAAATGACAACACATGTTTAAAATATTATAAACCTTTTAGGAAGGAATTTATTTTATGTTTGGTACTTTTTTGTAACTTTATTTTAATATATCAATGAATTAATCAACCCACCCTCCAAAAGTTGTATGAATCATACATTTATTTATTTGTACCCTGCGATATGTAGGAAAATACATTTTTCAACATTTCATATAATAGATGAAAATCCCATTTTAAATACATTTTCTATCATTGAATTGTTCTATAATTTGTCAAGTTGATTATTTCAAATGTTCTTGACATGTAACATTCTTTTCTTATTTTCCATTTTCCCATTTATGTAGACAGTTCTTCATTTAAGCCCACATCTGTAAAGGGATTTTTTTCTTTTAATTTTTTGTCACTTTGTCAAGATAATGTTAAATTACAGTCATTGTTAGATACGAAAACAAGCATAAAAATAAAATGTTTAATTTCTACTAACAAACAATTCAAGATTTAAACATTTTTCAATTCCTTTTCTTAATGTTGCTCATTAATTTACTTTACTCTACGTCTCTAAGACAATTTATTTTTCAAATTTGATTTGATGTTGGAAAAAAGTGATAAAAATTATGTAAAAAATATCATGTCTCATCTCAGTTCATTTAAAACAAATTTCCTTTTGAATTAAATTTTTTGTTTTATATTTTAAAAATTACAAAGCCAAAATTTGTATTCTTATTGTTGTTATTAACAGGTCACGTATTTTCAATTCAACCATTCACCCATTAATACTTTTGGTCAACAATCACGAAACAGATAATTAGTTTAATTTTTATTTATTTACCTTAACTATTAGGCTGTGTATTAATAAATGTTTGTCTGCATACGAGTATATATCTATATTGTGTAGTAATTTTCATATTGTTTGTTACCAAAAATCATTTCAAAAGAAATTAAAAATAACAAACAGTTTGAAAAAATAAACATAAAATAGAAACTTCATTAAAAGGGCTTGTGCACTAAAAATACCTGTCAACTTTTCATCTTAAAACAGCGTTACTCGTATATAAAAGCAACATTCATTTGTTACACTCTAATAATTTAGTAATTGCAATTTTGCTTTAGTTGTACTAGTGTAATAATTAAAAATGAATTAGAAACATTTTTTATTTCACAAATATAACGGAGGGGCCCTATTTTCTGCAGCGTTTTTACTTTGTTTCTTTGATTCGTTTTATTGGTAATTTTTACCTAAATAACCTTGATTTCATAAAGATTTTTAGTTTTATTTTATTTTTAAGATTTGAGCAAATTTATGCTAAAAGATATAGGATAGCCACTTAAATTTATATTTATACTTAAAAGTGCCCTTATATGGCACTTTTGTGATATTCGATAATTCCTAGTGAAGCTTCATCATTTAAAAACTAAATGCTGAAAATTTAAGCAATATCGCACACAGAGAAAAAATATAGTTGTACATATATGTTTACCACAACAATGTCGACAGTCAACAATGTTATGATCACTGTAATTATTTATATGATTACGGTAATCATAATATGATTAAGTTACGTTTAAGATGATTACTACAATCAGATATAGGATTGTAGTAACTATGTATATATTTGCTGCAATCATATTTATGATGAATCCATTTATCATAATTTGTTGTTCTTTGATTATGATAGAGAACAACATAATACGGTATAATTTTTCATCATAAAACTTGTGCCCATAAACATTACATATTTGCTATAATTATATATATGATTGGTATAATCATTTAAATAGTAACTTAACCATAACATGGCTACATAAATCATATAAATATAAACAGTGACCATAATATTTTAAAAATGTTGAAATAGTTGGTAAACATGCAAGTTACTTCTTTGGATTAATTTCTTAGGCGCATATTCAGAAATGATATCTTAAAACTTTTTTAAGTACCAACTTAAGTAATTCTTAGTTGATTACTTTCAGCACGAAAAATTACAACTCAATTATGGGTAAAGCTGTAACTAATGGCGTTTTCTTTTCTGGCAAAAATGTTACATATATGTTACACTTTTTACCCATTTCCCATATAAAAAAGGAAAAAAGTGTAACATTTTTGCTAGAAAAGAAAACGCTATAAATGTCAACTAACAAATACATTTAAAGAACAGCTGATTGATTTTAATATATGATGTTAACATATTTGGCCACCAATTCTTTAAATTTAGTTTTTTCATCCGGCGACCAATTTGAGTCTCTCTAAAATACACAAAGCAATAAATACATATTTTTTTTCTAACAATAATAATAATTATTTGCTAA